>OX422212.1:154697728-155897728 GCA_949130495.1 Sambucus nigra
TATAATTTTTTAATTTACTTATTTTACTAATCATGTGCTTTTTGTCGTTTCAGGCAAAGCTTAAGGAAGTGAATGAGTCGCAGTCTGATGCCGATAAAACATTTTTCTCCATAGATTCACTCATCCAAGTGCTTGGCTCTGATCACAAGGGGAGGACAAGGGGGTGAGCTCGCGGGTGGCCAAATCTAGGATCATCAGATTGGAGACAAGCGACACCGGGTTGGCTCGAACGGTGGATTCACATGACGCGAAGCTGTCCCATTTGGAGGCGAGGATCCAGGATATGTACTCATTAGTGAAGCGTTCGTTAGGTGGAAACCATAAGGGTAAAGGGAAGGATAAGGCGGTGCAAAAGGAGGTGCGAGAGGAGGAGGTGTGGGAGGACGAGGATGAGGATGTGGACCTCGCTTCCTCATCACCAACACGTACGGACTTTAATGATCCACTTCCCTATTTGGCTCCCTTCAATAGATCGATGTCGACACTTAGTTGGCCGAGCGTGTTTATAATGGACATATTTGATGGCCAGCGGATAGGACGGGGGTTGAGGGACCTGAATATCAACCAGGGTGCACTAGTTCATGGATGTGAGCTTCAAGACCTCGAGTCCAGGGTGCTCGTCATGCATATGATGCCCGGGAAGGAGAACTCCCAATTGTGGTTGTGCGAACAATGTGGCACAACGTATATTAGTGGATGTGTTAATTTGTATATCCTGTGGCCTACTCACCTCCTCAGCGTTAACCATACCCCAGACATTTAGTGACATTGATTTAAGTTTTAATTGAATTGTTTTAAATTATTACATTTGAATTATATTTGGATTATATGATGATGCATATTCTCTGTATTTTTAATGTATATTTGCACTATCTCTATTTTATCTGGATATATAACATTTGAACAGGTACAACGTTGCTATAACAGGTACATATATACTGTTGGGCAGTGGCAGTGGCCATACTACCCAACAGAGTTTTTTTCAATTCTGCCCAGAATTGTCACGATCATTGATCGTGACAAGTCCTTGACAAAGGAAGTTGTCACGGATTTGTCACAGTCAATGACCGTGATAAGTTTTTTAAACATTGTCATGGTTGTGTCACGGTCCTTAACCGTGACAAAGCTTGTCACGGTCAAGGCCCGTGACAAAAAAAATTTCCACCCCCAGAATTGTCACGGTCATTGACCTTGACAAGTCCAACTTTTCAAGGTCAATGACCGTGACAATTCGGAAGATTTAGTGTAGTGATCGTATCTTCTACCAACAATGGGGGTGATTGAGTTTACCTCTGGCCTTTGTTACCCGACGAGAATAGTATATATTAACTTCCTCGCATTTTCCTCTATAGCCTCTTGGCTTCTTGCTAGTCTTTGTAAGATCCCCTTTAGATATCCCATTCTAAGTGGTTCTGGGGGTGGAACCCCTTTTGTTATTTTATAGATTTCTAGGTTTTTCTCCCTAGTTGCATAAAATTGAATAAAAATAGAGTATTTTAATATGAAAATAGAGTATGGAAATAATAAGTGCAGGACATTTCCTGGAAAAATGTGAATCAAAGAAAAAAATGCAAATAACAAACAAAATTCAAGGAATTTAAAAAATCGAATGGAAGTTTCTAATTGAAGAAATCTAACCATGTGAAATCCAATCGAATTGGAATGCAATCCTTGAGTTCATGAAGACTATATATGCTGGAGTTTTAGCAAACAACGATAGTAGAAAATGATAGATGGGCAGTCGAGTTCCCGTAGACGGTGCCAATTTGTTATAGTCTAAAACTAGTACAATTTTTATCTTAGCTTAATTGAACTAATTATAAATAGGTAAAAGATATGAGATAATAACAACTAAGATAATTATCTAGAGAAAATATTAAAAGAGGAAAGAAAAATAATGACACCAGGATTTAAGTGGTTTGATAAGAAATAATTTGTGTCCATTATGTAGTGTAGTTGGGATTAGATTACTGGCAATCACCTTTGATGAATACATAAAAGATATTAATTTTTCTTCAGAATTTGATAGAATAATAGTATGAAAATATATCTTGGATCCCTATACATTAGGGTATGGTGTGATATTTATAGGTTGTTAGAGGAGAGAGAATAGAGAGGAATGTGGGCATCCCTTGATGAGATAGGAAAGTACATGCTTTACATAAAAGTGAAAGGATAATCATGGGTTTGTTAAGCGTAAATGGGGAAGTATATTTGCATATCTCCTACATGTGCATGCATTATAACTGCAGTCGATGTCATCCAATCACATAATATATGATTCTAAGGAATTAGCAATGTTAGTAAGCTGTGAACTAACAGTGTCAAATGGACTGCTAGAACTGTCTAGCTGACCTCATAACCAAGGGATGAACTAAATTCATAACTGAGCCGACCTTTTCTGCTGTAACGAGTTGGTCCATATGTTATCTTCAAAATGGTCCACAAGGTGTACCATATTTACGATCTAACAACCAACTTAAGTGGAATCAAGATGGAAGACTTGGAAATTCCATTAGTCTTTTGGGGTCATTAGACCTTATTTTTTTTATTCAAACCAGGGATGAATGCCTTGAAACTCTTTCTAGGTCTTTTAAGACCTTAGATACCTTAGGAGATAAGGATGAATGTGTTATACCCCATAGGCTCGTACGTATGATGTATTATTAAACCTCAACCATTTTATTTAAAGCCAAGTATGGAAGCCTTGCAACTCGTATTGTGTCCTTAGAATTTAGGTTAAACTTGGGGCCAATAATTATAGCCTTATAACTCATATTGGGTCTTCAAACCTTAGGTTAAATGAGGATCCAAGGATTGAAGCCCTATAAATCTTATAGAATACTTGTATTAAGATAATATACTAAAAAAAGGTTATTTTCATCTTATTTCAATAGTAGAGTACATCAGTGGAAGTATTTCTTGAGATGTTCAACTTTCGAGGGGTGAGTAAGTTCATATCCCTTCATATTCTTCATGTAATTGCAGACCGAACTTGCTACCTTGGCCATTATATAAGGGATTTCCCATTTTGGTAGCAACTTTCCTTCACTTGGATTTCTAGTGGCAATAGTGACCTCTTTCAAGACCAAGGCCCCCTTTAAATTCTCAGTGGCAAACATTTTGTGGAAGTAGGATGTTGTTTTTTGCTTGTAAGCAATTACCCTAATTAGTAAGCTTTGCGCATCTCTTTTAGTTCATCTAGGGACATATTGAGCCCCTTAACATTAGACTTTGTCTTGAATTGAGCCACCCTCTGTGCTAGTACCTCAATCTAAATTGGGATAACTGCCTCAGTTCTAAAGATTAAAGAGAATGGAATTTCCTCTTTTGGACCTCTAACTATGGTTATATATGCCTCTAGGATGTTTGATAACTCATTAACCCAAGACCCTTGACTTTCTCCAATTTCTTCTTAAAGCTCTGAAATGTGGTTTTGTTGATTACCTCAACTTGTCCATTCTCCTGAAGATGGCCTGGTGACGCGTAGTGGTTGTTGATCCCATAGTCTGAGCATATTTTCTAAAGGTTTGGTTGTCAAAATATTTCTCGTTGTCAGATATGATTGTTCTTGGCAAATTAAACCTGCAGATAATGTTCTTCTAGATGAATTCAGGGGTTGTCTTATCAATGATGGTGACAAGGGCTTAGCTTTAGCCCACTTTATGATGTAATAAATTGCTACTATGCAAAACTTGTTCTGACCTTTGCTAATAGGTAGGTTCCCTACCAAATCCACCCCTTATTGGGCAAAAGGCCATGGGTTTAACATTGGGACCGTCTTTTTTGTTTGCTGTTTTAGGAAGAATGAAAACTTATGACACTTACCCCAACATTATATCAGTTCTTTGGCTTATTTTTATAAAGTAAGACAAAAGTATAGTTACCTCAAGACCTTATAGACTAAGTCCTTATGGATAGTTAGGACGCCATAAATGCCTTTAGAGAGATCTTTGAGAACATAGTTGGCTTTCATGGGATGAGGTGTTATAAAGAGCTGAACATTACCCATTCTTGAACAAGACACCATTCTATATATAGTATTTGGATTCTAAATACTTAATGCTCCTGGCTTGGAGCTTGTCCTTAGACATAACTACATCCATGAGGTACATTTTTATAGGTTTGGTATGGTCTGGTCTGGTCTGAGGATTGGTCCACCCTTATAATATTGATCTAGATGTCGTTGATGCTCAGGTGAATCGAATTGGGCTCAAATATTTCTTTCTTAGTTCTTATCGATTCCTATCAAAAAGAAAGGTGTCTATTACAACATCAGGATCCATATCAACTAAGGAGGCCACTCGTATAAGATGGTCAGCCTCATAATGTTTTGCCCTAGGAACTCTCCTAATACTGAATTTTGGAATTATTTAGATGGGGTGAGTAATGATCGCAAAATAGCATGCCATTCGGTCACCTTTGGCCTCATTGACCTCAGCAACTTGATTAACTACCAGATAAGATTCGCTAATAGCCTCAAACTGTTCTTCCTTAAAATGAATGACCAAGCCTAGGCTAACAATTAAATCTCCATATTATGTCTCAACTTCAAAGGATTTGAATTTAAAATGGAATGCAATAGAAATTATACCTACTTCTAGGACCACAAGGTAAAGCATAGCTCCGTTTATTGAGTTATTGGATGAGTTATCCACATGAAAGTTTCATGCTAGAAGGCTGGGGTCTACATAATGGAATAATGGTTTCCTGAATTCTTTGGTAATTGCTTCTTCCTTTTATGAGCTCATGTGATCTTCCTCTACCTCCCCCAAGTTATTGAGCTACATAATGTAGTCAACTAATATTTGAACTTTGATGGTACCTGATGTTAATTTCCCCCAGCTTCATAGACAACTTATAGAGCCTTCTTAAAGTGTCAGGATTGAGGAGTATTTATCGAAGGGATGACGACAAGGGTGTCTAATTAGATATAAGACCTCAGACATCTAATTGAGGTAATTAAGCAAAAAATGAGCTTCTCTATCCTTAGATACTATCTCTCATCCCCTTACAGAGCTTGGATGACATAATAATCTAAATACTGGACCCCATACTCTTCTAGGATCAAGGCTGAGCAGACTGTGGCTAGGGAGGTAGTAAGATATAAGTACAAGTCTTCCCCAGTGATGGTCCAGGATAAGATAGGTGGAGATCCCAAGTACTTCTTGATAATTTGGAAAGCTTATTCCATAAATGGAGTCCATTAGAAAGCCTTATTTATTATTTTGAAGAAAGACAGGCACTTATTCGTGGCCTTAGAGACAAAATGGTTGAGGGAAGCAACTTTCCCAGTAAGACTTCAAACTTTTTTAACTATTATTTGGAGCTCCATATCGAGCATATCTTGGATCTTCTCTTAGTTGGATCGTATTCCATGTATGGTGACCATAAATACTAATAACTTACCTTTAGTTACCCCAAAAGCACATATCTTCTGGTTGAGGCTTATTTGATTCCGCTTAATGATGGAAAAGGTTTGCTTGGGATTATGTAAATGATGTTGAGCCTCCAGAATTTTGACCATCATATTATCGACATAAACCTCCATGGATTTTTTATCAGGTCTTTGAATATGGATTTTACCACCCTTTGGTGCGTGGGACTTGCATTCTTTAGTCCAAAAGGCATAATGTTTCTTTGTTTGTGACAAACGATGTCTTCTTCTCATCTGTGGGAGCTATCCTTATTTGATTGTACCAAGAATAGGAATTTATGAAGGATGGGAGCTCATGGTTTGTAATGAAATCCACCGATGTGTTAATTCAAATAAAGGGGTAACAATCCTTAGGATAATCTTTATTGAGGTCGGTGAAAACAACACACATCCATAATTTTTTTATTATATTAGGCACCAATACCACATTAGAAATGCACCTTGGGTATTACACTTCTTTGGTGAAATTAGATGCTAATAACTTGTCAACCTCCTTAGTAGTAACAACATTTCTTTTGGGGATAAATAACCTCTTTTTTATCTTACTGGCATGTGGTTTGGGTCCACGCTAAGGTGGTGGACCATGATCTCAATATCTACCCCAATCATGCCCGAGTGACTCCAGGAAAACATGTCTCTATTTTCTTTTAAAAAAGGCTATCTTCCTCTAAGGGAGGAGCTCGGGATAACCCCTTGGACGACCTTGGTGGGATCCCCTTTATTTATTAAAATGGTGATTAGAGCCTCAATTGGCAATCTCTTTGTTTCTTATCTTCATCTAGCGGATCTAGAGTATCCAAATTCATTAGCTCTATAACTAGACTCTCTCGTGGGAGCTCAAACATTTCAGGCGAAAGTGGTAGGACCTCTTCTAGGACCACTCCACTTCTTCATAAACTTTTTGGAGCCTCATAAAAGCCTTGAGTGGTATCTAGTGGTATCTTCTTTTCTTTTATGGATGTGTTGTAGAACTCCTTAGCTTTTTTGGTCTCCAAACAATTCTCCCACGCGCATAGGGATTGGGAAACTCATCAATATCCTCCGAGTTAATACGACATCATCCAAATCATCAATAGGAGGTCTATCCTTGATCACATTGTAGGATAAGGAGAGGTCTACCACGAGGAACTTATTCCAAATAGTAGAGCAATAATCCTTGGAACCAATCGTGAGGGGGATAGTGACATACCCGATGGAATAGGTTTGTTCTTCATTGAATCCAAACAAGGGGGTGGTTATAGTACCCATGTGTTTCATGGTGAGTCCCATTGCCTGAAAAGCATCCAAAAACAAGATGTTAGCTAGCTCCCAGTAGCAACTAATACTCTCTTCATATTTATGCTACCTATGATTATAGTGATGACCAGAGGATAATTATGAGGAAGGAGGATTTTCTTTAGATCCATATCTATAAAAATCATCATGGTAACTTCTTTTGGTGATTGTATAGGGTGCACCCCACTATCTACGTGCACCCCACCATGATGCATACTCTTGAGGTTAGATTTTTAGGAAGTTGAGGAGGGTCCACCCCCAATAAATTCTCCTTAGATGGTGTTCACGTCGATCATAGTGACTTCATCTTTGTTCTTGTTCTTGTTCTTGTTCTAACCTTCTCCAGCATCCTTCGATATAATCTCCTCGAGATATCCAATCTTAATCGCTCATTTTAAGCTTCCGCGAGTCAAAATCTATCACTAAATTTGTGTCCATGGCCCCTATAGAATCGACAATATTTGGACTAGTCCCACTTGTCCTCCAAAGATCTCAAAGGCTTAAGAGGAGTTAAGAGTTCCTCAACTTTAACAACTACAAAGACATATTATATATTGGTTGTGATTGGAGTGAAGTGCTTGTCTTCTGAAGGTCCATTCTTCTTTCCTCCATTTTTTTCTTCACAGCCTCGACTGCCTCGGAGGACTTTACGAGGTGGGAAAAGACATCTTTCCTCTTACCATATTGGGGTGAGTTTGTGGACTACCTGCCATAACCACATCCTAATAATTCATATATTTTTATCATTCTTGAGTAGCTTTGTCGTGGATCAAGGGAGTCTTTTTTTGAAAGACCACAACAGATCCTATGACGTAAGGCCTTGGATAAAGTAAGCCATCCAAATGGTGTCATTTAGATCATATACTTGTAGATCTTCTTGGTTAAATCTCTTAGCGTACTTTTTAAGAGCTTTATCGAACCTCTATCAGAAGTTAAGGAGTGAGGTAACTAGTTTTCTCATCATCTTAGCTCCTATGAAGTGGTCGAAAAAAACCTAGCCAATTTTATACAGTTCCCAATGGTTCCTAGTATGACCTTAGCAAACCAATGTCTAACCATCCCCCTTAGACTAGTGGAAAAGGATCTGCACAAGACCTCATTCGGGTTATCTTAGAGAAAAATGAGGGATCTGTGGGTCTCTAAGTGGTCGATTGGATCTTTGGACCCATGAAATGGCTCGATACTAGTCATCTTCCATTAAGAAGGAAGAACATAGTGCCAAAATTCATTAGAGAACGGAGATAGTGTCTTCTGTGGGTCTCTAAGTGGCCACCTTGTAACTTCCATGAGACTGATCTTTCGGGAGTGATAACCTGTCCCTAATGGGGATATGAGTAATTGATTGTCCTGGACCTCAAGCTTCATCCTCGTAATCATTTTCTTCTTTTAATCGGGGCTTATTGTTTACTCTAATTCTGTTATGCTTACATCTAGTTTGTTCCTGATCCACAGGTGATAAAGGAAGATTCTTGAGAAATTCATTCGTTATTCTGAAGATCCTTTTGACGGGCTTCCAATTTTGAGAGAGAGAGAGAGAGAGAGAGAGAACTTAGCATTTGTAGTCATCCGATTAGAGAAAAGATACATGATTTTGATTGAATGGAACTATCTTTCCCACAAATGGTGTCGAATGAATGGGTGTGAAATTTATTTGGACTTCAGACCCAATAGATTCCCCCCACTAGACCTCAGGCAGGATAATGGGTGGATGTTTTAATGTAGTAGACAAATATATAAAGTGTTTTGGACCTCAACTAAGGAGCATATGTCCACTGTGAATGGGTTTTCTCAGTATATTAGATCATAAATGAAAGTATTATAATCTGGAGACCTCTTGAGCTTTCGACAAGAGAGCCCGAGGTATCTACAATCTTTGGCACTAGTCAAGAGGCCCTTCGAAAGTAATTGATGGACTTCTCAAAGGGTTACCTATCTTAGTTTAGGACTCAATATGGTATAAAATGTATAAGAAGACAAAAATGGTCTGAACTCCAACTGTTAACTAGTAACAGTGGATTGAAAAAGTATATAATGATAACCGAACACTTACTTAGCCTATTTTCCTCTTATTCAGTCTGTATTCGATACCTTCAAATCCCCTTTAATCTCTCACGAGCCTCTTATATACATGCATTCTCTTGGAAAAAGAATGAGCGGAGTGGAACAACATGGTTAGGGCCTCTCAAAGGTCTGATCGCAACAGTAGCATGGTGGAGTGTGGGAGAAAGCTTCCAATTAGTGAAAGGTGGTTGATGGGAGCATTGAATGCAGATGGGAGTCATCAATACTGGTGGAAGTGAGTGGTGGAGGTAGGTATAATAATGGCGATACTTTCTTCCAGTCCACCAGAGAAGTTACATGACTTTATCTAGACATCTAAGGGGCCTAAAATTGGTAGAGTTTCCTCATTGGGTGGTCGTGTGGCACATTATGATAATATTTGAAACATCTCACACTTTTGGAATCTAATTTAAATATTATTAGATTAATTTTCATACTTATTTACAAATTTTATTTTTGAATTAGAAACTAATTATATGGAATTTAACATATTTTAGTTAAATTATTTAAATAATGCATTGATTCAATAAATCAAGTGCGAAATATATCTATATGAACTTATTTTATTTAAAGAAAATTTATATGGAATTTATTGAATTTTTACTTAATAAGTTTTTAAAGTAGCTAGTAAGTGGCATGTTTGAAAGTTTTCACATTGTATTTTATTTTTATATTTTTATATTTTTGGGCATGGTAATGATACACTAAATATTTCAAAGATATTAATAATTATTTTTAAATATAAGAAGAGAAACAAAATTGATTCACATGAATATTAGTTATTGTCATTAATTATGACTAGTGTTCTTGATTTGACCTTAATTGTGAAATTGATGGATATTATGTGAGGAAGGTGATGAGGTTGATATGTGAACGACTTTGACTTATATTGTATGATAGTTAGGAAGGGAGGTGAGGAAACGAAGTTAATGAGTTCAAGATAGTAATAAAACATAATGTAAAGTAATCAAATCACCAATGAAGACCCAAATTCCAAAATCTACCACCCCAAAAAATATTAGATCCAAGTATTTTTTTTCTATATAACCTATTTTGATATGTTGAGAAGATTCATATTACAGTTTTTTCTAGATATTTAGTACAGTTGTTGTTTAATAATTAGTTCAAAACGTTTTTCTTTGTTCAGAGCCACACTCATACTTAATTAAAAGACATCATCTTACCATTAGGTTTGGTTAGTTCTTGAAATAGCGAAATTCCTAAACAATACAGAGATGTATAAATATAAATTCGATCGAATAATCGATTGAAGAATTGTCAAAACGTGCATAACGTCCCAGATGAATTTAGCCACAACTATATAAAAAATGCAAAAGATGAATAATTCATATCCAAGCCCCCTCTTGTAAAGAGATGACACCCGTTGGAAAAATAGAGACTATTAAAGGATTTATTCTTAAATACCAAACGTAATTCAAACAACAATAAATATCAATTTTTTTTTATTATAATCTAGTTTCAATCAAAAACAAAATTGTGAGACCCTTTAAAGCAAGTAGTTGAAAACTAAAATAGTAATGATGCTAAAATGACACGATAGCTATTTATTCTAGAAACCAACTTCATTGTCTTAACATAATTTGTGTTTTAATTGAATAAAACTAAAGGAACATATGCTTCAGTGAGGCAAAGTTCTCTATTGTCGTCGAAAAATGTAGTTTTATAATGGAATATATGAAAATTGCAATAATGGCCATCACTAGTTTCGAAATCCCTAATATCAAATTTAAACCAAAAAACTATATATATATATATATATATATATATATATATATATATATAATGGGACAATGGTGTTTTACTATTCACCAACTTGTCTCCTCTTATCAAAGTAATAAAAGGGTCAACATTTTGCCACCAAAGCTAAAAATAAAGGGTGGAGATTAAAAGAACCCTCTTTTCCTCTTTTATCCCTCAATTATTTCATTTCCCCCTCTTTTTTTTTCACTTGACTCCATTTTCTCCTCTTCACCCAACCCCAAAGACAAACCCTAATCTTCTTTACTCATTTTCTCTCTCTGTCGTTTCTCCCTTTCCCCTAACACAAACCCTCTCGCCTCCTGCCTCCTACCTCCCTCCTCCCTCCTCCTCCCTCCTGCCTCCCCCTCCTGCCTACAGGTAAAATCCCTCCCCCCCCCCCCCTTCCCCACTCACAGACATAAACACACACAGGCCGCCCACTCACAGACATAAAAGTCACAATGTTGGGCTTAGAGGAGGAATCGGTTCCCTCTTCATTATCAATATCACTAAGGGTTGCATTAAAAGAAATTGGTTGCTTACCCTCTCTTCTTAGTTTAGTGGGGCACTCTTTGGCCCTATGGTCATACCCTTCACAACCATAACACCTATTTGACTCGTCCCTATTTAAATTTTTATTAATAGTTTTAGGGATATTCTCGGCTTTGTCTTGCGTAGATTTTTCAAATTTCTTAAGATCATTTTTAAATTTATCTTTGTTCAATTTAAGAAAATTTTAAAACTTTCTAGCAAACATAGCCATATTTTTCGAATCACTATCACTTTCACTCTCTACTACTTGTTTTTCCTCCTTTCGGGCTTTCAAAGCAACGCCCTTATCTATTTTCTTTTCAGTTTTAGAGGGAAACATGTCTAGTTCATAGGTTTGTAAATCACCTATGAGCTCTTCTAATTTCGTAAAGGCTAAAGTGGGTAAATAATTTAACACGGTCACTTTTGGAATAAATCTATCGGGTAGGGACCTTAAAATTTGCTTTACTACTCGATTGTCGGGTATTTTCTCTCCCAAGTTAAAAGATGAATTAACTATATCGGAAAGTCTAGCATAAAATTCATCAAAAGTTTTGTTTTCGTTCATTTTGATGGTTTCAAATTGAGTGGTGAGGTTTTGGATTTTCGAAGCTTTAACGACACTAGTACCTTCATGAGTGAGTTGTAAAATATCCCAAGCTTCTTTAGTGGTTTCACACATCATAATAAGACGGAATTCACCCGGTGTAACCGCGCTAAACAAGGCATTTAAACCCCGGGAATTAAAATTAGATAGTTTAAATTGATTCTCACTCCATCTATCGATGAATTTGGGAACACATGCATTATCTACTAAATGAGTAGGTGGGGACCACCCGTTAATAACAGATAATCAAACTCTCTCGTCGATAGATTTTAGTGCCAATTTCATCCACGCTTTCCAATACACGTAGTTAGAACCAACGAAAATAGGAAATTTTGAAAATGGAGAAAATTCCATTTTAGACAAAAATATTTAAAGGATCTTTAACGCAATAATTTAGCGATCCCGCTCTGATACCACTTGTTGGAACACGAGGCCCCCAATTTTTAAATTCTTACTACAAAAGTCAATTTTTAAATTTCCTTTTAAAGATGCGGAAGCGGAGATTGTTCAATTAAACAATTAAAAATTTTAATTTCTTTTACAAATTAAAATTAAACAAAGTTCAAAGTGAAATTAAATTAATTCACAAATGATTTTTTCACTTAAACCAATTTAACCCAACTCAAGTCCTAGAAATTTTTCTAAGTCATATTTTCAATATTCTCAAATTAGGCCAAACGAATTTTATCAAATTAAGTGATCACTTGAATTAAATTAATATCAATTTTACCCAAAATATTAATTAGCACCAAATTAAACAAGAGTGGAGATTTAAACCAATTTTATCTTTTTACCTAAGCATGAGTTCTAGGTGACTTTTGCAAAAGATAAAATAAACAATGAATCACTACGCTGTGATGAACGAGGAAAAACATACAAACGGGAAACAACCTCGGACGGCCCTAGCCATAAGTCCACTAAGTATGGTATTTTACAACTACAAGCAAAAAGACTTACAACACTCGACTCGACTCCCTTCAAGATCTGATGCTCCTTCTTGTACCGACCTCTGCTTAGTTGACAATCTCGGACTCCACCGGAATCTTGGAAACCACCAATGAGGCTGTAGGAACCACCGTCAACCACACATGGTGCCTTTCACCATGTGAGAATGCCGTAACAAAACCCGAACTTCTTGTTTATGGGATGTAGAAGGAAACCCAAACGAACTCTTCGAATGGTAAAGTAAAACCCGGTGCCAAACACTCCAAACAATGATATATATATTAAAACTTGGAATAAATAATATGGGTGAAAACAAAAGTGTTTTATGAATTTTTTCTTGAAAAAAAGACACTAAAAAACATGAACTTTTTCTTGAAAAATTGAACTCTCAAAGCTCTCTCTAGGAGATGGAATAATATGAAAAAGTTATTTCAAAAGAGTTGGTTCCCACACTAAGTAGTTCTGTCAAAATATAGTGGGGAAAAGAAGTGAAAAAAGTGGGAAAACTGTAAAAAACACCCAAAATAACTATTCTCGCCAAATTTCGTTCGAATGACTTTTCGCTCGAACGGTTTTACTAATGAGGTTCCAGAATGAAAAAAGGAAAATCGTCAAAAATCTCCTTCGAACGACCTGGCAATCTCGTTCGAATGAGATGCCAGATCGTTCGAATGACCTGGAAATCTCGTTCGAACGAGATTCCAGTGTGGTTCGAACGATGTATTAGAAAAATGAAATATTAATTTTTAAGCCCAAGACTTTTTATGAAAAGTTCTAAAAAATATTTTCTGAGTAAAAACAAAGTCATTAAAATTAATTTATAAAAATTATAAATTTCACCTAATAAAACTTGTTCCAAGCTCTTATATAAATATATAATGCATTCATACCTTAGAAGTAAATGGAACAAATGTTGTTGACGTAGAAACGAGGCACTACAAACACGGCATTTGATGAAGCTTTATAAACTTAGCAGCTACGTCTTCAACTTTAGTATGTCATAGGCATGAAGGATGATCAAGAACTCTATCCTATGACTCAAACGTTTTTCTCCGAAATTGAGCCAAAACAACAAATGACTCAATTGGAAATTTGTGTCCTTACAAAATTCCTCAATTTTTTTGGTCCAATTAAAGGGCGGCTTAATCGCAAAGGATAAATGATAACCTTTTGTATCCCTTCACCGTTTTCAAACAAAATACACAAATCCTCACAAATATGGTTCAAAGGTGCACACTTTTTATTGTCTTGTTTTATCGCGCTTGGTTCGTTTTAAGGATAGGATTGAAGTGAAAACACCCAACCAACATGTGATAATACAAGCACAATAATCAAACAAATTTGTGCATGTGTGCAATAAAGGAAATCATGAGTCAAACATGTAGGAAGTAACACTTAATTACATCTTAATGACTCCAAACATTATAAAGCACATGGATGAATTGACCTATTATCTCAAACACTACCAAATAGTCACATGAAAAATATGAAATGATGTTGTGACTTGGTCATCCTAAGTGTTCATCCATAAAAGGTGCAAACAAAATACACAAATCTTTTTGGATTTTTTTTTTCAATATTTATCAAAATAAAATATTTTTGTATTTTTCAATTTTTTCAAAAAAAAAAAGTAAAGCATACAAAAATGATATATACTAGCAATAGGAAAATAATGACATCATGAAAAACAACCTATGATAGTAAATAAGTCAAACCTCAATCGTTAGGTGCAGAGGGGTTTTCCAAAGGTGGTGCCAACTTATGAAAAACCTCCATCAAATGTTGTGAAGTTTTGACCAACTTGCTCACCTAAATGTTCAAACTCTCTTATGTAGTCTCCGGGAGCATGTAAAGTATCATGTGTGGGTGCATGTGTGGCAGAAACACTTGTAGTAGCAAAATGTGACACACAACCCAACTTTAAACAAAATTCCCTAAGTTGTCCTCTCCTTTTGCAACAGGAACAAACATATATAGGCCTAGGGACACCTTTCTCAAAAACTCTAGGACGCGATCTCCTAATAGGAATGGGACACCTAGGCGGGTTAGGTTGAGACTCATGTGAATCTACCACTAAAGTGGGAACTGGCTCGGGTGCTAATTGGGAAGTAGAAGCATCGTCATGACTTATTCCTAACTTCTCACCTTTACCCTTAAGAACCACCTTTTCAACTTTCTTAGGTGCGTTCTCAAAATTGACTTTGACCTCCCTAGCACGTTCGAGATCACTCACGAGTTGGGATACACGTGTCGTCAGACTAGACAACGTGTTGGTCAAATCACACTTCTCCTTTCTTAAAACCTCCTTCACTCTCTCCAAATTTAAAACCCGACGACCTAAATCTCTATTATACTTCTTTGTTTTCAAGGTCTCGGTGTACAAATATCTAAAGGCTTTTTGGAGCTCACTTTCATCTCCACTCTCAAATTCTCTCTCATCTCCACTAGAAACATTCGAGTCATCACCGGTGCTCTCATGACCTCTATCAACGTGAGAAAAAGTGGGTGTACTCACACGACTCAAAAAAGCTGCACACATCCCATGTGCTAAACCTTTATCGGACTCTTCTCCCTCATCACCCTCACTATCACTAAGTGTGGCGGGCATAGCAGTCTATTTTCCCTATCACTAAGTGTGGCGGGCATAGCAGTCTATTTACCCTTTCTTCTTATCCTAATAGGACACTCTTTAGCTATGTGCCCTTTGCCCTCACACTCAAAGCACCTGATCTCATCCTCCTTATCACTATCTTTGGCCTCCACTTTCTTTTTATTTGACTTAAAATATCTCTTTTATTGGAAGAATTTTCCTTTTTCATTTTGAGAAACTTTTTAAAAAATTTCACAAGCATGGCCACATCATCAAAATCAAACTCACCCTCAGAATCGGACTCATAAACTTTTCCTTTCTTTTTCTTAAAATGAGTCTTTAAAGCAGCGCCATTACCCTTAGCCTTAATGCTTTTGGGAAACATGTCAATCTCATAGGTTTGAAGATCTCCTACAAGTTCTTCTAACTTAAGTGATTTCAAATTTCCCAAAGAGTTCAAAACAGTGACTTTAGGAATAAAACGTTTTGGGAGAGATCTCAAAATCTTTTTAACGACACGCGTGTTATCAATCACCTCACCCAAATTAAAACTGGGGTTAACAATGTCCGACAAACGAGCATAAAAATCATCAAAACATTCAAACTCAGAAATGGTGATAGTCTCAAATTGGGTGGCCAAATTTTGCACCTTTGATTCTTTAACCGTGTTTGTACCCTCATGTGTCAATTTCAAAACATCCCTTGCCTCTTTAGACGTGGTGCACATCATAATTCGGCGAAACTCATATGGAGTGATGGCTCCAGAAATAGCACTCAGACCTTGGGAATTAAAATTAGACATTTTATAATCATCTTCAGTCCAGGCCGACACGGGTTTTAAAGATGTGACATTATCAACGGTGACCGTGGGAGGAGTCCACCCATTTTTACAAAGCAACCAAACACGCTCGTCAATAGATTTTAAAGTAAATTTCATACGAGCTTTCCAGTAGGCATAATTAGACCAGTCAAAAATAGGCATCTGATTATATAAGTGCTCCATAGGAATAATTATGAATTTTCACAAAACTGATTTTATAAAAAAATCAATATCAGACAAATTTTGCGGAAAATAGGAATACGCGATAAATTAGCGCAACCAGCTCTGATACCAATTTGTAAAACGTGTTAATGCGGTGTGTGATACCGATTTAAAATTAATTCGCAAGTTTCCATAAACCTTATTTAATTAGAGTCTATTTTTACAAATTTAATTCAGCCCCTAAACATGCATCTAAACATCATAAATCATTCAACCCATGCATGAAAAATAAAGACGATCAATTTAGGAAAAAAAAAACTTTCGGGTAAAACCTTTTATAACACTTTGAAGAATTCACAAAACTTTTGACTTACATACAACCTGATAATCGCCCACAAGTGTGTAATGCACGGTGCCTTCAGCAAACTTTCAAAGATACGAGAGACAGTAAAATACCCTCCAGGCATTAGTTCGTCGTCTTCGGCTCATCCACACGCAGAATGACTACGCTCGGTATCCACCTATCAAATATGGAGATCCCTTCTCCACAGAGGTTGAACAAAAGCAAAGTTGTGTTCTTGAACACAAAAATAATCCACTAAAGCATATGGGCGTTTTGTGAATTGAAAACCAAAAATAGATTAAACCCTAAAAGGAAGAAGCCAAAAGAATTATGCTTTCGCGGTTTTTCTGTTCTGTAAAATGCTGAGAGTTATTGAAGAAAATGATACCATTTAATGAGTATCTATAATAAAAACATGTCACCTCGGTATTAGATTTCGTTCGAATGAGATCAGCATGTCGCTCGAATGAAGGACAACTGTCTCTCGAACGAGATCGCGCGACATGCCTATCTCTCCCGAACGACATTGCTATGTCGTTTGAATGACTGTTGGATCAAAAAATTATTATTTTAATGTTCGCTCTAATACCTAGAAAAAATACTCATTCTCAAATTTTGACAAAAAAGTCCGCTCCAACACATAAAAAATATTTTATAAAAATATCCCAAAAGCTCTAAGTGTAAAGTTAAGGTATTTAAAACAAAACCTTACCAAAGTAAAATTCGCGGAGTTTTTTTGATGAAGAACTTGATTAATTCAGATTTATCTTGATGTATATGGATCTTGAATGCTCTTCGACGGTGTAGCGGTATATGACATAACAAATTGATAACGTACTTATAAAAATATGTCCTTACAGCAACCCTTACCCTAGGGAAAATGGGCATGTAATTCTTGTTATCAAGAGAGAAGAATATAATAAAAACAGTGAATCACCCCCTGAACGTAGGCCATTGTCGAACCACGTAAATACTTGTCTTATGAGATTGTTTTCTGTTTGGAATTAACTGTTTATGATTATTACCCGTGGGATAATTGCACCTACAATTGGGGCTATCTGTGGGAAACGCGTTTCCTCTCCCTAGATTAATTAAAGCTAACAAACAACTATGGAACCCACACCCCTTGCATAGTTTATTTAGGGAAAGCTGAGTGGGTTTGGATCCAAGTCAGGGTCGTGTATTGAGCACAATCCAATTCTTAACCCATTTTAATTACTTCTAGTAGACTTGGCGTTCTTTAACCCAACTGATTGGGGTATTATGATGGTTTGGGCCTTAATAGTAATTAGGGTGTTGATGCTTTAATGAGCTATTTTTTTGGGCTGAAAATTATGAGGTTGGCCTAATTTTTCTAGACGATGAATCATAATTCTCAAATTTTCGAACGAGATCAAAAATTTTTGTGTGATGATGATGTCTCCCGTCCCCCTTGAATTCGGGCGAATTCTTTTCAAAGACTGATTTTATTGTATTTTCTTCCTTTTATTACTTTTTAGTTATTGGTCTATTGAGGGTTATTTATGCACTATTATAAATAAATAGATATTTTGAGGAAGCTATTCAATTAATAGATTGGGAAGGTATTTAATTACTAGATATTTTTAGAGATTTGTATTTTCTTTGTGTGCTATTGATACCGATTACGTAAGATATACACATGCATGTGTCTATGTTGAAATATTGGGATGTTTTTACGTACTTATCCTATTTCATTTTTTTTCTTTCTTCTGGTTCATTAAAGTGGCAACAAATGGATATTGAATATAATTCCTAGAAAATGCTTCATTTATGCACCTTGATAAAATTTGTGCAAGTATTTACCCTTTTTAAACTATTGTATTGTTATAAATAAGTCAATACGACAACCTTTAGTAGGTATTGAATTAGTAGCGAGAGTTGTTTTGAAAAGTAATTATAGTTAGTTATTAGGGTTTTAGTTGGAAGTTCGTTAAAAAAAATTAGAATAGTCAATTGTAGCCATTGATCTATAACAGACTCAATCTCACTTAGATTGGAGTCTTTATATAGAGCAGCCTTGTAATTGTAAGATTCATTCATTTTTTCTGATTAAAGTGTTAATACAGTTTCTCTCAAATATCCCAATTATTAACCTAGTTTCTCAATTAGCTGCAACAACTTGGTATTAGAGTCGTTCGAGACCTGGATTACACTTGAGAGGATGACGGAAGTACACGGTACAAAGATATACAATAAACAAGACGACAAGATCCAAGAATTGATTGTGTTAGCGAAAGAATGACTAAAATAAATGGATCTTAATATGAAACTTTTTCAAGATAATGTGGGCTCTATGTTGGTAAGAAACAAAGATGGAGAAGTGGCGTTACAGTTAAAGTCAAGAACCAAAGGTGCTACCGGAAAATAGAGGAGCAATTCAAAGCGGAGAATCATCCATGATAACCATAAACACCAAGCTAGACCACTTAAACCATATTTTCCAAAATTTGATGGAAGTAACCCTAAGAATTTGGTGAGAAAGTGCAGAAAGTTCTTTTCATACCATTGTTGCACTGAAATTTAGAAGGTGAGCTATGCCTCAATCTATCTTGAAGGAAAACCAGACATATGGTTTCAATATTTCCAAGAAGGGCAAGATAGTATTGAGTGGAGACATTTTGTGAATGCATTGTTCACAAGATTTTAACCCGGGGGACATGATAATCTAGTAGTTGAATTTCACAAGCTTCAACAGACTAGATCAGTGACTGAATTTCAAGAGAAGTTTGAAGAACTGAAATCCCAAATTGTAACTCATGGACTAAAGGAAGAATATCTGGTTCAAAGTTTCTTCGGGGACTCAGAGATGACATAAATAATGGAGTGAAGATGTTTTACCCATCCACATTACAGCAATCTATCAATCTAGCCACACTTTAAGAGGCCACTATGGAAGCAGTTAGTAGAAGACGCAAGGAAGAGAGTAAAGGAGGCAAATGCAGTGCTCCATGGGAGGGAAGTTCAAAAGGATCCAGAATAACCAAGAATGAAGATAAGACCAACAAGACAATAAAGAAAAGTGGGATAGCTACGCTACCTATTAAAAAAATTTCTTATGCGAAGATGAAAGATAGAAGAAAGAAAGGCACGTGTTATTATTGTGATGAAGTTTTTAAAGCTAGACATGTGTGTAAAGATAGACAACTATTTGTGGTGAGAGTAGAAACAAATGAAGAAATCCCAAAAATTCAAGAATTGGAGGATCTTGAGGAAGAAGGAATGGAAATATCCTTGAATACATTATTAGGTTCAGTCTCTCATAATTTAATTAGAATAAATGGTTTTGTTAAGAAATACCCAATCACCGTTCTAATTGACATTGGGAGTACCCACATTTTTCTCCACCCTGAGACTGCCCTTCACCCGGGTAGTAAAGTAGAGCAAGCCCCAGTATTGAGTGTGACAGTGGAAAATGGAGGAAGATTATACAACAACTCTTTATTCCCATATTTTCAATGGGTGATGTAAGGGCAAACTTTTAAGGCATACATGAGGTTATTATAAATTGGTGGATGTGACATGATATTAGGGATGGATTGGATACAACAATTTAATCCAATACTATTTGATTTCGAAGCACCAAATATGACCTTCAAGGGGAATGGAAAAAAGGTGGTATTGAAGGGGCAATTTGATGATGCCAGAATTCATATGATGAGTGGAAATTCCTTCAAGAAGTTATTGGAAAGGACTACACATGGATTCATGGCCCAACTGTTTTCACTACAAACCACAAAAGGAAATGCCAACAACAGTGAAGAACCACTTCCCCTATCATATCTCAATTACTAACCGAGTATGTAGACATTTTTTAGGAACTAAAAGGGTTACCACCAAAAAGAAGTCATGATCACCAAATTATACTAAAAGAAGGAGCTGCGCCCACAAAATAAAAGCCTTATAGGGTGCCTTATTTTCAAAAGAATGAAATAGAGATATTGGTTCAAGAAATGCTAAACTTGGGGGTGATTCAGACCAGTCAAAGTCCTTTCTCTTTTCCTATTTTACTAGTTAAAAAGACATATGGATGTTAGAGGTTTTGTGTGGATTATATAAGACTAAATGAAGCAACTACCAAAAATAAATTTCCAATCCCAACCATTGAACAACTTTTAGATGAATTATTTGGTGCTAAATACTTCTCAAAACTGGACTTAAGGTCAGGATACCATCAAATTAGAATGAGGAATGAGTACATTTCTAAAACAGCTTTCACCATAAACTGTAGTTAGTATGAGTTTAGGGTCATACCTTTTGGTTTGACTAATGCACCAGCTACTTGACAAGGACTCATGAATGAGGTTTTCAAACCTTATTTGAGAAGATATGTGTTGGTATTTTTTTATGCCATCTTGGTGTTTAGTCACAGTTTACAGGATCACAGAGGTCAAATAAACTTAGTGCTACAAATGCTAAGAAAGCATCAATTCTTTACTAAAAGGAGTAAATGCATTTTTTCTCAAACAACTGTGGAGTATTCAGGCCATATCATAAGTAGTCGAGGTATTTCAATCGATCCAACCAAAGTGGAAGCTATGAAGTCTTGGCCAAGACCTATTCATATCAAGGCATTCAAGCGACTTCTAGGTCTAACTGGGTTTACAAAAGATTTATATAGAACTATGGCGCGATTGCCAAACCTCTAACGGAAAGATGCCTTTAATTGGAGCTAAGAAGATGAGATAGCCTTTCAAGAGTTGAAGAAATCCATGAGCACTTCACCTTTGCTGGCACTGTCCAATTTTAAATAATGTTCTATGATTGAAACAAATGCTAGTAGCAAAGGGATTGGAGCAATCCTCATGCAAAACAGACAGCCAATTGCCTTCTTGAGCAAAGCTTTGTGTCCTAGATCTTTGGGGTTATTTGTGTATGAAAAGAAAATGATGTCCATCATAATAGTTGTCACCAAGTGGAATGACTACCGTATGGGGCACTACTTCATCATCTTTACTAATCACCAAAGTTTGAGGTTCTTTCAAGAGCAGAAAATTATTACCTTGTTGTAGTAGAAGTGGTTAACCAAAATGTTAGGATTGAACTATGAAATCTAGTATAAGAGATGGGTAGACAATAGAGTAACTGATGCATTCTCACGGAGGCATAATGAAGAGGTTGTGTTGAGTGCTATCTCAGCAGTATAACTAGTGTGGAGACAATAAACTGGTGGTACTCTCATGGAGAGATACTAAGACAATATCTCAATTTATGATTAATCCTAAATCTTCAAATGAATATAAATTGGTACAATGAATGTAAAAAAGAAACAACAAACAAGTGGTGGGATAAGGTCAACAATTGAGGCATAAATTACTAGTAGAGATCCATGGGTCAGCTATTAGAGGCCACTCAGGTATTAAAGCTACTTATAGGAGGGCTCAATAATATTTCTATTGGCCAGGGTTAAAGAGGGATGTCAAGAAGATGGTTATAGAATGCATAACATGTCAATAAAATAAGCCAAAACACTGCCAATCCCCAGGGTTACTACAACCGCTCCCAATTCCCACCCAAATATAGGAGGAGATCAGCATGGACATTGTTAAGGGCTTACCTAAATCAAGAGGAATGGAAGTGGTGCTAGTGGTAGTGGGAAGATTTACACAATACACCCATTTTCAACCTTATAAGTACACTGTTGCAGAAATAGCTCAATTGTACTTAGACGATATCTACAAGCTGCATGGAATTCCTAAAAAGATTATTTGTAATCGAGATAAAATTTTCACTAGTTATTATTGGGCTGAGCCTTTTAAATTGTTGGGCACTCAGCTTAACCTAAGCATAATTTATCATCCACAATATGATGGGCAATCAGAAAGGGTGAATCAATGCATGCAGACTTACCTCAAGTTCATATGTAGCCAAAGACCAACCAAGTGGAGCAAGTGGCTCAGTCTAGCTGAGTGGTGGTATAGTACTAATTACCACTCTAGCTTGAAATGTTCTCTATTTGAAGCACTACATGGATTTTCCCCTCCTCAGTGGTCTATTCCTACTTCTATTGATACTACAATAGCAGCAGTAGAAGATTTGATGAAAGAAAAATAATTGATGATTCAGCTATTAAGGAAGAACCCCCACTTAAGCTCAACATAAATCTAAACACTATACTGACAAGAAAAAACATGAAAGATCATTCAAGATGGGAGATCAAGTGTTTCTTTGTCTTCAACTATATTGAAAAACCAGTGTAGCACTCAGAAGAAATATGAAGTTGGCTGCTCGTTTGTATGACCCTTTCTCAGTCACCAAGAAGATTGGAACAATTGTATACCAACTACAACTACCGCAGGGTTAAAAAATTCACTTATTTTCCATGTATCACAATTAAAAAAGAAGATGGGAAAGAAACCACTCATTCAAACCAATTACCTTTGGTTGGAACAAATGGTCAGATTAGGGTGGAACCCGTAGATATTTTGGATAAGCATATGGTCAAGAGGGGAAATATCGTAATGCCATAGGTTTTAATTCAATGGTTGGGGTCAATTCCAGAGGAATCCACTTGGGAAGACTGGAGTTTCATCGAATCACAATCACAATTATACCCTGCTCATTACAGGAGTTCATAACATTGTGAGTGAGATACAAGGTGAGAACCTTAAATGGACATCGAAATTGAAATCATCCCACTCTGATGCCAAAAGAATGATATTGAGACCTTAAGTAGGAAGGCTTGACAAGTGGATAATGGGATTTGAGAAGCTAGAAAGAGGATAAATGGAGACGAACAAGACAATAGCAAATGTGGCGAGTCTTTGGCCCGAGGGGACAACAACTATAAATGTTCTGATAGAGAAAAAAGGTTATGGGGATGACATTTTTAATGAAGATGAAGAGGAATCGGTGAAAGCATGAGAAACCTCAAGGGATGATTGATATGATTTCGTTAGGGGTCGAAATTATCGAATAATTATAAGATTGACCTCAAGGATCTACTCAATCCTCACAATGACCCTTTGGTCGTAAGCCTCATGGTTCACGAATATATAATTCACAGAATTTTGGTAAGGAAATTCAACTGATATTATTGCTATAATTACTTTAAAAGTATAAAGTTGTTAGAGCTGGAACCATATCATCAACCAATGATTGGGTTTAAAGGAGAAAAATGTGTATCCCTTGGGGATTATGGAGCTAGAGGTCATCGTCGAGACTTGCCTGACACGCACTTCAAACTAAGTGAAACTCATAATGGATTGAAAAACATTTTGGCGTGTAACATCATAATGAGATGATTGGGAGTTCGACACCGTGCATCAATAGATCACCAAGTAATGAAATTCCTTACTGATTATATTATAGTTGAAGTAATAGCGACCAAACATCATCTTACTGAAGAAAGGGAGGCTTATAAGTGACTGAGTCATACCTACCACATTGACTCCTTGGATCTGAGGGATAAAGAATATTTTAAAAGGGGTGAGGCTGATGAAGAAGTGGAACTAGTGGTGATGAGGAAGACCGTGATAGGGTCTCTTTTGAAACTTGTTTGGGAAAGAAGCTCGTAGAGATGGTGTGTTCGCTTGATTCATAAAGATATGTTAGGTATGGACTTGAAGATAATTTACTGTGAGATGAATGTTAACCCCGCCGTATAAGTAGTTAAACATACAAGACGTTCTTTTGCATCTAATAGATACTTAGTCGTTGAAGAGGAGGTGGACAAACTCAAGTCAACTTAATAGAGCCTTTTCCCAATTATTTGGGGTCAACTTCGTGAATTCAATTTTTTCATTTCATTTTGTTCAGTACAATATCTTCGGTTAAATCACATGATATCATGTCCTTTTTTACAATATCCCACTAAGTTAATTTAGTCCTACCTCTACCCCTTGTGTTACCATAAATACTAACTAAATCACTATTTTCTTATGTGTACATCCATTGGCCTATGCTTTACATGTCCAAACCATCTAATATAAATTTGTCTTCAATATAAATGGGTTTAATACACCTACAAATTTAGATTCAACTTCAAATTAACATGGGGATTAATCCTACCAATGAAATTAGATCTTAAAACATCAATCATATTTTGGATTTAACATCTAACTCATCAAATATCAAATTTTCTCTTCAAAGGTACAAGTCCTTAAAGCATGACAAGTTATACAATTTCTAATTAATCTAATTCATAAACATGATTTAAACTTAATCAATTCATCCATTTAACATCTTCCAAAACTCAGATTATAATAGGAGAAACATGAATTATAAGTCAATTTCAGATTTAAAGATGGTATTGCAAGAAAATTGAAGAACACTTGATCCTTTATGCTTTGCTGTCTTGTACTTCTCTTCCAAACTCTTTCAATTTTTCTTTCAAACTTCCTCCCATATTCTCTCTTATGTTTTTTTGCTAATATGGTTTTCTTAAATGGGAATAGATATTATATAGTTAGCCTAATTTTCTTTATTTACACACCCCTTAAGTTTTGAGTATTGTTATTTTCGCCCCCTAAATGAGTCCAAAATGCTACTCCAAATAGCCTAAAACTTAGCCTAAGGGTATACCTATTCCCTAGGGCCAACTTAAGGCGATAAAAACACACACCCGGGTCTCCGTATCACTCTAAAGTCGGCTCCAAATGGTAATACCTTTTAACTCATGGTAACACCTCACAAGGTAAAATAAAACATCCCAATAATTATTTCACGTGTAATCGCATATAGTCTAACATAGTTTATTAATTATACTGATTAATTAAATATAACATGTGACATAACCACTTCACATAACATACAATTTAATCGTCATCTAAATATGCATTAATTTTAACTATAATATGCGGCACTAACAAATTGCGTAACATGCAGTTTAATCATCATATAAATATGCATTAACTTATTACCAATTATTTTCAAGTAATAATTTCTTCTAGATTATTAATTTATTTTCACAATTAACAATTATTTTAAATAATACTAAAAATACGGGGTATTACAGTTCATTTTTTTAATAAAGGTGTGTCAGGTTGATTTAAAATTAAAATTGAGAATCCCTTTTGTTTTGCATTAAGTATAATATATGCAATATCTGTCAATTGGACTTAGTAGGAAATCCGGTGAGTTGGGTTTGACATGATAACGGGAGATTGGAATTACTGTTTTAGTACAATTAAACAGTTCACATCCTAGATAGGGAGTTGACAATTCTTTCAGTAAAATTGGGAGTGCAATCCTAGTAATCTACCCTAAACTACGGGAACTTGTTTTATGGTTCAAAGAGGAATGTATTGAATAGAGACACGATTGAGATTCTAGTCTAGGTGCTGACTAGAATAGACTTTCACATTTTCACAGGTTTGCAAATGGTGCACAGGTTTTTAATTTCGAGAGTTACAAGGATTGGAATGATTGCACAATGATTGCTTTGATTGCTATGGGTGCGATTCAATCTTATTGGATCTAAATTTTTACCGACAATCATTGTGTAAGTAGGTCTGAGATGAGAATTCAAAGGAATTCGCGTCCAAGAAAGATCTTGGATTGGATTGTGATACCCCTTGATAGGCTTATAAGTTTTGATTCTACTAGTAAACTTAATCAGTGGATTATTTTATAATCCCTTAAAGTATAAAATAAGTTAAGTATGATAATCAAGGAATAAATAAGAAGTTGTTTAAAATCGATTAACGGCGAATTGATTTTACCAAATGGTTATTGTAGGCTTAACGCGGGGAATCATGTTATATAACATCGCAACTTTGCAAATAGAACCTCATCATTCGAGTGATTTTGAAATAATTAAATTGGAGTGCAGTTGTGATTATTTAGTGGAATATGTTTCGATTAAATAGAGAAAAATAAATAAATTACGGGGATGTAACTTGAGATTTTCGAGTACTTATTTGGAAACTAATTTAATTATTTAGTCTTGGGTCCCTAATATAGTCCATTTACCCATGTAGTAGAGGCCCGGACTCTCTGGAACTCAGTTTAGCCCAAGCTCATGACTTGTGCCTATATATATTGGTGCTAGAGTTTAAATTATACTCATTATTAAGGGTTAGAGAGGGAGGAAAAATACTATTCACGTTTTTGTGAAGGGGTGTGGAGAGAAAATGCCATATCTCAATCAATATACCGAGTATTCATTTCCAAGAGTGTCTTGGGAGGATCATATATTAGAAGATCCGAGGCTTTCAGTGTATTCCAGTAAGGTTTTTAAGGACAAGGCAAGGCAGCTCCTTCATCTTCAAAGTCTATTTCTCCTCATTTGGATCTCCCAAAAGTTCTGCCAAGGTATCATTATTCGAAATCCTATTTTTAGGCTGTAAACCTAGTTCTTGTTTTATATTTCTATTTCATGATCAATCATAGTTTTTAAAGCTTTTCTGCACATATCAATCCCTAAAAATCATCATCAATATCATCACTATATTTCACCTATCACTAATAGGGAAGAACATCAATCTTTATATGCATACATTGAAGGTTAATATCCTCTACCAATACAAAATATCTCCACAAGATCCTCAGAGTACAACATAATATAAGTCTTCGTGTCATAATGATAAAGATCTAAACTCTAAATCCATCAATACCTCATTACATCTCTCAAATACTTTTTATCAACATCATAAGGTCCCCGACCACATACACCATATGAAATCAATCAATATCAAGTACCTAGAAAACATATAACAAAGGCATCAGCCTTTGTAACGCCTCCATGGCTTCTAATCACCAATCTACCTCTGGATAAAGGAAGTCAAAGAGTAAAGGAATGGGCATTCAAATCGCTTAGTAAGGGAGTATGTCAATTCCAAATCTCAATGTCCGCA
This sequence comes from Sambucus nigra, assembly GCA_949130495.1. Taxonomy (NCBI): domain Eukaryota; kingdom Viridiplantae; phylum Streptophyta; class Magnoliopsida; order Dipsacales; family Adoxaceae; genus Sambucus; species Sambucus nigra. The sequence goes on from OX422212.1 coordinate 154,725,075, forward strand.
AGAGGGATTAGTCCAACAGGTATCCAAGATCGAATGATCTGAAAAATAAATAACTAACATAATATAACTACAACAGAGATCAATTTTCATAAAAGGTCTCAACAGAATTATATGCAGTATTGGCCTACCAAAGAATGTGATATGTTCAATGTCCAAAAAATCTAAAAGAGATCTCGCGGCGGCTTGAGGCGCAAGACTCGATTTATAGTTCAATACATTTGAGACACGCATGAAAAGACAAATATAGCACGGTGTAAATTGCTCATAGCTCAGCATAGAGGGATGACACGTAACCAATATTGGAAGAGAATCCAAGAAAGAATTGGACATGAGAATTCCTGATTATCCCGCCAATAGATGCTAAACCTGTGATATGGGAATGCTCCCCATCCGTGTTGCATTTATAAAATGGGTGTTTAGGAGGCGTCTAGGAAATGAGGAAGTGGTGGATCGGGGAAATAAAGGGAGGTTGACGGGAGGAAGCAGCATGAGAAAATTGAATAGCCTGGTCAGAGGTTGCGTGTCGGATATTAGTGGGAACAATAGATTTGTGTTGAAACAATGCCTTATTTCGAGCTAGCCAAATGGATCGAAGCTGGAAAAACTGTTGAGCGACCAGGGGTGGCAGCAAAGGGTACGATTGATTATAAGAGGACAGAGTACGAAGGATGGATATCAGAGAGGGATTCGTGAAAGCAGAGGGATTCGTGAAAGCTGTTGAAAGGAGAAGTTGATAGAAGGCGGGACAATCCGTGAAGATATGAGTATTTTAATTTGGGAGCCCACGGAGAGGACAATCCGGGGAAGGAAGTATGTGGTAGTAATGCAAACGATCTGCTGCAGGCAGGCTTTGGTGGATGAAGAACCATAAAAAATATTTCAATTTCGGCGGCAAGTGGTTGTGCCAAAGCTAATTCCAGGGCAAAGCAGGCATATGTTGACTTAGGGAAGCGTGGTTCAGCCAATGGCATGTTGCTTTAATCGTGAGAGAGCGGGGATTGCTGGGCCACTAATATGGCGAGTCCGTTGTTGCGGAAGGAAAGATAGGAATATATGGTATGTAGAGCAGAAAATCAGGTGGAATATACCGAGCCAGGGAATGCATATCCCAATGGTGTTGGATGATGAATTGAGAGAGTGGTAAGTCGATGACGTTAGGGGGGATGTGAGGGAATCGAGTGGCGAGTGGTTCCTTAAGAACACAAATGTGATGCCCGAAAGAGAGAGAACCAGGCCCAATACTCCATTTAATACCACGATGAAAGGTAAGGAGGAGTTTGACAAGTCTCTTCCAGAACCACGAAGCATTGGTAGATTGTGGCGCTTCCAGAACGGAAGAGTGTGGGTAATATTTGTGATGAAGAACAAGAGACCAAAGAGAATGAGGGTCAATGAAGAGATTCCAGAGAAGTTTGAGCATAAAGGCTATGTTAAGGTCATGTAAATTTTTAATTCCTAGCCCGCCTAAGTGTTTGGGTAAAGTAATAATGGATCAAGGAATAGTACGCGTCTTTTGTGAGGACACGTAAGCGTTCCAGAAGAAGAACTTGATTTTTTATGTGAGTGAAGCAAGAATTCCGGTCGGAAGCGGGAAAGAAGACATACTGTAAGATGGAAGGGAAGTGCAAACAGCATTGATAAGCGTGGCTATATCGGCGTAAGAAAGTAAATGCATATACCAGGTCTGGAGACGCGCATCCAATTCTGTTATGAGATTTTGAAATAAGTCCCGCGTATCCCGACCCATGATAAGGGGGAGTCCAAGATACTTGTCTTGGCCAGAGTGGCAGCGAATCCCCAGCATGCGACGTGACGAACGCATAAAACCTGAGGAGTGGATTTTCCAAAGGTGATCATAGATTTATCCCGATATAAGAGAATTTTTTTTCTAGAATGACTCTGAAGTGGGTTAAGGTAGCATGGGTTGGTTGAAGGAAGAAAACACAATCGTCGGCAAAAGCCAATCCTGGGATGCGAGGCCCAGATTTTGAGGAACGGAGTGCAGTCATATGATTGTTGCTACAGTTGAAGTCAATTGTCCGAAGAAGGACATCTAGCCTAAGGATGAAGAGAAGGGGGGACAAAGGATCCCCCTGACGTAGCCCACGGGAAGGAATGAATATCGGTCTTAGATGGCTGTTAATTAAGGTTTGGAAGGAAGTGGTTGAGATACAGGCGTGGATGTATGCTATCCAAGCGGGAGGGAAGTCATGTTGTTGAAGGACCCAGAGAATAAAGGACCATTCCATTTGGTCGAAGGCTCTGGTGAGGTCAATCTTGATAGCGCAGCTGCCCTTGCGCACTTTGGATTTGCGCATAGAATGAAGCATTTCATGAGCAATGAGGATATTGTCCTGGATGTGCCGCTGAGTTATAAAGGCGCCCTGAGGATTTTGGCAGTTTCAATTTGGCTTATTGTGCTGCGTGAGTTTCCATGTATTTACGAGTCAAATATATTCAATATGATTCATTTTTTATGACCTAGGCACTAGCATTTTCTGAATCAAGCATCTTTATAGCTATAAATCTATCTCAAATTAGATTATAGTCTGGAATAGATTTGTAAGTAAATTATGAATTCTATAGTATATTGCAAAGCTCTCATGAGATGGAAAATGTTTTTTAAATAATTCGTAGTCCACTGACAATAATCTATTCCAAACATTAGTTAATTTATAAGTTTGTCCTCAATTCATTGTATGTTGTATGGATTTTTAATCTGGATTCTTGTTCTATCTTGTTTTCTTTTATTTATTTTAGGTATGACCATAGTGTGGGACATACGGTTTTTGTAATTATTTCAGTCTTGCTTTTCCATTTTTTATGGGGCAGTTTTGGCTTCATCATGTTGGTAAGAGTTGATACGATGTGAAATGCATCTTATTCAAAGTATTGTAATCACTTCTTTTTATTTGTGTTGATGTTGGCTCATGCCAATTCTTTTATTTAGTACAGCGTTACCACTGTTGCCTAATATTACATTTTCACACTTGTTCTCAATGCGTGCTTGGACATTATAATCTTAGTCTCAAAATTTGTTTCTGGATATGCTCAATTTTGATTATGCATCCTGAGGGGTGATGTTTCACTTGATCCAAGTGTTCATTTCTTTTTGTACATAGCTGGCATGACAAATTTTATCCACAAATATATATGAAGGTTCCTGACAAATACATATCTTCGGGAAGAAGCTCCGAACAGCCATGTGGTGGAGCAACGGGTATAATGGTAAATTCAAAAATTTCACTTTCCTAACTTTTCAGTTCTTAACTTCGGTTCACGAGAAATTTTTGTTTAGTGGCTCCCAAAGTTTATGCCAAAACTGAGTTTAGCCCCATTGATATTGGCTATTAAGCTTTAAACTTTATTTAATATTAGATCATAAAAAATGACCAAATATTCAAGTCTAGTTATATGGAAATAGTTGAGGCTGAAGTCTTAGATATAAAATAGTTAGGTCCCCAACTGGTTATATTTCAATGATTTGTCATGGTGACAGACTGAGCAATGGTTGGCAAATTCCGAATAACTGAAAAGTTTGGGGACTAAAGTTATTTTCGTCTATAATTTTGGGGCCTAAGGCCAAATGTCCTGTATTTTTCTATTTATATGTACGTTCTTTGTGGGGGTGTTGTGAGAGTTTCAAGTAGTGTAAAATTGAGTAATGGTGCTTGTTTCTATGTATTTATATATAGTAAATGAAAGGCCTGATTGTAACGTTATTTTAATTGCGTGTTGTCTGGTGAAGGCTATATGCATTTGATGTGCACTGCAACTCGTTCTTCCCAATATTCGTATTGCTATATGGTACATGAAATTTTGATGCCGTTTTTCAGTTGGAAAATTCAGATTCAATTGAACACCAGAATGTCTCTGATGTTTATGGGCTTTTGTTTTTGGCAGTGATACATTATATTCTGTTGCCTCTTGTGGTAGCTCATGGTTTCATTCCTATTTTGCTGTCAAATCAGCTCTTTATGGTGGCTGTTTCTACTACCATTACCTCAACTTTTTAGGTTATGACGGTAAGATAAATTTTACCTCTCTCTCTGCGCGCACACAAAATAAACACACACGAGGATATCAGAATTATGGGAAAATATTTCATGGAATGGCAAGTGGGTATAAGGTTATCACGAAAACACTAATTTGAGGTGGATTGAATTTGATCCCCAGTTCAATTCTTGATAATGTCAAAATAATGCTTGATCAGTGGAAGTCACAAAAATCGAGGTGCGCGTAAATTGATCCGAACACCTCGTAGTATGAAAAATATCTTACCAAAAAAAAAATTGTTCATATCAATCCACTGTTTTTTAGAACTGTATGTGATGGATTTGATCAGCACTATTTCCCTACATAGCCATATTCTAAAATTGTTCACCATGAAATTATCTCCATGGTTTATGCAGCATTTTTACCAAATTGTGACGTCACTCTGAGATAAGCTAATAGTTTTTTATTTTATTTTATTTTAATTCTTTATTTTTTCTCCCACTTCCCAATGGGAACCAGACAGAAATTAGATCAGTTGTCTATCTATCGAATTTGAAAACCATGCTCATTGCTTCTATGGGACTCGTATGCTTGATGATATGACAATCAAGGTACTGGCTTTGCATATTCACCATTTTTGCTCGTTTAAGAGGGAATTGAATATAATTTTGTAAGGACTGTATTAGGAGCAGGGGCGGATCTGGGGGGGTGCCAGGAGGGGCGGAGGCCCCCCTGAGATAAAAAAAAATAAAAAAATTTAGGTATGTAAAATGCGTTAGGGGTGCAATTTTTAAGGGACGCCCCTCCTGAGATCTTGCCTACACTATTTTTTAATTAAAAATTTGTATAAAACTTGTATTAACCCAATGGGTTCGTTATTTAGGAGCCGAAATTAGGTGCCCACCTGGTCCATTTGACTGTTCTAAATGTTGCATAAACTTGGTGCTGAATATTTAAATTGGATTTATTGTAGAAGAACTATAAAGTTAAATAACGAACCCATTGGATCTTGTTATTTTCCGCAAGACAGTGATGAACTGGAAGGGCTGCTGAAGCCTTTGAAGATTGATTTTATAAATGGAGTATTCATATGGTTTGTTTTCTATTGCAGTACTGCCATTTTTAGAAAGGACCACATTCCTCCTGTATCCAATCGGTGTTGGCGTCCTCCTTTCACCTATGTGTAAGTGTTAAATGACTGTCTTTGTTTTTGTCATGTATTGTCGGGAAAAGCAAAATCCTTAATTTATTTTGCAGTGATTTTGAATGGCTTCAACCCGTTGGGATACTTCATGAACATGTATTTCAGCCAGTTGTTATGATTCGCTGCGATTAACCTTGATAGCTCATAAAATACGCGGGGGTGGGGCATTAGTTCAGAGATTACATGAACATGAGAAGGTATGATCGCCATATGGAAAAGTCTCTCTAGTTGTATGGGTAGTCTTGTTGATATTGCCGGTGAAAATTGGAACCTACAAAAATCATGCTTATAGGGTCCGTTTGACAACTCAATATCAAGCCTTGGAATTGGATTGCCAAACGGGCCTATAATGTTTTTTGTGTGGCCAAAAAAATCAATCAGTCAATCGAAATAGTTTAATGAATTTGCTCCTCGCCAAACATGTTACTTGCACTTTGTAGTCCATTTGTTATGAAAAATATGAGGTTGGAGTTTAAAGTTTTTTCAAATTTTGTGCCTGGATTCCAAAAGTGTGATTTATATATATATATATATATATATATATATATATATATATATATATATATATATATATATATATATATATATATATATATATATATAGATAGAGAGAGAGAGAGAGAGAGAGAGAGAGAGAGAGAGAGAGAGAGAGAGAGAGAGAGATGTTCTCAAGTGAAACAAAAATAATGAAATTTTTAATGAACCTAATAAGACATTAAAATTAACACTTAATTTCTTGTTATAATTAGTTTGCGCCAGTGATAACGGACACGCATGTGATTTAATACACAAACACAAATACCCCTCACAAACCTACTCCCCCCCACCCCCACCCCCCAAACCCAAATTGCCATCAGCTATACTCACAATCCAGAGGTGAAACCCACTGCCCACTTGTCGCAGCCATGGCTAAACTGAGATTCGTTGCAACAAAGGTGCGGATCCAACCTACCTAAATCTAGTAACCTCCTCAACCCAAAGTCTGGCGTCCCCCTTATCTCCTGAATCCAAACCCGTCGCAACTCCCCACCAGACTTGCCATAAACTTCGGCCTGATAGCTCCTAAACCTGTCGGAACCAACACCAAACAACACCAAATTTCACCCATTCAGTTGACCCAAGACCAAACAGAAAACCAAACTCCGTCCCTAACCAAAACTCGATCCACAGACCTTAATCCCGTGTTCATTAACTCGCAAACGCGGAACCTATACACTTGCCTTACCCCTCAACCTGGTTCCACAAGCCGGCGACAAAAACTTGTCGACGAATTCTACCCTAACTCCATCCAGAAGCCTTTCTAAACCCATCTTAACCCGACAAGAGGTGAGACGGAGGTTAGATCAGATGGGTCGAGCAAACGGGTTAGGTAGGAGATTCCATAGTGGGTTTGCTTTCAGGTTATGGGTTAGAAGTAGGTGGGGGTTTTCAAGTTTGGATGGGTGGGGTTAGGGTGTTTGTGTAGGAATTAAAATTGATTGAATTGTTTTTTAATGCCTTATTAGGTTAATTAAAAAATTCATTATTTTAGTTCACTTAAAAATCTATCTCTCTCTCAAAAGTGAACCTAAAAGATGAATATTTTAATAAGCTTTAACAAAAAATACCTAACAACAGATTAATTTGAATAACTATGCTGTAATTAATCCGCTTCAGCGACAATGGACACGCGTGTCAATTGAATATTTTTTTATACCCCCGCATCACCTCCCCCCAACAACTCCCTCTCCATTAGGCACGGACTATTTATATTGTCCATATGTACCTTTTGTTTTCTTATTTATACCTCCACAGACTGAGACCCACCGCCCAACCTAGACATCACAAATGGAGTTTGACCCATTTCACGAGCACCATCTCAATTCAGCACCGCAAATTCAACTTTGACCCATCTCAACACTAACCCAAATCCGTAATTCATCATCGAAATCCACACCAACTTTGACACAATTACCACTGCCCAAATCCACACCATTTTTTATCCATCTCAACGCTGACCCAAAATAGAAGCAACATGCAAAAATAGATATCCAAAAGCACGCAAACTGGACCTATGTACTTTTCAGTTCCAACAAAAGATTGGACGGTGATGAATTGAGATGGAGAGAGGGGTGGGGAGGGGGTGAGGTCTAAAAAAAACATTCGATCAACACGCGTGCCCGTTACTGCTGGCGCATATCAATTACAACATAGGAATTAAAATTAATGGGTTGTTAAGGTGTTTTTTCGTTAAGATTCATTAAAATGTTTATCTTTTAGGTTCACTTATGAACATCTCCCGCAAAAAACACCTTCACAACCCATTAATTTTAATTCCTTTGTTGTAATTGGTCCGTTGTGACACCCCACTCAATTAAATACCGGGTCATCAGTCCTTTATTAAATTAAATCAGAATATCCAGTTGGTTCATTCTTAGTATCAATGTCGAAAAATAACTTTCGTATTAATCACCTAATAGTTAATTAAGCTCAAAACCTTCAATTTTAATTTAATAAAATCCATTTTAACAATGTAAACAATTGATCATATAATCCATTTCACAATAACGAATAATGATTAAGTGACATAACAATTGAACTGAATGTAACTAGAATAAACTCTCCAGTTTAAATGTCTCAATGCCATCATCCAAATAAAACCGACTATAATAATACCGACATAAGTAAATACAATGTTTGGTGTAGAAATGGAATAACTAGAATCCTGGGCGACATGCCCTAAATGAAATAGATACTATAGATGTCTAAGTCAATAGAGTAGAATCGTCTAATACAAAATTTGAAACTCCCATAGCATCCATAGCACATCTAATATCCTACACTTTATGTTGGGCTTCCCTGTGGCTAGAGAAGAGAATATGCAAGAAAACAAGTGAGCGCTCGATTGTAAAATATTTTAAAAATAGCAAGTTATTAAGAAGTTCAATTAAGTATTTATTATGTACATGTCAGCTTCTCGCGCTCTTGCTTGAGAATCTTATCTCTAATCTAGATTGCATGCCTAACGTACATAATAATCCTCCTAGTTGAGGTTCTCAATTACTAGTGTTAAATAAGAGTTATTATGATTCTAACTCATATCAATTTTCCGTATTTCCCATGCAATACGTATGATAATTATACATGTTCATTTCTCTTTAATATGCACTAGACTTTTCAAAGCTTTAATATTAAGCATTCACTTACTTAATTCAATTCAAATTTCATTATTCTTTTACATCTACTCATTTCATACATAGATTAAATCATAGTATATATATTCATCACACTATTATATATACTAATATGGCACCTTCTAGACACAACTGCGGTGCATGAATACTCTAATATCATGTCTTAATACATCTCTCACTGCATAAAGGACTGTTGGTTTGGTGTCTCTCACGAACCATAAATCTCATAACACATATATTCGAGGCGAACATACTCCCCACCCAAATGGGTCACGTACATACCTACATTCCCATTCAACCGTCGAAACTATCATTATCACCGATAGCACGTGTCCAAGGTCCTATACTTAGGATACGAATCTAAAATCCCCCCTAATGAGTTCATCAGGATAAAATCGTCCACAACGCGAAACCTCCACCCCGATAGCAAGCAACATAGGTATTTCAGACACAATATAAATCATAATATAGGTATTCACCCTACCTATATATATAATAACAATAGGGCATACGCACAACCCATATGAAAAGTACCAAACGTAGTATAATTATATATCAAATATCCTACGTATTTATAGATTATGACTTTACTTCGTAAAATATATTTTCGAGCTTTTCTCATCACTCGAAGGGTATCGTTTATTCCTCATGTAAATTCAGTAGGTGTGAATCTACACCCTACTAGTCCATGCCATTATAATCCCCGAATTTTCGTGAATTAAATTTATCTTCAAAATAGGTTTATTCCTTGATAACCCCCAATTTAATTTAACCCTTTATTCTATCTCATAGGACTAAGCCAATACATTAACATAGCCTACAGGTATACCCCTGTACTCCCATTATTTTAAGAATTTAGTCCCATAATCAAATCCCAAACGATCCCACAAAAATAATAATCAATAGAGAAAGTTGGCCAAATTTGGGCAGCCGAATCGATTCGCCCTTACAGGTCTGCAAAATTCTTCATTTTAATGGCTACGGGTTTCAATCTTTTTCATCCTCAAAAGCATCACAAAATGATCATAAAATCCCCATAAATCATCCCAAATGATACATCACGATATGTGAACGATTTCTAACATTTACATAGTATAAAATCAGGAAGGAGTTTCAACTAAATCAAGTTAATTCCATGAAAATTCAGAAAACTCTTAATTCATCATCCTTATTCAAGAACTATCATAACTCCCAAATTTCTTCACCAATTATACCCAAATTTCGTGGAGTTAATTCTATATTCAATAAGAGATCAATCCTAGTTAGTTTTCATTTCAAGGATTCAATTAAGATCATCAAAATTCATCTTTAATTCATGTAACTTTTCTGAATTTCATTACTAGCCTAACATAGACAATATACATGATATAATTTGCAATAATCAACCACTTGCCTCTAATTCGAAGGTCTGAACCGTTGGGTAAGATGATTCTAAGGATGTTTCTCCTTTTTCCATTCAACCTCTGGTGGTGGTGGTGGTGGTGGTGTAAGGTGACTCTTGGCTCTTGGTCTCCTAGAAAAGCCTTCTCCTCTCCTTGAAAAGTCTCTCACTTTCCTCTAAGCCTTTTTCTTTGATTTTGGTCAATGAACCTCAATTTTACAAACTCTACACTTATATAAGACCACAACAAATTCGTAGGTACTATTCACCTAATTTGGCAAAATGACCAAAATATCCCTCCAGAGTGTCGGTTTGGTCCCAAATTGATCCGAGAGCCAAATTAATCCCCCGAGTAGACTATTCTGACTATCTAAACCTTTCTGGACACTTGGCGCACTCAAAATGACCATTCGAATGACATGAAAATAAATTTCTTTTAATTTCATTTAAATATAGTCTTGACATGACTCACACGCGCGTCCTCCCAACTTATATACTACAATTATCGTATTGATAAATCTCGATAATTATATAAAGTTATAATCATATATTACTTTTAATCACTAAGTAATATTCAACATAAATCACATATTACTTTATTCTCGAGTAATATTTAAATCCTGATTAATTTTCAATTAGCCCACAAATTAATCCCATTATAAAGGTCATTAAAAATACGGTGTGCTAAATACTTCTCCCCTTGTAATGGAATTTCGTCCCAAAATTCAAAAAACAACAGCATACCTTATAAAAATAACTCCGGGTATCATTCGCACATCTAATCATCGCGCTCCCAAGTAGACTCCTCAATATTATGGTATGCCCACTAGACACGCACAAGCGGAACTACTTTCGATCTCAACCGTCTCTCGCTATGGTTTAAGATCGCCACCGACCGCTCCTCATAAGAACTATCTGGATGCAAATAAACCTCCTCCAATGCAGTATGAGTGTTAGCCAACTCCTCTTGGAGATATCGCCTTAACGAAAAAATATGGAACACATCATATATACGATGTAAGTTCTTCTGCAGCCCAAGTCTGTAAGCTACCGATCCAACCCTCTAAATAATAGGAAATGTTCCCATGTATCTTGGCTTTAATTTCCCTTTCTTCCCGAATCTCATGATCTCCTTCATAAGAGATACCCACAATAGCACCTGCCCCCCATGCTAAACTCCCTGAAGAATCGCTTAATATCGACGTAGCTTTCATGTCTATCCTTAGCTACTTGAATGCAACTCCGAATCATTTCAATCCTGGCAGACGTGTCTTGAATCACTTCTAGCCCAAGTAGCTTATTGTCCCCCACCTCTAACCAACATGCAGGAGAATGACAAGTCCTACTATATAGCACCTCAAATGGGGCCATACCAATGATGAACTGATAGGAGTTATTATACACAAACTCCACCAGTGGAAGGTATTGCTCCTAACCTCCCTAAAATTCCAGAATACACATGCGTATAATATCCTCAAACATCTGGTTAGTACGCTCAATCTGTCCATCTGTCTGTGAGTGATAGGTCGTACTCAATCACACCTGGGTACCCATGGCCTCGTGAAAACTCTCCTAAAATCAGGATACAAAAATCTTGTCCTGGCTGGACACAATATCAAGCAGTACCCCATGTAACCTCACTATCTCGGCTATAAAGATCTGGGCATATTGTCTCATAGTATAATCAGTCCGAACTGGCAAGAAGTTATTTACCTTAGTTAACCAATCCACAATCACCCATATGGAATCGTGACCCCTCTGAGAAGTAGGTAACCAAGTGATGAAGTCCATGAAAATGCTATCCCATTTCCACATCGGGATCTCTAGCGGTTGAAGAAACCCTGCTGGCTTCTGATGATCCACCTTCACTAACTGGTAGGTGGCACACTTAGAGATGAACTTAGCAATGTCTCTCTTTATCCCACTCCGCCAATACTGTCACCGCATATCCTGATACATCGTATCCCCACCGGGATGTATCGTAAACTGGGATTCATGCGACTCTGTCATCACCGCGTACCGTAAAGCCTCCCCTTCTAGAGCAATCAGTCTATTGTTAAAGCACAAGTCTCCCTCTGAACTCACTCAGTAAGACTCTGCTCCCCCGGGTAAAAGTGGTCGAATTTTCTCTTGACAAAACGGATCTGCTGCTTGAGCCTGTACTACCCTCGTCACAATCTAGTGAGTAATGGTTATAATTGATATAAATGATCTGGAAAATGCATCCTAATGTCCCAGTTCCTTCCATTTTGCCTTCCACACCTCGGCTATCTCACCTACTAGCCTACGGCTCAATGTGTCTGCTACCACGTTAGCCTTCCCCCGGGTGATAATGTATCTCAAACTGATAATCCTTCACGAATTCAAGCCACTTGCACTGTCGAACATTCAACTCTCTCTGAGTGAACAAATATTGTATTGTCTTGTGCTCCGTGAATAAACGAAATTTCTCACCCAACAAATAATATCTCTATATCTGACGAGAAAATGTGACTGTAGTTAGCTCCAAGTCATGGGTAAGGTAATTCTTCTCGCGAGGCTCAAGCTTCCTGGTGGCATGAGTTATAGCTTGCTCTTCTTGCTGTAATACTCCACCAAGTCCCTATAACGATGCTCCAGTGTAAACTAGGTACTCCACTCCTGGCTTAAGAAGTGCCTGAAGTCAACTTATCCTTCAGTTCATAAAATGCCAACTGACACGCATCATCCCAAACAAACGGTATGCCTTTACGTGTTAGATTAATCGTCGAACCTGTAATCTTCAAAAAGTCCCAGATATACCGCCTATAGTAACCGGCTAATCCCAAGAAACTGTGCACCTCTATCGGTGTCGTGGATTGTCCCCATTCCCTCATCGCGAATACTTTCCCAGGATCCATTACTATACCCATTTCCGACACTAGATGCCCCAGAAACTGCACCTCCCGGAGCCAAAACTCACACTTCTCATACTTAGCATACAACTGATGCTTACGTAGTATCAGTAGGACCCGTCGTAAATGTTAGAAATGCTCCTCTTCAGTCTGGGAATAAATAAGGATGTCATCTATAAAGACAATGGCAAACTGATTTAAGAACTCTCTGAACACACGGTTCATCAAGTCCATAAATACTGGTGGCGCATTAGTTAGCCCGAACGACATAACCTGAAACTCATATGATTCGTACCTCGTCAGGAATGTAGTTTAAGACACATCCTTCTCCCGGATACGTAATTGGTGATAACTGGACCTCAAGTCTATCTTCGGGAAGTAGGCTTCTCCTCTTAACTAATCAAATAAGTCATCGATATGGGGTAACGAATACTTATACTAGATTGTGACTTTATTTAGTTCCCAATAGTCAACAGACATCTGTAAAGAACCCTTTCGCTTCTTTACAAATAAAATAGGGGCACCCCAAGGCGAGGTACTCCTACAGATGAAACCTTTCCCCAAAAGATGCTCTATTTGATATCTTAGCTCCCTCATCTATGCAGGAGCCATACGATAAGACGTACGAGATATTGGTCGAGTGCCCGGTGCTAAATCAATCACAAACTCTATCTCCCTATTGGGTGATAGTCCCGGTACCTCCTGAAACACGTTAGCAAACTCACAAACTACTGGTATCGAATCAAGGGAATCATCACTCTTGTAGAAGTCTCCTCCTCTATATAATACAAATGGGTGGACGATCCTCCCTCAGGAAGAGACATCGCCACTAGAAACATCTCTTGTCCCGAAATAGCAAATATAATACTCCAACTATAACAATAAATCACGGACTTATCCATGTCGATGATAGCATCATACTCGGACATGTCTAACACAAGCATGTTAGCCGGTAAAATCAAACTCCCAATCTATATACTCACACCCCGACATATAAAGAAAATAGGCACCCCACTACCCACCGATGAGTCTATAAAAGTAACAGTGTTGTCGGTCGTGTCTAGTAACCCTCCGACCCATGCAAATCTAGTGGCTATAAATGAATAGGAGGCCCCTGTGTCAAACAAAATACGTCCTATAACCCCAGAGATAGAAAACACAACCTCAACTATGGGCGGTGGCTGCTGAAATGCTGCCTGTTGGACGTTGTACGCACGCCCATATTGTAACTGTGCCTACTATGGTGGGGCTACGGGAGCAACAAGAATGGAAGGTAATGCTGGCACTTGTGCCGGTGCTGAGAGAGCGGTTGGAAACATAGGCCTCTGTGGCTCCTGGTGAACACCCTTCTGATGGGGTATCTTGCCCTTATTGGGGCAATCCTGTTTCTTGTGGCCAGTTTTACCACAAGTGAAACATTTGCCAGAAAACATCCCTCCATTTTGACCTTGCTGGCCTCAGTCCTACTGACCATTTCCACCTCTCCCTTGGCCCTATTGGCCCTACTGAATGTGCTGCTGGCCCTGCCTATTGCCTTCATGACCAAAACGAAAGCCTCCTAATCTTAATCTCTTAGCATAATCCCCCTGATGGTAACTTTGTTCACCCTTTATCTGCTGACCTTGAGCTGATGGTGTTTCATTGGCATTGCCTCCCCCAATCCTGCCCTATTAATTGGACTCAATCCCCTGCTTTCTTCCCTTAACATGAAAGTGGTAGTCCTCGTAGTGAAGTAACGCAACATTCAATACATCTACGTAGGTCTGTAATGAAAGATTATCCAAAAGACGCTGGAGTATCCTCCAATTAAGGTCATCCATGAACATCTGAATCCTCTTCAGTCAGTACCTCATACTCAGTAACTGGCTTCCCCTCCTGGGTGAGGTCTATAAGTTTTCACCTCATCTCAGTCTGAATGATGGAAGAAAAATATTTGCGGTCAAACTTCACCCATAAGTCCTGAATAGGCATATTATCCCTCTCCTCTACTGTGGTAGCGGACTCCCACCACTAAAGTTGCCCCAACTAGCTTAAAAGTAACTAGTATCTGCTTATGTACCTCCGTGCACTCATACATCCTCAGATGCCACTGGATGTCTTTCTTCCATTAGCTAGCAGTGACAACATCGGAACACCCTAGAACTCCAGAGGATACGCCACTTAAAAGGCATCCCTAACACTCTCCCAAGCAGTGGGAAATGCCTGTGATGGTGCTGGTGGCACGGCCTGTGCCTGTAATGGTGATTATAGAACAACCGCTAATGCTTCATTAACTGCCTGAGCAATAATGGTAGCAACCTCTGTAGCGTTCATAGTGCCCTAAGTTGTTGCGCGCTGTGGCGCTGGCTGAGCCGCACCGGGGGCTCGTTGTGCACATCGAGGAGGCATCTGAAACAAGGGGGAATATTTCCATCAACATTCGATTTAAATTATCACAAAAATAACTGAAGTTGTAAATGCACAAATGAGAATGCAACGATCCTAATGATAATCAAAGGACGCTAAGCAGAAAGAATATTAAGCCGTACATATCCTAAAGACTCTAGAACCTGATGCTCTGATACCACCTATGACACCCTACTCAGTTAAATAACGGGTGATCATTCCTTTATTAAATTAAATCAGAATTTCTAGTTGGTTGATTCTTAGCATCATTATTGAAAAATAACTTCCGTATTAATCAACTAATAGTTGATTAAGCTAGTGTTAAAACCTTAAATTTTAATTTAATAAAATCCATTTTAACAAAGTAAACAATTGATCATATAATCCATTCCACAATAACGAATAATAATTAAGTGACATAACAACTGAACTCAACGTAACTGGAATAAACTCTCCAGTTTAAATGTCTCAATACCATCATCCAAACAAAACCGATTATAATAATACAGACATAAGTAAATACAATGTCTGGGGTAGAAATGGAATAACTAGAATCTTTGGCGACATACCCTAAATGAAATAGATACTACAGATGTATGAGTCAATAGAATAGAATCGTCTAATACAAAATCTGCAATTCCCATAGCATCCATAGCACATCTAATATCCAACACTCTACGCTGGGCATCCCTGTGGCTGGACACCTAATATAAAGGATATAGGAGAGAAGAAAATATGCAAAAAATGGGTGAGAGCTCGATTGTAAAATATTTTAAAAATAACAAGTGCTTAATAAGTGAAATTAAGCATTTATTATGTACATGTTAGCTTCTCGGTCTCTCGCATGAGAATCTCGCCTCTCATCTAGAGTGTACGCCCAACGTACCTCATAATCCTCCTAGTTAAGGTTCCCAATTACTAGTTTGAAATAAGAGTCATTATGATTTTAACTCATATCATTTCCCCGTATTTCCCATGTAATACGTATGATAATTATACATATTCATTTCTCTTTAATATACTTTAGACTTTTCAAAGCTTTAAGGTCAAGTATTCACTTACTTAATTCAATTCGGATTTCATTATTCTTTTACATTTACTAATTTCACACAGTAAATTAGATCACAATATATATATATATATATATATATATATATATATATATATATATATATGTAACTATTATAAATACTAATATGGTACCTCCTAGACACAGTTGCGGTGCATGCATACTCTGCTATCATGTCTTAATACATATCTCACTTCATAAAAGACTGTTGGTTCGGCGTCTCTCACAAACCATAAATCTCATAAAACATATATTGGACGCGAGCACTATCCCCATCCAAATGGGTCACGACATACCTATGTTCCCATTAAACCGTCGAAACTATCATTCTCACCGATAGCACGTGTCCAAGGTCCTATGCTCCGGGTACAAATCTAAAATCCCCCCTAATGGGCTCATCAAGATAAGATCCTCCACAACGCGAAACCTCCATCCTGATAGCAAGCAGCGTAGGTATGTAATACACAATATAAATCATAATATAGGTAGTCACCCCACTTATATATATAATAACAATAGGGCATATACACAACCCATATGAAAAGTCCCAAATATAGTATATTTATATCTCAAATATCCTACGTATTTATAGATTATGATTTTATTTCTTAAAGTATATTCCCGGGCTTTTCTCATCACTCGAAGAGTATCATTTATTACTCATGTAAATTTAGTAGGTAAGCATTTACACCCTACTAGTCCATGCCATTATAATCCTCGAATTTCCGTGAATTAAATTTATCTTCAAATTAGGTTCATTCCTCGATAACCACTAATTCAATTTAACCCTTTTGTTCCATCTCAAAGAACTAAGCCCATACATTAACGTGGCTTACTGCATTACCCCTATACTCCCATTATTTTAATAATTTAGTCCCATAATCAAATCCCAAACGATCCCACAGAAATAATAATCAAAAGGGAAAGTTGGTCAAATCTGGGCAGCCGAATCGATTCGCCCTTACAGGTATGCAAAAATTTTCATCTTAATGGCTACGGGTTTCAATGTTTTTCATCCTCAAAACCATCACCAAATGATCCCAGATGATACATCAAGATATGTGAACGATTTCTATCATCTAAAAACTACAAAATCATCAAGGAGTTTCAGTTGAATCAAGTTAATTCTATGAGAATTCAGAAAACTCTTAATTCATCATCCTTATTCAAGAATTACCATAAATCCCAAATTTCTTCAGCAATGATACCCAAATTTCGTGGAGTTGATTCTATATTCAATAAGAGATCAATACTAATTTGTTTTCATTTCAAGGATTCAATTAAGATCATCAAAATTCATCTTTGATTCATGTAACTTTTCTGAATTTCATTACTAGCCTAACATAGACAATATAGATGATATAGTTTGCAATAATCAACGACTTGCCTCTAATTCGAAGGTTTGAACCGTTGGGAAAGATGATTCTAAGGATGTTTCTCCTTTTCCCATTCTACCTCTGGTGGTGGTGGTGGTGTAAGGTGACTCTTGGCTCTTGGTCTCCTAGAAAAGCCTCTTCCTCTCCTAAAAAAGTCTATCACTCTCCTCTAAGTTTTTTTCTTTGATTTTGGTCAACGAACGTCAATTTTACAAACTTTACACTTATATAAGACCACAACAAATTCGTAGGTACTATTCACCTAATTTAGAAAATGACCAAAATACCCTTCTAGGATGTCGGTTTGGTCCCAAATTGATCAGAGACTCAAATTAATCCCCCGGGTAGACTTTTCTAACTATCTAAACCCTTCTGGTCACTTTGAGCACTCAAAACGACCATTCAGATGACATGAAATAAATTTCTTTTAATTCCATTTAAATATAGTCTCGACATGACTCACACGCGAGTCCCGATTTATTTACCGTAATTGTCATATTGATAACTCTCGACGATTGTATAGAGTCATAATCATATGTAAAGTCATAATCATATATTACTTTTAATCACTAAGTAACATTCAATATAAATCACATATTACTTTATTCTTGAGTAATATCTAAATTCGGATTAATTTTCAATTATCCCATAATTAATTCTAAGTAATCCCATTATAAAGGTCATTAAAAATACGAGGTGTTACATCCGTTCCAACGGCAATGGACACGCGTGTGACACGCAGGTGGGGGATAAGGTGTGTGTATTAAAAAACATGCGTATCACACGTGTGTCCATTGTCGCAGACGCGGACCAATTATAACATAAGAATTAAAATTAATGGGTTGTTAAGGTTCTTTAAAATGTTCATCTTTTAGGTTCACTTTTAAACCTCTCCCTATATATATATATATATATATATATATATATATATATATAGGAGAAGGATCACAAGCGGACCAAAAGAATGGACTTTTTAATGGACTTAACAAAAAAGACTAATAACCCACTAATTTTAATTCCTTGGTGTAATGGGTCCGCGCCAGCGGCACCCAAGGAATTAAAATTAGTGGGTTATTAGTCTTTTTTGTTAAGTCCATTCTTTTGGTCCACTTGTGAACCTCTCCCTATATATATATATATCATGCTCTCCAACATACCTCAAAACAACATACTTATGAACATGCTCATTTTTAAAAATAGTAAAAAATATATTTTTCAATCAAATTTGGAATAAATGATCTCCATAATGAGAAGATCATTTACAAAAAAAATTATCCAAAAAAATAACTTGGAACTGGGTGAAATGATGATCATAAGTTTCAACAGTAAAAAAATGCACATATTCATGCAGTTTTCAAATGATCCACTTTCAAGTTGTAGTTTTAGATGATCTACTCATTATGGAGATCATTTGTACCAAATTTAGTTGAAAAATACAGTTTTTTTTACCATTTTTAAAAACTGGGTATGTTCACAAGTATGTTGTTAGGAGGTATCTTGAAAAATCTCTCTCCCTCTCTCTCTCTCTATCTATCTATCTATCTATCTATCTATCTATCTCTCTCTCTCTCTCTCTATATATATATATATATATATATATATATATATATTACAATGCTTTTTGAGAGCTTTATATTGTGTTTTTTTTTTACTTTTGGGACTTTCGTCCCATAACATAATTTTTTTAATCCTAACCTTGCAATACACAATAAATGGACCCAAAGTGCAATGTAACAACCCGCGTAATTTTTGGGATACTTTCAAAATATAGAGGAAAAATAAAGTTTTTGATAAAATAATTTTTCATGCTAAAAAATGTTGGATTTTATTTTTAAAGGCGAGAAATTCAAACGGTTTCGAAATCAGAGTTAAAACGGATTTCATATGATTTTTTAAAAGATTTATCCCTTATAATTTTTGCTGGCAGAATCGATTTTACTGGGCGATCGATCGATCGACACTAGGGCGTTGATCGATCGATCCCCTTAGTTTTCATGTGCAACAGGTTTTCCAAGGAGTTTTGGTTTGTTTCCAACTCTTATTTTTTATCTTATAAAAAGGGATTGTCGATAATTATTTTGGAAAAGTCTTGTGGCACAAAAATATCCAGTAAACTTATTTTATTTCCGCTTCCTTTTATATACACTTTCCCCCCTTTAATTTATGCATTCAACCTTAGGTTTTTGGAGTTGTTCTTGGGGGCTATTTTGAGGTTGATCTTGGATGAGTTTTTGGTGATCTTTGTGGGATGTTTTGATGGTGTGATATGAGTTTTTTGGGAAGATTCTTGTTGGTTCCTTTTTGGTGGTTTGAGGTATGAGGTTTTACACAACATGCTCCTTAATCTCGCGAGTGTTATTCCCGTTGTTTTCTAGTGGCTATTGACTCATATTTGAATTGATAAAATATTTTGGAAATCTGGAAAATTATTGTTGGAATCTAATTTTGATTCATGTGGTAATATATTTGTGTTTGACATGTTGTCATGAGATTTTAATATGGTACTGATGTTGGGCACCCGCCAAGATTTCTGATCCAACTACTTGATAAAGTATGGCGCGGTATTGTGAGGCCTGGTGACTCTGATTAATGTGTTGCTGAGAAATTATATTGATAAAAATTCTATTGAGATTCGCATTTGATTTGAATATTCGTACTCGTATTGTTACATTTTATTCACCACATATATATTTGTTGAGCATCTTTCTTGTCGTATTGTGTACTTCCCTATATTTTCTTTTAGTTGGCAGGTGAGCGTGGATTTGAGCGCTATGGACCTATTGGGATGATTTTAGCAAGGATTATTTTGGAAAGAATATTCGAGAATACAAGAGGAGAAGAATTGTATTTATTTTTATGTATAAAGCATTGAAGATTTATTTTTATTACAGATAGTTATATTTTTTTGAGAGATTTTTTGTATTTAATTTGAAGAGATTGAGATTAGTGGATTCTCTTTGTATATTGTGGGATTTAGATGCTATATACCTTGTTATTTTATCGATTTAGTTAGTTTTATCGAGAGTGGCGCTCCGCTCTCTCTCCCGGGCGGGCGGGGTATTACAAAATGGTATCAGAGCCAGGTTATACGACAACCCTCGGGTTTTGGGTTTTGGGTCTGTTGCATTTTTGTGGCGCGTATTTTTGGAGATATTATTTTTAGACGATCGTTTCGTGTTAGGCATCTAGATTAGATTTGAGGAATTTATTTTGGGAGACGGAATTATTTATGGAGATAGTTGTAGTGGCCTAATTTTCGAGAGTTAGGCTTTCGACGAGTTTTGATGGCGAAATTCCATTGTTAGTGGAGAAGTTTAACAACCCGCGTAATTTTTGGGGTATTTTTAAAATATAGAGAAAAAATAAAGTTTTTGATAAAATTATTTTTCTTACTAAAAATGTTGGATTTTATTTTTAAAGGCGAGAAATTCAAACGGTTTCGAAATCAAAGTTAAAACGAATTTCTTATGATTTTTTAAAATGTTTTTCCCTATAAATTTTTTTCGCCGAACTGTCAGCATACCTGGACGATCGATCGATCGACGCCATGGGGTCGATCGATCGACCCCAGCAAGTTTCGTGAGCAGCAAGCATTTTTTAAGAGTTTTAGTTTGTTTCAACTTCTTATTTTTTCACCTTATTTAAAGGGGTCGTGGGTGACTATTTTGAAACAGACTTTTGACACAAAAATACCCAGAAAATATATTTTCATTTCCTCTCCTTCTTATATGTACAAAGCCCCTTTATTTTATGCATTCAACCCTTAGTTTTGGAGGTGTTCTTGGGGCTGTTTTGGTGTTTGTTCTTAGAGGAGTTTTGATGATCTTTGAGAGATGGGTTTTGATGGTGTGATCTGATTTTCTGGGCAAATTCTTGTTGGTATCCTTTTGGTGGTTTAAGATATGGGGTTTTACACAATATGCTCTTTAATCTCGCGAGTGTTTTTCCCTTTGATTTCATGTGATTATTGAACTCATATTTGAATTTATAAATTCATTTGGAATCTGAAAAATTATTATTGGAATTTGATTTTGATTCATGTGGTATTATTATTGTGTTGAGTACGTTGTCATGAGATTTTAATATGGCACGGAGGTTGGGCACCCGTCAAAATTCTTGCTTCCCTGGGCTATGTCTTGATAAAGCATATGCGGATGGGGTGAGGCCTGGTGACCCATTGATGTGTTGTTGAAAAATTATATTGATAAATGCTATTGAGATTTGCATTTGATTTGAATATTCGTACTCGTATTGTTACTTTTTATTCACCGCCTATATATATGTTGAGCATCTTTCCTATCGTATTATGTACTTCCCCATATTTTCTTTTAGTTGGCAGGTTAGCGTGGATTTGAGCGCTATGGACCAATTGGGATGATATTTAGTGAGGATTATTTTGAAAAGAATATTAGAGAATAATATGAGATTAATTATATTTATTTTTTATGTATAGAACACTGGAGATTTATTTTGTTTCGAGATAGATAGTTGTATTATTTCGAGAGACTTTGTTGTATTTAATTTGAAAAGATTGAGATTAGTGAATTCTCTTATATTTTTATTGTGCAATTTATTTTGATGCTCTATACCTTGTTATTTGTGGATTCGGTTAGTTTTATCGATAGTGGAGCGCCGCTTGCTCTCCCCGGGCAGACGGGGTGTTACAGATGTTCTGTAACACCCCGCTCGCCCGGGGAGAGAGAGAAGAGTGCCACTCTCGATTAAACTAACTAAATCCACAATATAACAATGTATAGAGCATCTAAATTCCACAATATACAAAGAGAATCCACTATTCTCAATCTCTTCAAATTAAATACAACAAATCTCTCAAAATAATACAACTATCTATGATAAAAATAAATCTTCAATGCTCTATACATCAAAATAAATACTATTCTTCTCCTCTTGTATTCTCGAATATTCTTCACAAAATAGTCCTGCTAAAATCATCCCAATAGGTCTATAACGCTCAAATCCACGCTCACCTACCAACTAAAAGAAATTATGGGGAAGTACACAATACGACAAGAAAGATGCTTAACAAATATATATGCGATGAATAAAACGTAACAAAACGAGTACGAATATTCAAATCAAATGTGAATCTCAATAGCATTTTTATCAATATAATTTCTCAACAACACATTAATCAGAGTCACCAGTCCTCACCATCCCGAGTCATACTTTATCAAGTAGCCGGAACAGGAATCTTGGTGGGTTCCCAACATCAATGCCATATTAGAATCTCATGACAACGTGACCAACACAAATATAATACCACATGAATCAAAATTAGATTCCAACAATAATTTTCAAGATTTCCAAAAGAATTTATCAATTCAAATATGAGTCAATAACCACAAGAAAACAACAGGAATAACACTCGTGAGATTAAGGAGCATATTGTGTAAAACTCCATGCCTCAAACCATCAAAAAGGAACCAACAAGAATCTGGCCAAAAAACTCAGATCACACCATCAAAGCAGCCCACAAAGATCACCAAAAAATATTCTAAGATCAACCTCAAAATAGCCCCCAAGAACACCTCCAAAAACCTAAGGTTGAATGCATAAATTAAAGGGGAAAAGTGCAAGTAAAAGGAATAGGAAATAAAATAAGTTTGCTGGGTATTTTTGTGCCACAAGAGTGTTCCAAAACAATTGCCCAAGCTCCCATTTTATAAGATAAAAATAAGAGTTGGAAACAAGCCAAAACTCCTAGGAAAAACCTGTTGCGCACGAAAACTGAGGGGATCGATCGATTGACCCCCTGGCGTCGATCGATCGATCACCCAGTAAAATCGATTCTGTCAGTAAAAATTATAAAGGATAAATCGTTTCAAAAATCATATGAAATCCGTTTTAACTCTAATTTTGAAACCGTTTAAATTTCTTGCCTATAAAATCCATCATTTTTTAGCAAGACAAATAATTTTATCAAAAACATTATTTTTCCTCTATATTTTAAAAATACCCCTCAGATTACGCGGGTTGTTACACTTTCCCACTAACAATGAAATTTCGCCCTCGAAATTCATCCAAAGCCTAACTCTCGAAAATTAGGCCACTACAACTATCTCCATATACAATTCCGTCTCCCAAAATTAATTCCTCACTCCTAATCTAGATGCCTAACACGAAACGATCATCTAAAAATTCTATCTCCAAAAATACGCGCCATAAAAACGCAACAGACCCAAAACCCAAGAACCGAGGGTTGCCATATATCCTGGCTCTGATACCATTTTGTAACACCTCGCCGGCCCGGGGAGAGAGAGCGGAGCGCCACTCTCGATAAAACTAACTAAATCCACAAAATAACAAGTTATAGGGCATATAAATCCCACAATATAAAAGAGAATCCACTTATCTCAATCTCTTCAAATTAAATACAACAAATCTCTCGAAATAATACAAGTATCTATAATAAAAATAAATCTCCAATGCTCTATACATCAAAATAAATACAATTCTTCTCCTCTTTTATTCTCCAATATTCTTCCCAAAATAATCCTTGCTAAAATCATCCCAATAGGTCCATAGCGCTTAAATCCACGCTCACCTGCCAAGTAAAAGAAAATATGGGAAAGTACACAATACGACAAGAAATATGCTCAATAAATATATATACGGTGAATAAAATGTAACAATACGAGTACGAATATTCAAATCAAATGAGAATCTCAATAGCATTTTTTATCAATATAATTTCTCAACAACGCATTAATCAACCTCACTAGGCCTCACCATACCGCGCCATATTTTATCACGTATCCCTAACAAGAATCTTGACGGGTACCCAACATCAGTGCCATATTAAAATTTCATGACAACATGCCCAACACAAATATAATACCACATGAATCAAAATTAGATTCCAATAATAATTTTTCAGATTTTCAAAAGAATTTATCAATTCAAATATGAGTTAATAACCACAAGAAAACAACGGGAATAACACTCGCAAGATTAAGGAGCATATTGTGTAAAACCCCATACCTCATACCACCAAAAAGGAAGCAATAAGAATCTGGCCAAAAAACTCAGATCACACCATCAAAGCAGCCCACAAAGATCACCAAAAACTCTTCCAAGATCAACCTCAAAATAGCCCCAAAGAAAACCTCCAAAAACCTAAGGTTGAATGCATAAATTAAAGGGGAAAAGTGCAAATAAAAGGAATAGGAAATAAAATAAGTTTGCTGGGTATTTTTGTGTCACAAGAGTGTTCCAAAACAATTGCCCAAGCTTCCGTTTTATAAGATAAAAATAAGAGTTGGAAACAAGCCAAAACTCGTAGGGAAAACCTGTTGTGCACGAAAACTGAGGGGATCGATCGATTGACCCCCTGGCATCGATCGATCGATCACCCAGTAAAATCGATTCTGCCAGCAAAAATTATAAGGGATAAATCGTTTAAAAAATCATATGAAATCCGTTTTAACTCTAATTTCGAAACCGTTTGAATTTCTTGCCTTTAAAAATAAAATCCATCATTTTTTAGCAAGACAAATGATTTTATCAAAAACTTTATTTTTCCTCTATATTTTAAAAATATCCCTCAAATTATGCGGGTTGTTACACTTTCCCACTAACAATGAAATTTCGCCCTCGAAATTCATCCAAAGCCTAACTCTCGAAAATTAGGCCACTACAACTATCTCCATATACAATTCCGTCTCCCAAAATAAACTCCTCACTCCTAATCTAGATGCCTAACACGGAACGATCATCTAAAAATTCTATCTCCAAAAATACGCGCCACAAAAATGCAACAGACCCAAAACCCAAGACCCGAGGGTTGTCATATATCCTGGCTCTAATACCATTCTGTAACACCCCGCCCTCCCGAGGAGAGAGAGCGGAGTGCCACTCTCGATAAAACTAACTAAATCCACAAAATAACAAGTTATAGAGCCTCTAAATCCCACAATATACAAAGAGAATCCACTAATCTCAATCTCTTCAAATTAAATACAACAAATCTCTCGAAATAATACAAGTATCTATAATAAAAATAAATCTCCAATGCTCTATACATCAAAATAAATACAATTCTTCTCCTCTTGTATTCTCGAATATTTTCCCCAAAATAATCCTTGCTAAAATCATCCCAATAGGTCCATAGCGCTTAAATCCATGCTCACCTGCCAACTAAAAGAAAATATGGGAAGGTACACAATATGATAAGAAAGATGCTTAACAAAAGAATATGCGGTGAATAAAACGTAACAATATGATTACGAATATTCAAATCAAATGCGAATCTCAAAACCATTTTTATCAGTATAATTTCTCAACAACGCATTAATCAGACTCACTAGGCATCACCATACCGCGCCATACTTTATCAAATAGTCATTACAGGAATCTTGGCGGGTGCCCAACATCAGTGCCATATTAAAATTTTATGACAACATGCCCAACACAAATATAATACCACATGAATTAAAATTAGATTCCAATAATAATTTTCTAGATTTTCAAAAGAATTTATCAATTCAAATATGAGTTAATAACTATAAGAAAACAATGGGAATAAGACTTACGAGATTAAGAAGCATATTGTGTAAAACCCCATACCTCAAACCATCAAAAAGGAACCAATAAGAACCTTACCAGGAAACTCAGATAACGCCATCAAAACAGCCCACAAAGATAAACCAAATCTCTTCCAAGATCAACCTCAAAACAACCCCCAAGACACTACACCAAATCCTGCGAATGGTCACGCCCAGTGGGTAACGGCCCAAGTCCGCGACCAACTGGTCGCGGACTTGGTCCGTGACCCACTCAATATTTGGCCTGACCATATTTATTACCACACTAAATTATTGATGCTCGGGAAGTGGTCACGGACTAAGTCCGTGATCACAGTGGTCACGAACTTAGGCCGTGACCAGGTCGTGATCATCTTGGCACCAAACTCGGGCCAAAATTCCCTCCAAGCTTGGTCGCGGGTGGGTCGTGGCCCAAGTCTGTGACCCATGGCATGACGAAGAAGAGAGTACACACATTGAGGGTCACGGCTTTGGGCCGTGACCATTTCTGGGTGTGGGTCACGGCTATGGGATGTGACCATCCCTCATTCAAGCACTAGGGTTGGTGTAGAAGGGTCGTGCATCACATATTAAGGGTCACGACTATGGGCCGTGACCATTTCTTGGTATGGGCCACGGCTATGGGCCATGACCATACCTCATTTGACAGCTGCTATTGGTTGCGCAAGGGGGTCACGGCTGTAGGCCGTGACCATTCTTCATCAATTAGGTACCAGTCAGAGCTCTAAGGGGTTGGTAGGTTGCGATGGTGGGTCACGGCTTTAGGTCGTGACCATGTCATTCCTAAAAAGTAAAGAAACGCGCGCTATTTTTCATTTTCATTTGTCGCTTCTCTCTCTCTCTCGTCAAACACCGAGGTTGATGACCTAAAAACTTCTCTCTCTCGTCAATCAGGTAGCAGCAGCTTCTCCACTCCCAACTCCGCCCCAGCTCCGCCCTAGCGGCAGCCACCCCAGCTCCGCCCTAACAGCAGCCGCCCCAATCCCAGTCTCTCTCCCGGGTAAATTTTATTCTTTTTCTCCATTAATTTATGTAGATTCCATTAATATATGTATATACAGTTTATATATCTTTACAATTTATACACAGCATATATAGTATATATAGATAATTTATATGATTTGAATTTGGGATAATATTGTGGCAGAGCTAATGTAAAAGTAAAAACAGTGTGAGATAATGTTTTTTAAACTTTAGCCTTACAACCTACTAGGTTGTTAATATTAGTTAAAAAAACTTTGGGTAAGCCAATTTATATCACATATTTAGATTTTAGGATCTTAATATTCATATTAATCGATTTTAGCTGAACTTCTAGAGCTATTTTAGTATATTTGGTATTTTAGTCCTAATTTTTATTTTTATCGTTTTTTTTCCTTTTTGTATTATATGGTTAATGGAAAACCTCACAGAAAGTACATTATAGGAAATGGTTGCATAGTTGATTACTCAAGTTCATAAATCTACTAGGTCTCTTTTGAGGCAGATTGAAGCTATGTAGGTTCATAAGTAAATTATATTTACATTTGTTTCTTGAATATTATGATCTACTTTACTAACTTTACAGTCATTTTCTTTGCTTCGTGTTCCTGGCTTGAGCCATTTCTCTACTGGATTATCCAAACCCTCGTAGTGCCCTTGAAATTAACCAAACCCTCATAGTGTCCCTAGAATTAACGGTTCAGGGGCAATATGTTGTCATAGTGACCCTCATAGTTTAAATTAACCAATTATTTTAACGGTATATTAACCAGACCCTCATAGTGCCCTTGAAATCAACCAGACCCTCATAGTGCCCCTGCTTCTGTCATCAACACTCCCTCCTTGATTCAACAATAATGATTTTCCAAGAATTTCGCACCCGGTGGTTTTGGAAAGGCTATTAATTATAATGAGAGGGATGTTGAGATTCAGGTCTTTCAATCTAAACTTCGTTATGACCATCATTATGATATTTGACTTAATCATTTGCATGTTTTTATTCAATTTTTTTCTTTATTCACTTTTCTCTTTAAGTTTGACAATGTGTAAATATTTTTTCAGATTTGGTATTTCACAGTGAGTGAGCATCCGGATAGGGGTGCAACGCTACTACCTACACATATCATGGTAAACCTTATGATATTTTTTATTTGTTCATCCAATTTTATAGAAATTGAATGATTACACACATTATTACATACCAATTAGATACCAGTTCTTTATTACATACTAATTCTTCGTTACACACCAGGTACTCTTTACTTCAACTAAAGTAGTTATATAATTGATATACATTATCAATTAAATCTTTTAAATGATAGAAGAAGTACGGGATAATTATTGGTTGTTGACTTGTTGTTGGATACTATGTTAGAAGAAGTATGGGATAATTAGAAGGAGTACGGGATACGATGATAACTTGCTAATTTCTAGACTTAAACTTAAAATCATGACACTAACACCTTTCACGGGACCAATGTAACACGTAGGAACTGACCCCGTGATCACGGGACTCCCGTTTTGAGAATACGACGATAATATGCATAATTCAAGACTAAGGCTTAAAATCATGACTTTAGAGGGTGAAAACTAGAAATAGCCCCCGAATGGCCCCGTGGGTGGCACCAACACCTCCCACGGGACCAATGTGACTCGTAGGAAATGACCGTGCTGCCGCGGAACTCCCAGTTTGAGAATACAACGATAATTTGAATATTTGTAGACTTAGGCTTAAAAAATGGCGTTAGAGGGTGAACACTCGAAATAGCCCCGTGGGTGGCACCAACATTTCCCACAGGACCAATGTCACTCGTAGGAACTGACCGCGCAGCCCTGGGACACCCGGTTTGAGAATACGACGATAATTTGCAGATTTCTAGACTTGGGCTTAAAAAATGGCGTTAGAGGGTGAAAACTCGAAATAGCCCCCCGAACGTCCCCGTGTGTGGCACCAACACCTCCCACGGGACCAATGTGACTCGTAGGAACTGACCGCGCAGCCACGGGAGTCCCGGTTTGAGAATACGACGGTAATTTGAATATTTCTAGACTTAGGCTTAAAAAATGGCATTAGAGGGTGAAAACCCGAAACAACCCCCGAATGTCCCCATGGGTGGCACCAACACCTCCAACGTTACCAATGTGACTCGTAGGAACTGACCGTGCAGCCGCGGGACTCCCGGTTAGAGAATAGGACGATAATTTGTATATTTCTAGACTTAGGCTTAAAAACATGACTTTAGAGGGTGCAAACCCGAAACAACTCCCGAACGGCCCCGTGGGTGGCACCAACACCTCCCACGGGACCAATGTGACTCGTAGGAACTGACCGCGCAGCCCTGGGACACCCGATTTGAGAATACGACGATAATTTGCAGATTTCTAGACTTAGGCTTAAAAAATGGCGTTAGAGGGTGAAAACTCGAAATAGCCCCCGAACGTCCTCGTGGGTGGCACCAACACCTCCCACGGGACCAATGTGACTCGTAGGAACTGACCGCGCAGCCACGGGAGTCTCGGTTTGAGAATACGACGGTAATTTGAATATTTCTATACTTAGGCTTAAAAATGGCATTAGAGGGTGAAAACCCGAAACAGCCCCCAAATGTGCCCATGGGTGGCACCAACACCTCCAACGTTACCAATGTGACTTGTAGGAACTGACCGCGCAGCCGCGGTACTCCCGGTTAGAGAATACGACGATAATTTGCATATTTCTAGACTTAGGCTTAAAAACATGACTTTAGAGGGTGAAAACCTGAAACAACTCCCGAACAGCCCCGTGGGTTGCACCAACACCTCCCACGGGACCAATGTGACTTGTAGTAACTGACCGCGTAGCCCTGGGACTCCCGGTTTGAGAATGCAACGATAATTTGCATATTTCTAGACTTAGGCTTAAAAACATGGCGTTAGAGGGTGAAAATCCAAAACAGACCCCGAATGGCCTCGTGGGTGGCACCAACAACTCCCACAGGACCAATGTGACTAGTACGAACTGACCGTGCAGCTGTGGGACTCCCGGTTTGAGAATACGACGATAATTTGCATATTTCTAGACTTAGGCTTAAAAACATGGCGTTAGTGGGTGAAAACCCAAAACAGCCCCCAAATGGCCTCGTGGGTGGTACCAACACCTCCCACGGGACCAACATAACTCATAGAAACTTAACGCGCAACCGCGGCACTCCCTATTTGAGAATAGGATGATAATTTTTATATTTCTAGACTTAGGCTTAAAAACATGGCTTTTAGGGTGAAAACTCGAAACAGCCCCCGAACGGCCTCGTGGGTGGCACCAACACTTCCCATGGGACCAATGTGACTCGTAGGAACTGACCGCGCAGCCGCAGAACTCCCGGTTTGAGAATACGATGGTAATTTGAATATTTTTTGACTTAGGCTAAAAAACATGGCGTTAGTGGGTGAAAACTCGAAACAGCTACCGTGCGGCCCGTGGGTGGCACCA
This sequence comes from Sambucus nigra, assembly GCA_949130495.1. NCBI lineage: Eukaryota > Viridiplantae > Streptophyta > Magnoliopsida > Dipsacales > Adoxaceae > Sambucus > Sambucus nigra. Next base: position 154,755,546 of record OX422212.1, read on the forward strand.
ACACCTCTCACTGGACCAATGTGACTCATTGGAACTGACCGCGCAGCCCCGGGACTCCCAGTTTGAGAATACGATGGTAATTTGAATATTTCTAGGTTTAGGATTAAAAAATGGCGTTAGACGGTGGAAACCCGAAATAGCCTCCGAAGGTCCCCGTGGGTGGAACCAACACCTCTCATGGGACCAATGTGACTCGAAGGAACTGACCGCGCAGCCGCGTGACTCCCGATTTGAGAATACGACGATAATTTGCATATTTCTAGACTTAGGCTTAAAAATATGGATTTAGAGGGTGAAAATCTGAAACAGCCCCCGAACGGCCCCGTGGGTGGCACCAACACCTCCCACGGGAACAATGTAACTCATAACAACTGACCGCACAGCCGCGGGACTCCCGGTTTGCGAATACGACGATAATTTACATATTTCTAGACTTAGGCTTAAAAACATGGCGTTAGAGGGTGAAAACCCAAAACATCCCACGAACGGTCTCGTGGGTGGCAGCAACACCTCTCACGGGACAAATGTGACTCGTACGAACTGACCGAGCAGCCGCGGGACTCTCGGTTTGAGAATATGATTATAATTTGCATATTTATAAACTTAGGATTAAAAATATGGCGTTAGTGAGTGAAAACCCGAAACAGCCCCCGAACGGTCCCGTGGGTTGTACCAACACCTCCCACGGGAGCAATGTACCTCGTAGGAACTGACCGCGCAGTCGCGGGACTCCCGGTTTGAGAATAGGAAGATAATTTATATATTTCTAGACTTAGGCTTAAAAACATGGCTTTTGAGGGTGAAAACCCGAAATAGCCCCCGAACGGCCTCGTGGGTGGCACCAACACTTCCCACGGGACCAATGTGACTTGTAGTAACTGATCGCGTACCCCTGGGACTCCCGGTTTGAGAATATGACGGTAATTTTAATATTTCTAGACTTAGGCTTAAAAACATGGCATTAGTGGTTGAAAACTCGAAACAGCCACCGTACGGCCCCGTGGGTGGCACCAACACCTCTCACGGGACAAATGTGACTCGTTGGAACTGATCGCCCAGTCGTGGGACTCCCGGTTTAGGAATACGATGATAATTTAAGTATTTGTAGACTTAGGCAAAATATGGCGTTATTGGGGAAAAACTCGAAACAAGCCCCGAACAGCCTCGTGGGTGGCATCTACACCTCCCACGGGACAAATGTGACTCGTAAGAACTGACAGCGCAACCCTGGGACTCCCGGTTTGAGAATACGACGGTAATTTGAATATTTCTAGACTTAGGCTTAAAAATATGGCGTTAGTGGGTGAAACTCGAAACAGCCCCCATACAGCCCCGTGGGTGGTACCAACACCTCTCACGGGACCAATGTGACTCGTTGGAACTGATCACGCAGTCGCGGTACTCCCGGTTTGAGAATACGACGGTAATTTGAATATTTCTAGAATTAGGCTTAAAAATATGTCGTTAGTGGGGGAGAACCCGAAATAACCCCCGTAAGGACCGTGAGTGTCACCAACACCTCCCACGAGACCAATAAAACTCGTAGGAACTGACCACGCACCCGCGGGAATCTCGGTTTGAGAATACGACGGTAATTTGCATATTTATAGACTTAAGCAAAACATGGCGTTAGAGGGTGAAAACCCAAAACAACCCCCGAACGGCCTTGTGGGTGGCACCAACACCTCCCACGGGACCAATATAACTTGTAGGAACTTACCGTGCAGTAGCGGGACTCCCATTTTGAGAATACGAAGATAATATGCATAATTCAAGACTTACGCTTAAAAATATGGTTTTAGAGGGTGAAAACCTGAAACAACCCCCTAACGGCCTCGTGGGTGATACCAACACCTCCCACGGGACCAATGTGACTCGTAGGAACTGATCGCGTAGCCGCGGGACTCCCGGTTTGCGAATACGACGATAATTTGCATATTTTGAGACTTAGGCTTAAAAACATGGCATTAGAGGGTGAAAACCCAAAATAGCCCCCGAACGGCCTTGTAGGTGGCACCAACACCTCCCACGGGACTAATATGACTCGTACGAACTGACCGTGCAACTGCGGGACTCACTGTTTGAGAATACGATGATAATTTGCATATTTCTAGGCTTAGGCTTTAAAAACATGGCGTTAGTGGGTGAAAACTCGAAAAATCTTTCGAACGGCCCCGTGGGTGGTACCAACACCTCCCACGGGACCAATGTAACTCGTAGGAACAGACCGCGCAGCCGCGGGACTCCCGGTTTGAGAATAGGACGATAATTTGTATATTTCTAGACTTAGGCTTAAAAACATGGCTTTTGAGGGTGAAAACCCAAAACAGCCCCCAAACGGCCCCGTGGGTGCACCAACACTTCCCACAGGACCAATGTGACTTATAGAAACTGACCGCGCAGCCCTAGGACTCCCGGTTTGAGAATACAACGGTAATTTAAATATTTCTAAACTTAGGCATAAAAACATGACGTTAGTGGGGGAAAACCCGAGACAACCCCCGAACGGCCCTGTGGGTGTCACCAACACCTCCCACGGGACCAGTGGAACTCGTAGGAACTGACCACGCAACCGCGGGATTCTCGGTTTGAGAATACGACGATAATTTTCAGATTTCTAGACTTAGGCACAAAAACATGGCGTTAGAGGATGAAAACCCAAAACAACCCCCAAACGGCCCCGTGGGTGGCACCAACACCTCCCACGGGACCAGTGTAACTCGTAGAAACTAATCGCGCAATCGCGGGACTCCCATTTTGAGAATACGACGATAATACGTATAATTTAAGACTTTGGCTTAGAAACATGGCTTTAGAGGGTGAAAACCTGAAACAACCCCCGAACGGACCCATGGGTGGCACCAACACCTCTTTCGAGACCAATGTGACTCGTAGGAACTGACGGCGCAGCCGCGGGACTCCCGGTTTGAGAATACGACGATAATTTACATATTTCTAGACTTAGGCTTAAAAAATGGCGTTAGGGGGAAAAAACCCAAAACAGCTCCCGAACAGTCCCGTGGGTGGCACCAACACTTAACACGGGACCAATATGAGTCGTAGGAACTGACCGCGCAGCCGCGGCACTCCCGGTTTGAGAATACGATGGTAATTTGCATATTTCTAGACTTAAGAAAAACATGGCGTTAGAAGGTGAAAACTTGAAACAACCTGCGAATGGCCCCGTGGGTGGCACTAACACCTCCCACAGGACCAATGTAACTCGTAGGAACTGACCACGCAGTCGCGGGTCTCTCGGTTTGAGAATACGACGATAATTTTCATATTTCTAGACTTAGGCTTAAAAACCTGGCGTTAGAGGGTGAAAACTCCTACCAGTCCCCAAACGGCCCCGTGGGTGGCACCAACACCTCCTACGGGACCAATGTAACTCGTAGGAACTGACCGTGCAGCCGCGAGACTCTCGGTTTGATTATACAACGATAATTTATAAATTTCTAGACTTAGACATAAAAACATGGCGTTAGAGGGTGAAAACCCAAAACAACCCCCATAACGGTCCCATGGGTGGCACCAACACTTCTCACAGGTACAATGTGAGTCGTAGGAACTGATCGCGCAGTCGCGACACTCCTGATTTGAGAATACATTGGTAATTTTCATATTTCTAGACTTAAGCAAAACATGGCGTTAGAAGGTGAAAACTCGAAAGAACCCTCGAACGGCCCCGTGGATTGCACTAACACCTCCCACGAGATCAATGTAACTTGTAGGAACTGACTACGCAGTCGCGGATCTCCCGGTTTGAGAATACGACGATAATTTGCATATTTCTAGACTTAGGCTTAAAAACATGGTGTTAGAGGGTGAAAACTTGAAACAACCCCCGAACGGCCCCGTGGGTGGCACCAACACCTCCTTCGGGACCAATGTGACTCGTAGGAACTGACGGCGGAGCCGCGGGACTTTCGATTTGAGAATACGACGATAATTTGCATATTTCTAGACTTAGGCTTAAAAAATGGTGTTAGAGGGCAAAAATCCGAACAGCCCCGTGGGTGGCACCAACACTTTCCACGGGACCAATGTGAATCGTAGGAACTGATCGCGCAGCCGCGGCACTATCAATTTGAGAATACGACGGTAATTTGCATATTTCTAGGTTTAGGCTTAAAAAAATGACGTTAGAGGGTGAAAACTCAAAACTGCTCCCGAACGGCCCGTGGGTGGCAGCAACACCTCTCACGGGACCAATGTAACTCGTAGGAACTGATCGCGCAGCCACGGGACTCCCGGTTTGAGAATACGATGATAATTTGCATATATCTAGACTTAGGCATAAAAACTAGACCTTAGAGGGTGAAAACCCAAAACAGCCCCGACCGTCCCCGTGGGTGGCACCAACACCTCCCACGAAACCAATGTAACTCGGAGGAACTGATCGCGTAGCCGCGGAACTCCCGGTTTGAGAATACGACAGTAATTAGAATATTTCTATACTTAAGCAAAACATGGCGTTAGTGGGTGAAAACTCGAAACAGTCCTCGAACGGCCCCGTGGGTGGCACCGACACCTCCCACGGGACCAATGTAACTCGTAGGAACTGACCCCACAATCGCAGGTTTTTCGGTTTGAGAATACGACGACAATTTGCATAATTCTGGACTTAGGCTTAAAAACATGGTGTTAGAGGGTGAAAACCCAAAACAGCCCCCGAACGGCCCCGTGGGTGGCAAAAGACCTCCCACGAGACCAATGTAACTCGTAAAAACTGACCGCATAGCCGCGGCACTCCCGATTTGAGAATACGATGGTAATTTGCATATTTCTAGACTTAAGCAAAACATGGTGTTAGAGGGTGAAAACTTGAAACAATCCCCGAACGGCCCCGTGGGTGGCACCAACACCTCCCACCGGACCAATGTAACTCGTAGGAACTGACCCCGCAGTCGCGGGTCTCCCGGTTAGAGAATACGAGGATAATTTGTATATTTCTAGAATTAGGCTTAAAAACATGGCGTTAGAGGGTGAAAATCAAAAACAGCCCCCGAACTGCCACGTGGGTGGCACCAACACCTCCCACGAGACCAATGTAACTCGTAGTAACTGACCCCACAATCGCGGGTCTCTCATTTTGAGAATACGATGATAATTTGCATATTTTTAGACTTAAGCTTAAAAACATGGCGTTAGAGGGTGAAAACCCAAAACAGCCCCCGAACGGCCTCATGGGTGGCACCAACACCTCCCTCGGGACCAATATAACTCGTAGAAACTGATCGCACAGTCACGGGTCTCCCGGTTTGAGAATAAGACGCTAATTTACATATTTCTAGACTTAGGCATAAAAACATGGCGTTAGAGGGGGAAACCCCGAAACAACCCCCGAACGGCCCTGTGGGTGGCAGCAACACCTCCCACGGGACCAATGTAACTCGTAGGAACTTCCCCCGCAGTCGCGGGTCTCCCGATTTGAGAATACGACGATATTTTGCATATTTATAGACTTAGGCTTAAAAACATGGCGTTAGAGGGTGAAAACTCGAAACAGCCCCCGAACGTCCCCGTGGGTGGCAGCAACACCTTCCACGAGACCAATGTAACTCGTAGGAACTGACCGCGCAGTCGCGGTACTCCCGATTTGAGAATACGATGGTAATTTTTATATTTCTAGACTTAATCAAAACATGGCATTAAAGGGTGAAAACTCGAAACAGTCCCAGAACGGCCCCGTGGGTGGCACCAACACCTCCCACGGGACCAATGTAACTCGTAGAAACTGACCGCGTAGCCGCGGTATTCCCGGTTTAAGAATGTGATGGTAATTTGCATATTTTTAGACTTAAGTAAAACATGGCGTTAGAGGGTGAAAACTCGAAACAATCCCTAAACGGCCCCGTGGGTGGCACCAACACCTCCCACGGGACCAATGTAACTCGTAGGAACTGACCCCGCAGTCACGGGTCTGTCGATTTGAGAATACGACAATAATTTGTATATTTCTAGTCTTAGGCTTAAAAACATGGCGTTAGAGGGTGAAAATCGAAAACAGCCCCCGAACGGCCCCGTGGGTGGCACCAACACCTCCCACGGGACTAATGTAACTCGTAGGAATTGACCCCACAATCGCGGGTCTCCCGGTTTGAGAATACGACGATAATTTACATATTTCTAGACTTAAGCTTAAAAATATGGCGTTAGAGGGTGAAAACCCAAAACAGCCCCCGAACGGCCCCGTGGATGGTACCAATACCTCCCACGGGACCAATGTAACTCGTAGAAACTAACCGCGTAGCCGCGGCACTCCCGATTTGAGAATACGATGGTAATTTGCATATTTATAGACTTAAGCAAAACATTGCGTTAGAGGGTGAAACTCTAAATAATCCCCGAACGGCCCCGTGGGTGGCACCAACACCTCCCACAGGACCAATGTTACTCGTAGGAACTGACCCCGCAGTCGCGGGTCTCCCGGTTGGAGAATACGACGATAATTTGTATATTTCTAGAATTAGGCTTAAAAACATGGCGTTTGAGGGTGAAAATCGAAAACAGCCCCCGAATGGCCCCGTGGGTGGCACCTACACCTCCCACGGGACCAATGTAACTCGTAGGAACTGACCCCACAATCGCGGGTCTCCCAATTTGAGAATACAACTATAATTTGCATATTTGTAGACTTAAGCTTAAACACATGGCGTTAGAGGGTGAAAACCCAAAACAGCCTCCGAACGGCCCCGTGGGTGGTACCAACACCTCACATGGGACAAATGTAACTCGTAGGAACTAACCGCGCAGACGCGGGTCTCCCGGTTTGAGAATACGACGGTAATTTGCATATTTCTATACTTAGGCATAAAAACATGACGTTAGAGGGGGCAAACCCAAAACAGCCCCCGAACGTCCCCGTGGGTGGCAGCAATACCTCCCACGGGACTAATGTAACTCGTAGGAACTGACCCCACAGTCGCGGGTCTCCCAGTTTGAGAATATGATGATATTTTGCATATTTATAGACTTAGGCTTAAAAACATGGCGTTAGAGGGTGAAAACTCGAAACAGCCCCCGAACGGCCCCGTGGGTGGCACCAACACCTCCCACTGGTCCAATGTAACTCCTAGGAACTGACCGCGCAGTCGCGGTACTCCTGGTTTGAGAATACGACGGTAATTTGCATATTTCTAGACTTAAGCAAAACATGGTGTTAGAGGGTGAAAACTCGAAACAGCCCCCGAATGGTCCCGTGGGTGGCACCAACACCTCCCACGGGATCAATGTAACTCGTAGGAACTAACCGCAGAGCCACGGGTCTCCCGGTTTGAGAATAAGACGGTAATTGCATATTTGTATACTTAGGCATAAAAACATGGCGTTAGAGGGTGAAAACCCAAAACAGTCCCCGAACGGCCCCGTGGGTGGCACCAACACCTCCCATGGGACCAATGTAACTCGTAGGAACTGACCACGCAGCCACGACACTCCCGGTTTGAGAATACGACGGTAATTTGCATATTTCTAGACTTAAGAAAAAATGGTGTTAGAGGGTGAAAACTCGAAATAGACCCCGAACGGCCCCGTAGGTGGCCTCAACACCGCCCACAGGACCAATGTAACTCGTAGGAACTGACCCCGCAATTGCGAGTCTCCCGATTTGAGAATACGACGATAATTTGCATATTTCTAGACTTAGGCTTAAAAACATGGCGCTAGAGGGTGAACACTCGAAACAGCCCCCGAACGGCCCTGTGGGTGGCACCAACAACTCCCACGGGACCAATGTAACTCCTAGGAACTGACCTCGCAGTCGCGGGTCTCCCGGTTTGAGAATACAACGATAATTTGTATATTTCTAGACTTAGGCTTAAAAACATGGCGTTAGAGGGTGAAAACCCACCAACACTTCCCACAGACCAATGTAAGTTGTAGGAACTAACTCCGCAGTTGCGGGTCTCCCGGTTTGAGAATACGACGCTAATTTGCATATTTGTAGACTTAGGCATAAAAATATGGCGTTAGAGGGTGAAAACTCAAAACAGCCCCCGAACGGCCCCGTGGGTAGCACCAACACCTCCCATGGGACCAATGTAATTCGTAGAAACTGACCGCGTAGCCGTGGCACTCCCGGTTTGAGAATACGACGGTAATTTGCACATTTCTAGACTTCTGTAAAACATGGCATTAGAGGGTGAAAACTCGAAACAGCCCCCGAACGGCCCCATGGGTGGCACCAACACTTCCCACGGGACCAATGTAACTCGTAGGAACTAACCGTGCAGCCGTGGGTCTCCCGGTTTGAGAATATGACGTTAATTTGCATATTTATAGACTTAGGCATAAAAACATGGCGTTAGAGGGTGAAAACTCGAAACAGCCCCTGAACGGCCCCGTGGGTGGCACCAACACCTCCCACGTGACCAATGTAACTCGTAGAAACTGACCGCGCATCCGTGACACTCCCGGTTTTAGAATATGACGGTAATTTACATATTTATAGACTTAGGCATAAAAATATTTATATGTTGATAATTTTAACTCATATATGAAATTTTTCATCTTGATTAATTTTTTTGTAAAACTACTTGGTGACTGATACTTTTTTTTATGTATCCTATCATTTGTAGGATTTTTGCATGTGGAACAGATGAAGGAGGCAATGGTTTACAACATGAAGATTGTTTATATGTTTTGGACATTCAGGATTTTATTTTTTATGTGTTGCAGCCGTGCGGGCTTTTATTGTGTAGTTTTATGTCCATGCGGGCTTTTATAATTTGATTGTTGAATTTTATGGTCGTGCGAACTTTATAATAAGCAGGTTTTACATTTACAGGTTTTGGAGTGTCAAGAAAATAGAGGAAACTCTGCCCAATTTTTTTTGGTCTGTGAATTATTAAGACGTGTAATATTTTTAAGTTTGTATATATATTTGTTTATTAACAACGTTCTTGATTCGCAATTTGTGATTATTTTTATTGTTTTGCCAATAATAAATATTTCTAACACCTCATACGCGTCCAACGTTACACGTAGCAACAAACGGTGTACTCACAGGACCCCCAATTTTAGGATTGAACCAAAAAAATACATTTTTTTTAAAATTATAGTTAAATATGGTCATGGACTTTGTCCATGACCATTTTTATTTTTTTCATCATGCATAAAAATGGTCGCGACCAAAGTCCGCGACCATTTTTTTCGTCACGGTCGTGGGTCATGGACTTGGGCCGCGACCATTTTTTTTTATTTTTTTTGTCACGGTTATGGGTCGCGGACTTTGGCCGCGACCAATTTATCACGGTTGTGGGTCGTGACCAATTTTTTTAAAATTTTTTTGTCACGGTCGTGGGTCGCGGACTTTGGCCTCGACCAATTTGTCATGGTTATGGGTCACGGATGAGGGCCGCGACCAATTTTATTTTTATTTTTTGTCACGGTCGTGGGTCGCGAACTTTGGTCGGGACCAATTTGTCACGGTTGTGGGTCACTAATGAGGGCCGCGACCCTTCATAACATGGGTCACGGCCTAAGTTCGCGACCATCTGCTGTGACCCCTCTCGACCGTGACCATTTTTTGGTCACGGACTTAGGCCGCGGCCCACGAATATGGTCACGCCTGAAATGGTCATGGCCAAGTCCGCGACCTACAGCTTTGGTCAGGGATTTTGGCCGTGACAAATCGTTAGTTTTGGTGTAGTGAGAACACCTCCAAAAACCTAAGGTTGAATGCATAAATTAAAGGGGCAAAGTGTATATAAAAGGAAGAGGAAATATAATAAGTTTTCTGGGTATTTTTGTTCCACAAGACTATTCCAAAACAATTGCCCACTATCCATTTTTATAAGATAAAAAATAAGAGTTGGAAACAAGCCAAAACTCCTTGGGAAAACCTGTTGCGCACGAAAACTGAGGGGATCAATCGATCAACCCCCTGGCGTCGATTGATCGATCGCCCAGAAAAATCAATTCTGCCAGCATAAATTATAAGGGATAAATCTTTTAAAAAATCATATGAAATCCGTTTTAACTCTGATTTCGAAACCGTTCGAATTTCTCGCCCTTAAAAATAAAATCCAACATTTTTTAGCAAGAAAAATAATTTTATCAAAAACTCTATTTTCCCTCTATATTTTAAAAATAACCCAAAAATTATGCGTGTTGTTACACTTCCCCACTAACAATGGAATTTTGCCCTCGAAATTCGTCGAAAGCCTAACTCTCGAAAATCAGGCCGCTACAACTATCTCCATAAATAATTCCGTCTCCCATAATAAATTCCTCACATCTAATCTAGATTCCTTACACGAAACGATCATCTAAAAAATTTATCTCCAAAAATACATGCCAAAAAAATGCAACAGACCCCAAACCCAAGGCCCGAGGGTTGTCGTATACCTAAGCTCTAATAACCATTTTGTAACAACCCACGTAATTTTTGGGGTATTTTTAAAATATAGAGGAAAAATAAAGTTTTTGATAAAATTATTTTTCTGGCTAAAAAATGTTGGATTTTATTTTTAAAGGCGAGAAATTCAAATGGTTTCAAAATCGGAGTTAAATGGATTTCATAATATTTTTTTAAATGATTTATCCCTTATAATTTTTGCTGGCAGAATCGATTTTACTGGGCGATCGATCGATCGACGCCAGGGGGTCGATCGATCGATCCCCTCAGTTTTCGTGGGCAGCAGGTTTTCCCAAGGAGTTTTGGTTTGTTTCCAACTCTTATTTTTTATCTTATAAAAAGGGACCGTGGACAATTGTTTTGGAACAGTCTTGTGGCACAAAAATACCCGAAAAACTTTTTTTTTCCTTTTCCTTTTATATACACTTTACCCCTTTAATTTATACATTCAACCTTAGATTTTTGGAGGTGTTCTTGGGGGCTGTTTTGAGGTTGATCTTGGAAGAGTTTTTGGTGATCTTTGTGGGTTGTTTTGATGGTGTGATCTGAGTTCTCTGGTTAGATTCTTGTTGGTTCCTTTTTGGTGGTTTGAGGTATGGGGTTTTACATAATATGCTCCTTAATCTCGCGAGTGTTATTCCCTTTGTTTTCTTATGGTTATTGACTCATATTTGAATTGATAAATTCTTTTGAAAATTTGAAAAATTATTGTTGGAATCTAATTTTGATTCATGTTGTATTATATTTGTGTTGGGCAGGTTATCTTGAGATTTTAATATGGTACTGATGTTGGGAACCCACCAAGATTCCTATTCCGTCTACTTGATAAAGTATGGCACGGTATGGTGAGGCCTGGTGACTCTGATTAATGTGTTGTTGATAATTATATTGATAAAAATGCTATTGAGATTCACATTTGATTTGAATATTCGTTCTCGTATTGTTACGTTTTATTCACCGCATATATATTTTTTGAGCATCTTTCTTATAGTATTGGGTACTTCTCCATATTTTCTTTTAGTTGGCAGGTGAGCGTGGATTTGCGCGCTATGGACCTATTGAGATGATTTTGGCAAGGATTATTTTGGGGAGAATATTCGAGAATACAAGAGAGAAGAATTGTATTTATTATGACGTATAGAGAATTGGAGATTTATTTTTATTATAGATAGTTGTATTATTTCAAGAGATTTGTTGTATTTAATTTGAAGAGGTTGAGATTAATGGATTCTCTTTGTATATTGTGGGATTTAGATGCTCTATACCTTGTTATGTTGTGGATTTAGTTAGTTTTATCGAGAGTGGCACTCCGCTCGTTCTCCCCGGGCAGGCGGGGTGTTACATGGAAATAACTCTATAAAGCATTACCAATTATTTAGTTCAAGACGAATAAAAATGGCACCACATACTTCTCTTTTTATAGTGCATTTTTCCATTTCTCTTTCGATTTTTTTCTCTAAGGAGAAATAAGATTTTGGCTGCACCATCTAGTTACATTTTTGTAGTGTAATTTTTTCCATTTCCTTTCCTTGTTTTTTCCCCTCGAAAGAGAAACAAAACTTGAGAACTGATGCCCCATTTGGTTCTTAGTAAAGTTGGGTGGAATCTGATTCATTCCGAACATTTTTTAAAAAGTGTAAGATTAGTGCTTATGGTGCGAGTTTAAGTTGAATGGGGATATGGGCCCCGATAGAATCAGATTACCTTGTTTGTGAGAAAGTGGGTGGAATGAAAATCCATTTAATATATGTGGGATTCTTACTTTCTCATGGGAATCCAAATAATTCTTGTGAAAATAAAAGCGCTTTTAAAATTATTTAATTATAAAAACTACCTATGAAATCTAAATATTTATTTTGCGAAGACAATTTTTTATGTTAGTTTACATTAAATTTATAGTTGAAATTTTTTTTATTTCGGCATTTTTCTACTCATGTAATAATTAATTTGATTAATTCACAATAGAATATACACATATCTACAATAAATTATTATATTTTTTAGAGATTGGAAAATGTATATTTAAAAAAAACGTATTTGAGTTCATAAAATTATAGAGCAATATGATTGCTTAAGTGTATTATTAATATATATTGTACATTCTCATGTCACTTTTTATGCATGAATCATATACAAAATTTTGATTCCCAATAAGAATTCATTAGTTCACTAAACCTAACGAAAAGATTTAGAATCTTGGTAAAAGGTTTCCTCGTAATTACTTTCTTGGTAATTACCATCTATCCAAAATATTACCACGAACCAAAAGGGGCTCGAGTGTTTTTAAGAGCAGGATAATGAGGCATCCATATCTTCTTCTTCTTCTTCTTCTTCTTCTTCTTCTTCTTCTTCTTCTTCTTCTTCTTCTTCTTCTTCTTCTTATTATTATTATTATTATTATTATTATTATTATTATTATTATTATTATTATTATTATTATTATTATTTATTAATTTATTAAAGTGGTTATAGCCATGTAGATCGAGGATACATGGGCTTTATGGGGCTAGTTCAACATGTCCACCAATCGGGGGATGAAAAATCTGTACTTAGTAATTTTTTTAATCGTATGGCTATCGACGCACATCCTCCAACTATCACCCTTTTTGGGTGTGAGAAGGTAAGAACAACACAAGATGACATGCTCTTTCTCAATAATCCATAAGCACACAAATTGAAAACCTGCCTTTGCAACTCCTTGTGTTTAGTTGGCGACATGCAATGAAGATCGAGCAAATGGCCATTGATATAAATTCGTTCATGAATTGAATGTCTCATAGCAGAGACACTCTATCAGATGGGGTAAATGCACCCTTAAATGAATAAAAAATAGTCCTCTTAGTAGAAGGAACCTCCATTTTAGGAGTTATAATGGGGCTCCTTAAAGCATAATAGTAGCCCTATTCTTAGGTCTTAGAAATTCATGTTGGCTCGGTCATAAGAGTAATAGAGGGAAAAGAAGGACACAAAGGTTGCATCACAAGAGGGCCCACTCGAATCCCATCGTTCTTAAAGGTGTAGGTGTCCGATCGATCTTTATGTGAGAGGCCTCGGTCAAACTGCCATGCTCGATTTAAGATGAGGTGACATATGGGCATTTTGACCACAATGATAAAACAACATCGAGCATAAATCGATTGATAGCCTGTTTCATAAGGCTTAAGGTGATAAATCTACCAAGCCACGTAGTACATCACAAAATTGGTAAGGGATCTATTGTAGGCCGAAGTTGCTAACTATTTTCATCGAGATGAGATTCTCACTGGAACCTTTGTCAATGATCAAAGTTTATAAATCGTTCCGTGTCAGCACCAATCGAGTTTCAAAGAAAGGGTTTTGGGCCTTGAAAAGTTGATGAAGGTAGAGATGGGGTTTAATGAAGATTAGGGGGGGGGGTTGGATTGGTGTTGGACTTGAAGGGAGAAGGTCAAGGGTTGTAAGATGCAATGAGATAAAGGTGGGAGGTTGAACGCTAGCTCTAAAACCCCGAATTAGGTAGCTGCGACAAGCCCGACATTATCAGAAGGCTGAATTGTATGGGACAACATGCACTAATTGGCACAACGAGAGGCAAGTTCCTTATTGAGGATCGGAGGCGACGATACCTAGGTGGCTAGTATGGCCTGAGGCTATTTCCATGTATGTGGTTTCGTCATGGGCTTATGATGACTAATGCTTAGAGGGTGAGTGGTGTGGGTAAATATATTGGTTTAGGGCTCTAGGGTTGAGCTACCCCTCTTCCTAATCAATCCAAGCCTCCTTTATGGTTAAACATTGAGCTGAAAAAGGAAAGGAGAATAATTAACGCACCATGTTTTGATACCAATTTGATGTAAAAAAGATAAAACTGACAAAAAAAGATAGTAATAACAACAATATAGAGATGATATGGGTTAAGAGATGGAGATAGAGATAGATAGATAGATAGATAGATAGATAGATAGATAGATAGATAGATAGATAGATAGATAGATAGATAGATAGATAGATAGATAGATAGATAGATAGATAGATAGATAGATAGATAGATAGATAGATAGATAGATAGAGATAGAGAGAGAGAGAGAGAGAGAGAGAGAGAGAGAGAGAGAGACCATAAATCTTAACCCAAATCTCTATGATGATTTGGTAGCATATATCTCAATTAACCCTTATAATCTCTCTCTCAAACACACACACACACACACACACACACACACACACACATAGTTTGATATGAGTTGAATGCCACTTATCACCATTTTTTGTTCTGTTTGCAGGATCATTTAGGAAGAAATATATGCATTTTGGATTGATTTTACATATTCTTTACATTGACTTTGATATCTTTCCAGTCATCTGGATTGATTTTAATATTCTTTGCATTAACTTTGATATGTTGCTAGTCATTGGGTTGATTCATTATTTTGTTGATTGGGATTATTATTATTATGGAGGGAAAATGAATTGGTTATGGAGAGTGTTTTTCTCTTTTAATTATTAAGCGTATCTCTAATTATCAAGTATGATTTTAAAAATCAGGGTTTTGAGTTAATGGGTTCTTAATATTAGAAGTGTCAATTACACTTTGACCCCTCTAACTTTGCTTCCATTTTTGCTTCACCAATCGTACTTTAATTTTCTAGACTTAACCCACTTAACTTATAAAAACACATCACTTTACCCCCACCCACTATCAATGTTTAATTTTTAGATGGAAAATTAATCATGTGAGTTGCACACGAGAATATTTTTGTCCAATCACTTGTACAAATGATCAAGTTTTTTTTTTCTTTTCGAAAATTTAACACCATTATAGTTATGGAGTAAAATGATGCCTTTTTTTTATAGTTAAGGGGTTAAATCTAGAAAATAAAAATACAGGCGATGAAGTAAAAAATATGTGCAAAGTTGAAGGGATCAAAGCGTAATAAGTTTTGATTCAAGGAAAAAGATGTAGGGCGTGTTATATTAGTCTTCAAGCTATTACTTGCATTTTTATTTATGAGTAAGTCAAATAGGTAAACTATAAAGTTAAAAAAATGCAATCATATCTTTATGATATTTTACCGTTCACAATCTTAGTTTTGATAAGGATGGTTTTAGAAGAATCAATTTTATTACTTAACAATCTAATTTGAATTTTGGTTGACAATGTGTAAATTACTATTCTGGAAAAATAATATTGAGTCCTTTAAAAATAACCTCATTCAGTATTAATGATCATTTTGATTTTTGGTACCCAAAAGTTTTACCCGAAACAACAATTAACCCCACCCCCCGAAAAAATAAAAATAAATTAAATAAATAAATTGGGATTGACCCTCTATTTTAAACAGGACCATCAGTTGACTGAGTTTGACTAATTAATTTTTGGCAAGTTACTAAAATACCTTTGATAATTTATGACAAGTTACTAAATTGCCTTTAAAGATTAAAAAGAAAAGAAAAATCTCTCTCTCTGATATCCCCCTTATGCACTCACACATGTCCCCTAATTCTCTCTCTCTCTCTCTCTCTCTCTCTCTCTCATACACACACGCACACTATTTATTTTTTAGATTGATTTAGACAATTGTTTTTTAAAATATTTTCAAAATTTGAATTTTTAGATTGCGGGTACCGTAACACAACTCAGTGGTTGTTAAAACATCGAAAAAACTTAGTGGTTAGGTGTGACTTAGCTTAGGCATAGTTGGCCGAAAGGTTTGAGTTGATTCTAGGGGTGGCACGACAATGGTTAGGGAAACGTTCCTTGTAAATGCCCGTGTGTTAGTTTTTTTGGGTGAATAGGCAAGTGGGTAGAGGTGTCATCTTTAGACAACTAATTTGTTTTTTATATTTTGCAAGAGTCCAAGTCATATACCCTAATAAGGCGGATGGGGTAACACAAAAGAAAGGTTGCATTTTTTTATCTGAATCTGAAGTCTGAATCTGGATTCTGAAGACTAAATCTGAAGTCTGAAATCTGAATGTGAAAAATATGTTTGTTTTTATGTCTGAATGTAAGTTTGTATGTCTAAGTGTACCTCTGAATGAATGTATTTAGACTGATTCAAACTTAGATTTAACTCAACCTCTTAATCATTAAGAGCCAATACCTCATAAATCTGAATGGTTCAGATTCAGACTTAAGAGGTAAAAACAAACAATACCGTTACTTGAGATTGTATTATAATAATTGGCAAAACTTTTTTGTTTTGACTCGGTGATGGGGCTTTGAAACCCACTAATGGAACTTGAGTCATAGGTGATGAAACTCAACAATTAGGTGTCAAAACTCAATATAGGAACTCGATGATTATGTTTCGAGTCTTTAGTATAATTATTGTTGATAATCATTGCTCTGACTCGGTGATGAAGTGCGTAATTCTTTGATAGAAACTTAGCATTGTCACTCAACCCATGAAATTGCAAATGTTTTTAACTGATGACCCTTTTTTTTGCATAAAACATAATATAATACAAAGTTGTTGATGATTTTTGTAATGTACTGTTTGCCTGGCTAAGATGAACATGGACGAAGATTGTGGTGGTGAGAGAAATACTACATGAGTATTGTTTCGGTTATTGTGGTTGTGGTGGTGGTGACCATTTAATCCCATAAGTTAAGACAGGTGGTAATTGTGACACCCCGCCTAATTAAATACCGGGCGATCACTCCTTTATTAAATTAAAATCAAGGTGAACAGTTGGTTCATTCTTAGCATCAATGTCGTGAAAATAACTTTTTCAAAATTAACACCCTAATTAATTAAGCTAAGTGTCAAAACCATTTTTCAACATTTGTGACAAATTTTATTTTTAAAGTAAAATTATTTATTTAATTAGTAACAACATTTTCCATAAGTAAGAATCATACAATAATTATCCTCGAACATAATCCAATTACTTTAAACATTCAACATCCAAAATCCCAACATTTAAAACTTAATGTAAAACATACATGCTGAATAAATTCCAAAGTAACAGTACTAGAAATAACTGAAATACAAATGTCTCAACAAAACAGATACATAGTGGAAAGGGCGACACATGCCCCAATAACTGAGAATCATAGGAGTGGAATCTAGTAAATGAAATCGTCTAATCAAGTGGCCTGCAACTCCCACCTAAGCTGAAGCACGTTCCTTCCAAGGGATCCTAAGCAAGACGCCGATGTGGCTGGGCACTTGTAGTACATACATATATATACAAGAGAGAGAGAGAGAGAGAGAGAGAGAGAGAGAGAGAGAGAGAGAGAGAAACGGGTCAGAGCCCGATAGTGTATATGATTTAAAAATTATTTAGCAAGTATTTAAATTGATACAGGCCAATGCAACAACATATTAGTGCGACACTCTCTTCAGAAATTCTCACCTCTCTTCTAATGTGCACACCTATCGCACTAAACTTCCCAGTGGTCTATCTCATCATATATCACGCTATCATTTCCCAATGGTTTAACTTATCTTAGGTTATTCGCAGGATTCAAAATTTAACGATTCAATTGTTTGAAAAGGATATATCAATTAGTAACCAAAGGTCTCGTTTTAACTTTATTAATCAACAAAGTTTTCCAGTGTCATATTATACTTTCTCAAAACAAGTATTTACAATTTGAGTCATCAGCCATGTCCTACATATCAATTCACAATAGGTAGTTCCAAATTTCAGAATTTCATATATATATATATTAACTACTCGTGAAATATATTTATCATAACAGCACCCCAAAGAATAACTATATTGCGGGCATACTCTACTATCCAAACCCCATATCACTCACATTAAGGGGAATACAAATTCGAAATCACTCTCGAATTGTATTAACACATACTCAAATAATATTGAGGCGAAGCATAGATTCCAAGTCTCTAAGAGGACGGCATATGTCTGCGTCTCTTAGGACCGTCTGAAGTATCACTGCGATAGCCTGTACCAAGGATATATATACACAAACAAGATGAGGCGAAGAATAGATTCCAAGTCTCTAAGAGGATGGCACATGACTGCGTCTCTTAGGACCATCTGAACTATCACATCGATAGCATGTACCAAGGATATCTATCTCCTAGGGTACAAGTCAATATCCCCCATAAAGGTCCCATCGAGATAAGACTGTCCCAGCGCGGAAACCTCAGGGATAGCAAGTAGCGTGGGAATGATTTTAGCACATAGATAGTATATGCATACACAATCATATAACTATACTAATATTACCATATTAATATTAGGTATATCTCAAATTCCATAGTTACGACTTTTATCCTTATTTTCTACGTTATTAGAATCGCGTATAAGGGTTCGTCTCTAACCTTAATTCGAAGGGTTTTTCCAACTTACCACGTGATTGGAAAAAAATATTATATATTTATTCCCCTAATTTCAATGCATTTGTGAACCAGAGTGATGTAACCCATATGGATTTAACGTACGTTTATGCTACTAATATTCGTTGGCAATTATTTCGTGTTTCGTGCTTCTCTTATTGGTTTTATAGGTTAATTATGCAAGCAGCGCAAAGGAGAAAGCGAGAAAATGAAAGAAAAACTAAGAAGGAAAGTTCAAGGGAATTTTGGTAATTCTACAGCCATCTCCCGAAGAAGAAGTCAACTGGAAAGTTGAAGATCTCGGAACAATGAGAACACTGGAAGAAACGGCACCGAAATCCGAGCTACGGTTGAGGAGTTATGACCCGTTGAAGTTGAAGAAAAATCTAAGTGTTGAATGGGAGAAAAGCACCCCAGACCAGAAAACCTTCGCGAACCCAAGGGTGAACCGGTTTGGGGGGCGAACCGGTTCGGGGGTCCTGTAGCGCGATTTTCCTCCTTTATGATGATTTGACTTTAAGGTTTCCTTCTTATACAGTATCAAAATTTCGTGGTTCCTTCTTATACAACATCAAAATTTCGTGTTTTAATCCTCTACATCACAAAAGATTTCCAGAGTATCATTTAAGTCATCACTACATGCAATTTCCTATCTCAAATTGGGTATTTCTTCCATACAATTCATCCTAATCATTCCTAAGCTAATATGAAAGATGCATCAACGAAATAAGCAAGATAAACACTTGCCTGGGATTTTTGGTGTTCTGATTTGCAGATGATTTTGGTGTGGTTGCGTAGTCCGTTGCGCGATCTACGCGTTGGTGGTGGTGGCGGTGCAAACGGATGACTTTTGGGCCTCGAATTTGCCTTGAGAGCTCTCTCCTTCCTCTCTAATGGTCGTCACTTGTGTTTAGAGTCTCTAACCCTAGATGACAATCCAGATATCTGATATAACCCTTTAAATTTTCGTGGGTTTAATTACCCAAAAAGGTGAAATATCCAAAACACCCTCCCGGGGTACCAATTAGGCCTAAAAACGCCCCGAGACCCAAACTAAACCCCCAGGCACACTTTTCTGACTATCTCGACCCTTCCGAACGCGTTGACGCACTCAAAACGACCATATGAACAACTTATAAAATATTCACTTTTATTTATCAATATTTAGTCCCGACGCGACACGGGTGCGTCCCGACTCAAATTTCCAAAATTGTCATTTTATTCACTCGTGACATTCAATATAATCAATATTACATATTACTTTGCTCATTAGTAATATTCAACAAATTTTCCATAATTACTAACTCTCGTCACGTTAATAATTATAACATAATTAATTTTTGAATTTTTATTAAATAATTAACTCACATTAAATTTAATAAATTCCCAAATTAATATAGCATAAAAATACGAGGTATTACATACTTCCCCCCTAATAACGGAATTTCGTCCCGAAATTTGGAAAACAAGGCATACCTGGTAAGAACAAATCTGGATATCCTTGTCAGTACGCAAACTATCTACATAGTACGACGCTCAATCACTATAGCTTTTTCCTCACAGCAACATTATTTTACATTCTCATTGGAGACACTTCACATTGTGCTCCCACCCGACAACATTCGCATAGGTCACGCCTATACGTTATAATTTCCTTATCTCACTATCATTAGGAGGCCGCACCTCACTACATGACAAACTACTCGTATTTATTCATACACAAAAATCCCATTCTCTGAAGATTATACGAACATTTGATCACTCCTGACTGCCTAAAACAGTCGTGGAATTCCACCATAGATATCGGATATTTTCTCGACCGATCAAAAATTCTGATTATCTACTCTCCTCTAAACATACGGAAGGAGAATAGTCGAGGTTCTTCCATAACAAAACCTTAATAAGTACCTCGTACGCGACAAACAGGTACGAGTGCTTCTACAGAGCATACTTGAAATCATCGTACCAAGATTCCAAAATTTCCTTCACATGGCTCCCCTAATCTTTAATCACCATGCGCTTATTCCCTGGATAAGGGTGATACATCCTACTCGAAATGAAATCTTATCTCCGATGGTTCCTGAAATCACATTTCAAAGGTGGGATTCACCAATCTCATCCTAATTCAGAAATTTATACTGCGCCGGACCATGCACTGGCGCGATCCTTCCTTTTAAAGGAAGTCTGGGGCATACTAGTTAATATTGTAAGCCAGCCCAAAGGAATATCAATCACTTCCTTCTCGCCGACTTAATTCACATTTTCGGGATAAACCCTTGATCTTGTTTTGAGGATGGCAACTCATCCAAGAACTTTACCGGCTTTACCGACCTCTTCCAAGTTCAGGAATTTTCGATAAACACAAAATTCTTTGGTTGATTCTCCTCTTTCAACAAAACCTTACCTATGGGCGGTGCATGTAGAGACTACTCACTACGTCTCACTAAATATCGATTCTTCCCTTGAAATGTCTCACATTTAGTGACACGTAATACTCCCCTTCCTTCCTTGGAGTATGCCGAAAGTTCCGACCCGTGCTCTTCTCTCCACGAAGCGCACTTCTGGATCTCTTATACTATACTAACATCATTACTCTTTGTATGCGCAAGTCGCTCTCACACCTGACTAATAAAAACTCCGCTCCGGGTGTGCTTCATAACAATTAAATTCTACTCTATTCAAGGAATACCAATTCTTGGATGGCTTCCCATAGCCTTCCAATAAAGTTAGGGCGTGCCATTCTAATTGCACACTTATGTATGGATTATCGCCCCTCATGTGACGTTTAATCCACTCTATCACTTCCACTTCGTTATACTAGTCCCACAAACATATATTTCACACGTCTATTACCACGTCCCTTCGACTCGGACTATTTTAACTATAGTTAACCAAGATGCCCACATTTTTGCAACACTCCGACCGCCCTGGGAGAGCGAACGGCGTGCTACTCATCTGTAGGACTAACTAAATTCAACGGAATAGAAGGAATAGGGCATTCAAATTCCATGACAATAAAAGAGGAATAATAATTCTCAACCTTCCTCAGATAAGTACAACAATTTTCCCAAATAGGTACAACAACCAAAATAAATCACTAACGCTCTATTCATCAAAATAATTATAGGTCATCTCTTTTGTATAATATAAAGTTCTTTCCAGATAATCCATGCTAAAAATCATTCCAACTCTTTATTCACCTTGTGTTCTGTACGCGGATATGACATTTGGGTACTCTCAATCACCCTAGAAATCAAAATTCTTAAATTCTCCTTATCATCGTTCCACCCCTCAACTCGTGGGGAAAACTTTCAATGCTTTCCTACCACAAAAATCCGGCTCCAATGACCTTAAAACAAAATTCAACTTTCACCTTACATACATAATTACTTGATCCCATTTCGACCAGGGTACCGAACTCATGGAATAGTGACCAAACGTCTCCCTATTTCCAACCTTACGCTAAGTTTCATGCGTGGGATGTCTCGCAAAGCGAAATCCAAACAAGGAACTCCCCCGATACACTACAACCTAGCATTGTCGGTTATAGAAATCTGTTAAGTCCTCCGTCCATAGTATATACCCCTTTATTCCGTCCCTTGACAGAAAAGTTACAATTTCTCCCGTAATTATGCTTAACAAAGAACGTTTCACCAATTTCACTATATTCCCGTATTGGTTGATGGTAATTACATTCTATAAACCTCGGATACATACGATCGAAATTCTCTAAATTTCCTTTTTCTAACATTAGGGGTATAACTCTTAACTCCCACATCTCTTAAGGATAAATATAACACTGCACTCTTCCTATCACTAAGTCCGGAGTGCTAAACATAATACCGAGTCAAGTCTTTTCGCTCAACGGTAAATCCCGGTACATACTGAATCATACTGACAAAGTCTATACATACATTGGTATCGAATATCTCGATCCCACTATCTCCTCCGAAGTCTCTAGGATAGATAATATAAGTGCGAGTCCAACCTTCTTACAGGTAAAGCCTCGCCAAAACAAAACGTGTTGCACTAATGTAACTACTCCGATAGCCTTGCAATAAATGCCCACTATCATACTACCCATTTCTATAACATTTTAACAAAGATAATATCATACTCGTGTATCGCATCACTACAACGAGTAACCTCAATAAAGTATAAAACACTATTAATATACTCATTCATCCCCCGCGGATAGCACCAAAGAAAAATCCCGCTATACTAAGGAAAAATATTCACATAATGGTAACATTTATAATGATATGCATTAAACTCGTCTCACGTGCTAATCTAGCAATGAACAAAATATGGTGACTCTCTCGTGTCACATAAACACGCCGCATCCTCTAAGGATACAACTTATACTTCCATCCTGGCAATCGTCTTGACTGCACAAATGGTTTTCGAACGTAACACGTCTGCCCAAACCAAAACAAAATTATTTTTAATCGTCGTCCTTTACTAGGCACCGTATTCTTATCCTTTTTCTCATTTTGGAACATTTTATTGTGAGCGATTTCACTCCGCACAAAATACCTCAACACATAATCCACTTACCACCTGTCCTACTAACCAGGTTAGGATTGTCCTTCTCTTGGACGTTAGTAAACTCGATTCCTGTTAGCCATCCCGGTTGTTCCCTTAGCTTTTTAGGCCATAGAGATCATGTTACTATCTATAATAGTACTTACTGAATTTACCATCACTTGGTAAGAATTTAACTATCTGAAGCATTTAAATGGTTTTCCTCATGGGTATCCACATCCTTTTGTGGTGCTATACCACCACCGTTGTATTCAGTCTTATTCTCGACTAAATTCTTCGATTCCTTTAACTTCCCCCACAAAGAAGCGTTATCATTTATATTGACAAAATATGACATTGTCAACCTCTGAATCGGTCGTCCATCAAAATTTCCTCCTCGAGTATTATCAACTATTATTACAAGTTGGTCTCCCACTTGGAGTCGTTTCCCCCACTTGTATCTACATCTTTCGATACAAAATTCGCTAACGGTTAAGATTCATATTCACGAATGAACCCTTGACATGCCCTTTCTCGATGAGTTCAGAACCACATTTGCTTCTCATCCTAAACAGTTGAGGAAGGAACATACGGTCAACACTGTACCTAAGGTTCTCCTATAGGCATAGCATTCCACTTCTAAAATTGGTGGTTGACTCCAACCATTATAATTTCATCCCGAAAGCCAAGAAAATTTTCTCTAAATTTTCACTTTCAGTTTGCCACACTCCGTCCTATATTTAAGCCTTTGGATACTTTACCTCCTTTGGTAACCACGTACAATTTTTTGCGTTTCTAAAATTTCCCACTGACAGTCTCTACACGTTTTTATAATGCGTTGGGTAAGTTTACCCTCGCACCTCATTTGACTATAACAGCATTTGAAACTCATTGCTCCACCTTAGTCGCCTTTCTTGTCGTGGCTTCTCGTGCCATAACGGAGGAGACCTCAACTACGGTCATCATTCTCGGATATATTTCATAATCTTAACTGAGCCCTACCTCCTGATGTACGCTTAACGGTCCTCTTCTGACATCCGTCATCGTTCGGCACACGCACATATCCGAACGAAATTTGAATTCACTAATGTATACACATTATAGCAGGAGAACGAAATCTCGTCAAAGAAATCGACAATCCTAAACATAGGGCTCTATATCAAACAAAGCAACGCTGAAAGCATAATAAGTCGTACAGATCCTAAGGACTCTAGACCCTGATGCTCTGATACCACCTGAGACACCCCGCCTAATTAAATACCGGGCGGTCACTCCTTTATTAAATTAAAATCAAGATGAACAGTTGGTTCATTCTTAGCATCACTGTCGTGAAAATAAATTTTTCCAAATTAACACCCTAATTAATTAAGCTAAGTGTCAAAATCATTTTTCAACATTTGTGACAAATTTTATTTTTAAAGGAAAATTATTTATTTAATTAGTAACAACATTTTCCATAAGTAAGAATCATACAACAATTATCCTGGAACATAATCCAATTACTTTAAACATTCAACATCCAAAATCCCAACATTTAAAACTTAATGTAAAACATACATGCTGAATAAATCCCAAAGTAACAGTACTAGAAATAACTGAAATACAAATGTCCCAACAGAACAGATACATAGTGGAAAGGGCGACACATGCCCCAATAACTGAGAATCATAGGAGTGGAATCTAGTAAAAGAAATCGTCTAAGCAAGTGGCCTGCAACTCCCACCTAAGCTGCAGCACGAACCTTCTAAGGGATCTTAAGCAAGATGCCCCTGTGGCTGGGCACCTGTAGTACATACATATATATACAAGAGACAGAGAGAGAGAGAGAGAGAAACGGGTCAGATCCCGATAGTGTATATGATTTAAAAATTGTTTATCAAGTATTTAAATTGATACAGGCCAATGCAACAACATATTAGTGCGACACTCTCTTGAGAAATTCTCACCTCTCTTCTAATGTGCACACCTATCGCACTAAACTTCCCAGTGGTCTATCTCATCATATATCATGCTATCCTTTCCCAATGGTTTAACTTATCTTAGGTTATTCGCAGGATTAAAAATTTAACGATTCAATTATTTGAAAAGGATATTCAATTAGTAACCAAAGGTCTCGTTTTAACTTTATTAATCAACAAAGTTTTCCAGTGTCATATTATACTTTCTCAAAACAAGTATTTACAATTTGAGTCATCAATCATGTCCTACATATCAATTCAATATAGGTAGTTCCAAATTTCAGAATTTCATATATATATTAACTACTCGTGAAATATATATATCATCACAGCACCCCAAATAATAACTATGGTGCGGGCATACTCTACTATCCAAACCCCATATCACTCACATTAAGGGGAATACAAATTCAGAATCACTCTCGAATTGTATTAACACATACTCAAACAATATTGAGGCGAAGCATAGATTCCAAGTCTCTAAGAGGACGGCATATGTCTGCGTCTCTTAGGAGCGTCTGAACTATCACTGCGATAGCCTGTACCAAGGATATCTATACACAAACAAGATGAGGCGAAGAATAGATTCCAAGTCCCTAAGAGGATGGCACATGCCTGCGTCTCTTAGGACCGTCTGAACTATCACATCGATAGACTGTACCAAGGATATCTATCTCCTAGGGTACAAGTCAATATCCCCCATAAAGGTCCCATCGAGATAAGACTGTCCCAGCGCGGAAACCTCAGGGATAGCAAGTAGCGTGGGCATGATTTTCACACATAGATAGTATATGCATACACAATCATATAACTATACTAATATTACCATATCAATATTAGGTATATCTCAACTTCCATAGTTACGACTTTTATCCTTATTTTCTACGTTATTAGAATCGCGTATAAGGGTTCGTCTCTAACCTTAATTCGAAGGGTTTTTCCAACTTACCACGTGATTGGACATAAATATTGTATATTTATTCCCCTAATTTCAATGCATTTGTGAACCCGAGTGATGTAACCCATATGGATTTAACTTACGTTTATGCTACTAATATTCGTTGGCAAGTATTTCATGTTTCGTGCTTCTCTTATTGGTTTTACAGGTTAATTATGCAAGCAGCGCAAAAGAGAAAGCGAGAAAAAAAAAGAAAAACTAAGAAGGCAAGTTCAAGGGCATTTTGTTAATTCTACATCCAGCTCCTGAAGAATAAGTCAACTGGAAAGTTGAAGATCTCGGAACAATGAGAACACTGGAAGAAACGGCATCCAAATCCGAGCTACAGTTGAGGAGTTATGACCCGTTGAAGTTGAAGAAAAATCTAAGTGTTGAATGGGAGAAAAGCACCCCAGATCAGCAAACCTTTGCGAACCCAAGGGCGAACCGGTTTGGGGGGTGAACCAGTTCGAGGAACATGCAAACCGGTTCGGGGGTCCTGTAGCGCGATTTCCCTCCTTTATGATGATTTGGCTCTAAGGTTTCCTTCATATACAGTATCAAAATTTCGTGGTTCCTTCTTATACAACATCAAAATTTCGTGGTTACTTCTTATACAACATCAAAATTTCGTGTTTTAATCCTCTACATCACAAAAGATTTCCAGAGTATCATTTAAGTCATCACTACATGCAATTTCCTATCTCAAATTGGGTATTTATTCCATACAATTCATCCTAATCATTCCTAAGCTAATATGAAAGATGCATCAACGAAATAAGCAAGATAAACACTTGCCTGGGATTTTTGGTGTTCTGATTTGCAGATGATTTTGGTGTGGTTGCGTAGTCCGTTGCGCGATCTACGCGCTGGTGGTGGTGGCGGTGCAAACGGATGACTTTTGGGCCTCGAATTTGCCTTGAGAGCTCTCTCCTTCCTCTCTAATGGCCGTCACTTGTGTTTAGAGTCTCTAACCCTAGATGACAATCCAGATATCTGATATAACCCTTTAAATTTTCGTGGGTTTAATTACCCAAAAAGGTGAAATATCCAAAACACCCTCTCGGGGTACCAATTAGGCCTAAAAACGCTCCGAGACCCAAACTAAACCCCCGGGTACACTTTTCTGACTATCTTGACCCTTCCGGACGCGTTGCCGCACTCAAAACGACCATACGAACAACTTATAAAATATTCACTTTTATTTATCAATATTTAGTCCCAACGCGACACGAGCGCGTCCCGACTCAAATTTCCAAAATTGTCATATTATTCACTCGTGACATTCAATATAATCAATATTACATATTACTTTGCTCATTAGTAATATTCAACAAATTTTCCATAATTACTAACTCTCGTCACGTAAATAATTATAACATAATTAATTTCTGAATTTTTATTAAATAATTAACTCACATTAAATTTAATAAATTCCCAAATTAATATAGCATAAAAATACGGGGTATTACAGTAATCGGTCATTTGAGTCTATATTTAGTCTATACCAATACAATAACAATTTTTTTTTGGTATGATCGATTTTGTTAGTTTCGATTATTTGAAAACACGTACGAATACAATACTTTTTAGTGTTTCAATTTTTTCTATAACTTTCGCTTTCGGTAAGTTCAGTTTCTTTTCGATATTATTAAATTTAGTTTTCTTATTTTTTTTTACTTTGTTGTATTGTTCATTTTTTTGGTATATTGAATTTGCAGATGCAATAACTAAACCAACACAAACTATCAAATAACTTGTATATTTATATGTCATACACATAAAATATAAAATGTCATTAGGATATATTCCAATTCCTCACATAAGAATTGAAACGAGCTTGTAGCGGAGATTAAAAAAGTGAATAAGTACGTATTCTTAATTTCAAAATCTTCTACATATGCTTTGTATAAACTAAATAGTTTTTTGGGATTAGTTTTCATTTCTAAAGTTTTGTTAGGCTCCCATCGCATATATTTTTAAATTGTATTTAGTCCCATGACTACTCAAAATTGTCTACAACCACCTGCCTTATAACCGCGCTGTAATACCCCGTACTTTTATGGATATTTATTTATGGAATTAATTAAATTAAATATGAATTAATTGGGAATTAATCTGGATAAAATACTAACGAGATGTGAGTTGGTATTTGATTATAATGTGGATATATGGCAGTATATGAATATTAAAAATATTAAAATTGTCGCGAGACTGAAATACGGTAATTTGAGAAATTTTGTTGGGACGCGCGTGACAGTCGCGTCAGGAGGGTAATTATTTAAATTAAAAAGTGAATTTAATTTTGTATCAACCGTATGGTCATTTTGAGTGCGCCAACGTGTCCGGAAGGGTCGAGATAGTCAGAAAACACTATCCGGGAGTTTAGTTTGGGTCCCGGGGCATTTGTAGGCCAAACCGGCAACTCGGGAGGGTATTTTGGTAGTTTTAAAAATTATGGAATTAAGACCCACGATTTTTAGTGTTGATTTATTTATTTTTGGTTAGGCCATTAGGGCCATGATCAGCCAAAAACATATAGGGGAGTTACGTGAGTTAGAGGAGGGGTTACAAAAAGTCCCCAAACCAAAACCACCACCAATTTGGACGGAATTGTGACCGAAATGGAGAGAGGACCAGCCCTTAAACGACAACAACGGATCAGAACAGCAAATTTACAGGCAAGTGGTTTATCTTGCAAAGATTCAAAGCATATATTTTACATGTTTCTATAGAATTGGAGATTTCTCATAAATAATGAAGATTAAATGGATTTGAATGGTTTAAATCATAATTTGGGTAGGACTTTCATGTAGGTTTATATTTGAGATGATAACAACTACGAATTTATGATTAATGAGTAGAAAATTTTGAAATTTGAAGGAATTATGGGATTTTCTTGAAGAAATAGAAAAAAACTAGGTTTTATATGATTTTTGGGTAATTTGATCCATGAAAGTCATGTTATATGTTGATTTGATGAATCTAAAAAGTGGGGAAAGAAGTAAACATGTTAGTATGATGATTAGTGTACCCATTTGAGAGTTTTTGACGTTAGAATGATGATTAAGAAGAGTAAAAAGATTCAAACCCGTAACTGCTAAGGATTTTTGGGCTGATGCCTGCTTGATCGATCGATCGACTCAAGAATGTCGATCGATCGAAGGTTCGATCGATCGACCCCTTTTTATCGATCGATCGAAGAGTAAAAAGATGCAAACCCGTAACTGCTAAGGATTTTTGGGCTGATGCCTGCTTAATTGATCGATCGACTCAAGAATGTCGATCGATCGACTCAAGAATGTCGATCGATCGAAGGTTCGATCGATCGACGCCTTTTTATCGATCGATCGACCCCTGCTGTATTTTGGCAATTATTTCTCTTTAAGGTTTAATGATTATTCCAAAGACGATGTTGGTTATTAGAAAGACTAATATGATAGTGTGGGACTTAATTCAAGTCAGTAGGACCTTAGTTATTATCGGAGAACGCTATAACTTATGGGATTGATTGATATTACGTACGAGGGTCTACCGAGTGAGGTACGGTTAGAAAATGTTCGAAATGGAACTACATTGAGAATTGAGGATGATGTAAGATAAGGGCAGTAACGGAGGGACTTTAAGTACTGAGATAACATTTGAAATTTAATAAGAAATCTAGTAACCTTTTAAGTTAGGTTTAAGTACCCAAATTGATATGACGAGAGAGTTATCAAACGGAATATATATGATATGTAATACTCAGAGTAAATTTGCCACGTACGAGATTTATTAGATGAAATGTGCGAACATCTATATTGATATATGATTACTTAGGTTGTGTGAATACCTAGTGTATGATTTTATGTGTATGACATACCTACCATACTTGCTATCACGGGAGGTTTACGTTCGCTTAGGGCCCTCTAATCCTTGTGTGCCCGGATTTAGATTGGTACCTTAAGAACATAATGCTAGAATGACTTATTTGTGAGTTAATAAGTCAGCTGACTGTGGAGCGTAGGTATGTACGTGACCCATGGATATGTTGAATTATGTTCGCCTCCATTTTTGTGTGTTGTGCTTATTCTAACAATTCCTGAGAGATTCGAAATTTGTAATCCTTATGTACGTGATGTACCGGGATGGATAGCAGAGTATGTGTGCACCGCAGCTTAGCCTCGGGGTGCTTGTATTGTATATTTATAATGTGAATGATATACGGTTAAATGAACAGACTTGTCATGTTTAATTATGAGAATAATTTATAGAAACTCCTTGAGAAGATAAATAAGGGGATAACCACCAGTAAATGATATGTTAATAATTGAGAAAATGAGTTTAAGTAAAGCTATTTATTCAAGTGATAACATTGGGAATTCATATTGTGAATATTTGTGATGGGTTCATTGTTGCTTAGTAGATGTGATTGACTAAGATATGCGAATGGGTTAAAAATGAGAATTTAACTAATACTTGAGATAAGTAAATTAACGAATGTGAACATGGGTTATAAATATGGCTTAATTGGGGGTTATGTGTAGATACTCTATGTTTGAATGCGAAGGCAGGAGTGGTATAAACTAGTTAGATAGTGGCATAACTAGGATGGATTAAATCCATACGTTAGACGCACACAGTAGTGGAGAGGTAAGGAACTCATGTGAGAGTACGCAATTAATGTGTTTATAATATGTGATGTTCAATTGTAATTTAAATCACTTGCTGTTTTTAAAATACTCTCCACTTTCGGGCTCTGACCCGTTTGCTTTCAAATCTATTTTTTGTAAAAACCTTTTTAGGTGCCCAACCGCAAGGACACCATGCATAGGAATTCTATTCAGGTGACGAGCTGTAGCTGTTGTGGAAGTTACAGGGCATTGACAGTAGACGCCTTCTATTCTAGTTCTGACTCCATATTCAGTTTCATCATTTGTAGGGCATGTCGCCCATTTCTTTTAGAGACATTTTTATTTCAGTTATTCAGATTATGGATTGTAATTAATTAAGGATTCAGACTTGTTTGATTATTTCAGTTGTGGGATTGTTGTGTGGAGTATTTCCTCCAGACTCTTTATTACTTGTTGATTTCACTATTGGGACTTTATTGTGTATGGATATATTATTCTTTTATTCTTCACTTATATCATGTTAATCAGATTTAATTTAAAATTGGCAACTCGCTTTTTTAAATACTAGGTGGTTAGTAATCATTAAAATGTTTTCGACGGTGATGCTATTAACTGAACCAACTTGGAATTTTGTATTAATTTTAATAAAGGAGTAGCTACCCGGTATTTAATTAGTTGGGGTATCACAGGTGGTATCAGAGCATCAGGTTCTAGTGTCCTTGAGGATCTGTACGGCTTATTATGTTTCCGCTGAGCTTTCTTTGATATAGAGCCCTATGTTATTGTTGATTCCTTTAGTAAAATTTCGTTCTCCTGCTATGATGTATATGATAGCAAATCGTATTGCGATCAGGTGTATTCGTGTGCCGAACAATGTAGTACGTCAGGCGAAGACAGTTGGGTGGACAGCAGGAGGCAAATATATATTGAGGTTAATTGATTTATTTAAAGAAGGATGACCGTAGTTGAAGTCACCGATATTATGGCACGAAAGTCCTGGATGATATAGAAGGCTAAGGCGCGACTTGAGACTTCCAGGTACAACTATAGTAGGAATGGGGTCAAAATTAGACACATCCAACAAGGTTGGAATGGGAGAGACAGTGTTAAGTGTAATATTGAAGAGAACCAGCAGTAGCAATACTCGAAAGGCGAAGACGGCATGTGCTAGCCAAACGAACGCATTGTATCCAAAGGCTTGGACATATGTCGGAGTATAGCCAATCGAGAGTGAAAATTGAGGAAAAATTTTTCCTTGACTCGTAAGAGCGGAGATTCAATGGCGAGACAAGCAACCCACTTAAAAAGTGGAATGTGATGTCGAGAGGGTGTACACGTATGGTTTCACCATAAGTTCCTTCATCAGATGTTCAGGTTGAAAGGCGAATGTTATTCTAAACTCACATAAGAGGGCCAAACAGGGGTCAACTTGTGAGAAAAAATTTAATGTTGTAGCGAACCTTACACCGGGTGGAGAAGGTGGTATGGAGAAGAGGGTGTTAAAGGGAGAATCTACATACAAGAAGAATTTTTAACTCTTATGGGGAATTTTGCTTGGATGATAAATACAGATAGTAATAATATCGCGTGGTGTAAATTTGGAAGTAAATGTTCCCTTGGGTAGGGAGATACAAAAATAATTTTTTTTTATAAAGTAATACTGGGAAAATGGTGTTGGAGAAACACCACAAGGAGGAAGACCCAATGGAGAAACCGTTAAAATAATTCGATAGCGAAATTACTACCGAGCGATGGTAATTTAAGTAAGAAAGGTGGAAAACTAGTAGCGTGTTCCTTAGGTACATCAAGCTAAGGGAACAATGGAGATAGTTTCAGAGTCGAGACTACCAACATCCGAGAGATGGACCACCTCAACATGATTTGTGAGACAAAAGATAAGTGGAGTATGTGTAGAGGTGTTTCTGTGGGGAGTAAAACCCGTGCGTTATAAAAATTTTCCCGATACGAGAGTAGGGATCAAGGTATTATGCCTGGCGAGGCCAACAGTTATTGAAAAATCCCATTTGGGACAGACATGTGTGGTAAGTCCAAGAACCATTTGAGTAGCCGGGACTATTATTAGGATAGAAGTATGAATTATATCCTCAGATGATGATGCATGTTGGTTGTGATATAAACAGGT
Source organism: Sambucus nigra (assembly GCA_949130495.1). Lineage (NCBI taxonomy): Eukaryota > Viridiplantae > Streptophyta > Magnoliopsida > Dipsacales > Adoxaceae > Sambucus > Sambucus nigra. The sequence goes on from OX422212.1 coordinate 154,788,375, forward strand.
TACTACAATGGTTGTTGTTGTTATTGTATTTTCACTTGAGAGTCGAATTTAGTGAGTATATCAGTAATTTTATTATATATAAGAACATTTTTCCCTGATAGTGTGGGGGTTACTTTTATTGTCATCCGCGGAGGATGAATGGGTATATTAATAGCGGTTTATGCTTTATCGAAATTACTCGTTTTAGTGCTGTGTTATACGAGTATGATATAATCTTAATTATTGTTTTATATATATATGATTATACCGATAGTGTGCTGGTATTGCAAGTTTATTGGGATTACTACATCGGGGTAGCATATTTTGTTCTGGCGAGGCCCCATCTGTGAGAGAGCCGGGCTCGCAATTGTACTTTCGTGCGTATATATATAAATATATATACAGGTTATGATTTCAATTGGGTATAATGGTCTCTGATATTTAATCCCAGTATGCATAGGGATTTCATTGTTATTAGTTGTATGTAATTGATTTACTAGTCAACAAAGAGTTAGTTGGTTTTTATAATTAACGAGAGAGGTCGTAACAAAAAGTGCGCATTGTTTTATCACTCGTTAGAGATTTGGAAGTTTATACTCATAGTTGTGTGTCTGGGGACGAGAATTTGAGGGTCTCAAATATCTCGCATGTTGTATATGAAATGTGATTTCCATCACTGTAAAGAGAAAAGTGTCTTTCAGAAGGAATTCTTTGTTTATGTATAATTGCGAACTGAGATGAAACTTTGTTGTTAAAATACGAGAGTGTAGGGGTATATATTATGAACAGGTCTTAACGGATTCCAATGACTGACAATGTTAGGTAGTAGTGTATCGGGGGGGTTCCTTGTTTGGATTTCGCTTTGTGAGACACCCCACGCATGAAACTTAGCGTAAGGTTGGTATTAAGGAGATGTGTGACCCTTCGTTCAGGATTTGGATACCTCTATCGTTTTGGGAGTACGTAGTTATAACGGGAAATTACAAGGAGTAAATTATGATGTACGGCCATTAGAGCCAGTTGTTGGTAAATTACGATATAAGTACTAATAATGTTGGTTTTGTCATGACGTGCTGAAGGACGCATTGAGGATAAGGAGGATTTAGGATTTCTAATTCAGAGGCGATTGAGAACGCCCAAGTGGTATAGCACCGTTGTATTTACAGTGATAATAAAGAGTTTGGGATTTGTATGAAGCGTATATAATATTTAAAAACCGTATGGTTGGGTTATAAGGAGGGTAGACATCTTAATTTGCTAAAGTGTAAATCAAAGGAAGAGGGAACATAGACAGGTGAGATTATTACTTATGAGATTAAACGTCATAAGAAAAGGTGTAAGTGAATATCATGTGTAGTAAGTGTAACACGTTCAAACTTAGGCAGTAGAAAGCCATTTAATAAAGGGATATCTCTTGAGAAGGCAAATAAATTATTATGAGCAATTTGGAGTAGAGTTCCTATCAATCGAATGTTGAGGGTGACTCAAGAGTAAATAGAGTGAGAATGTTAATAAGGTATAAGGAGTCCGGATTTTCACAAAGAGGTGAGAAAGTGTAAGGGTCGAAACTTTGGCATACGCCAAGAGAAGTAGAGGATCGTTAAGTATCACTTAACGGGAAGAATATTTACACTATTAGAGAGTGAACACGCCGGTACGTGGTTCGACGTAGTATTATTTAGCACTGGGATGAAATCCACGAAATCCACATTTAGGTGGGGTGACAATAAGTAGTGGGAAATAACGATTCACACTGAGGGTTGTATCACCTATAACCCGAGGTGCAGCGCAAGGTGACTAACGACTGATGGATTGTATGAAAGAAATTTTGGATTCATTACGATATTTTCAATTCCAAATCGGGTATAACTAGTGGGGTATATTGAAGTCATGAGGAGTAGATATTACCTAATGGTAGAGTTGGGGGGGAAAAGCACCCGTATCTATTTTTGGCGGACAAGGTGCTTACAAAGGTTTGTGTGACACCAACAGGCTGAGGTGGTTTTCCCTTGTGTGGAGTCACAGCGTCAGGATATTTCAAGGAATGGACAAGCGTAGTCAGATGTGTTATTGATTCATCCCAGGATGGGAGTTTTGGAGTTTTGGATAAAAGCGGGAGTAAGTAGTGAGGTGCGGACTCACAATACTAGTAAAAATAATGCGGCTAATGATGTATAGGCCATTTTTATTCGAAGGTTGTTTAATAAGAGAACAACGTGAGGTGCATTTATCGAAGATTATTCTGATAAGGTATCAAGTATGTTAAACAAGCTTATTGTGAAGCGAGGGCTTTAGTGATTTGGGCTTTTCTTTATAATTGTTTTGAATACTGGAGGATACCTAATTTTTCCAGGTGTGCCTTACTTATCCGAATTTCGGGACGAAATTCTATTATTAGGGGAGAATTATGTAATACCCCCGTACTTTTATGGATATTTATTTATGGGATTAATTAAATTAAATGTGAATTAATTGAGAATTAATCCGGATAAAATACTAACGAGATGTGAGTTGGTATTTGATTATAATGTGGATATATGGCAGTATATGAATATCGAAAATATTAAAATTATCGCGAGACTGAAATACGGCAATTTGAGAAATTTTGTTGGGACGCGCGTGACAGTCGCGTCAGGAGGGTAATTATTTAAATTAAAAAGTGAATTTTATTTTTATCAATCGTATGGTCATTTTGAGTGCGCCAACGTGTCCGGAAGGGTCGAGATAGTCAGAAAACACTAGCCGGGAGTTTAGTTTGGGTCCCGGGGCATTTGTAGGCCAAACCGGCAACTCGGGAGGGTATTTTGGTAATTTTAAAAATTATGGAATTAAGACCCACGATTTTTAGTGTTGATTTATTTATTTTTGGTTAGGCCATTAGGGCCATGATCAGCCAAAAACAAAGAGGGGAGTTACGTGAGTTAGAGGAGAGGTTACAAAAAGTCCCCAAACCAAAACCACTACCCACCACCACCAATTTGGACGGAATTGTGACCGGAATGGAGAGAGGACCAGCCCTTAAATGACAACAACGGATCAGAACATCAAATTTACAGGCAAGTGGTTTATCTTGCAAAGATTCAAAGCATATATTTTACATGTTTCTATAGAATTGGAGATTTCTCATAAATAATGAAGATTAAATGGATTTGAATGGTTTAAATCATAATTTGGGTAGGACTTTCATGTAGGTTTATATTTGAGATGATAACAACTACGAGTTTATGATTAATGAGTAGAAAATTTCGAAATTTGAAGGAATTATGGGATGTTCTTGAAGAAATAGAAAAAAACTAGGTTTTATATGATTTTTGGGTAATTTGATCCATGAAAGTGATGTTATATGCTAATTTGATGAATATAAAACGTGGGGAAAGAAGTAAACATGTTAGTAGGATGATTAGTGTACCCATTTGAGAGTTTTGGACGTTAGAATGATGATTAAGAAGAGTAAAAAGATGCAAACCCGTAACTGCTAAGGATTTTTGGGTTGATGCCTGCTTGATCGATCGATCGAGTCAAGAATGTCGATCGATCGGAGGTTCGATCGATCGACCCCTTTTTATCGATCGACCGACCCCTGCTGTATTTTGGCAATTATTTCTCTTTAAGGTTTAATGATTATTCCAAAGCCGATGTTGGTTATTAGAAAGATTAATATGATAGTGTGGGACTTAATTCAAGTCAGTAGGGCCTTAGTTATTATCGGAGAACGCTATAACTTATGGGATTGATTGATATTACGTACGAGGGTCTACCGAGTGAGGTACGGTTAGAAAACGTTCGAAATGGAACTACATTGAGAATTGAGGATGATGTAAGATAAGGGCAGTAACAGAGGGACTTTAAGTACTGAGATAACATTTGAAATTTAATAAGAAATCTGGTAACCTTTTGAGTTAGGTTTAAGTACCCAAATTGATATGACGAGAGAGTTATCAAACGGAATATATATGATATGTAATACTCAGAGTAAATTTGCCACGTACGAGATTTATTAGATGAAATGTGCGAACATCTATATTGATATATGATTACTTAGGTTGTGTGAATGCCTAGTGTATGATTTTATGTGTATGACATACCTACCATACTTGCTATCACGGGAGGTTTACGTTCGCTTAGGTCCCTCTAATCCTTGTGTCCCCGGATTTAGATTGGTACCTTAAGAACATAATGCTAGAATGACTTATTTATGAGTTAATAAGTCAGCTGACTGTGGAGCGTAGGTATGTACGTGACCCATGGATATGTTGAATTATGTTCGCCTCCATTTTTGTGTGTTGTGCTTATTCTAACAATTCCTGAGAGATTCGGAATTTGTAATCCTTATGTACGTGATGTACCGGGATGGATAGTAGAGTATGTGTGCACCGCAGCTTAGCCTCGGGGTGCTTGTATTGTATATTTATGATGTGAATGATATACGGTTAAATGAACAGACTTGTCATGTTTAATTATGAGAATAATTTATAGAAACTCCTTGAGAAGATAAATAAGAGGATAACCTCCAGTAAATGATAATTTTAATAATTGAGAAAATGAGTTTAACTAAAGCTATCTATTAAAGTGATAACATTGGGAATTCATATTGTGAATATTTGTGATGAGTTCATTGTTGCTTAGTAGATGTGATTGACTAAGATATGCGAATGGGTTAAAAATGAGAATTTAACTAACACTTGAGATAAGTAAATTAACGAATGTGAACATGGGTTATAAATATGGCTTAATTGGGGGTTATGTGTAGATACTCTATGTTTGAATGCGAAGGCAGGAGTGGTATAAACTAGTTAGATAGTGGCATAACTAGGATGGATTAAAGGCATACGTTAGACGCGCACAGTAGTGGAGAGGTAAGGAACTCATGTGAGAGTACGCAATTAACGTGTTTATAATATGTGATGTTCAATTGTAATTTAAATCACTTGCTGTTTTTAAAATACTCTCCACTTTCGGGCTCTGACCCGTTTGCTTTCTAATCTATTTTTTGTAAAAACCTTTTTAGGTGCCCAGCGACAAGGACACCATGCATAGGAATTCTATTCAGGTGACGAGCTGTAGCTGTTGTGGAAGTTACAGGGCCTTGACAGTAGACGCCTTCTTTTCTAGTTCTGAATCCATATTCAGTTTCATCATTTGTAGGGCATGTCGCCCATTTCTTTTAGAGACATTTTTATTTCAGTTATTCAGATTATGGATTGTAATTAATTCAAGATTCAGACTTGTTTGATTATTTCAGTTGTGGGATTGTTGTGAGGAGTATTTCCTCCAGACTCTTTATTACTTGTTGATTTCACTATTGGGACTTTATTGTGTATGGATATGTTATTCTTTTATTCTTCACTTATTTCATGTTAATTAGATTTAATTTAAAATTGGCTACTCGCTTTTTTAAATACTAGGTGGTTAGTAATCATTAAAATATTTTCGACAGTGATGCTATTAACTGAACCAACTTGACATTTTGTATTAATTTTAATAAAGGAGTAGCTACCCGGTATTTAATTAGTCGGGGTGTCACACGCGCCTCTTTCTTTCTACAGAGAATGACACTTGTTTCATGATTATTAAAATATGACGAACAACAAAAAAAAAGAAAAACATGGGAGTAACTACAAATGAATCTTTAAAGGTGAGACTAAATTTGTGAAACCAACCACTTGTTTAAATGGAAAAGAGTGTGAATTAAGAGTTTTTAGATATACGAGAAAATGAACGATTAAAATCACTTATAATATTTGTCATAAATGAGTCCACCACATGATATAAAATTAAATATATATTAGTAGTAGATATTTTTGGCATATTAAATCGGTATTTTGGACAATAGTTTCAATATTTTAATTTATTATGATAATTTCGGTAAATCGAGTTTCAAATGTATAAACTACAAGCTCAAAATTTTTAATTTTCGTTATTAAAAAGTAATAAGTAAAAATCATATTTTTTTTGGATAAAAACGTTACGGTGCAGACGAAATCCTGCCATAACCACTCTTAGTCGAGACACAAAAAATTAAAGAACTTGGGACAACTACTTATTTATTCCTAATGTTTTAGTTATTGGGTGTGAATTATCATGACCATCGAAGATGGTGAGCATATTATGCATCATAGGCTTATAAGAGTGGCTTTATCGTGTGTACCACAATATTAAGACATTATTTAATATGGATGTAATAATGGTGGTGAATGCAGATAGTTTTCCCACCAAAATGAAAAGAATGAACCTTAATATCTATAACGACTTCACTATCTTATTTTTTTATTTTTTCCAAATCTTCTCACTTTCATAGAGGGAAAGAAAAATGAAAAAGTAACATACGATGATGAAACCTACTTGAATCTTTTATCACTCATCTTTTTCAAACTCAACTGAAAAAGAAAAAAGAATCTGAGTCAACTAAAGAGGCTTTTGATAATTCTGGTTATGACTAAATATATTACAAATGAGTATTTTAGCACTCAAAAAAAATATATAATAATACTTTTTAATAATTTTTTGTGATATTTTTAAACTTTTGATGACACTTTTGTGCATTTAATTTAACCATGGCCATTCTCTTTTCTTTTCTTCTCTTCTCTTCTCAATTAAATGCTTTACTATATTTGATTTAATTGTAATTTGGTCTATAGTGCATTTTAAGTAGAAAACATTGATAATTTAATGTTGTTTGCTAGTTAGAGGATACATCAAATTCGATCCCATCGTTGTCTAACCTTTGGTTAAAGTCTTCGTGAATGAAAGTCTTTGGTTTGTTAGTTGGTATAAAGTGTTGGGGTTGGTGAAATTAGCTGCCTGACAAAAGTGATAGACCACCACCTTTCGTTGACAATTAATAAACATGTCGAGTCACTCTTAAACACAGCTTTGACAAGGCAAATCTATTGAAGTGGAACCGGTTTTATACAAAAAAAATAAAATTTAAAATTATAAACGAAATACTTGAATGTTAATTTTTTTTATATGAATGAAATTAGGATCCGTTTGAATCACAAATTCGTTATGGTAAATGTCAAATCAGTGAGTATAAATGATATTTATTTACTTTTTGATATGTTTGATAACAAAATTTGTCTACAACCTATTTGTTTATGTAGAACACCTCTAATGCATGAAAAGTGAACAAATTTTGTCTTGCTATTTGGAGAAGAATTATTTGCCAAACAATTTATCACTTCTTACAAGTGCTTTTTTTATATTTTTATGCTAAAATATTTTAAAAACTATTTTACAAACTGTTTTATAAGACTGTTTTAAGTAAAAAACTGTTTTATAAAAAATATTTTTAAATTGTTTTAAAAACTGTTTAAAAAATGTTTTAAAACTGTTTAAAAAAATACTTTTTAAAACTGTTTTATTAAAAACTGTGTTTAAAACTGTTTAAAACACTATTTTAAAAGGTTTAAAAATTATTTTGAATAATTAAGAAATCTGTTTTGAATATTGTAAAAATTGTTTATAAAAATGTTGTAAAAAAACTGCTTTAAAAATTATTTCAAAAAGTGTTTTAATAATGTTTTATAAAAATTGTTTTTGAACTGTTTAAAAAAAATACTGTTTTATAAAAAATGTTACAAAAATGTTTTTAAAATGTTTTAAAACTGTTTTAAAAATGCTTTTAAAAAAATATTTTATAAAACTGTTTTATTAAAAACTTGTTTTAAAACTATTAAAAACACTATTTTAAAAGGTTTAAAAAATGTTTTGAATAATTTAAAAACTGTTTCAAATATTGTAAAAATTATTTTTAAAATCTGTTTTATCAAATTTATTTTAAAAAGCTGTTTTAGAAATGTTTTAAAAATTGTTTAAAAACTTTTTATAAAATATTTAAATAAACTAATTGGATTGACTTAAATTTCGCCTAATTGTTGTTTGATAGATTCGTGTGAAAAAATTAGGTAAATTTTGCCATGGCAAATTTTACCCATGGAAAAATTTGCCATCTCCAGTTTTGCCCACTTTTAAATCAAACGGACCACTAGTTTAAAAATAAAATACTTTTCTACGTAGTTTTGTAAAAGTTCTAAATTTGTGGCAATTTGATGTGCTCGCTTAGCCCAAAAGTTTCTTAATACTCAACAGTTTCATAATTTTGGGTTCTGCATGTCGATATGAATGACTTGCTTTATAATTAACACAGCTCATGTTAAATTACATATCACTATAAGGAGAACAACAATATTATCAGAGGGGCAAAAAACTGTTTATGTTAACTTCTCCCAGGAAAGAAGTACTGTCTAAGTTAAATTTACAAATTGTATTAAATTTTATAATAGAAACTAGTCAGAGGGATGGAAGCATCAGAAATCTTATCCTCTCGCCTAAGCCAAAATAAAAGTAGATATAATAACAATTTAGTAATGAAAATTGTAATAATGATAGTGACCTCAACGGACTCTTTCAACAGGGGATCTGCACCCTATTGGTGAAAGCGGGGGGGGGGGGGGGGGGGGGGGGGGGATTTATACTCGGGTGGACTGACTTAATATTGATTTCCGGGGGTTCAGGGGCGGGCGCTCCGAGCCGAATTTTTTTGAGATTTTTTTTGAGTATTTACTTAAAAATAATGAAAAATAATGTTAATTAAAAAATATCGGCGTAAAATAATGCCCAAAATAATGGTTCGTATAGTTTTTTTGTTTTTAAAGTGGATCATTGAAATTTGATTGGTTGGCCGGACTAACTTTTTTGTTTGTTGGGTGGGTGGGCGGTGATGTATTGGACCTTAAAATTTAGACTATTTTTTTTTAAAGTGCCCGGGCTTGAGCCCGACCAAGCCCTCCATTTGGCTATGCCCCTAGGTGAAAGTCATCAAAATTTGATCCTAAGATATTAATATTAAAATAATTACAATAATTTCTTTTGTATTTTAAATTCCACATATTTTTGAAAAGAGTAAATAACATCCTCCTCCCCCCCCTCCCCAACTTTGCCTAAGTTTTAACTACACCATCGATTTTCACTAATTTTCATTTTCTCAACTAACTGCCCGGAACTTTTTAAAAAGCTTCAAGTTACCCTAATATGTTAATACCGTTAATTTTTTGAACGAAAATCGCTAATTGCATCACTCGTTTTTAAAGGGGCAATATGGTCTTTCTCATTCTAATTTGGCACAAAAAATGGAAACTCTACCTCTGATTTTCCCTCCCATTTCCTGTCTATCAAATTAACTAGTTCGATGGGATTAAACCCCTGAATAGAGAAGGGAAATCGGTTGAAGAACTAAGAAGAAAAAGAAAGACGAAGAAGAGTGAAAGAAGATTGGGAGAAATAGAACCTCGGCCATGGATAAAATATTATTTTTCGATTAAATAGGGGTCAAAATTGCACTTCATCCGGCTGAATCCAATCGAGGAAGAGGATTCCTTCTTTTCAGATATGTGACTACACATTCACTAAATGAATCATCCTATACGCGCAAGATAAGTAAACATCAAACCCGGGCTCAAGATTAAAGCTCTTGAAGCCACTGTTTGCATGGGAAGGGAGAGGGTGTTGGAGGGCTTCATTGGTTTTTTCACGGGTCTTACTTATTGTGATATGTTAACAAATGGGAAAATTCCAAAATATATATTTTGGCTCTAGTCTTGTTCCGGTAAATTTGTTAGGTGTTATCCCATCATTTTGTTGTTTGCAGTCCCCATAGGTAGCGTTTGTTTTTTATCTGAATCTAAAGTCTGAATCTTAAATCTTAAGACTGAATCTGAAGTCTAAAATCTGAATCTGAAAAATATGTTTGTTTTTATGTTTGAATATACCTCTGAATGAGTGTATTTAGACTCCTTCAGATTCAGATTTCAGACGTAATTCTACCTCTTAATCATTAAGAGTCAAATATAGTCGTTAACCTCTTAATCATTTAAAAAAACAAACACTTTTTGATACCTCTTAAGTTTGAATGGTTCAGATTCAGACTTAAGAGGTAAAAACAAAAAACACCTTAAGTTGTTTAGTGACTTTTTAATTTGTAACTGCTCCGTATTTTATGGTTTAACAATTGTACATTGTCATTTTCATCAAAATGACATTACCCTTTCCTCCACGATCTTGTTAAATTATCCTGCATGCGAGTAACATCAAAAGTGAAAACACCTAGGATTGACCCCTACCAAAGCTTAGATTCTAGGAAACGCTTGAATTCCCATTCCAAAAACCCTCATATGAAATTAATGCAATTTGTACCATTTTAATGTATTGCGATTGATTAGCATGAAAGAAACGATGTTTGAGATGAAATGTTAATGTACATGAGGTTGTTATATGATAATCATCAACAATCTACACTAGGATTGAAAAGTGACCTAAGGGTTAACAATTATCGGACCAAAATTTTGATTTCATAATCTACCTTTATTTCATATAGTTGACTCAACTTAAAGAGGTTATGGTTGTTAGGCTACAACAATCATTCAAGTTCAATTAACTATATACAAATAATACTTGAGCGTCATAAGTCACGTGTTGGCAGGTTAACAAATATTTTTCAATTTTTCACCACATTCATTTAACCACCTCCTTGATTTAACTAACTGGAAAATGGCTTTTATTCATCTATACAAAATAAGTATGTCGATCGATTATACTTTTCCCCATGAACTTTATCTCATTTTTTACTTTGCCACCCGAATTTTTATTTTTTGGATTTAAGCTCCCGAACTTATTAAAACACTTTGTTGATGTAAAAAACTAGATCGCTCTAATTATTTAATCACAGATAAATAAATAAGACAAAGATTTTTAAAGTGGTTCGGCTAGGAATAAAGCCTACGTCCACTGTTATGTTATTGCTGAGTGTTTGTGGAATTCTTGATTACAAGTTCTCTCCAGAAATTCCGGTCCCCTTGAATGAGGATGATACAAGGTATTTATAGCCTTTAGGTTGTACATGAAAGGTCCAATACATTAAATGATATACATATGAAAGGGTAATACATTTAATGCAGCGTGTGCATCAAGAATATAATGAATAGTTGAATAGTTGTCCGTCTGGTAATTAATGATACGACCGAGATGCAGTTCGGACCGCCTTAGTTGCTCGTTGATCAAGCGTTCCTCGGAGTGCTTAGAGTATCTCGGGATGATAGAGTTCCTCGGGGTGTCCTCCTCGTTGCTCGGAGAGAACATGACTTGGTCGGGGGAAATAAACTTCCTCGTTGTTATTGTGGCATGTAGATTGACACGTGTCTTCTTATTATTGGTCCACATCAGCAGATTAAATTTGGTATCAACAGAAGCCCCCAATGCTTCATGCTTGATGGGTTACTTGAAAGGATGGAGTATTTATTCTGCAATGTTGCTCGGTGCTCGTGAAATTCTTGATCTACCTTCTTGATTTGTTCAACATAAAGTGCATTATCTTTTGGACGACATATGATGCCGTTTGTAGCTTGTCATAATCTTCAAGTATGTTGATTGGTTTGCTAGCCGACCTACTGCCTCCTATGAGCTAGTGGTGGTCTTCGAAACATTTTCATATAACTTCTTCTTCAATATTGGTTGGGATAGTAGTAGCAAAGATCTCAATACTGTTGATGTTGATTTTGATTTCTACCTCTGCTCGGGGAAGAATAAGAGGTTCTCAGGGACGAGCAAGTGCTTCTCGGGAATGGGCTAATGCTTCTCGAATAGATCATCTGTGATGAATATCAGAATGTTGAAAGGTCTTAACTTCATAAACTCCTCTTATATTTTAGATGATCCTCCTGCTGGTGAGGAACCTGTTTCAAAAGTAGAAGGAAAAGAAACCAATAGAATAAGAATCTCAATGTAATAGTTAGTATACATTTTCATTCTCAATGTATTTTGTTTTTTGAATTTAACGAAAGACTTTCATTTTTATTCGCAATCTTAATTGCTATTGTCTTGTAAAATACTTTACATGTGTGCATATGTATAACAATATTGTGTTGTTCATCGACCAACTTAGTAATAAAGAAGTTACAAGTATTAGTAACGTTGCTCGATCACTTAATAATAAAGTAATGAGTATAAAAATGTTAAAATTTTTCCAACCAACCAAGGTTGTTAAATTATGCTTGTCGACCAACTACAGTTGATGGGTTTTTATCCCCGACCATCCATACTTGGTTCAATTTCAAATATTTTCATAAAAAGTGTCTGACCAGCTAAGGTCAATAATTTGTCCTCGTCGACCAACTACAGTTAGTGGGTCTTTATCCCCGACCAACTATACTTGGTGTATTTTGGAATATTTTTTTTCTTCAAAGAACTTTTTGTAATAATATTACCTCCCGACCAACATAAGTTGTAATGTGAGAATATATTTTTATCTTACCAACCGTAGTTGATCATGCTGGTGTACACCTCCTAACCAAAGGAGTAGTAGTGGTTCTTTCTAACTTTTTGGCTCATTCGAGCTGTCCACTAGATATCTTACCAACCGTAGTTGGTCACACTAGTGTCGCCTCCTAACCAAAGGAGTATTTTTTGGCTCCTTAGAGCATTTTTTGGCTCCTTAGAGCTTTTGGCTCCTTAGAGCACTTTTTTGCTCCTTAGAGCTTTTGGCTCCTTAGAGCGCTTTTTGGCTCCTTAGAGCTTTTGGCTCCTTAGAGCACTTTTGCTCCTTAGAGCTGTTTTTGGCTCCTTAGAGCAATTTTGGCTCCTTAGAGCACTTTTTAGCTCCTTAGAGCTTTTGGTCCATTAGCTCTGAGGATATCCTGGCGCTGAATGAACCTTCAAAATGTTTGACTGATGATAATAGGCAGCAAACTCCTCGTTTTTAAATTGTGTTCCATGGTCTGTGATGAAGGCATGAGGGAGACCATATCGGCAGATGATGTTCTTCCAAACAAATTGGTACACCTTCCTTCTCGTATGTCATGTCAATAAGTGGCTCAGCTTCTATCCACTAAGTAAAATAATCTACTGCGATGACGAGGTATTTGAATCTTCCTCGAGTCGTCGGCAATGGTCCAACCAAATCAATCCCCACAAATAATGGGTGTCAACAATGTTTTTGAAGTTTTTCGGATGGAGGAAAAGCGGTGGTACTTGTCACATTTCTTGGCATAAGCTATACAATCAACTCTCATCGTCGGCCAGTAGTATCCTTGCGTCATCACCTTTTGCAAAAGTGTTCGACCTGCTACACGGGCTCCACGGGACCCTTCATGGATCTCTTTAATCAATTCACCTCGGAGGGATGTACACATCTTTGCAAACCTGCCATAATTCCTCGTCGAGCAGCTTTAAACTTCCATTTCTTGGCAGAGAACTTATCCTCCGAATACCATTATACCGAGCAGCTTTAAACTTCTATTTCTTGGCAGCGAACTTATCCTCCGGTAATTCTTCCTCCTCAATATATGCTCCGATGGGATCCATCCAAGATGGTCCTAAATCAAGGGTAATAATATTCATCGTCAGGTCTTCATCTATGCTCCGACTTTCTAATACTTCAATTGGTATCGTTCTTCGCAGCTCGGTACGAGTAGCTGATGCTAATCGGGCCAAGGTGTATGCTCTCACATTCTCCATTCTTGATATTCTTACCAGTTTGAACAGCAAAAAACTCTGATACCAACTCCATCACCTTTGCTTGATACTTGATCATCAATTCTCCTTTGGCTGCATATATTCCCAACATTTGATTTACGATCAATTGAGAATCACTGAAGACAATAACCTGCTGTGCCTCCATAGTATTTGACAAATTAAGACCTGCTATCATGTCCTCATACTCAATCTCATTATTAGAAGCTTTGAATTAGAAAGGTAGGGCGTATTCCCTGTCGACCTCATCTGGGCTGTTCAAAACGATCCCTGCCCCACAGCCTGTAGTGAAAGATGATCCATCTACATATAGCCTCCATATAGGCAACTTGTCTTCTAATTTCTGGTCTGACAGAGTTCCTCGGTGGAATACTTTTCGCTTTCTTTCATCATGTCCTGATACTTCTGAATACACCTCTTGAATTTCAATATACTTTCTGAACTTCAATATTCCTCCTGAACTTCAATATACCTCCTGAACTTCAATATTCCTCCTGAATGATTAGTCGGGGCCCTGACCATGTGAGTTTGTGGAGTTAAATTTGATGCTCGATTGCATGATGTTATAAGAATGTGCCACCAAATGAACAAATATATCTGTAATAGAAGCCCCCAACTGTGGAATGTGAACTTTGAATGAGATTTATCGACCAGTACCAACCGGAGTTGGATTTTATCTACCAACCGGAGTTGGATTTTGTCTACCAACCGGAGTTGGATTTTATCTACCAATCGGAGTTGGTGGTAATTGATAATGAATGATGAAGACTTCCTCGGAGCTGACCAACAGATTGTTGGGAATAAGATAATATGAATGCTGGAGACCTCCTCGGCGCTGACCAACAGATTTGTTGGAAATAAGATAATATAAATGCTGGAGACCTCCTCGGCGCTGACCAACAGATTTGTTGGGAATAAGATAATATAAATGCAGGATACCTCCTCGGCGATGACCAACAGATTTGTTGGGAATAAGATAATATAAATGCAGGATACCTCCTCGGCGATGACCAACAGATTGTTGGGAATAAGATATAATATAAATGCAGGATACCTCCTCGGCGATGACCAACAGATTGTTGGGAATAAGATATAATATAAATGCAGGATACCTCCTCGGAGATGACCAACAGATTGTTGGGAATAAGATAATATAAATGCTGGAGATATCCTTGGAGCTGAATATATGATTATAAATATTTGTCGAGCTCCATGCTGAAATGAGAATAGAATATGCATCCAAATAGATATAAAGAAAAAATAATAAAGTGCCTCGCCGATCAGTCGAGGTAGAAACATATAATGCCGAACAAGAATAAGATCTTTCAGAACATAAGAATATGGCCGAGAACGTTGTCATGCCTGAATATAAATAAGAATTATCCGAACGAATGTTGTAATTCTCCTTAAAGCTGAATAAGTATCTTGTCGAGGCATAATTGCAGAATGCCGAATAAGAATAATATTTTCCAGAACATAAGAATATGGCCGAGAACTTTGCTGGGCCTGCATATAAATAAGAATTACCCCGACCAACTATCCGTTGGGGGTGAAATATAATAAATGTTACAGTTCTCCTCAGAGCTGAATATGATAATAAGTATCTCGCCGTGCTCCATGTTGAGATGAATATAGAATATGAATCCGAACGGATATAGAATAATTTGTGCTTCAGCATTCGTCGGCATTGAATCTTGTGCCTGTAAAAATTAATAATTTGCTCTACCATATGTGTAGGCTGAATTGATTAGTCATGAGAATAATTTACTCATCCAATCAATATATGATATGTATCAGCATAAAAATTTCAAAATATGAAATAATATGTTTTATGCCAAATGTGTGTGAGATGGACAAATTTTTATTAGATATGCATCATAAATAAGACGTAAAGTTTTTTGTAAATTTATTTAATCTCCAACAACTAATCAGGTATAAGTTGCTGTTTGAAAATTATTTATCACTTGGTTTTAAAAATATTTTTGGGGTGATCATAAGTTAAAAAAAAACTTAAGCCCCCTGCTTGTCCCCAAGCCGAACTCGTGTTTAAAGAAATATCAGGGGTGCTTAGCATTTTTTAATACCCCAAGATTCTACTGCTGCAGACAAACAACATGGATGTTGCCGACCAACATTTAAGGATATCTCAAGTTATAGAATATATGGTTGGATGACCAGAATATCTCGAATCTTGATATCAAAAAATAACATTCAATGTAAAATTTAAGCCTTAAGAATGTTAATTAAATGAATAAATATATAACCCACTAGATCGTGTGATTTCGTCAAAGAAACCTTGTGATGTGATGAACGAGGGGCCAACATATCAAATTTGTGCCCAAAGTCTTGATATGGTCATGATTGTTTTACTGATCCTCTTTTACAAGAGGTGGGTAATGATTTTTCAGGTGAGAGAAAATTATTTTTTTTATATTGATCCCTTCCTATTCCCAATTTGGAGAGATAAAAATATGGTGAATGATCGAAATTATTACCAAATTTATATAAAAAATCAATCAATTTGACTTTATTGACATAGATGGAAGATGAACCAAATTAATTATATAATTCATAAAAGCGAATGCAAAGAGACTCAAACTTAAAGAGAGAGAGAATATATATGGGTCATGATTTCCATGAGAAGACTTTTCATTGTCTTTAACCTTTTCCCATTCTTTTATTAAAAATATGATAGGAATTTGAATAGACATCAAATATCTTACAAAATTTATTTCAAAATCAACAATGAAAATGATCAAATCTTATCATCGTCGTATATATTGGTATATGTAATCATTTAAAATATTTATTCCATGATATAAAATTAAAACTTGAGAATCAAGCAAAGAATTATGATTTATGAAATCTACTATTTTTCAGATTTCTAAATAAGGATGAATCTAACAGTTATGATTTAAAAATCATGATATGCAACATTTTGCAGATAAAAATTGGACAATTAATTTATGTATATAAACATAAAAATCACGATTCAATCAAAAGATGTAAGTATAATTGATTATACGTAGAGAAAATAAAAACTTAGCTTTTGATGGAGAACAATGGTTGTAACACGTTCCCACAGACGGCGCCAATCTGTTGATGTAAAAAACTAGATCGCTCTAATTATTTAATCACAGATAAATAAATAAGACAAAGATTTTTAAAGTGGTTCGGCTAGGAATAAAGCCTACGTCCACTGTTATGTTATTGCTGAGTGTTTGTGGAATTCTTGATTACAAGTTCTCTCCAGAAATTCCGGTCCCCTTGAATGAGGATGATACAAGGTATTTATAGCCTTTAGGCTGTACATGAAAGGTCCAATACATTAAATGATATACATATGAAAGGGTAATACATTTAATGCAGCGTGTGCATCAAGAATATAATGAATAGTTGAATAGTTGTCCGTCTGGTAATTAATGATACGGCCGAGATGCAGTTCGGACCGCCTTAGTTGCTCGTTGATCAAGCGTTCCTCGGAGTGCTTAGAGTATCTCGGGATGATAGAGTTCCTCGGGGTGTCCTCCTCGTTGCTCGGAGAGAACATGACTTGGTCGGGGGAAATAAACTTCCTCGTTGTTATTGTGGCATGTAGATTGACACGTGTCTTCTTATTATTGGTCCACATCAGCAGATTAAATTTGGTATCAACACACTTCATAATATACCCTAACCCTAATAGTGTTCAATATTTGGATAGAAAAATAATCTTGTTCCATGCACATGAGAGTATTTTTTTCCCATTCTAAATGTAGGAGGGTAGTGGTACCGGAATATATGAAAATCTGTAAATGTCTTAGGTTTGACCTACTTCAATGGAAACTTCCTATAAGGTAATAATATTTCAAGAACAAGAGTTTAGACAAAAACAAACTTTTCAATTCAATAATGATGTTTCCGATTACAGGAGTGAATAACTAATGATTGAATATAACTTTTGATAATAAATGAATGAAATCTTAAGAGCAGTGATTCTCTGGGAGCGAAGAGGTAAGCATCTCAATATCCGGGTAAGAGCAGGGAAATCATATTATAGCAAGAGATTTTGTGCAAAGTAATAATGCTATTTATTGATTATTCTTCTTGTCATAAATGAGAACCTAGCGCTCTTATTTGTAGTAAACCTTTTAGGGCACACATGTCACCTGAGGCGCCTGTGAATATTTCCATTTGACAAGATATCTGAAAACATTTCGCCTTATCACTGTTATCCACGATTTGTCTGTTGCGGTGACACCTAGCATGATAGTGGACAAAAAAGTGGTCTTGTCGCCCTGATGCCAAAAAGTGTTATTTCGTCTATTTGTGAAAATTGCTTGCTGAGTAAATTTAAAAACTTGTGAGTGACCTTGAGGGTCACTTTCCACTTGAAGTGTACAATCAAGAAAGTGACTACTCGTTGTTGAGTAATGTGTATTGTTTAATGTGTGAGTGAGTGCGAGTGACGTCTTGGGTCCCTCACCTTAATGTTCTCTCTTTCCCAATATATTAAAGTGGTTTAGCCTTAGATTGCTCTATAAGACTTACCTCACAAACTCTAAATAAAAAATCAAGACCCAACTGGCCATCTGCTCGGCCAAGGCTTCTTGCTAATTAACCTGTGTAAAACTAACAAAAACAAGTGTTAGTAAATGAAATGTTAGTTCACATATTTTTGTGTTTTTTGAGGGACTGATCGCAACTTTACTTTGATAGGCATCCAAGGGTTACTCGTATACTATCTTATTTTGATAGTTGGCTTGGGGTTTCTTGCACAACCCCCTAATAGGTACTGCTCGTGTGAGTTTTGGAGATGACTTGGGGTTTCTCGCGTAGCCCACTTGCTGGTACTGCTCGCATGACTTTTGGAGCGGTCTTGGGGTTACTTGTGTAACCTTCTTGCTCGTACTGCTCGCATGACTTTTGGAGTTGACTTGTGATTTCTCATGCTACCCCATTCTTTCCTTTGTTCTCCTTATGTCTTGGGGGGGTTCTCCCGCGTCCCCTTTTCTTGGGTGCTGCTCGCAAAACACTCTAATATTTGTGAGGTTGCTCACATATCTTTCTACATTAGCACCCCCGTGGAGAAGTCTCTCATTCATTTGAATAGAGAGGGTTGTGCAGGAAAAGCCTTTTTGGGATTTTAAAAGTATTTTTGTCATCATTACTTGATTTATGTTGCATTTAATATTCTGACATACCTGCATGCGCAAACAAGCTTCTTGGTACCTCGAGGGGCCACATGTCACAATGGGGGAGGTTATTAACGATTTGGGTAATCATTAATCCCTTTTTGAACTGATGGCGCTACTTTATGTTACCAAGGTATTTATACCCCTCACCCTTATCCTCAAAACCCTTACTGTCATTGTCAAACTTTTAAGAGAGAGAAAGTTATGAGAGATTTTTTTTGCCATTTTCATCGAGTTGATTTCTTATTTTCTTGCACAATTAACCGTCGTTTTAATGGCTTCTACTTCAAACATTTCATCCTCTATCTCTTCTACCACCACATATCTAGTAATGGGTTCCTTACTCATTCAAATCACAGTGGCCACTTCCATTGTTATAGGTGTTTTCACTATTTCCACGATGGTACTTGCTTCTTTTTCCACTACCCCTGCCACCAGTGATGGTGTTCTTTAAGGTAGGTGTGGTGGATCCTTATCCATTACAAAATCCCATAACAAATATTTTGAGGCACACTCTAAGAGAGATTTTTTAACTTACCAGTGCACTCCTTTCTTCATAAACTTTGGTCACTTCATATCAACCCTTGAGGGGTTTGAAGGTTGGGTTTGTGTATATGGTAGTCGAGAAGCCACTTTTGGGGTTTCTAGAATATGAGGATGCCCATATTGTCTTGCTTGATAGTATTTAGAGAAATCGAGTGGATAGGGGTGATTTCCCCCTCTCTAACATTAATTTTGATATCTATAGTGGATCCCCCGAGGAGTGGGGACTCTGGGTTGACTACGTTATTTTTTAGGAAAGTCACTGCAGAATCGTTGAGGGGCTTGGTCTAGAGAAGACCCTCAAGAGTTTGAAGAATTTCACCATCAGCAAAAGCACCGGTGATCTCAACATCTTGGTGTATCATTGGAGCATAGGAACCCACACTTTTGTTACTAGTTGGGAGATTTCTCCAATTATTTTGGAGGATATCTATGAACTCATAGGTTTGCCTACTTTGGGGAACCATGTATTCACTGATGGTTACGAGTATGATGAGGAGAGGAAAATGTGAGAGGAGTTTCATAAGGCATTAGGCTCATGCATTCATCATATTGGCCGTACTCGTACTGGTGCAAGAAGGCACTCCTTTGCCAAATGGCAAAGGTATTAGTTTAAAGATTTTGAGCCTTTGTCTAAGGATGAGGCCAAAATCCATTTGGCTATTTTTTTATTACCTTTTTATCAAGGTTTCTATTCATAGGGTGACCCAATGACTCCTCTTATGAGTTGATGTTTCGTCTTGCTGTGAAACTTACGTATGGAAGAAATGTGCCACTCGCTGGTTTAACTCTTTGAGGGCCTTGTGCACTTGGCTAGATTAGATAGATGTCGATATGGAGAGGTCACATAGGCATTATGATGTCTTTAACTTTGCCAGTTCTTTTGTACTGATGGGATTTTTATTTGAGCAATTCCCAAATTCGGCACCAAAGCCTCGTTCATTGCCAGGTAGTACTATAGGGATGTTAGATGGCATAGGAAAACTCCTAAGCACTCACTTAGCCCATTTTTGGATAACATTAATGAGTTATCCTTCCATCCTTACTTGAGGATATTAGGGAGGTATATTTTCTTATAGTTTCATTCCTCCTACCTCTCAATTTTTTAATCCTCCCACGAGCACTAAGTCAGTGAGTGGCTGCTCACACATTCTTGCGATGACATTCATTTTTCCCTGTATACTTCCATCTCTGATAGAGATGGGTTAGGAAGTGGAGTATTATCACTTCGATCATGTGAGGAGACATCTGAGATATGACCAAGGTACTTTTTCTCCAGACTTCCACACTAATCTTTTTTTTGAGCAGTTATATTAGAACTCCAACTCAAACTTTACTTCTAAGGGAATGGTTCGCATAACTACCCAATTTAGAAATTTCCCTATATCTTCTTGTGACTATTTATCGTCCATCAGCCGCTCATGGTTCATACTTTGGAAAATCCAGATTCAACTCATTAAGTCTTGTATCTAAGATGTTCCTCACGAGTCATTTATTGAGGCCATTTATTTTTTTGATAATTACTTAACCAAATGTATTCGTAAGAGGCTTGACACTATAACCAAGTTGCTAGGGCTCCCCTTAATATGGTTACTCCAGTCTAAATGAACCCCATATGCGAGGGGACTATTTACTCGAAGCATCCCGGAGTAGAAGCTCGTTAGGGAATCTCAAAACAAGAAGCTAAGGCTGCTTAAAAATGAAAGCATCTTGACACGCATCCCTCCAACTTCATCCCAACTATAATTGGTGGATCTTCCTCTCATATGTCTCCTATGACGACTCGAGCAGCTAGGAACACTACACTAAAACATGCACATTGTCACGATTTTAGCTCATGACAAAGGCCTATGGGTAACGATTTTGGACCATGACCATATTGAGGGTGACAAAACTATGGGCCACGGTCCAAAATCGTGACCCCAAATGGGGACCTCAGTCCAATGGGTGACATCAATGTTACATGGCTAGTCACGGTCAGAAATCATGACCCAATGGTCATGGTGCAAAATCCTGCCTCCCAGTATGACCATTCAAAATTGTGACACTAGGGGTCACGGTGCAAGGCAACGGGACGTAAAATATTTAGTCACGACTTTGAATCATGACTAAATATTTTATGTTTCAAATTGTCACAATAGGGGTCATGATTTTGGACCGTAAACAATACTAACACCAAATTTAAAAAAATACATTTGGTCACGGCTCTTAATCGTGACCAAACATTATTGTTTATAATTTTATCATAGTTTTGATGACGATCCAAAATCGTGATCAAATTAAAAAAATATATTTTTTAATTTTCTGCATTCCATAAAAACCTGTACATTTTTCAAACCTATTTACATTTTTAAAAATAAATATTTAGCTGCTACTCCATCCGTAAATAAAAAATAATAATACAACATAAATTAACTAACTAAAGCCATCAAATTGTTCAATACAAATAATAATACAATGCATGCTTGCTTGAATATGATAATAACATCGAAATATCATAATCAAAATCCAATGCAGTGATTGTTTCCTTCCATGAAACAAGACTTTAAACTGTTCCTTCTCTAGCTAAGCCTGCAAACAAGACTTCAAAATGTTTCAAATGGTAAGTAATAAGGGACTTGAATCCCAAAATAACTTTGGGATGCCTATGTAGCTAAAATAAGCATTAAAGTCCATGTAGTTTGTAAGATGAACAAGGTTGGAGCCTAAACCATAATCTGAATCTAGGGTGTCTCTTTTGATTCATAAAAATATATGTTGAATTGTAAAAAGTGTAGGAAATTATGAGAACACTCTAAATTGGAAATTATGGTATATGTCCTCTTTTTAGATTTTTTATTTATAAAAATATATGTGAATGTATATATGATAATAAAAATAGTGGGAATAGTTATACAAGATAAAAATGGAATAATATAAGAAAATGGAATTAGTGTTACCAATAAGAGACTTTGATGCCTTGTGTCTTGGTGACCATCACATAACACAAACCAACAATAAAGGTAATTGCACCTATATTGAACATTAACAGAATTCGTGACCATTTGTGTGGTTATCTCAGATTGGCGGTTTTTATCAGTGTCGCATTCAAAACTTACGAATATCTACATAATGGTATTTGGAAAAATATGAGTGATGGAGAAGCAAGTTTAAGAGAAATAAATATATGCGTAAAAGATACACAAACGTAATTAAATACGAGCTATTCTAATACATACGATACAAATAGGGTTATCATAAAAGATTTAACTAAATGACATTAATATAATATTTCAAAACTCAATCTTCGTCTAAATCAACGAAAAGAACGACCAAATTAGGATTGTCATCAAGAGTAGACTGGAACACTTTAGGGGCCTTTAATGATCTTCTTGAGTAGTCAAACCCTTCGGTGCATGCATAATAACTGGTCAATTGTTGTCATTTATGCACTTAGAGTAGAATACCTTATTGAGATTTTGAAAGGAACAAATGAAAGGCTCATCGAGCAAGCGATCTTTACTCTTCATCTTAGATAAATCTACCATTACAAGTTTTGAGGGAGTGTCAACTTTACAACCATTCATATTGTCCTCCACATCCAGCCAGTTATAATAGAAGACGATTTCTTTGAAGTCTAAGTAATCTAGTTCCATGATTTGTGAGAAAATCCCATAATAGGTCAACGCCGTGTCTTTTAGATTTTTATCGCTTTTGCTAGCTACACAAGTAGTCAAGGTAGAAATTGATATTTCACTATTTTTGCATCAATAGTTTTTTATCGCACGGGTATGAGACAAAATCAAAACCATTAATCCAAAAATTTTTAAACTCCTTTGCACCGAAACTAAGACCTTCGGCTAGGCATGAATGCTTTGAAGACACATCACCTTTCTTTAAAAGATTCATTTTAATGGATTTATATTAGGCCATGTTTTACAACACATACATAAATAACAATAACCGAAGAGGTTATAATTACCTCTTTTGATATCCATGCCCTAAAATCACTCCTCTTATGATTTCTAACCATTTTTCACTCATACTTCCTAAACGTGTTGATGAAATTATAGAGTTTTGATGGTAATATAGAGAATACAAGTAATTAAAACGAAATCTCTAATATTTAACTTCATCTTCGGATTTGAAGATTTAACGAACTACTTGCTCATATTGCAGATTGGTGAGTCTCATCTCTTTAGGATTTTTGAAAGTCAATTCATCCTCAAACTCATTAGATTCCTCAATCACCCATTCCCCACAAGGATTGAAACTCCTAAGCCCTTGTTCCGGCATATCTTCTAGGGTGTGTAACGATGATTCTATTATTATGTATTCTACCGCAATTGAACCTACAATATGCCATGTATTTTTAATGTAGTCTTTGAAGGTTTTCATTAGTCAATCAAAAGGATACACCCAATGATACTTGAAGGGTCTAAACAATAAAGCCTCATCATATAAATGCACAAGTAGGTGGAAGCTGATGTCAAAGAACGACAGAAGAACATACTTATCCAAGACACAAATCGCCTTGGCTAAAGTATCTTTCAGAGCCTTAATGTGTGTCTTGTTTACAATTTTTGCACATATAATATCATGGGGTATTCAAACATAAAATCTTCTCATGACAATTATTTTACATTTTCATAATTAGAGTTTCATCAACCAAGTATTTGGTATCAAGGATATTACTCATGGAGTTATAGAAATAATTATACCTAACATGAAATTTCTCATGTTTTAATTAAAATTTTAACTGTAGCTCAATTACACAATATATAATTCAACTATCATAAATCCAAGAACAAGTCCAAAACCTTAATAAGTCAGTTATACATCAGGGATTTCATATACAATTTCTAACAATAAATAGGGTCATATTTCAATAGAAAACATGTGAGAATAATGACACACACACACACACGCACACACACATAAATATACATATATATATTTAAAAAAATGTTATGTACATTGATAAATATTTCTATATTTAAAAATTTGATGTTTAACAATGTATATATAATATTTTTAACTAACTTGAGGGTTTTCTACAAATTATTTTTATATATTTCAAACTTTGACTCAATTTGAGTTTATTATATTTGATGTATATATAATATTTTTAACTAACCTGAGGGTTTTAAAAATAAAATTCGTGCATTTCAAACTTCGACGCAATTTTTGAGTTTATTATATTTGATGAAATACTTTTAAAAATAATTTAAGCTCCAAACAATTTTGTGCATTTCAAATATTTCAAACTTCGACCCAATTTGAGCTCTAAATTTCGTGCATTTCAATCCTATCACTGAATATATATATATATATATATATATATATATACACACACACACACACACACACACACACACACACACACACACATTCAAACACACATGCAGACGCACTGAACACACACACACACACACACACACACACACACACAGAAACACACTGAAATGTGTACAGAGATAGAAAGAGAGTAGCTCGATTTTGATTATTGGGTTCGCAGGATATCGTTTAGGGAGAGAGAGAGAGTTATATGTGTTGGTGAAACAAATAAAACCTTAACTTCTCGAAGTTATACCCAAAACTTGGTCACGATTTTGAACTATCACCCCTCCCGTGACCAATCAATCACTTAAAATTAGTCATGGTTTTAGATCGTGACCAATTAAAGTTCGAGAAATGGCCACGTTTTTGGACCGTGACCAACTTAATGTGGCCATTTTGAACTAGACTTGGGGGTCACAATTCTGAACGTTGACCATAATTCACTAGTATTAGTCACAGGTAGGTCACAGTTTAGGGCCATGACCATTATTGTGACCATAATGGAGGGAACTTTGGCACTTAGAGGGTTACATTTGGGTCACACTGTGACCCCTCCGGTCATGACTTCAGACCGTGACCATCTCACCCTTTAGCCTAGTCATGTCATTTGTCAGGGTATTTGTGACACCCCGCCAAATTAAATACCGGGGGATCAGGCCTTTATTAAATTAAACTTGATTTACAAATGGTTCATTCTTAGCATCACTGTCGAAAACCTTTTATTTTATACTAACCACCAAGTATTCAAAAAGTTGGTGTCAAATTTTATCTTTTTATTTAAATGACAACAACAACGAGAATAACTAATATAACCCAATCCATGCAACATTAACTAATGAATCAAAAGATAAATGTAAACCAATGTCGAATAAAATTCGTCGGCTCCAAAATAAATAAAAAAGTCCAAACCAAAGATTAATCTAAGTACAGAGTCTGACTGAAATAAATGAAATAACTGAGGGAAACACGCCCAAATGAAATACTAAGTAAACAAATCCTACTCTAGGAATGAATCAACTGAAGTGTCTAAGCAATCCTTGCAAGCATTTACATGTGCTGCAATTGCACATCCCTGGAACAGATCATCAAACTTGGCGTTCCTGTGGCTAGACACCTAAAAGGGTTTGGAAAAAGTTTTGCAACTACGGGTCAGAGCCCAAGTGAAAATCATTCGAAAATATATAACAAGTATTTGAATTGCAATTCAAAATTAATTTATTAGATACACATGTTAGGCTGCGTTCACTCACATGTTTCTTACAACTCGAAAGTGATGTCGTTCTCAGTGATCAAGTCAAAATTTAGTGAAGAACAATGAGATCAAAAAATGATTTAAAGTGTGGACCCAAAAGAATTTGAATCAACTTGTGACTCAGAGATTGCGTAAAACTCTCTAAAAGGTGAAAGGCACGAATCTCACAAGCTAAAGTCTCTACTTGTGATCCTTAAGGTTTTCTTGGGAATTGTAGTACTCTTCAACTCTAAAATGTAGTGACTTGATAAGTGCACAAATTTTATTGAGTCTGGAAATTCATGGTGCAACAACCTAAGAGGTACGATTGAGTCCTAAAATTTAGGTTTTATAAAAAAACCTAAATTTTAGAGTTTCACCGCGTTAATACAAAAACCTAAATTACGACTGCACTTACGATACAAGTATAGCGGTAAGTTGAGTATCAAATCAACAGGGAGTGTTCGACAGATTTTAATCGATTTATTATTTCAAGAATAAAAATGTAAAAGGTGATGGGTGATTTTAAATAAAAGGAAAAAGAAGAAGTTAAGTCTAAACAATATTAAATAAAACAAGAGTCGGGGTCACGTACCCGCCATGGGCTAAACACGCGGAATTAGAATTTCGGTTCGAAAATATTTAATCGAGCATTTTTAATTAATCATAAACATCACACATGGAGGAATTTAAGCCAACGATGCGAGATTAAATATTTAATAAAAAATGGCGACACACGTCTTAAAATTGGATTATCGCTTTAAATACCAACGTTGCGTGACAATGAAAGTTAAACGCATAATAATCCCATTTTAATATCCGAGGTCTCAATTAAATATAATTTTACACGAAACCTAATTTTCGGAGCTCGACGCCCATCAATGGCGGACACACGATCCAAAACCTATTTAACTACTCAACACACATGATTAAACTAATTTAATAGCTAATTAATAATTAAAGCAAGAAATAAATTAATTACACTACTTTTCTAGGCAAGAAATAATTAAATACAAAGTAAGAAATAAATGGACAAGGAAGAAGAAGAAGAAAAATACAACTTACATTAATGATGGAGAAGGAATAGTGCTTTACAAACCAAAAAATGGGAAAAAAGACATAAGAGAGAGAAGCTCTCAATTTCTAACCTAAAAACTAATTAAAGATGAAGATGCCTCAAAAAAGAAACAAAGGGGTTCTTTTATACTAAGTGGAAATAAAATAAGAAAAGAAAAATGAAAATGAAAATAAAAAGGGATAAGTCTCCAACTTAAGAAACAAAAGAAAAAGAAAATAAAAATAAAAATAGAAAAAAAAAATAGCAGCAAAAATATCGGCCAAAATTAACAGAGCACCGGTCGACCGCGCATTGGGTCGGTCGACTGCACAAAATGGGGGAAACACACTGCCAAGCTCTCAAGGCAAAAACTCAAAATTCGGTTGACCGCCGGTGGCTGGCTGGTCGACCGGCCATAGCAGCACCCCACGCACAACCCAAGCATCACAACTCCACGCACAACAACAATGGGGCGATGACCCATTTCGTAGCTAACAAAGCTGCCATGGCAACACCCACATAGGGACCTCCATAATCACAATCATCAAACACGAGAGCTGCTACCATTTCGTGCAAGACCCAGCTGCGAGATCCACCAAAAACCAAAAGTTCTTCCAACTAAAAATGGCCAAAACCCACCACCACCATCAATGGTGGCATACACCAAATGAAGACCCATTTCGGGTTAAATTCGAGACCCAGTCCACCCGCGGATAGACCCAAACCAAAATCGTGTTCCAATTTGAGCTCCACATGCCCAAACCAAAAACCCGAGCAAAATCCCAAATCGCCATCTTCATTTGCTGTCAAAAACGAAGTAGGGACACAAAGGGAATTAATGGATTTGTTATTAAAGAAGAAAAGGGACATGGATGTAATTAATAAAATTGTTAATGAATTTTTTATAATTCTTTCCGATTAAAGGTCCGTGTTTCCTTCGTTCGGATTCCGATTCGCACACCGTTTGCGGACACGCGAAGCTTAGCCCGAGGGCTACAACTTCCGTGAATGCTTTGGGCAAAAATCATGAAGTGTGAAATTACGAAAAAGCTCCTAAACGTGCGAATCGCGACGAAACTTAATCGAAACGTGCCTAAACTTCATACTAAGCACTTTAATACCTATAATAGCTCAATTATACCTCAAATAACACTTTAGCATATAAAACGGAGATTGTCTGATTAACGAGCATACTTATAGGCATTAAAGTACCCGAGGGGGCTAAAAAGCCTAAGTTCGAGGGTATATTAAATGCACAATTCGATACGAATCACACCCCCTAACTTACACATTGCTAGTCCCTAGTAATGAAATTCAACGCAAGAAGAACTATAAGAAAATCACAACATGTATATATGCATCGAAATATAAATGCCACTTTCGTAGGGAACAGGATTGCATTTAGCATATGCAATAAGCCGTTAAACCCCTAGGTTACCCTAGTGGACGAGTGTTGTCTCGTGGGGGTTTTCAGGGATGATACCCACAAACATCATATGGTTTCCTCAAAATATTCCCAATCAACATGCGACAAGCCCAACAACAACGAAAAGTATTTCATACGCATTATTAGCAAAGTGAATGAATTCACACAAAAGTCCGAATCATTAACAATATAGAATGCACCTCATAGAATTGAAACCTTAAAATGTGGGGGGAGAGCGAGCACATGCAAAGTGTGATTTGGCAAAAACTTAAATAAATTGGATACTAAATAAAGCAAGCATATATTCAATCCTCACGGGCATTACACTCATCAAGCAAATCACTCGAAACATGGAGGTAACACACGAAACATGCGGGCTAAAGAGTAAATGTAAATGGAAACTAGGCCGCACACATATCACAAATGAAGAACGCTATATATAAAATGAAAAACTGTAATCTCAATGAAAGGATACCGCACATTAAAGGAGGCGAAATGCATTTTCACAAATTATCAAAACTATTTCAACTTTTAAATTAAATGCACCCTAAGATCACATAGGACTTGTAATAGGGTTGTAATGTTGGCTAGGATAGGGTACGAAATGAAAGGAATGTATGTACGGATTCAAAGTGTTCGAAATGAAAAGCTTGAAATAATAGAAAATAGTGCGGGCAATATCAAAATTTGGAAAACAAGTTCCAAACGAGCAGTAGATATAACAATTGGAGAGTAATCAAAGCTTATTGAACTATATACAACATTTACAACTTTCTCTTTTTTTTTTCTTTTTCATGTTTTCTTTTGTTTTCTTTTGCTTTTTGCTTTCTCTTTTTCATCACTTTTTTCACTACTTTCTTTTCTTTACTTTTCATACTCTTATATGCCTAAATTGCAACCGACATCACAACAACAACATTCATTCCCAAGCAACATTCCAAACAAAGGTATGGAAAGTGTATGTATGGGCTAAAACTCCAATTTATAATTGGTTACGGGAATGGGGTTATGAAACGAAAGGTTGTATTTAGCCTCAAAGGGGTTAACTAGGGTAAACATATAAGGTGAGGTCAAGGCTAATATGGGTGGTATAACAAAGATGGCCTATGATCATTTCACAAAGTTTACGTAATTCTCAAATCAAAACAATATATGAAAATCATGCTCAAGTAATGCATTTCATATATGAACTCAGTTAATGAACGATCAAATGAAAGAATAGTGAGATTACCGACGAATTCAATATTTTCAATGAGAAAAGAATAGTGTATACACTCACAAACGACGAAAGGTACAAAGCTTACTCGGTGCAAGTATATATAATGCAACAAAAGATTACCGAGTTATAAAATCTTAAACCAAATCAATAACGAAAGAAAAGTGCATGTGCTCATGGGATTAAAGTTTAATTCAGGAAGTTATTCGTAATATCAATGATTGAAAAAACTAAAGTCTAATAACTTCTAAAATCGAGAACATGCATCATTGAGTTGTCTATTGGATTGGGCAATTATTAAAATTTATCATCGGAAACAAAGACAAAATGCCCAACAAAGGAGAACAAAGAAAGAAAATCTTTTTGAAATTTTTAATTTTTCTAAGAAAGCATACTTGGTAACTAACATGTAATCAAATCAAATAAACTACCAATGAATGGGTAGAATATCCCACACCCCCTAACTTAAAACCTGACATTGTCCTCAATGTGAATTAATAACAAGGTTAAAGAGAGGAAAATAGTGATATTACCCATAATGGAGCCTCTCCGAAAAGTACGAGTCCAAAGATTCTACAAAACATGTTAGTACCAAAGCATAATAAAAAGAAGAAATAAAACTTTAACTAATTACACTAGACTATAAGTAAGAAGAAAAATAAGCTACTATATACAACCTACAATTTTAACTTTTAACTAACTATACACTAGAAGTTGAAATTTTTGAGGGTCCATCCAAACCACAATTTGACTTTGGAGAATCAACGGTGGACCCTCCCTTTCATGCATGCCTCCCGGAATATAGGAATTCCGTTTGAACAACGGAAGGCATATGGGTGGTGGAAAAGGTGAACCATCCCCAATTAAAAATTTGGGAGGGAGGATGGGGGATTTTGATAGGACGGGTGAAAAATACACATATGGACCAAGAAAAAATGAATCATCTCCCAAGTATTTTAAAGTTGGAATGGGAGGCGGCACACATGGAGGCAAAGATGCCTTCATGGAGAGCAACTCGAGCAAGTACTCCTCGTCGGTGAAAGGGTTGAACATTTTAAAGTTCGATACCGATTCATCGGGTACTTGAATTGGCGTGACAGTACAGAATAAAGACGGGGATAAAATAAATTCAATCTCAGACGATGAGTTATCATCGCTTGAAAATTGAATTTCGGAAGAAATATGATCGTTTACAATGAAACTTTCTTCTTTGAGAATCAAAGAAGAAATGAGTTCATTGCAAATGGATACTATGCCCCTTTCATCCTCATTTTCATTCTCTACTATACCATGGGTCAAGTCAAGAATGGTTTGTTCCAAAGTAGGCAAAAGTACCTCATTTGGTTCAAAACATTCCTCGACCTCAAAAGTCTTGGAAGAAAAATCGTCGTCAGATTCAAATAATAAATCCAACTCATGTTCCCAACAACGATTTTCTTCCCGATAACGGTTTTCAATTATCTCATTTTCAAGCATGCGCAGCCCCTCACCGAAAGTCATGGGGCGAGGAGCGGATTCTTTCAAATGAGAACTTTGAAAATTGTTCTCGGGACTACAATCAAAATCATTAACATAAGAATTTTGAAAATGATTGCAATTCATTTCAAAATTCTTCTCATAAGGATCTTGCGACCCAAAATCGAGATGATCATTCCCAAAATTAATGTAATCCAAACTTTGACTTTTGTAATACTCACCCAATGTCATTTTAGATGTTGCAATTTTTTGGGCTTGTAGGTATTGACCAAAAGTCAAAGGTTTATCGAAATTTTGAGAATTATCATTAGGATTACCAGAAAAATTAGAATAAGACATACTTACCCTAAAATAAAGCTCGAGAGGGAAAATTCCACAAAGCAATGTGCGATGGGGAAATTCAAGCGATTCCAGGTGCTCAAATGTAGAAGCCCTGCAAAAAAGGCTAAAACAAAGAATACAAATACAAAAGAAAAAATACTATGAAATAATAAGACATTTACAATCTATAACAAAACAGTCCCCGGCAACGGCGCGATTTTGATCAAGCGTGAAAAGTAGCGTCGCGTCAAAACGCTAATCGTTTTACTCATTTTACCGCGTTAATACAAAAACCTAAATTACGACTGCACTTGCGATACAAGTATAGCGGTAAGTCGAGTATCAAATCAACAGGGAGTGTTTGACAGATTTTAATCGATTTATTATTTCAAGAATAAAAATGTAAAAGGTGATGGGTGATTTTAAATAAAAGGAAAAATAAGAAGTTAAGTCTAAACAATATTAAATAAAACAAGAGTCGGGGTCACGTACCCGCCATGGGCTAAACACGCGGAATTAGAATTTCGATTCGAAAATATTTAATCGAGCATTTTTAATTAATCATAAACATCACACATGGAGGAATTTAAGCCAACGATGCGAGATTAAATATTTAATAAAAAATGGCGACACACGTCTTAAAATCGGATTATCGCTTTAAATACCAACGTTGCGTGACAATGAAAGTTAAACGCATAATAATCCCATTTTAATATCCGAGGTCTCAATTAAATATAATTTTACACGAAACCTAATTTTCGGAGCTCGACGCCCATCAATGGCGGACACACGATCCAAAACCTATTTAACTACTCAACACACATGATTAAACTAATCTAATAGCTAATTAATAATTAAAGCAAGAAATAAATTAATTACACTACTTTTCTAGGCAAGAAATAATTAAATACAAAGTAAGAAATAAATGGACAAGGAAGAAGAAGAAGAAAAATACAACTTACATTAATGATGGAGAAGGAATAGTGCTTTACAAACCAAAAAATGGGAAAAAAGACATAAGAGAGAGAAGCTCTCAATTTCTAACCTAAAAACTAATTAAAGATGAAGATGCCTCAAAAAATAAACAAAGGGGTTCTTTTATACTAAGTGGAAATAAAATAAGAAAAGAAAAATGAAAATGAAAATAAAAAGGGATAAGTCTCCAACTTAAGAAACAAAAGAAAAAGAAAATAAAAATAAAAATAGAAAAAAAAGATAGCACCAAAAATATCGGCCAAAATTAACAGAGCACCGGTCGACCGCGCATTGGGCCGGTCGACCGCACAAAATGGGGGAAACACACTGTCAAGCTCTCAAGGCAAAAACTCAAAATCCGGTCGACCGCTGGTGGCTGGCCGGTCGACCGGCCATAGCAGCACCCCACGCACAACCCAAGCATCACAACTCCACGCACAACAACAATGGTACGATGACCCATTTCGTAGCTAACAAAGCTGCCATGGCAACACCCACATAGGGACCTCCATAATCGCAATTATCAAACTCGAGAGCTGCTACCATTTTCGTGCAAGACCCAGCTGCGAGATCCACCCAAAACCAAATGTTCTTCCAACTAAAAATGGCCAAAACCCACCACCACCATCAATGGTGGCATACACCAAATGAAGACCCATTTCGGGTTAAATTCGAGACCCTGTCGACCCGCGGATAGACCCAAACCAAAATCGTGTTCCAATTTGAGCTCCACATGGCCAAACCAAAAACCCCAGCAAAATCCCAAATCGCCATCTTCATTTGCTGTCAAAAACGAAGTAGGGACACAAAGGGAATTAATGGATTTGTTATTAAAGAAGAAAAGGGATATGGATGTAATTAATAAAATTGTTAATGAATTTTTTATAATTCTTTCCGATTAAAGGTCCGTGTTTCCTTCGTTCGGACTCCGATTCGCACACCGTTTGCTGACACGCGAAGCTTAGCCCGAGGGCTACAACTTTCGTGAATACTTTGGGCAAAAATCATGAAGCGTGAAATTACGAAAATGCTCCTAAACGTGCGAATCGCGACGAAACTTAATCGAAACGTGCCCAAACTTCATACTAAGCACTATAATACCTATAATAGCTCAATTATACCTCAAATAACACTTTAGCATATAAAACGGAGGTTGTCTGATTAACGAGCATAATTATTGGCATTAAAGTACCCGAGGGGGCTAAAAAGCCTAAGCTCGAGGGTATATTAAATGCACAATTCGATACGAATCAATACACACTCATGGGGAGGAGTAAAGGAATACTCACAAAGGAGCGTGGTATCTAAAGATGGAGTGGTCAACTTGTCCACCAATATGTCACCATCCGTAATGGTGAAAGGGTCTAACGAGGCATTAAGATACGAGATATTTGAATCAACATCAATATCATACTCAAAGTGAGCCAAACATCGCTCGAGAGGATCCATAGCAAGGGACACTACACCAAAATGGGAGATTTGTGAGTGCTGCTAGCAGTCACAAATGGCCTTTATAACTGCTATTTACCGTCATAATTTAGGGGTTGACAAAAGAAAAATTATAACTCCTAGCAGCAGTCACAAATTTTTATAACCCCTACGGGGTTATGACTGGTGACTCCAATTTATAACTGCTAGTTGTAACTGCTAACAACAGTCACGAATATAAGATTCGTAACTGCTGACAGCAGTCACAAATATAAGATTCGTGACTACTGTTAGCAGTTACAAAATTGATAATAGTGACAAATTTATAACTGCTATTAGAAATTACGAAATTGAATTTGTTAAATGTGATAAGAACTATTACAAATATCTTTATATTTTTACAAAATGATGAAATAATGAAAGTAAAATAAATATCATGTTAACAAGTCTAAAAAATTCGACAACATTTCATTTATATTTCTGAGATTCCAAATATCCGGTACACATAAAACTTGTTTAAACTTAATTTAACATCAAATAAACCCTTCTTGGGCGCCAAGTACAAAATGAAATAGAATAAAAAATAAATTAAAAAAAATAACGACACAACACTTAGATGACATGAAATGTCATGATCATGTAACATCGGATGCTTCACTCGAACTAAATTCACATCTCCAAGTTCTCCAAAACTTCTCTCGAATGTAGGACGCTCCTCACGTAGCATAGTTCTTCCCTCATTCAGATCAGGAGCAGTTATTTTGAAGTAGTTAATTGCACTATCAAAAATCCTTCTGGCACACTCAAGGAATTGCAGCTTCTGTTCACGAAGAGATTCTTCTTCCCTATAAGATGCTTCAAACTTTACATAACTAATCGACACCTTCAAGTGCTCTGGTTCTTTCGTAATCACCCTCTAATATCTCAAAGTCAATGTGCCTTCCCCAACAACGGGGAGGTTCAAGTACATGAAATCAGAAAATAAAAGAGTTATTGTTAAACTATGAATCATTTACATTCAAAAAATTATGTTGACGTCAATAACTAATAGACAAATATAGGGAAACACAGAAAAAAATTAGATAGAGTACTAACCATACCTGTTAACAGAATTTTGGCGTAGAATGATAATGGTTTATGCAGTATCAGGTCCAAGTCACATCGGGCCAGTATCAAACATTGCTCAATCCATATAATTATGTTAAAAAGTCATGGATAGTTCAGTTCATGTCGTATCGAGTCCTTTTCGCGTTCAAATCATGTATTTTTCTATATATAACAAGTCCGAGTTACCCATATGTGTTAGTGTGTCTAATGGGTCAGAATGTTTATAGATGCATATATATGCGTATATATGTGCATATATATATATATATATATACTAGTGGAATGCCCGTGCCTGAAGGTACGACGAAAATTTCGAAAGCACATAATTACAAAACGGCGAAAATTTTCGAAGTACATAATTGCAAAACGGTAAAAATATCGTTCCTAACAAAAAAAGAGTAATTTATAACAATTGGTCATAATCTCCTTTGTTGATAAACTATTCACCATGCTTAACAAACAACAATTTGTCCAACAACATTCAAATAGTTAATATTCATCAAATGAATTCTCATTGTCTAAAAAAAAAGTGTCAAAGTTTTAAAAAATTGGACAGAGTCTCCTTTGTTTATTGGACTATCCACCCTTCTCAAGGGATAATGACAAATCCAACAATATAAAAAAAATCGCCTAACAAAAGCTTTAATGGAAAAAACATCTTAAAAAAATAAATATATAAACTGAAATCTGATGTGAGCAAACCTGAGCAAATAATTTTATCCTTCAATGCTTTCACCTGATGCGGCCTCCCCCACCCTACCCCCACTTGTTGCTGCCTCCCCCCCCCCCCCCCCCCCCCCCACCACCTTTTTCTTCCCATCATCCCCTACCTGCTGATGCCCCCCCTCTCCGACCCACCTGTCACCCCAAGCCGCCACCACTCAGTCCCTGCCATCACCCCTTACCTACTGGTGCCCATCACCACTCAGCCCCCCCCCCCCCAATCACCCCCTACCTGTTGCTCCCCCCCCCCCCCCAATGCCCACCTGCTACTACTGCATACCTGATGCAATTCATAGCCAACAAAATTTAAATCAGCCCACCTCTTAAGCTCGAGAAACATGAAATGCAATGTTGAGATATTCTACCAAAGATGAAGAATCGAAACAACAAAACTGAAACTGCAGCGGCAAAACCAAGAAAAAAATAATTTTTCCAAAAAAATTGTAGGTGAGAACATGTGTGGGAGAGATTAACTTTTTTGCGGCAGCAGGATGAGGGTAGCAGTGGCTTCAAGAAGCGATGTCAGACTTGTAACAATAGCATATGGAGTAGCATATATTTATACGTTCATTTGGATCACATTAATTTGGGAATCTTGAAAATTTCATGTAATGACATAAAAGCAAAAGACCTTAAATTCCTAATTCAAATCATAAGTGAAACCAACTTACTAAAATGTGTAAAACTATTGTAATCCAAAGTTTCTACAATTGTTTTTCAAAAAATTACCAAATGACTTAACTTACCTGAATATACTGATTATGCTCTAATAAAAATATGTCGCAACCTCTGGGCTACCTGCCATATCCAAGTGAACTGTCAAGTTTCTCAATTATATAATCACAGGATGTAAAAACAACAAATGAGAAAAAATCACTTGCACACATTATATCTGCGGAACACGTAATGAGAAAAAAATTAAATGAAAAATTAAGCACTTTGTAAGATTTATGCTTGTGTGTGAGACAGATATGTTCGTGTGTGATAAAAACATTCATGTATCAAAACCCACAAACGACTATGTTTATAACCAAAAATCAATCAAAATTGTAAAAACCCCCAAAAGTCTTCAGATCTAGGGTTTTTTTGGCATGTGTACGTCCAAAAACAAAAGTTCCTCTATAACAAAACAAAGAGTATAGCAAATTTAAACCAAAATCAGATAAAAAAAATTCCAATCCACCACAACACACAATAAGAACTATTGGAGTATTAAAATTACCAACAACAATTAATTTCTATTTAGTTATCAACAATTACCAACAATAAGAGCTTTTAGTTAAATAAGAACTCGAGTATTAAAATTACCAACAACAATGATGCAAAGAATACCCACTCTCCCATCAGAGTACTAAAATTTGATGTCAAACAAAAAATAAAATAAATTTAATCTTACAACCTATAAGAAATACAACTCTTCAAAATGTTGGAAATCAACTCGGTGAGACTATAATTTGGACAAGAAATTAAAACTCTCATCAAAATTAGAGTATTATACTGAAAAAGTATTATAAATTAGTTGGACTTCTACCATAAGGAAAACATTCAGCATGTATATCAAAACCATAACCTAAGTCCACCCAGATTTTGAATTTATGAAACCATAACCACACATTCAACATGTAAGAAGAAAAATCAAACCTGATAATTTCTTAATATGAAGCTACAACCCCATTCATTGTGATAATAGTATCTGCAACGCAATAGATACAGATAATAATAGACTGAAACCCAAATGTATAAGAAAAATACATCAACTTAATCTGCAAAAATAAGTCAAACTTTAGGGCTTATAAGCATATTTAGGGCTTACCGAAATGTAAATGAAGAATAGAAGGTTCCAGAAGCTCTGGTTAGTGGAAATAGATCCAACATCCAGAAGGAAAACCCAATACTCACCCACCCAATACCGTAGTTGTTTAGCCGCCTAATAATTAGCAAATTCACCACTTCCAACTAGCCCAATCCTCCTAATAATCAACAACAGCAAATTCACCACTTCCAACTAGCCCGTGAATGTCAAGCCTCGGAGGAAGCAGATAGCCGTAGTAGAAGCCCCAGCCGCGCCCCCACCAACAACGATGGAGCAAGCATCGAGGTTGTCCGCCGCCTAAGAGCCCCCCCCCCCCCCCGGCTCTAAAAACAAACCTAAGCCCCCCGTCATCATAACTCGCAAAGCCGAGCCATCAATGAGCCCTTATGTTCTAGAACTCGCTGGCGGCGCTGACATAGTCGACTCCATCATCCGTTTTTGCCAAAAACGAAACACGGGTCTTTGCGTGTTGACCGGGTCGGGCATAGTCGCTAACCTCACCCTCCGTCAACCTTGCACCACCCCAGGCGCCACAGTTACTTTCCACGGCCGTTTCGACATACTCTCCATCTCCGCCACCATACTCCCGTCAATGACGTCACCAACTCTACAACCATTCACGAACGGGTTTACCATTTCCCTAGCGGGTCCACAAGGCCAGATCGTTGGTGGAAATGTAGTCGGAACCCAACTTCCCCGGCGTGAAGTTTGGGACAGTGGAAATCGTTTAATCGCCCTAAGTGAGTGAAGAGAGATTGAAAGAGAAAGGGGCGGGGGCGGGGGCGAGAGTGAAACGTTTTGTGAAAGGGGCGGGAGTGGTAAAAGAGAGAGATGAGAGAGAAGAGGGAAATTAAAGTTAATTTGTGACCGCCAATAGCGGTTATAAATTAAGTATTAGGCAAAATTTGTGAGTGTCGAGAGCGGTTACAAATTTATGACTGTCAATAGCAGTCACAAATTTAGTATTAGACTAAAAGTTGTGACTGATGAGAGCAGTTACAAATTTATGACTGTCGATAGCAGTAATAAACTTAGTATTATACCAAAATTTTTGACTCCTCATAGCAGTTATAATTTTGTGACTGCTCATAAGAGTCATAACTTAGGCTTACTGATAAATTTGTGACTGCCTGTGACAGTTATAAATTTATGACTGCTTATAGAAGTCATAGATTAATTATATGGTAACATTTGTGACTCTCATTAGCGGTGACAAGCTAATTGACTCAAATTTTTTATTATCCATTGATTTTATCACCCCTAATGGGAGTTACAAATGGTTTCGTGATTGCTCCTGGGAGTGATAAGTTTGTCACCCCCATTAGCAGTCACAAAAGGGCAGTCACAAAATTAGCATTTTGGTGTAGTGGGAGGTGGGAACCATCTTCGATTCAATCTCGGTGCAGTGGGGGGAACTCGTAGCTTGAGCTAACCTAAAAGATATGGGCTTGTCAGAGACATATGCAATTGGGGCATAAGGTAAAAGCTCGGGCGTATTTTTGGATATAACGGGTGGGGGAATCTCAAATATTGGTTCGTTTGGATATGGCAGGGAAAGGCGAACCTCGGCATTAGGTTCTTTTGGATTTTCAGGGTATGGATCAGTCTCACATGCTAGGGATAAGTCAACACAATTGTGAACCTGGGGCTCGGACCATGGAATGGTCTCCACTTCTAGATTCTCAGGGTGGTAGGGTTGGTCACACTCAAAATCCATGTCACAAGACGACTCATCATCACTCCACGTGGGTGCAACAATGGGTTGACTTGAGGGAAAATTCAACTCGTTCGCAC
Source organism: Sambucus nigra (assembly GCA_949130495.1). Taxonomy (NCBI): domain Eukaryota; kingdom Viridiplantae; phylum Streptophyta; class Magnoliopsida; order Dipsacales; family Adoxaceae; genus Sambucus; species Sambucus nigra. The sequence continues at coordinate 154,827,481 of OX422212.1, forward strand.
ACTCAAATTCATTTAATTTTTGTTCAAACCATTGAAGGGCTTCATTTTGAATTTGAGTGGATTGCTCTGGCTCGAGTATGAACTTTTACAAGAGTGACTCGAGAGCAGAGGTGGATGATGGTGGGGAAGTGATGGCAGGTGGTGGCGGTATAGGGGAGATGAGTGTGGGTGAGGGAGTGTTTACGGGTGGTGGCGGTGGACACAACTCGCTATTAACATGTGAAAATGGATAATACTCATAGGAAGTGTAGGGAGTGGGGTCAAGTGTGTCATACACGGGATAAGCATCTCCGTGATGGACAAATGGATGATAATCGTTGGGTGCGTAGTGAGGGAACTGATCCGGATAGGGTGCACTCGAATGCTATGACGACTGGTGGAACTCGTGAGGATACACAACAAAGGGTTGGGATTCATATTGCATGGAGGGGTGATCAGGCCTCCATGAATAGATGGGGTATTCATACCCTTCAACATTAGATATGTCGCGACAATATACCGATGGTGGTTTCGAAACAGAGTCATATGGATACACATGGTCCATGGTGGGTTCGAATGGATAAGGAAAGTACGGGCACTCATGGGACATGTGATTGGCGTGGGAACAATAGGTGCACGATGAAGCATGTGACGCGTTGATACTCGTCATCAGAGACGAAGAAATGTGAGGTGCGTGCGTGGATGACGCATAAGTGTCAACGAAGTGTAGTTGAGAGTTAAAGCCACTAAGTAAGGCATGGAGGTTCAACTCGGGCTCAAGTTCAAACATGCTTTGAGAAAATGAGAAATGACCAAAGTAATCCCGTAAAGGACGTTCTTCGGCCATGACGAAAAAAATATATGTTTTTTGATTTTTTTTTAATTTTTTCAAAAGGAAAGAAATTATTTTTGGATTTTTGTAAAAATAAAGGAAGAAAGTATTTTTCGATTTTTGTAAAAATAAAGGAAGAAAATATTTTTGAATTTTTCTAAAAATAAAGGAAGAAAATATTTTTGGGATTTTTGGAAATATTTTTAAAAAAGGAAAATATTTTTGGGATTTTTCGAAAAAGGGGAGAAAATGGACTCGTGACTTGGATGAACTAACTAAAATTGACTACCGAAAGAATTGAATTGGACCCATACGAGTGAAGGAAAAATCCTAACGAGCACGTAGCCAATTATTATCTTCAAAATTAGTGAGAGGGGTAGTCAAATTTTAATTGAGTCCGCGGATGACAAAAATCACGGAATTTGTCCTAGTGATCGCCTGTTGCAAAAATGTGTTCCTACGGGGCTAATTAGTTGATTGATTTTAAATTTAATGACAACTGGGATATCACACAATAGATAAGCGAATGAGTCGGGTGATGAAATCCCTTCTCATTTCAATGACCGGGTCCAGGTCTTAGGTAAATTAATTCATCAAACCATTCAATTTAAGTGCGATGCAGAAATGAAAAGCCCACCGCTTGCAGGAGATTCGCGAGTGATAAAGAAATTACCTCCCACGGCTTTTACAAACGTGGGGTGAAGACCGAGTTGAGTTGATCGGGGGGAGATCTCGCTTATCTCAGTCGTCCCCGGGAGTCCTATCGACCCAAGGTAGAGAGGCTTCAAAATTTCACTCCAAGGGCACTCTCTCTACATTGTCTGGTTTCCCTTTTCGCTTTTTTTTTTATAGAATAATTATTACAAAAATAATATGGTGTCAAAATACACCCAAATAAATACAAAGCGTCAAAAATCCTAGGCAACCAATCTAAGGATGAGGGAGGAGGAATAATAACTACAACTAAAAAAATTAAAAATTACAAGTCTTTAATTTGTCTCCACGTCAAGAAAGCGGCAACGACGCCATTTGATAATGTGCTTTTTGCGTATATGTCGTTGTAGTGCAAAAGTCACTATCAAAATCCCTTGAATACCTAACAAAATTATCTAAAACAACTCGTATTGCGGTAAGTACGGGTATTAATCCAACTTTCAAGGTGAAACAATTAATATGAATACTTGCAATTTCAATTTTTTTATTATTTTTTTTAAAAACAATTTCAAGGGAAAATTAATTAATTAAATGCTAAAACTATGATATGACTAAATAACAAAAAATAATGTACAACCGAGTGTAAAATAAAATGTGATAATGTCAAGAGATGGGATTACACCGCATTATGAATTATTTTAATTCCTCAATTTATTAATTTGAAATATTTCGAGATAATATTAAATCGATAATCTAACTCTCGTTACAATTATAAATTTAATAATATCTTTTTCAGAAAACTAATTTAAAATATCACAAGATGAAAAATTAAGAATTATACTATTTTCAAGAAAATTACTCGCTAGGATCAATTTAATAAAAACAAAATGAATTCCTAAATTTCAACATAGAATTAATATTTAAATTTCTGAAAGACCTATCTCTAGTTCGATTCCTAAATTCAAACATTACTAACTCTCGTTACACAAATTAATTGGAGACATTCAAAAATTAATTTTTCTAGTAATATAGCATTAATGAAATCAATTAATTGAATTAATATCCTACGCAGTGCATCCCACCCATTGAACAGGGTGACTAGCCAAGCATAATTGAACAATTAATCACACTCAAAAACATAGAACAACAAATAATTTTTAAGGGATATTTATACTACTAATTATGAACTAAAAATTAAAACTACACTAAAAAATAAAGAAAATGATAAATTGAGCTAAATATGAGGAGAAAATAATTAAGAGATAATTCAAGGGATTAAACTTCATCACTTAACCTATTTATTTTCATTAATTAGTTTGTCTATTTGAAATACCCCAAAACATATATAAATTCACAAATCAACTCTCGTTGCAAATGTAAATCTACATATAGTCTTTTTAGAAGATTAATATTTAAATTTCACATACTCACAAAAATTAGATTCAAACGTTTCCTAATAAATCACCCTCTAGGGAAACTTTACTAAAAGTATTTCAAATCATCAAATATTACATTTTTAGAGTAAAGAAATTCAAACTATGATATCATTTAAAAATTGCCTATCTCTAGTCTAATTAATAAATAAATATTATAATATGAATTTTCGATTTTCTCTCGAAAATAATCCACCCTCTCTCGAGGCGTAAATATAAATTTGTAAAATTTAATGTTAATATTCAAAGGGGCATAATAAATAAACAAATAAAAAATAAAAATAACTAAGTTAGGGGGTGCATCTCACCCCTTGAATGGGGTATTTAGCCTCTCATTTTTGTATTATTTCATATAAAATGTAATAATGACAGACTATGAGGCATACAAAATAAAATGAAATGGGAAAAAATATGTTGAACCAAGTCTCCTTGAACCAAATAAAATTTTCCCAAACATGAACAATTAAGTGCACCCACAAATCTGAGTATTACAACACTAAAATTTAATACCAACTCAAGATTTGTATCTCACAAAATATTCACTCAAGTTACCAAAAAAAAATTATAAAAGAAGAAATAATTTTTTTTTGTACAATATTACACTAAAAATGAGCTCCAAAAATGGAGCTCTAAAAACTAAACTCTCCTACACTACATTGTCCGTCCCCCCCTCTTTTTCTTTCCTACTTTGCTTTTTTTAAATTGAGAGATAGGTCTTCATTTCTGTAGTGGAGGATTGGGTTAGTGGATGCTTTTACAGATTTTGGGGGAATGGGTTTTATTATTTATGGCTTTTAGCAGGTGACAAAATCTGACTTTGGCTAAGTGGGTTTCAAATGGAGGCATGTGGGGTATTCTTTTGTTTTGGTTTGTTTATTATTTAGGAGATTGACTTTTCTTGGTTTGTAGCAGGTAAGGAAACATGGTTTTGGGTAACGGGGAATGAAATGGGTTTGAAGTAAGGTGGGTCAAATGGGTTAAGGCCGGAGTCGGGTCTTGTCGGATTTGATTCTAGGGCGTCAGGTTTGGAGGTGCGGGGTCACATGGCCGGCAACGATGGGAGGCCACGGGTTGGAGGGTAGGGGATCCACCGGATTGGGGGCTGCTGGGGCTAGTAGGTCCGATCGTGGGTATTCTGACGAGTTTAGGTGGGTTGAAACAGGTCTTGGGTTTGAGTTGGAAGAAGGGGTCGGGTTTTGGGGTAGTTCGGCTGAAAGTTGACCGTTTTCAGGTTTGACTGCCGGAGCTAAGGGTGGTCCGATGGGTCGGCGGCGGTTTAATGGTGGGTGTTCATGGATGGTTGTTTGTTTGAGGAGAGAATGTGAGTGTGTTATGTTTTTGGTTATGGAGGGAAGGGAAAAAGGAGTTGGGTGAAGGTTGAAGATGGTGGAAGGGGTGATAGTGTGGGTGAGGGTACAGGGGAGATGAGTGTGTGTGAGGGAATGTTTAGATGTATGGGGGTTTGTGGTAATTGGGTGTGAGTGTGTGTAGGTTAGTTAGGTATTAGTGTGTATTTAATTTGGACCCTTAAAATAAACACTGACTTATTAAAAAAACTAATAAAACTAAAAATAAAAAATATACAATTTTACTCTAAAAATAAAATAAAGACTCGTAAAAAAATGAAACTAAAAAGAAATAAAAATAAAAATCTATTAAACAAAAAAATAAAATCCTAAAAAAAAGTAAAATCTAATAAAAGTAAAAAATAAATGAAATCCTAAAAATTCTAATCCTAATAAAATAAAAACTAATCAAAATCAAAATAAAATAAAATTATACAAATAAAAATAAATATAAAAATAGAAAATAAAACCTAAAAATTCTAAATAAATCTAAAATAAATCGTAAAAATAAACAGACTCAAACTAAAAATCATAGAAAAGTATAAAAGGGCAAAAAATAAACACACACGGGGTTCGGGATAGGTTTAGGCTCGGGTGGGGTTACGGGATAAGGGAATTAGCTCCATTTGATGCACATTTGCCTTAAATTAATCCTTTGAACTTTGCAAACGGCAATCAACGTGCAGAATAAACATTTACCCGTATAAGACCCAAAACATCGAGAATTAGCAATTAAAATACGTCTATTCGGGGTACCCTTTTGGGTGCTTATCAAATTTCATCCTCAAAATTCAGATATGGTTATTACTCCAAAATTCTTACACTGCCTTAATCATATACTCTTAAGGTCACTATGTATATTCCTGTACATTCTAATCGCGGATAATATTAAAATATTTTAACCACCCAGGTCGCCCATACACCTTATACCCATGCATAACTGCTTTAGTGTTATACGACTCCACTAGTCTCGATTTTTTAACATAGTTATTATCCCTCAGATATAACTGTATCGAACCCTAACTACGGTACTAAACCCATGTCCTAAAGATCAAACATCTGCCCACTTACAACGTTGCTTAAGTATCATGCGTGGGATGTCTAACAAAGTGAAATCGAAACAAGGACCCCCCGATACACCAGTAAGTAATATTATCGGTCGTCGAGATCCGTTAGGCCCTTAGTCCATATAACATAACCCATACACCATTCTCTTAATATAAAAGTATACGCATCCACTTCCATGTTATACAATACCACATACATCACAACGCTCTTACTATCATTAGTTTCTTAGCACGAACAAATCACGAGCTATATCTCTCCGCTCGATAATAAGCCAGTCTTCCCTGAATCACATCAGGAAATATTCCTACTCACCAGGATCAAATAAAACATACAAACAATTTCTCAAAAGTTTATTATGCAACACAATATAACGTACATACACGTATATATAGGCTAGACCCTCTTTCAGGCGATACCTAGCAAAATAAATATTATGCTGGAACAACGAACACAAAATCTTTCTATAACTACCACTATAGCCTAAACTATTGCTAACCAGTCGAAACTCAGCAAGTAGTCTACTCAATTCTCATAACTCTCAAAAGTATTAAACTAACACGTAATGCATCAATCCTCAGTGTACACACCCATTCTCTCTTAGGCGACATAAAAGTCCCTCTACCCCACGGTAACTAATCATATATATACATAATAAGGCTACTACTGCCAACGCACCCACTAAATCCGACTCTCCTGCAAATTGTAGTGTTAATGATCATATATAGCATTTCACTCATGTAACTCGAAGAAGTACCATACTCATTGGGATTAAACAAAAAAGTAACCTCCATTTTCCATATGCCTTGCCTAATTGTCGGGTCCCTGAATGCAACTGTCATGTTAGAATTGACCCACAATTTGTTGCAATGGTCATACCACTAGGACCTCATCCCGTGTTTACCCTCAACCTCGCTTTGGTTAATCTCTTAATTTATGGCCTACACCCCCACACGTGGAACATTGGCCCAAAAAAAATCTCTCTACCTCTGATCACGACCCTACTGGCCTCCCATATTGTTCCATTTGTCCTAACGACCCCAAGGAACGGGATATTATTGCTGCTAAGGACCTAACTGGTCCTGCCTGAACCCACCATTCTCGGGTTAGTAACTTTTAGACCTAAATCTCTTAGTCCTCTCCTCCTTCCAAAAGTCTCACTTTTGCACACTGTCACTATTCCTGTCTACCTCCCATCTAGACTGTTCTCCCTTTTTCGCTCTGGAAAATTGTAATACAGGTGGTCCTACTCTCCACACGTAGAACACCTTTTTATGCCATCCCTTATCTATGGCCCCACTGAACATTTGATGTATCCTTTCTCTCGGACCTGGTATCCTCGGCCCTCATGACTAGCACCAGTTGTCCCTTTGGAACTCGTGATTGTTCCTATCTGAATCCAATGTCGCTTGGTAGGAATTGAATTGATCTAAAACATTTAAATGGGTCCCTTATTGGGGATATCCTTTTGTGGTTCTTCACTAGCATCGTTAAATCCAATCTTGCTCTTAGGTTAAATTCTCCAACCTTATTGGCTATTTTCTCTTAGAAGCGTTAATGTAACCTCATAAACACACGACTTTTGACGACCTCTACTCTAGTCATACTATCCGGATCTCCCATAAATTCTTTTATATGATAATCATGAGCCCATTATCACTTATGGACCCCTTTAATTTTCTCCATATCTCCTTCGTCGGGTACGCAGTTCGCAAAACAAATCATCGTCTCTCTCACAATCGGTCACTTCTATTAATTTCTTCAATTCACTCTATATTTACTTTCTTATATGGGTGACTAACTCATATCACCAGAATGATGATCCTATGATTAAATATTTTACCCTAAATTTAGTCCCAGGTGTCGTTGCACTCCACCCTACACAAGTGTCTTTGGATTACTTCCATCCATTGGTCCATAAAACTTCCTCTCTATTCCGAATTCTTATAGGTGACTCTTTGAAAGAGTCCCCGTGACTCTTCCCCTGCCTACAACGTTGGGTGAGTCTGAAGTATTACCACCGTTCCCTACAATGGTGTTTGGGGAAATTATTATCCCCAAGTGATTATCCTATTCGCTATCTGCCCGAACAAGAATTATGGTGACCTTTATCATGATTACCATTTTTAGAATACCTCATGGATTCTACTAAGCCTTTCCTCCTGCAATTCTTCTAACGTCCCTCACTGGTCATTCTATAGTGTTCGATGTATCATGCCAAATCGAAGTTTTATATGAATCACATCAACTATACTTAATAGCATAAGAATGTACGTCGCAAACATAAAGGAATACAACAATCCCATAATAAGGCTCTATATCAAGGAGTGCTAAGCTAAAACGTGAAAAGCCACACAGATCCTAAGGACACTAGAACCTGATGCTCTGATACCTTTTTTGACACCCCGCCTAATTAAATACCAGGTGATCAAGCATTTATTAAATCAAAACAGGATTTACATATGGTTCATTCTTATCATCATTGTCGAAAACTTTTTATTTTATACTAATCACCTAGTATTCAAAAAGTTGGTATTAAATTTTATCTTATTATTTAAACGACAACAACAGCGATAATAAATAATATAACCCAATCCATGTAACAGTAACTAATCAATCACAAGATAAATATAAACCAAGGCTGAATAAAATCCGTCGACTCCAAAATAAGTAACAAAGTCCAAACCAAAGATTAATCTAAGTACAGAGTCTAACTGAAATAAATGAAATAACCAAGGGCAACATAACCAATTAGTAAACATATCATGCTCTAGGAATGAATCAACTGAAGTGTCTTAGCAATCCCTACAAGCATCCACGTGTGTTGCAACTGCGCATCCCGAGAACAAATCAACAAACTTGGCGTCCCTGTGGCTGGACACCTAAAATGTTTTAGAAAAAGTTTTGCAAGTACGGGTCAGAGCCTAGGTGAAAATCATTTGAAAACATTTAACAAGTATTTAAATTGCAATTTAAATAACCAATTATTAGATACGCATTTTAGGATGCGTTCACTCACTTGAGTATCTCACCTCTCATCTGTAGTGCGCACCTAACATTCCAACCTAGTCACGCTATCCACTCAAACTAGGCCTCAAGTATGTAACTAACTACTAGAATGTCCAACTCACTCGTACCTCCCATACAGTACGCTACATAATTTCCTTAATTATCATTAAGTCCTTAATTAAGTTTCTCTCTAACTTATCCGTACCACCCATACAGTACGTCCCCAATCGTCTGGTAATTAACGTTACTCTTACATCATTATCATTATAATCTTGGTAAGTTCTCCCACTTACCTTATCTTTAGATACTTACTATCCACCTCTTCTACTATTTAAATTTAAGTAGATTTAACATTGTTTTATATTTACACTTATCTAATCCCACTACTTTTACTCATAAGTAGATTTTCCATTATTTTAGATATGCACAATCAAGTCTCACTATTATCATGCATAAGTAGATTTACAACATTATTTAGGTATACGCCACCTAATCTTGCTACTATCATACATAAGTAGATTTAAAACATCTAGGTATATATATACATCACACACACACACACACACACACACACACACACACACACTATATATATATATATATATATATATATATATATATATATATATATATATATATATATATATCATCCACCGTACTGACCATCGTGATGCATATTTGCAAACTCTGCTATCAAGTCCATGTACCTCTCATACCAAATCAAGGACCGCCGGTTCGGATAGCACCCTCGAACCATAATCAAATCACACATATTGGAGGCGAACATAGTACTAAGTCCTTGGGCTTAGGCAAATACCTAGCATACCCAGGAAACCCACAGGAATCACTATTCTCTCGCATAGTTATCCACTACCAGTACTATATTCTGAGGCCCTAATCCAGAACTCACTAGAATCGTCAAGGTGGGATCGCTCACTGCGCGGGACCTCCATGATAGAAATTAGCGGTATGTTCACATACACATAAATACATAATAGGGATACACACAACCTAATCCATATGTATATTCAGTATAGGGACACATGCCACTTATAAATATGCTCATATAGGTATACACTAAACCTATGGATATTCCATATAAAAATACACTCAATCTATAATCATAATCCGTACGTAGTATTTATCCCTTGAATATTCACCGTACCATTTATTTATAATATAACTCTTCTATTATATTTATCTGAGCATTACTCTCTACCCTAAGGGTCCATTAATAACCCTTAATTAATTCTGTAGTTAATACACTTATATCTTCTATTCTTCGCTAAACCCAAATTCTAAATTTCTCGATTTGCAATTCACCAAATTTCCTCTCACCGGGATAAGGTTCCATCTCACCCACATTAAGATTATAACTAAGACTTTACTATATGCCTACTGACTTCCTTTAGTTCTTTAATCAATTATAATATAAACTCCAAGTTTCACCAAAATTCCACCCAAAGAGAAATATCATCAAAAGGGAAAAATTGTGCAAATTTGGCAGACCGAATCGATTCATAAATTTTCTGGCAGATTAAACACCCTGTAGTAAAATTTTAATTTCTCCCTCTACAAAATCCAATTGACCATCATTAAATGATGATTGGAAATATAAGACATAGAATTTTCAAAAATCTATGTCTTGCACTCTAATTCTAAGCACAATTAACATGGTAAACTTTTAAAGTCACGTCAAAAATTCCGTCAGATTATTATGCTGACATATCAGATACCTTGTAGTAAAATTTTGATTTCCCCCTTTACAGAACTCCGATTGACCTAATTCAATGCTAATTTAAAATATAAGACATAGAACTTTCTAGACATGTATGGTTATCACTCTAATTCTAAGTACAATTTAAAAGGCGTAAGTTTAAAGTTATGTTAAAAATTCTTCCATATTGACATCTTGTGTTCATCAATTAAACCCTAAGTCATTCAAGATTCATGTTCTTCAACCAAGAACCTATCAAGATTCTATATTAATCATCACATATATTTTAAATTTCATTTTATCTTCATATAGGTGTTCATTCTACACGCAATCCTACACCGAATCATGAGTTCTATTCATCTAAATTCCAAGAACATAATTGAAAACATGTCAAACAAACCCTACTCTTCATGGGTATTATAACATGCTTAAAATAAATTTCAAGATAATCATTTGCCTCTCAATAGAAGTATGAAATTATTTGATATGATGCTATGGTTGTTTTCCCCTTGCTCTGATCTCGATTCCGTTGCGTTCGGGGCGAAAAATGTTGTAAGAAGCTTTGGATTTCATCTCCTTTTCCTTTCCTCTTGACTCTTTTCTATTATGATTGTGTTAAAACTAACCCCTTACTCTAATGGCAGATATAAGTCTTACAATTTTCGGAGTTCTCTCAACCCCAATCTTTAAAATGATCGAAACGCCCTTAAACAGTGCCGATTTGGCCTAAAATTGGCCCGGGAGCAAAACTATACCCTCGAGCATACTATTTTGACCCTTTCAGAACCAACCGTGACCTCAAAATCACCATCCATGTCACTTTATGAAATTAAGTTATTTCCACTTCAAAATATGGTACGCCTGAGATTTAAACTTAAATCGAATTAATCAAGTCTACATCAACGCATTAAATAATTTCTCCAAATTAAATGAATTCCTAAACCACCGATTTAATTAATCTTCATATTCTACAAAAGTTTAGGGGTGTTACAGTATTTTAGAAGGGGTCACAATTTTGAACCATGATCATCTGGTCACGGATCTGGACCATGACCAATTGACTGTGACGATACGTGTGTTTTGGTGTAGTGGAAAAAGACTGAGCAAATAGGCCCATTAGTGCTGTTGTGCTCATGGATCAAGGTTTTGACACTGATACCTTGGCACAGATACCTTGGGTATTGAGGAAGTCTTTTAGAACATTTACGAGCAGGGTTATGAAGTTATTGAAGCAACTTTCCCTCAGTCATCCATTTCACTCACTTATTCACAGGTGGAAGGTACCTTTTTCTATTTCTCACCTACTTTATAAAAATAAAAGTAATGAAGATCCGAGAGCTTGCTCAACATGATACTCATTTAAAGATGAACTTGATGACTATGGAAGTACACCTTCCTATGACTATCATTATTCATATTTAAATGATAGTGAGTAACTCGTTATCAATAGAGATCACTAAAATGATGTTTCATGATTTTCATCAGATTTGAGCAATGTTCCACTGAACTTGGAAAATTTAATAAGTGAACACAATGAGTCAATAATCTCTTCTCTCCATTCAATTAGTCCTACCATTAGACTGTTGCCTTATGAAAAAATTCCTCATTCCGAACCTGTAAGCATTATCACACTTGCTCATTCAACTTTTATTTACTAGGTTAGTTTTTGTGACTAATATTATGTTTTTGTTCTTTGAGCAGGTTCCATATATGGGGATGAGTAAAGTCCTAAGGGTGATCACGATATCTTCATCTATTCTTTTTTCGTGTTCGTCCTCCTAATGTCGCTTTTCAAAGGTAGAGGAACTCTATGTTGGTGTCCTCGTTAGGCTTAGTGACGCGACTTAGAATTTGTCTTAAAAGTGCGTTCACTCTAGGTTCAAGTGCAAACCTATCGCTCAAGTAATAACCCGGTAAGTCGGGATCGAATCCACAGGGAAAGAAAATGTCAACTAGTAATCAGGAAACTTAATAGATCTGAAAATGATTTTTTAAAATAAACAAAAAGATGATTAATGATTTTGGAAGATTTCTAGCGAAATAAAACGTTTCTTTAACAAAAGCAAACTGGAAATTTTAATGAAAACAGACTAAAAATTGCAGGAAAAACTTTTAATCAAATGGGAGAAAACAGGGTAGAATACAATCCCTCAATCCTTAGCAAATTATCATAGAGAATACTAGACTTGTAAATTAAAATAATTGATTAGATCCAACCTTTATAACTTCTAAGAATTACATATATGAGGTTTAAGCCCGCATCATATGAAATCAAAAATAGGTATAAAGCGGTGAATGATAAATTATACTAGCAAAGCTTTCTTAAATATCTCAAGTACCTAGGGCAAGAAAGATTAAAAGATTGACAGTTTTTGTATAATTTTCTTTCACGATTCAATCAATATTTTAATTTAGTCTCTATTTTCTACATAGATAATCTGCCTTGGATTGAGTTCATGTACCCCAACCCTTGGGAAATTTAGCTACTCATGATTGGATTGAAGAACAAATTCATACTCAGAATTATGGAACTACAAGACATGGGAAATAAATCTGCAAATAATAAAGTAACAGAGAATAGAATGATATTACTTGAATTCAGCAGCAGGAAAGTAATTGAAATTGAAATCCAGATAACTTCTCCTTAATCAGCAGTACAAACTAAGGTTCTTATGAAAGAAATTTAAATTTCTGAATTGTTCTCTCAAAAACTAACTCTCAAATTCTTTAGCTAATTTGTAATCTACCAACAACTAACAACATGCTACAATTCTCTCTCTACTTTCTTGGTTGGTCTATCCTCTTCAAATGATATAGGGCACTAGCTTTTATAATACCAAGTATCGAAATTGATAGCCAATAATGCTTGTTGGTACGTTTTTCCAAGAGTTGCTCTGTTTTAATTGAACAATTAATTGTCAGCATTTCACACGATCGGACCGGTCTGGCTCAACCTCGGATCGGTCCGAATACACCAGATCGGTTCTTTTCTTTTTACCGTACTGGTCTGGGCCTAGTCGGATGGGTCCGAAGTTTTTGATTCCATCGGTTCGTCATCAATCCGGGGTCTACTGGACTTTTTCAATTTGGATGGATTCGGATCCAACCCGGATCGGTCCGAAGTTCTTCTAGTTTGACTTTTTCCTTGAAACTTTGACTGACCATATCTTTTGATCTAGAACTCCGATTTGAGTGTCGTTTCTTCCTATGCTCTTGTGAACTCATGCTCTTCAACTTCAATTTTGATGTTGCTTCCGAATTCTGAATGGAATTTACACTTTTGCCCTTTTACATTTCTTCTAGTTTTCTTCTTTTCTTTTATTGCATTCTATTCCTGAAATCTTTATCACAATTACACAAAAACTAGGGAATTTTGTTAGAAACGAACAATAGAGTGATATGGACTAGAAATGATTCAATTACCTTGTTCGAGATATTAATATCACTAACTTAAGGGGCTAAATTCGGAAGAATTTACGCTTGGTCAAATCCCCCTAACTTAGGACTTTGCACGTCCGGGGCAATGTATCTGAATCTAACCAAAACTCAACTCTTGAAAATTCATTTATTAAAATAAAATTCCACTTTCGCAGGCACGCGATTGCATTGAGCATATGCAACAAGCCTTTAAACCCCTAGGTTACCCTAGTAGGACGAGTTTTGTCTCGTGAGGGTTTGCAGTGAATACACCCACAAAATTCTTTATTGACTCAAATAAATATCAAAATACTTAAAAATTGTGCAATTTAAACTTTTCTACAAAATAATCACCAACAACTCATATTCAACTATCTCAAACCATAGTGTGTGTGTGCAAAGCCAAAAATTAAACCTCAAACTTCCACCAATTGAGCATTACGTTACTTTCCGAAAATTCGTTTTGATTCAAATTCTTATGGATTGCACTCACAAATGAATCGCTCGGATTGTGGTTATTTTCTCTCTGTATGCATGATATAAAGAGTAAATATAATGGACACAAATTCATGCATACAAAATTGAAAAGAATGTCATTTATGGTGAAAATATCTCATCATCAGAGTACAGTTATTAGGAAACGGGAACATCACCTCTAGTTCACACCATTTTAATCTCTTATTTTATCTTTTCATAGCTTAGCTCTCCATGTAGTAATTAATTTCGCCATTCGGACTCGGTTAGGAATTTTCGGGTTAAAAAGTGTAAAGGGTAAAATAGAAATGGTAGAATGTTGGAATTGAAAAATGCCCTTATGATGTCTATTTGTGCTTTTTCGGGCATTTGCTCATTTTCCTCTTTCTTTTTTTTCAATTTTCATTTTTTTTTCTTTTCTTGCTATTTTTGTTGAGCATATCTATTTTTTTTCTTTGCCCCTTTTTGTTGCACACTTTGGACTTACTTGATGAATTTTCTCAATTTTCACAATTCTGGGCTATTTGGGTTTTTCGGGTTATCAAACGAAAGGGAAATATTATATTAGGCTCAAAGTGGGTTGCAAAGGGATAATTTTTCACATCTTTTTATGGCCAATATTTTTGGGTAACAAACGAGGGCCTACTTCATTGTCCAAATTGCTAATCACATTACCATATGCATCTCGAGATTAATTACGTTTAGAGATATATTTAGCATGAATTTCGAGACCACATTTCACAAATTTCCCATAACCGATCAAAACAAAGGATTGAGATCATCAACAACTTATTAAAACGCTAAAAAGAACTTTGAGTTTACCATAACCTCGGATTGATTTAAAAACTCATAAAAATTGATAGGCTCGAAATCTCACCGGGTTGGACTAATCTCCACACTTATTCGTAAAGTCATCAATTTTCTTTCAATTTCCATCTTTGGTCAATTTTGGCTTAGTGCAATTTGATTTTTACAATTTGAGATTTTAAATAGAATAAAGGTGACCTTTTTGAAAAATTTAAATTCCAATTTTTATTTATTTTGAAGAAAAATATTTTTTTTGCTTTTTTTTCAAAATTTTTCAAATTTTTTTTTTGAAATTTCAAATTTTTTTTTGAAATTTTCTAAAAAAAACACACACTTGGAAAGAACATGTGATCGAATCAATGAATCTAAACAATAAATGGGAAGAATATCCCACACCCCCTAACTTAAATGTTGCATTGTCCTCAATGCGAATCAAGAACACAACATAAAGAGAGGAAAAGAAAGATATTACCCAAATGGAGCGATCCCTGATGAGTGCGAGTCCATTGAATCTACAAAACATGTTAGAACCAAGCATAACAAAAAAGAATAACAAAAACTGTAACTAACTATTCTTAATGCAACAAGACACTATATAACACTTATACATGACTCAAAAATACAACAAAAATCACCCCATACGCGTCGGGGGTGCGACGACCTCACATCTCTATCCACTAATCACCCGACACCGTTCACTGGGTACGATGCTTTCCTCGGCTCTCCCGTCGTACCAGCATAAGGGAATAGTCGGAAAAAATTTGGCCCGTGCCCGTAAAGAAAGGAAAGACTGGGAAATTGATTAACCGATAAAGTATCCTCTTGTTGCATAGCACGTGGGTGGGTCTCTAAGTCGGACAAGATTTGAGTCGTATCTTCAAGTACCTCCGAAGACTCAAATGGTATGGGTGGAGGTTTGGGAAGGAGAAATGCATCGATGCTATTGCCCCACTCGCTTTCGTCTAAATGACGAAATGAGGCCCAGAAAGATTGAACGTCATCATTGAGGCTCTCATCCACCGGTCCGAACTTGCGCTCAAACCCTGCTAGGCTCAACTCCTCTAGCTCTCTCTCTTGCGTGGTGTCCTCAACCTGCATTTCGCTTGCCTGGTAATCGAGGAGAAATGTATCGATAGTGTTCTTCCATTCACTTTCTTCTAAGTATTTCGACGAGCCTCTCCCGACACACTCTAAATTTCCTCTTTCACTCTTGTTCGTCGGCTCACTCATGCTCTCAAATGCATTAACTAAACATACCTCCCCTACCTCGCTCTCAATTTTGCAACCACTCCTTTCACTGTACGTAACACAATCTTCCCCTAATGGCTCTTCCTCATAAGTTCTTTCTTGCTCGTTTGCTTTCCCCAAAAGATCCAAACCTCGCGGTTCCCCTTCATCACTCTCTCTCTTGGAATTATTAAAGATATTTGTTTCGAGGGTCATGTTCTCGAAAGTTAATTGCATGCGCCCACTTCGAGTATTAATAAGAGCATTAGCTGTAGATAAAAATGGGCGGCCAAGAATAACGGAAACATGATTACTTGGGAGAATGGAGGGTTCTTCGTCCCAAATGAAAAAATCTACCGGGAAGTAGAAAGTGTCTATTTGAACAATCACATCCGAGGAAACTTCACAGAACGATCCGCAAGCTGGAGAGTCATATTTGTGGGCTTCAGGGCCCCCAGTTCTAATGTCCTATAGATGGAATAGGGCATAATGTTAACACTCGCCCCTAGGTCAGTTAGAACTCTCTCGATTCGGGTCTTCCCCATGATACACTAAATAGTGGGTGCACCCGAATCTTTATATTTTAATGGAAAGTTACTTGACAAGACTGCACTGACATTTTGGGCCAAAGAGACATTTTTCTTTACCTTTAGCTTGCGTTTCACCGTGAGTAAGTCCTTAATAAACTTAGCATACGCGGGAATTCTCTGTATAGTCTCGAGAAAAGGTAAATTAATTTTTACTTGCTTAAGGACTTCCAAAACTTCATCACGGGAGGTCGTTTTGGAGTGAGAGACCAACCGTTGAGGATATGGGGCAACGGTGGGGGTCTTCATTCCACTAGTGTTTTCCTCCTCCTCACTCTCAATTAAAGGGGCATCTTTGGCCTCTTTTATGCCGGGCGAAACCTCTTTATCTTTAGATGCATTGCGTGGAGGAGGAGACAAATCAACTACTTTCCCACTACGTAAAGTGGTAATAGCGCTACATTGCTCTCGATGGTCGTGGGATGTAGTGCCAACACTGCTTTGTCCTAGGGGAGGTCGTTGTCTTTGAGCAGGAAATTTTCCTTTCTCTTGGACATTCGATGCAGTTTGCAGCCTTGAGATGATAGTATGTAAGTCATGGAACATTCAATCATACTTAGCACTTGTCTCCTTTTGAGATTGGATGAGGTGATTTAAGTTGTCCTCAAGAGAGCGCCTCGGTGGAGCAACATAAGAACCAAGAGTCGGTACTTGCATAGGATTTGGCATTGGAGGCGCCACTTTCTGAAATTGAGGAGGTGGTGGTAGAGTCATTTGTGGGTTTGGAACCATCCCACCTTGGGGTTGTCCATAATTGAATCCAGGATTCCTCCACGACTGATTATATGCATTCCTTTGCTGTGCATTATAATTTCCTCGAAAACCCCCTATTGCCTCAACCTGTTCAATGTACATTGCCTTGTATGCAGGAATGGTAGGACATCCTTTGGTAGAATGACCCACATTACAAATGGCACATACTTTCTCCTTTCCAGTTTGTACGTATCCAGACACATCTCTCAATCGCACTTCAAGCATATCTCTGAAATTCTTTTCTAATTGGTCAAATTTTCGATCCGACAAAGTGTCCTTGTCCAAGTGATAAATACCGGACGCAGCAGGCAAGTGGGACACTTGTCGATTTCTATTTTGACTATTGGGATCAGAAGTATCCCATGCTTGGGTAGTCTCAGCTATATATTTCAAATGAGCTTCAACATCGCTCGAATTTAACTCCCAAAAAGGTCTTTCACACATGGTTTGGACAAGTTGTTTCGACGCTAATGTAAGGCCTTGATGGAAAAATGAAATTAAATGATGCTTTTCAAAACCGTGATGTGGGCACGCACTAACTAACTCCTGAAATCTCTCCCAACATTTATCAAAAGCCTCATTCTCATTTTGTCGAAAAAGCTTGAATTTGGGCTTTAACATAATTAGTTTTGTGTTGTGGGAATTTTTTTGATATAAACTTGTTTTGCATATCTCTCCAAGATAACACAGAATTTGGGGGTAGGGACCATAACCAAGTTTTAGCTTTATCCTTTAAGGAAAAAGGGAAGAGCTTCAACTGGACTACATCTTGTAGACAAGCTTGGTCTCCAAAAGTCTCACATGTATCTTCGAACTCTCGAATATGGAGATATGGTTTTTCAGAATCCATCCCATGAAATGTAGGAAGAATTTGGATCATGCCATTTCGAAAATGGAACTGACCGGCATTATACGGGAGTAAAATGCAACCAGGGGTAACAGTTCGCTCCGGAAATAACAAATCTTTCATAGGAAGATAGGGTATCTCATCCTCTCCAGCACCAACACCAACACTACCATGTTCCGACATATCGCTACCAAAAGGTTCAGAATTCTCACTCCGGGTTTGACTCAATGTACGACTAGTAATGGAATTATTAGGCGAAGGAGGTGGAACCCAAAAAGGAAGAGACTCAGAATTTTCAGAACTTGCTTCGGCTATAGGATTTTCGTGAACTTGGGTGGGGGATGAATTCAGCATAAGCACATAAGAGATGAAATGAAGTTTTTTTTTTTATAGAAATCACTTGTAGATACAAATAACTTTCTTGAAAATTTAACAATTTTACATTCCCCGGCAACGGCGCCAAAAACTTGACGCGACTTAGAATTTGTCTTAAAAGTGCATTCACTCTAGGTTCAAGTGCAAACCAATCGCTCAAGTAATAACCCGATAAGTCGGGATCGAATCCACAGGGAAAGAAAATGTCAACTAGTAATCAGGAAACTTATTAGATCTGAAAATGATTTTTTAAAATAAACGAAAAGATGATTAATGATTTTGGAAGATTTCTAGCGAAATAAAACTTTTCTTTAACAAAAGCAAACTGGAAATTTTAATGAAAACAGACTAAAAATTGTAGGAAAAACTTTTAATCAAATGGGAGAAAACAGGGTAGAATACAATCCCTCAATCCTTAGAAAATTATCATAGAGAATACTAGACTTGTAAATTAAAATAATTGATTAGATCCAACCTTTATAACTTCTAAGCATTACATATATGAGGTTTAAGCCCGCATCATATGAAATCAAAAATAGGTATAAAGCGATGAATGATAAATTATACTAGCAAAGCTTTCTTAAACATCTCAAGTACCTAGGGCAAGAAAGATTAAAAGATTGACAGTTTTTGTATAATTTTCTTTCACGATTCAATCAATATTTTAATTTAGCCTCTATTTTCTACATAGATAATCTGCCTTGGATTGAGTTCATGTACCCCAACCCTTGGGAAATTTATCTACTCATGATTGGATTGAAGAACAAATTCATACTCAGAATTATGGAACTACAAGACATGGGAAATAAATCTGCAAATAATAAAGTAACAGAGAATAGAATGATATTACTTGAATTCAGCAGCAGGAAAATAATTGAAATTGAAATCCAGATAACTTCTCCTTAATCAGCAGTACAAACTAGGGTTCTTATGAAAGAAATTTAAATTTCTGAATTGTTCTCTCAAAAACTAACTCTCAAATTCTTTAGCTAATTTGTAATCTACCAACAACTAACAACATGCTACAATTCTCTCTCTACTTTCTTGGTTGGTCTATCCTCTTCAAATGATATAGGGCACTAGCTTTTATAATACCAAGTATCGAAATTGATAGCCAATAATGCTTGTTGGTACGTTTTTCCAAGAGTTGCTCTGTTTTAATTGAACAATTAATTGTCAGCATTTCACACGATCGGACCGGTCCGGCTCAACCTCGAATCGGTCCGAATACACCGGATCGGTTCTTTTCTTTTTACCGGATCGGTCTGTGCCTAGTCGGATGGGTCCAAAGTTTTTGCTTCCATCTGTTCGTCATCAATCCGGGGTCTACTGGACTTTATCAATTCGGATGGGTCCGGATCCAACCCGGATCGGTCCGAAGTTCTTCTAGTTTGACTTTTTCCTTGAAACTTTGACTGACCATATCTTTTGATCTAGAACTCCGATTTGAGTGTCGTTTCTTCCTATGCTCTTGTGAACTCATGCTCTTCAACTTCAATTTTGATGTTGCTTCCGAATTCTGAATGGAATTTACACTTTTGCCCTTTTTCATTTCTTCTAGTTTTCTTCTTTTCTTTTATTGCATTCTATTCCTGAAATCTTTATCAAAATTACACAAAAACTAGGGAATTTTGTTAGAAACGAACAATAGAGTGATATGGACTAAAAATGATTCAATTACCTTGTTCGAGATATTAAAATCACTAACTTAAGGGGCTAAATTCGGAAGAATTTACGCTTGGTCACTTAGCGTAAGAGGTGTGTTTATAATCTTATAAACTTTCTAAAAGATAATTAGTATGAGTGTTCGCTATCTAAGTTCCCTATTATTTTGAGGATTTAAACAATATTTTTGACGATTGTTGGAAGTTCTTAAATGACTACTCGCACGACTAGTCGCGAGACGAGCACTTCATCTCAAATATCTGTATAAGGAAATCTCATACTTTGGCTATTGATATTTATTTGAGCACTAGTACTTATTATACCTTCTCTATCTGCTCGTGTCCCCGTTGCTTCGCCATGGGTGAGCAGTTTATCCATTTAACCTCTTACCAGCGTTGCCACTAATATGGCTTGGGTATTTTATTTTCCTTCGAGAATTTTATTTCATCACTTTTTGAAAATGAAATAAATAATAAGTTTTTCATCTTTGTAGAGATATATGGCGAGTTTCCCCTTTAATCCAAGGGAATTATTTTTCCCACGGGAGTAACTATCCCTAAGTTTCCATCTTGTGGTAGGATATTCTTACGATTAGTGTATCTGCCTATGGACAATAGGTCTTGAATCAAATCACTATCTACTCAGCTAATTTTTAACGTGATATCCACTTTACCTATTACTATTCTAGAGAAGGTAACTTAGTATGTTTGGTATTTAAAATGGTCTTCACAACATTCATTTACTTGAATGGTTATTTGATATATTATTCTCTTTTATCTTTTGTTGTCAGGTTAGAACGAGTGATCCAACTCCTCCTACCACTCAACCTATTAAGTCTCAGGAAACTGTCATGATTGACTCGAGCACTTCTCACCCTATGGGGATTTAGATGCATATTATTGTCCATTTTATCATTATTTTTAAACTTTTGCATTATTGATTAGTCTCTAATTGTTTTTCTAGATTGAGGCTGCACTCATTTCGAGCATACCTATTTCTGAGGGAGTTCAGGTACTTAATGTTATTTTCATACAACTTTACTCATTCTTGATAAAGTTTGCCTTATGTGATTAACTTATTTCTTTATATTTTTAGGTTACAGATATGCCACATTCGAGTGATCCTATGATGGTGGAGCCTTAGATATTTATACTATCATACCTTTGTGTTTGTTGGCTCATACTATGAAAATTCTCGAGTAATTACTTATCTTGTTTCTATGTTTTCAAGTGAGTACTACGATCACTCCCATTCTTTTGGAGCCTCAAGTATTAAACTGGCACACTCTTGATTTGTTTTATTAATCTGTACAAGTACTTTTTTAATTGTTCAATCATGTTTCCTTATTTTCAAGTGAATACTAAGAGCGCTCATAAATCTATGGAGCCTCAGGTACTTAATTTTTGCACCTTTTAGGTTTTATTTGTTCATAATTTGAAAATCTTTTCTCACTTTATTCGTCTTGTTTCCTTATTTCTAGGTGAATATTTCGAGCATTCCTACACTCGGAGTCTCAGGCACTCAACTATTAAACCTTTCATATTTTATTTGCCAATACTTTTCAAATATTAATCCACTTTTGTTGTCTTATTTCTTTATTTCTAGGTGAGCATTTCGAGCACTCCTATGTCTATGGAGTTTCAGGTACTAAACTGTTGTACCTTTTGTTTATTTTCTTATATTTTGCAAATGTTTGAATGATCTTCTCAACATATTTCTTTATTTTCAGATTGGTGCTTGTGAGCATTCTCTTGCCCGTGGAGCCATAAGCCGAGCATGGTGCTCATTTTCTTATTTCCATCGAAGATCTTTCGTATGAGAAGATATTAAGCCTATTTATCTCTTGATCCTATCTTATTATTTGTATTTTTTAAAGTATCACTTTAATCGTGAACTTTAATTTCTTATAGGAAGGAGATCAATGCAAGCTCTTGGGTAGCATGCTTACTCCAATAGGCATGCGAGTGACTCTCTTTTCGTCAAAATACTTGATCATTTCATTTCTTTGCTTGGAGTATTTATTCCTTTTTTCCCTTTGTTCTCTAGATGAGGGGGACTAGGGGGAAGGAGATGAAGAGGATGATGGGTAGGATTCAGAGGCTACTCACTTTGATGATGAGTAAGATTGTGAAGAATCTGCTGCTAGCTCTGACACTAGTTCAATGAGCACTGTTTTTTACTTTGTTGGATGTAGATGACCCAGATGTCTACCTAAAGGACTCGTGGACTCACTCAGATAGGATTCACGAGGAGGAAAATGTCATATTAAACTTAATATTCGAGCATCATCCTGTGACATTCTCCAATAATTCTGTTCACAACATGGAGGGTATCTCCGTCGCTAATTTGATGATGCTTACGAATCATATACGTCATTTCACCAAGATTGTATTAAGATATATTTCTACTTCCCTTAATCATAATTTCCTTGTTACCCTCAAAGACTTAGAGGACTACTACCACTTCAAGTTGGATTGGTTAGATGTTGCTGCTCGCAATCTTATTCATCTTACTATGAAGAAATTAATGAAGGCATAATCCTACGAAAATTTCTAGGCCGAGTAACGTCGCACTCGAACAAATTCTTTAAGGGAGAATATCATGTCTATTGAACTTGATATGAACAAGGTCCTATCTGGTAACCAGAAGGGTGCTGCTCACATTTCCAAACTTGAGGAGGATGTAAGGCAAGAGGTTGGTGCGTCCTGGGAGGGTCTTTATAAAAGGGATAAATTACTTTGCCTTATAACGGGGGATTAGACTTTTGTACTTTCTTGCTCTTATATTTATGAGAATTTGTAAGACCTTTGCATCTTTTTTGAGCATGCCATTTTTATGATATGAAATGTGAGTTCTTATTTATTTAACTTGTGTGTTGCACTCTTTCATTGCCTTTAAGAAAATGATGTTCGTCCGTGAAATAACTTGTACATTTAATTTGCACTTTGTTTTAGCTTTTCCCTTATACCGTGGGACTATCTTCTCCCCAAAAATTATATTTTCTTTGCGAGTGATTATTGGTAATATTTTTATTGTCTATCCCTTATACAGTGGGATCACTTCTCATAAAATCCTATGTGTTACTTTTATAGAGAATTTTGCGAGAAAGTCATCATTAATAGTGTGGAATTTTCACCCTTGTACTATGGGTTGCTATGCTTGTTGTATTTTTCTTTTAAACTTATGCAATTATAACTGTGCAAGTATATCCCTTCTAAATTCTGGGAGACGAGATAACTCATACCTTGAAAATTATTTACTACATTGCTTGCTATATTATTCTATGAGGGCATTGGCTTGAAATTATATCCCTCCTTAAAATATTGCGAGCAATGATAAACATGTTAAATAGAAAAATTATATTTCCTCATACTTTGGAAATTATGCAATGCTTTGCTTGCTAAAATTTGTTATTTGGATATTGACTTGAAAGTGTATCCCCTCAAAATTTTGCGAACAAAGGTGATTTTGTGAAATTAGTAAAATGTATTTCCTTGTACTTTGGAAATTATGAGGGATATTGCTCGTCACATTAAATTTTAAGTGTCCTTTAACTTAAGAATATATCCCCTCGTGAGCAATGAACTTTTCCCCTTCTTTTGAAAATATTATTTTCCCTTATATTGTGGGGATCCTAGGGCTGGTTTTCTCGTTACATTCTGTAAATAAAGAAATACGATGAAAACTTGATATATATCCCCTCGTATGATTTTTCGAGTAGATACATGAAAGTTTATTGGTTATATAGTGCAATAGTTAATATAATCACCATTATATAACTTTGGGAAAAAAATAGATATAACCACGCACGAGCTATTGTATTCATTATGTGAAACTTGACATTTTCAGCTACAACTCATACAACAAGGTTTCTTTGATATGCAATAAAATTTTGATATCATAAAGGCGAATATTAAACACACACTGAGATACCTCAAGAATAGTACTTCTTGAGCCACTTGTAGTTGATTGACTGAATTTATTCACTCTTAAGTTTTAAAATTTGTTAAGGACCCGATTTTCCCATTCCTCTAATTATGAAAGTCCCTATCCAATTGGGTTTGAACTTAAGTAGACATACTTCTTAGCTGATGAGTGGATGCTCAAAGAACTAAGTCTTCAACCTGGAATTCTCTAGGAATCATAGGCCCTTGAAAGTCACTTAGTATAGACTTTGAAATTTTCGTTGGCTTTATCTTTGTGCTCATTTAAAGCTTCCAACTGAACATGCCTTGAGTCTAGGATTAGATCATGACTCGAAGCCACTCTTGCAGACGGTAGTGCTAATTCCATCAACAAAATGTATTCCGTTCCATAAACTAAATTGAAGAGGGTGAACCACATTGGCTTCCTCTTTGAAGTTATATATACCCAAAAAACCATTCGAAGTTTGTCATCCCATGTCCCGGGGAGATCCTCTAATATCTTCTTTAACATATTGATCAGGGTTTTCTTAGTGGCCTCTGTCTTCCCATTCCCTTTTGAATAAGAAATGGTGGAACTGTTATGTTATACTTATACTTATTTATGAGCAGTCCCATATCTTTGCACATAAATTGCTTTCCATTGTCTATAAAGATGACCTTGGGGATGCCTAACCTATAAATAATGTACTTTCGAATGAACTAAGCAAATACTTTTATGATTATCCTCCTAAGATGGATTATTTATGCTCATGTAGTGTATAACTCTATAGCAACTAGAATAAAAAAAAATTCCATGATAGGCTTGGGTAGTCTTTCCTATTAGATCAAATTACTATGTGTGAAATGGAAGCCAAACTTTGTAAACTCGCTAAGGGGGCATAAACCATATTCTCATGAACTTGACAGGCTATCTTCACAAAGTTAAGGGAATCTTCTTCCATTGTGGGAAAAAATACTCCAGAGTCATCAACTAATCATATAACTTTTCTCCAGCCATATGCGAGGGCTCATGGGATTTTTTAAAGACTTTTTTTGCTTCTTACTTAGGAACACATTTCAAATCTTTCTTACTATACTCTTTCATGTACAAATCTCCTTTGACTAAGTAGAATCAAGCGACCCTTTTCTTTTGGTAGATCTTATTTGCCCACTCAGTGGGTAACTCTATATCTTTGAGCCAACCTATGTAAGGCTTTCCTTAATCATCCATATACTCAATGTAGTTGGCTCCTACTGGCTAGCTAACTGGGTTTAGCATTTCAAATAAGCTTATTACAGTTGAGCGGCCTCTGTGCTCATGTTGAGTGAATAGTACCTTTACCGTTGTAACCACCTATGAAGTGGGATATATGTACCACCATAATGCATCTCAAGCATTTGTAGCAACTTCTCTTGAGCTTATTATTATCCCACACATCTTTCCAATTATCCCCGAGGACCTTTGAAGTAAAGATTGCCACGGAGCATGTAAAATCTCTCTAAATCTGACAGCTTTATCTTCCCTTCACATGTTTCCAACTTCTTGACTATGGAGGCTCTCCAGTATATGGTCTCTTCACTTGAAAATATAGATATCACCATTATGGTCACTATTCTTTTTTGAATGAGGATTGTAGATTCTATTTCATCCATCTTTAACTTATGAGAAATTATAGCGAGAACATTTATCATCTTGGGATGTCGCTATACTTTGACAGTCAAAAATTAATTTAACGGGCACTGGATAATTTCTCGATAGGGAGAAAGGTTGAGATGTTTGAGGGAAAACTCTTAATTAATTTGTTTAACTAAAGGGTTAGGATCCCTATGTATACACAGTACCCTAACCCCTCTTCTTCAAGCTTATAATAGGTTGAGGATGTGTGCTTTATATTCTGCTTCATTATTTGAGCACTTGAAGTATAGTTTATAGGAAATAGTGATTTTATATTTGTTGTTAGAGAGTATGATTCCCATTCCCCCAGTATCTTATTCTCATGAACCAACGAATTCCATCTTCCATTATTCTATCTTCTCAACTAAACAGGCTTAAAAGTTATTCGCTGGTATCTCCATATTTGGAGGTTCAAAATTTTGACTTGGAAAATTGGTTAGGATATCCGCCAAGTCTTGAATCTTCGTAACTTTGGAAGAAAGATATTTTAAATAATATTTTGAGAGTATAAGGAACCACTTGGTTGCTCTCCCTATCAAAAAGGTTCTCGTGAGCAGGTACTTGATAAGATCACACTTGGTGACGATATGCACACAAATGAGAGCATGTAGTGTCTTAAATTTTGAGCCATAAAGACTAAGGACAAATAATGACTTTATACACTTGTATATCTGGACTCAGTCCCTGATATTACCCGAGATAAATAATGAATAGGTTGTTCCTTCCCTTTCTTCTCTCTGGAAAGAGAAGCCCCAATAGACCGCTCAGTGGAAGTTAGATACCAAAGAAAGGGCTTACCTGCTATTGGGGGAATCATAGTTGAGGGAGAAGTCAAAATATCATCGTTCCACTCTAATACTTTTTGTTGATCAACCCCCATACCCACTTCACTTTATCTTTCATGAGCGGTGAGTAAAGATGTGTGATCTATGTCAAAGTTGGTATAAACCCTAGATAAGAAACGTTTGAGCTACTATTGACTTCTTGGTGGTGGCATCATTAAAATATACTTTTTCTTCTCGACATCCATTTGCATGCCTTGCTAATTGACAACAGACCTGAGGAATTTACCTGTAGTAACCCCAAAGGGACACTTAGAGGGGTTCATCCTCTTCTTATGCTTTTGACATCGATTAAAAACTCTTCTTAGATCTTGGATATACCTGTTTTCCTTATTGTACTTCACTACCAAATCATCCACATAGAATTCCAATATATCATGAAATAAGTCATCAAATATTTCCATTATAGTTCACGGGTACATTTCTCCGAAATTGTCAATTAGAATGAGGTAACCGTGTAGTGGAAGTAGAGTAGAAAAGTACTAAAAATTATATTTTCCTCTAACTCAGGATCCATTTTGATCTCATTGAACATACCCATTCATGAAGCTATACATTTCGTGCTCGAAAGTCACACCACCAAGCTATCAATGCTTGGTAATGGAAAGTTACCTCTAGGACATGCAGAGTTTAAATCTTTAAAATACATAAAAATTTGGATTTTCTTCTTATCCTTATTGGCAACAGGCACAATGCTTGATAACCAAACCCAGATGTTGGATAGGTTTGCTGAACCCAACAAGAAGCAACTTCTCAAGTTTTTATTTAATCTTCAAATCTAGCTCAACCTTGTAAGTGTGCATCACTTGTCTCACTAGAAAAACATTAGGAAAAATGTTTAATTTATAACCACTTACCTTGGGTCTATACTTGGAATTTCCATATATTTCCATTCAAACGTGTCTATGAATTCCATGAGCAGGTTGATGATTTCTTCTCATTATTTTGGACTCAAATTTTAAAGATGAACATGGGCCTCTCATCACCACCCTCTTCCCCTAAGTTCAATTCCTTATGTTCTTGGAGATGCTATCTGGGTCCATATTGCATCATTCTGGCCCTTCTTCTGGTTTTTCATCATGGTCAATTATATGGGAATCATCAATTATGAAACATTTTGGTACCAGGTCGACGCTCTCATCCCAGAACTCTACCCGTACACACTGTTATAAATGGTAGATAACTTTCCCACTGGGAAAAATAACTTTCTTACAAGTCTAAGCAGGCCTTTCACTTTCTTTTTTCTTTATCCTGTCTTTCAGAGGGAACCACTCATGGATCCAACCTATCATGCACCGATTTATATACTTGGCTCCTTCCTGAACTTCTCGAGGTGCATCCACTTTTTTAATCAAGCATTTATATCTTTCTTAATCAATCTCTATATAGAATGGTGCATCAACCAAATGGGCTTCTTCCATTAAGAAAGGACTCTCCATGACCTTGATTACCATTTATGTTATGCGAATGTTAGCTTTCGCACACTGGTGGAATGTGGAAGTCAAGATGTCATGAGTATGGATCCACAGTCGACCCGTCAACAAATGAAAGCTTGTATTGGCATTGATAACATGGAAGTTTATGTGGAAAGTGAAATTTCCCAATTTAGTTTCAACATTCACATATTCGAGTGATTGTATTTCAAAGTAATGCCTAAAATCACTAACAAAACTAATGCGATCTTCTCCTAGGAAATTCCTGTCTCATAAAGAGAGGTAATGGGCATGATATTGATCAATACCCCTGTATCCAACAATGCCCTAAAGGAATTAATCCCATTCACTGGAGAGGTAACATACAGTGGCATGTTGTGAAAGAATGTACCTATTTATCTACCTCACAAAACACCACCTCTGAGGTTTACCTTATGATAAGACTTCTAATGGGGACATGCTAATTGATGGATAGATTCCCTCGATCTTGTACTTCCTCAAGAATTTTCTTAGTGACTGACAGTCTAGTTTGAAATGTTACTCCATTTTGATCGGAGAACCACTTGAACTTTAGAAATTTTGCGATCACCAAACATTCTGAATCAATTTCCACCTTATAGGTTTGAGCATTACACACATAATCAGCTTAAAATGTTCTTACCTTATCAAGTGAGAGCTTGACACTGACATTTCCTTCTTTATTTTTTAAATGTTCATCCTAATTACACCTGTATCTGTGCTAGTCAGCCTAAGCAATCACTCGCCACATGCTTTATCATTCTCCAACCACTCCTCGGACTCCATCATCTCATCCAAGTCATGAGTTATCACCATATTTGCAAAAGCATACTGATGAGCGAGCAATGGATTCTTGTTGATATCCATGGGAGGAATTTGAAGACTTGAAACTTGCTCATTTCATATCTCCCTTTGGTGCAACTCGCATAAATTGGCATCAATTTTTTCTACAGTTATGGGTATTTGACCATTCGAGTAGGGTGGCCCTGCCATCCTCTCTCACACCAATGTTTACTAACAATCGACAGATTTTACAACGCTACATGGTAGTGGTGGTGGAACATCACTTCAAAAATTCCTCTTTCTTGAAGCACTATTATTTTACCCTTGGCTATTTTCGTTTCCCTTGGGACTATTATCCACATAGTTAATCTCTTGTCGTCGAGTGACTTGGAACCTTCCTGTTTGAGGGTACACTTAAGTTCTCTAACTCTAAACTTTTGGCTTGATGATCATCGTGATGTTCCTCATTGCTCGAGTAAACTCTTTGAACGTTCCCTCATAAGTTTCATTGATAAGATGAAATTTATACTCTTTGAGAAGTCCCTCCATGTAAAGCTGCTGTAGCCCTTGTTTTGTGGCTTCCTCGTGGATGTATGGAGACCTATATCTAAAATGTTTAATGTAATACATCAACTATGTCTCTTGGCCCAAGTGTCTTATAGTGAATTGGTCTTCAGCCAAAAATTAATTCTGGAGAAATTTCCACTTCATATCTTCCCAAGTTAAAATACTGTCTAGAAACAGGTAGGAATATTAATAAATGACCTTCCCTGTGAGGTTTTTCAAGAGCTCACTCAGCATCAAACTGTTACCATTATAATATACACCATGGTACTCCACAAACCTTTTAACATGCTATTTTCGGTTCTATCCTTTTCCATTGAACTTTATGAAATTGGGTGGAACATACTCCTTGGGGTATGATACCTTATTTATACTGTCTCAGTAAGGCCTTTTCAATTCCTCATACAAGTGAGGAAATTATTACTTGAGTGGGAAGATTTTCTTCATCTTATCCAGTGTCACCGCCTTGGAGGGTGACTCCTCCACCTTCACTTTCTTTGCTGCTGGTTAGGCAACGGGGGTTGGGGTCTGCTCGAATGCCACTTTTTTATCAGTACCACCTCTGCTGCAACTTCTTCTCCCATAGGATCTACAATTGGTGTAGCATATACGTGGCCTAAGCTTTCTGTGTCCATGTTGTGCTTCTTTAAAAAATAAAAAAAAAACTCATAAATTTCCTTCCATTCATCTGTGGTCCAGGGTTTATGAAAATTTATAAATGAGTGAGGCTTGATCCACTTTAATGGAAATCGTCTTGAAGGAAAAAATATTTCAAAAATAAGAATTGAGACAAAAACCAACTTTTCCAATATAATAATGACGTTTTTCGATTACAAGAGTGAATAACTAATGATTGAATATAACTTTTGACAGTAAAGGAACTCTTGAGAGCAGTGATTCTCTGAGAGCGAAGAGGTAAACATATCAATATATGGGTAAGAGGAGGAAGAGAATATTCTAATGAGAGAATTTATGCAGAGTAACAATGATTCTTCTTCTGGATATATGTTTTTCGATTACAGGAATGAATAACTAATGATTGATTATACTTCTTGTCATAAATGAGAACCTAGTGCTCTTATTTATAGTAAAACTTTTAGGGCACACGTGTAACCTGAGGTGACTATGAATATTCCAGTGTGACTAAATATATGAAAATGTTTCATCCTTATCATTGTCGTCCATAATTTATCTGTTACGGTGACACTTGGCATGATAGTGGATAAAAAAAATGATATTTTCATCCCTGATGCCAAAAAGTGCTATTTTATTTATTTGTGAAAATTGCTCACTGAGTTAGATTGAAAACTTGCGAGTGACCTTGAGGGTCACTCGCCACTTGAAGTCTTATAATGTCTTGTGAGCAGACAAGTGACTACTCGCTATTAACATTAAGTAATGTGTACTGTGTAATGTGTTGGTGAGTGAGAGCGACCTCTTGGGTACCTCGATTCAATATTCTCTCTTTCTTAAGATATTGATGTGGTTGAGCCTTAGCTTTCCCAACTAGCCATCTACTTGAGCCTTGCTTGCTCTACCAAAGCTCCTTGCTAAGTAACCCATGTAAAATAATAAAGCCAAGTCTTAGTGAAGGAAATGGTCGTTCACATATTTCTATGTTGCTTGAGTGATTACTCACTAGTGTACTCTCTTATTCTAAAACATGAGTTGTAGGTATTGCTCGCTAGGCAGCTAATGGCTGCTAGTGTACTCTCTTATTCTGAAACAGGAGTTGGGCTTTCTCGCGTAACCCCTTGAAGGTAATGCTCATGTGACTTTTGGAGTTGACTTGGGATTGCTCGCACAACCCTTTTGCTGGTACTGTTTGCATGACTTTTGGAGCTATCTTGGGGTAGTTAGTGCAACCCTCTTGCTAGTATTGCTCACGTGACTTGTGGATCTAACTTAGGCTTTCTCATGTAACCCCCTTCTTTTCTTTGTTCTCCTTGTGTCTAGGGTGTTGCTTGCGTGTTCCCTTTACTTGGGTGCTACTCGTAAAACCCTATAATATTTGTGGGGTTGCTCGTGTACCCCTCTACACTAAAATAAATGGGTATTTAAATTTTTTATATTACATAAACTACTAAAAAATAAATAAATAATATGAAACATACAAAAAAAACCCATTAAAAAAATATGAACATGACAAAGAATATAAACATTTGGAAATTAAAAAAAATTATTTAAAAATTCTAAAAATTACCAAAAAATAATTTTTAAAAACTCAAAAATATATAGAAAATACTAATAGATATTAAAAAAATGATTTCAAGTCGAAAAAATACTGATCTAATAAGAAATGATTTTTAGTAGGAAAAAAACCCTGTTTTCACATAAATTTCTAACAAAAAAAATTTTCCCCCCAAGTTTTTTTTAATAAGAAAAAAAACTAATTTAAAAAACTGATTTTAGTTAAAAAACATTTAATTTCTAGGAAAAAATGTTTGCCACTGAGTAAAATGAATTTCAACAAAAAAAAACTATTTTTCATCAAAGAAAATAATTTCCACCAACAAAAAATATTTCTAGCAAAAAAAAAAGGAAAATTAATTTAAAAAAATTGATTCCAAATCAAATACGAAACCTCCAAATCAAAACAAAAAAAAAGTTAGATTGTAAGTCAAAAACATCAAATGTGAAATTTACCCACCATAGGTTGATGAGAGGCAAATGGACAGTGGGTAAAAGGTGGGTGATGGCCGATGGGTATGCAATGGTGGGACGGTGGGATGAATGAGGGTTTTGTGTGTGTGCGGGATCTTGTGTAATTATGTGCAAGTATTCGTGAGAGAGAGAGAGAAACATGATGAGAACCATGGTGCTATCATAACTTATTTACGGAGAGATAGAGAAGAAGAAGAAGAAGAAGAAGAAGAAGAAGAAGAAGAAGAAGAAGAAGAAAGAAAGAAAGAGAAGAATGGAATGATTATACGAGGATTAATTTATAAAATTGCCCTCATAATATGAATGGACTAAAATGCCGTCATTTTCTCTCTTGTTCCACACACATGACCTACTATTTCATCCAAAATTTAATGGTGTTAATGGTAGGGGTTATTTGATGTCGTTTGGAAAGTTTAGGAGGTTAAGTCTATAAAATGAATATTCGAATGACAAAGTAAAAAATGTGATAAAGTTTAGGGGAAGTGCAATTAACCTTAAGTATATACAGATTGAGGATCTCTTTTAGAAGAAAGACAAAGGAACGAAGGAAATAACTACCACCATCTCATCATCAATGGGGCCACAACTATCATTATTAGTGTTATTATCCACACACACACACACACACACACACACACACACATATATATATATATATATAATATGATAGGGCAATTTTTGCAAGTGTAAACATTTTTAACGATTTGAATGAATGCCACATCCTTATATATTTTAATGGTTGAGATCACATCTCATCTGTTTTACAAACCTACTACTTAATTTTTTTGATTTCCCCCTCTTTTTTACTCATCAAACTTACACTTTAATTCAAAATTTGGGTCTTTTGGTAACACACTCTTAGGTTAAACACGCACACGACCCCATCTCCATCTCTCTCTCGGCCTATTTTCTCAAAAACCCACTCACTCTTTATCATATTTTAGGTTTTTCTTGCTTAGCTCGGGTTTTTCTCTCCTTCAGGTATGTCAAGATCTCAGGTAATCTCTCTCTTTCTCTCTGAATCATCTTCTTTAATGTTTTTTGTTTTAACATCATGGTTCTTGGTTCAAATATATTTCATTTTTATTACATCTCTCACATTATAAAGTTTTGGGTGTTTATTCTGTTACTAATTTGGTGTTTATGGAAGTTTGCAAGTTTTTTGAGATCTCAAGTAGTCTATCTCTCACATTAAATTCGAGCTTAAACTACATTGGGAGTTTGATTTAATTTTGGGGTTTACTTTTATGTTTATTTTTTTACTAATTTGGTGTTTATGGAAGTGTGCATATTTAAGTTATGCATACATGGTTAATAAACTAATTTGGTGTTGCTTTTAAGGTTATTTAGTTCTTATGGAGGTATGCATATTTAAATTAACTGTTTCTTACCCATTTATAGGGTGATAGCAACAATTCAAGTGAAGGGCTGGACAAGTTTTAGTAAGAAACTCCACTTAAGGTACTCATGTTACATTTTCTTTTATTAAGTTGCATTCTAGGTGTTTTGCAAAATCACCGAGTGATTCTTATAGGCATCTTTTTTTCTTTTAATTTAAATAATACATGAGTGAGTGCTTGGTAAACACCTGTTACCAAAATGCATAATCTCTAAAGAAAATTTTGATTTCATATTGTGAGCATGACCACACTGTGGTGTACACTTTATGTCAGTGACACTATGTGGAGTATAACAAAAACTAGAAAATGACTATTTAAGTGACAATATACAAACATTTTTTATAAGGAATTGCTCAATTTCCATACTCAAATGACTATTGTATGAACATGGTTTGGTTAGTTTTGACTTTTAAGCACCCCACATAGATTTTATTTTATTATTCGTACTCTATGTGTTTGTTGGTTTTGTGTTGAATTGAGTAAATTATATGTTGGGTGTGTAAATTGATTGTATTTATACTTGGTAAATCGGCGTAAATGCGGGTGTTATAGATTCATTCTTGGAATGGTCGATATTAGTATATAAGCAGGGCTTCCATGCTCCCAGTAATAAAAATGGGAGTACATGTTCAATTTATGTGATCGTAGCCTCCTAGACTCCTTCTGATTATCCTCTAAGTTTTATTTTTAATTATGCATATCATGTTAATTATTTATGTCTTGAAGGTGTCTTTTGGATATGGAGAAAGTGCAAGTTTATTTTGTCGTATGATTTTAGATTTTCTTGTATTATAAACACCACTGTTTTGTTTCTTCTTTATTGTATTTTTCGAGATAGAATACAAAAGGATTTTTAGATCTGATTTGATATGAACTTTTCTCCAAGTTTTTGAGAGGAAATATGATTTCAGCGGCAGATATGTTAACGACATATGTATTTTTTGAGAGGTGATCTAATATTATGTTGACATATATAATTTCAATAGACATGAAGTTTAATTTTGAAATGGTTAAAGAAACTTGGTTTGGGTTGTTTGATTGTGATAATATGAAACATGATATAACGTATTTAGTTTTAGGACTAACTGAGACACGATAATGTGTTTAGGATCGAGTCACTCTTTATCCAAATAGCCTTAAGATATAAAACTAAGTAACTACGACACTATCATGTGTTCAGGACTTTTCGTGTGCAATAATAATAGTTAACTTGGCCTTTTTCTCAAATTTAGTTGCACTTATATTTTATGGTTCTTCTGAAGATCCCGAACATTACTTATGTGTTCTCCACAGGCCTCCAGTTGCATCCAAACATGCTTTGAATTGAGCCACCATCATTCCAAATACGAAGCCGTTTGCCTCGGCAAGTTCCTTAGGTGTGATGAGAGGTAAATCACTCTTTGGAAAGTTCATTGTGTATATAATGGACTGTGTATTATTATATGGACATTATTCATTATTTACTATATACTAATGCACAAGATGGATAAGGTTGCTGGCTGAGCACAACTGGCAAGGTGAAGCCACTTCCTGGCTGCGAAACACTCACATACGAAGTTGATCGAACAAATAAGTTGAAGCCACTTCATGGCTATTCATAAGAAGATCTATAAATGTATATTTGGTTTGTTCATAAGGATGTCTTTAATTCGGCTTATATATAGTTATACCTATATATTTGGTTCAGTTTGTTCATCTTGGTTCGGTTTGTTCATATATAGCTATATATGTCGAGTAGAGCTTTAATTTAATTCATATTATAGAGTCGAGATTTCGATTTTATCATGATCTTTAATTAATATATTTATTCGCTTATAATCAGGTGGTCTCGATCAATGTTTTGAGCGGCATGAGAGCGTCTAATGCACGAGACGAGTAAGGTCGCTGGCGCAGCGCAACTGACAAGGTGAGCCACTTCCTGGATGCAAAATATTCCCAAAGAAAGTTGTTTATAAGAAAATCTATAAATATATATTTGGTTCAATTTGTTCATAAGCATAGCTTTATTTTTTCTTACATATATTTATACCTCTATATTTAGTTTAGTTTATTCATATTGGTTCGATTTGCAATTGACGCGATGCTCCACCAAGAGGACCGATCGTCTCTGTTAACAAAATGCTTTAAATTTATATGAAAAGAAAAATGTTGTAAATTTCTTTGAAAAGCAAGCTTTGGTATTATTATTTACATGTAGATTTTGGTCAATATGTTGGCAACTCAGAGTTACCGTGACATTTCGGTCGGTAAGGTGAGGCACACAGTTTTGACCTACATGTAATTTATAAACACGAGGGAATATTCACATGCCAATTTATGTTCTCCATCAAGAAGGCCAATTTGTAAGTTTCATTCATCTTAATTACTTTTTACTTCAATTTCTTTTTACTTCTGTACTATCTGCTATTTAAATCTATGTTGGCTACTCCATGTGTTACATTTTTTCTATTTTTTGATGTATATCTTAGTTTTGCTTTGGTTTTTTTAGATAGGGTTTTAAATATAGAGGAAGCATATGGATTTATAAACGTTTTTATCTTGAATTATATTAGGAAGAATACACTGAAGAGAAAATTAACGGGGTTATTCAAATTACTTTATTGCATGCCAACTGTTTAAAAGAATGCCGAAGCGAGTCATTTAGTTATTTGGGTATGGATGATTATATATAAATTTTAATTGTTATCCAATCTTTTGGTTTTGTAGGACTTCGTTCTCAGGATGATGTGACGGAGTAGTGATGATTTGATAATATCGGGAGTATCGACATCTATCGCATTTTGATTTGTCAATGGATCCGTAAGCGCGATACATAAAGTACTAGGAATATTTGATTTTGGCTTATAAATAGGGTCTCTTTGAATATTGTTGTTGGGTTATTTTTTTATTTCTTAAACAGAGTGGATAGTCCTATAAGTAGAGAAAACTCTGTCCAATTTTTAAACAATTGTTTACAATTATTTATGTTATATAATAACTCTTTTCGACTTAAGATTTGGTATTATTTTCATGAATCGAGTTGAATTGATGATTTTTTATACGATGTTTAGAACACACTATTATTAGTATTGTTACAGACTATTAGTTTTGTTGTGGGAGTTTTTTTATTTCTTAAATAGGGTGGATAGTCTTATAAACTAAGTAAATTCTTCCCACAATTTTTAAATTGTTTATAATTATTTATGTTATATAAAAATCATTGTCCTAAATTATACATGACTTAATACATTGAAATTTTTTCTTCGTGCCTTCAGGAACGGGCAATAGAGGCTCTCACCTTACTATAAAAAAGGATATTGTGGCTATTGTTTTTTTAAATTACACTTTGTTTTGTCGGGTAACGAAATTTTTGTTGTTTTGCAGTTACATACTTTAGAAATTTTCGCAATTTTGCGACTACGTATTTTGAAAATTTTTACACTAGTATATATATATATATATATATGAGAGTGAGAGATCTCAAAGACTACCCAATTCAAAATTAATTATCAATTTAAAAGATAATTTCTTTTGTAAATAAAAAAAAGCTATGAAGCACCCTAAAAGTCTATGACATAAAGTTTTATCATTGTTAGAATCTAATTAAATTATCTTCTAAATAATAAAA
This sequence comes from Sambucus nigra, assembly GCA_949130495.1. Classification (NCBI taxonomy): domain Eukaryota; kingdom Viridiplantae; phylum Streptophyta; class Magnoliopsida; order Dipsacales; family Adoxaceae; genus Sambucus; species Sambucus nigra. The sequence goes on from OX422212.1 coordinate 154,864,559, forward strand.
TCTATTCTAATATTGCATAAAATATAGAATAATTCACACAACACCGAATGTGTGAGGAAAAACTAGCGGTGGTTACGGTACTGTTGTTTACCGTACCATACCATTTTGCTTCAAAAAATTATGGTTTTGATTTTCTACTTTTAGTTATAGGAAATAAAAATTACCGAAAGTTAGTAGTTGGTTTAGGTTTACACATTTAAAAAATCGATGTACTGAAATTACTATACCAAAATTAAATACTGAAACTACTGTCCAAAATACCGATTTAATATGCGAAAAATAAAAAATTATATTATACTTTTAAATTTATATCATTAGTTGAACTCGTTTTTCACAAGAGTTAATATCAAAAGTGGGTGTTTTTTTAGAATGTAAATAATTTTTTTGAGCTACGGACATATGCTTATTCATTTCTTTTGTCTTCAAGATGAACTCTTTTAAATTCTTATGTGAATAATCTGAGTTTACAACTAGGTTATTGGATATTGTAAGTCTACGATGTATAAGATAGATATATATATATATATATATATATATATGTTACTTTATGTATTAGTCTATATACATTGCATTTGAAATTGAAAATACATGAAAATAATCAATAAAAAATGAGGAAAAAACTAAGAAAACCAAAGCTAAAAATGCAAAAAAAAAAAAATCAATGAAAGAGAAATTTACCAAAAATACCAAAAAGCCACGATACCGAATGACTTGGTATTGATAAGGTTTTTGAAAAACAAAAATCAAAACTATTGAAACCGAAAGTACTAGAAAAAATTGGTGTGGTATTAGTATATGCCAAATATCGACTAAACCGACCGATAACCACCCAATAAAAAACTGCAAACAGGCTAAACCTGGGGCTAAAATAAACAAAAATATACTATCATATATATATATATATATAAAATAGGAATAAATGAATTACAGCTACATAATGCACTAACTTCTTATCCACTCTTTTGCACCATATTATTCGGGAGAGAACCAATAGCTGAAGGATGCTGCACAAACATAACTGGTTTTGACCTCGACCAATGTCTTTCAATCTCTCACAAATTAAATATTTTTTAAAAGTATAAGAGTATTTTATCCCAAGGAAATGAAACTACTGAGTAACCGCCGACTTTAACTAGGATGTATTATGGTTGAAAATATGTAGTGAATGGTATTAGTTTATCTAAACTCACAAAGTGTGTGTCAAGTTTGAAGGATACTCAACTCAAGAAAAAAAAATTGAAAATAAAATTTTCAAAACTAAATTTAGTGATATTCTTCTTTGCTCCAAAAGTGAAACAAAAAAACCTTGATATACACAGGCATGAAGTCCTACATCGCTGTAGCAAGCAACCAACGAACCAAGTTGCGCTCAAAATCAAAGTTTCCCAATTTTGCATAATTTCAAAAAAATCAAAATTTTCTTATCCAACATATGACCAAGTAAATTATAAACACAAAAGATCCACTTAAAACATAAGTTTTATATTGGAATAATATATTGTATCGTGCCTTTATCAACCTCAAAAACCTTAGATTAAATTAAAACACTTTTCAATTTAAGAAAAAATTTAATCACGGGGGTGAATTTAAGTCCTATAGACAATATACCTTTCTTTTAAGTGACTAACTCGGGAAAATGGAATGAATTTTCAAGTATGAATTTAATGAATGTAATACCCCATATTTTTCTAGAATAAATAAAAATCTATTTTTGGAATAAAATAAAATTCGTGGAAATTAATTTAAGTTGGTGAATTAATTTATTAATTGTGAACACCTAATTTGTTATTATGTCATAATCATGTGTGATTGATTTTTATGTTAATAATTACAATGGAAAATAATTGCATGTGCAGTAGAAAGTTTATAAATGATGCGTGACTTGATTATAAATATAATTGTGGAATAAAAATAATTGGGACGCATTTTGAGAAGTTATATGTGCTCGTTTAGGTGTTTTAAACCTTTAAAAATTGTCCTGAGGTACATGTATATAAATTGGGAGACTTTTTGTCTAGTCTAATTATGGGTTTGGGCCATTTGGAGGTCCAAAATTGAGAACATAAGTCCAACTTGGGATTTGTAACTAATATAAGATTAAACGAGAATATTAACATTCCTCTAACTTAATCAAATACATAACCCTAGCTGCCCCACCTCAAGAGAGAAGGGAGCAAAGGCCAAAAAGGAGAAGAAACAAGGAATCAAAGGGGAAATTCATCAATAGCATATCCAGGCAAGAATTTTCTTACTTAATATAACATTTAACGTGCATTTTGATTCATCGTAATAAACCCCATGTGATTTCTGAGTTTTTGCTAATCATTTGGTGATTAAATGGTAGTGATAAATCTTATGCATGTAGAGGACTAATTCGGATTTAGGAGGTTAACCCATAAATCTAAGTTAATCAAAATTTTGAATTGGATGATAGATGCCTTAGGATTTTCTTGGAATAAATTTAGAAATTTGAATTCACATATAGAGGTCTTTGATGTATGTATAAGATCTAAAAATTAATGACTTTGAACCCATGTTATATGACCCAAATCTGATTTGTATATAGCTAAAATTATGGTAAAAAATTTGGGCTAAGGGTCTTGATTTATTCATATAAATTATGGGATTTGAGGGAAGAAATTGATGTTAATATATGAAATTAATTGTGCTAAGATGAGTAATTGAGTAGTAAGGACCCGTTCATATGATTATAAAAAAGGAATTAACAATTAGAATGGATCTTGTGAAGGAATTAAGAAATCGCGTAATAAAAAAACATAGCAGATCCAGGCTTCTGCCCAGGTCCAAATAGATTCGGTCATGAATCCGAATCTATTTGATTGGGCGAATCAAATAGGCCTTGGAGGCGAATCGATTCGTCCCGTGGGGTAGGTTGAGTTGGGACCGGGGATGGATCCAGGGTATTCTTAGAAAATAAAACGAGTTGGTGGGACGGTGTTTGGGTCAAAGAGGAATTTATTAGAAGTCCTAATGGGGAACATATATTACTTGGGAAGTTATATCCATATAATAAGATGGAATGGTTTTTGAAATTGCAAAAATGTAAAAGCACAATAAGGGTTCACATTTGGTCACGTCTTCCTTTTCCAAATCAATGGCTGTGATTTCAACCCCAAATAAATTATCCCGCCCAAACGTCTGACCTATCCCGCCCAACCATTTCTTGGCCATTTCACTTTTTTTCAAACACACGCTTTATCTATACACACACACTCTCTCTCCTTCTCGAACCCACCATCGCAAATATGTTCTCCACCTCCACTCTTTTAACCCTCTCTTCTCTTCCACCGCTCAAACCATCATCACGATATAACCATTTCACTTTTTTGTTTGAACTTGGGTTCTAAGGTTATTGATGTTGTTATATAATCATTTATGTTTCGATTTTACAGGTACTCTTCTCACTCATTCACTGAGTTTTAGGGTTTTTAATTTTTTTTCTTAGGTTTATTTGTTGCTCTGTTTTCGGGGTCTAATTTGTATATTTTTAGGGTTGTTTTGAGGGAAAACAATCAAGATCGAGATTTATTTTTAGTCTTTGTTTTGGGGATTTAATTTGTATGTTTATTAGGGGTCTTTTTCTTCAAGATTTTTTCCAAATTAGTATTTAGTCTCAAGATCTTCGTTTAACTCACAATATTTGCGTATACTTAAAACTCAGGGGGTTTGAAGTACCATTGTATGTCAGTGTGTCGTTTTAAAACTGTTTGAAGCATCATTGTATGTCAATGTGTTGTTTGATATGGATAATCAGCTACTAACCTAATTTCAATCCAACTTTTTTGAAAAAGTTCTAAAGATATGCTCTGATAATTATGTTTTTGGCACATGTGGTTTTCTTATGTTGATTTAGGTTAGCTAATGAAATTTAATAGTTTTGTACATTTGTAATATTGTTGTTGATGGAAGGTCCCCAAACATTCGTGGGTATTGCTCATGGTTCCTGAAGTGCAAGATGTTTATACTTTTCTCCACATGGATATAACTTAACACTTTAAGGTAATTTTTTTTAATATTTTTTGTTTTAATTCGTTAATGAGTTTTCACATGTATGAGAGAGTATCGTGGATATATTTTTAATACATTGGTTGGATTTAAGGTTACATCTTTGTCGGGTTATATCTTGGATGCACCAAATATTGATGGTGTGTTATTTTGAATGTGTATTTTCATTCCTTTTTGTTCATTACAATGCAAGGGCAAACAATTAAGTATGATTCATAAATTTTGTCATTAGTTTTGACTTTTACGTTTTGTGTTTAGTGTTCATTGTATTTTAGTGGTAAACGTTTATATCATGATGGAAAACATAAAATGCTATGCGTCCCCATACATTCCTCAACACATACGAAAAATACATCAAGTCATTGAGATTCAAGCCGACTCCTTTGGCTGCGAAGGAATGACTGAGGTAGATTGTAGAGGAGGAGCTTAGTGGTAGGGTATCATTATTCGGGATTAGGCATTATAATTTTAAACCATTTATGCCCAAATTTGTCACAAGTAATAATTGTGTGGAAGATACCCTAGTTATGTAACTTTCGGGCTTGAACTTACAAGCTACTAAGTAGGATACTGAATGATGAGAAAGTTTTCATTTTTATTATTTTGATTCAGTTCATGTCATTCAACAATAGGCATACACCCTTATCTTCTCACAATCTAACTCATAATAATATCAATTTTTGGTGAGTTTCAAGTGGCCGTTGTAGGTAATAAAAAAGCTGTGGGTACTGTTTTAGACAATAAATTTGCTATTTTTTACCATTTTTTGTGTTCTATTCGGGACTATGTTTTCCTTGAAAATGTATATTGTTTATTGAGCTTATTTTATATTATTGGCTTTGACACACCTTAGTAATGATGAAAAAATATGTATCCTATCATATGTTATGATATGTATTCTTGGAGATGGTTGTAGTTAGGCTTTTGTATTCAGTTGTGATTAATTATACTTATTTTATGTTTAGTGGTGATTATATATGATTTTTTGGTGAAATTGTGGTTGTGACTTGCAACTTATAGATATTAATAAGGTTCTACACATTTTCCAAAGAAATTCACCCTGAAAGCTCAACATCTGTTGAAAAAACTGGCAAGTCGCAGAAAAATGTGATGAAGTGCAACATCATCTGTGAGGCGGGAAATAACAATGGATATCGGGTGCCTCTAGGTGAATATATCACAGTATTTCCTCAGAGGACTCTTTCAAAAACGAGGACACAACATTTGAGGAGCCATTCTAGCCCACCCTGCCAAGTCATACTTGGTGTAATTGATTCAAATGAGAACAGGCAGCAGTGGATCAACATAGATGAACAATGTACGTATATTACATATTACAACATATTGTTAAGATACCACTAAGGAGAAACAACCACATTTTCATAATCTAAGAAGAGTAATACTTTAAATAAAAAATAAAAAAGAAGTCCTGTCTATCTAAAAAAAAAACGTCCTCTGTATTTTAATGCATTACCTTAAATCTCACCTTATACCATCAGTATGCAGAGTACAAAATTTGTCAACGTTGGTAAATTTTCTTTGCTTTTTAAACTTGATTTTAGGTGTACTTTAGAATATTACTTTTCATAGTTATTATATCTATTTTTTAAAAGAGTGGCATTCAATGTAGCCCCTATCAATTGCACACTATATTTACATCGCCTGTGTTTGCCCATGTTTTCTTATATGATAGTAACCTTTTTACTTATTTCCTTATTTTGAATGATCTATATTTTCTTTAATATTTAGTATTAACAATGTTGCTGGGAAGGCCCTTGCAATGTTTTAAAGGATGGTGTCAATGTTTTTCAAGTGGAGATTCATATATAATTTTTTTGTAAGACTTTCTCTGTATATGGCTTTGGGGACATCTTTCCCCCTTTCTATGTAAACTTATACATGTCATTATCATTATAATTTATCAAGGGTTATACTCATTGGCAGGGACAAATACATAAGAGGAAATCAAATATGCAGTTGCATTAACCAATGCGTGCTGCCATATTAAATCTCAGCTCACTCTCCGCGATAAATGTTTGCTGCCATATTAACACAGATATTTGTGAGTTATGTTAACACATAATGCTTGATGCCATATTAAGTTCAGGATCTTCAGTAGAACATGACATTGATTTATTACATTTTTTTTTGCAGCACACTTTTTTCCAGATCAGTCCTATCCCATGGCTTCTATATGTCATGCCCTGTCTCGCGGCTTTTGTAGCTTTACCAATGTTTTAGCAGAGATGCATGAATTTGAATGGTAGTAATGGCAGCTTCGTAACTCCCCTGTACTAAGCCAATGCCATGCAGCTTCAACCCGTTCGTAACTCCCATGCATTTAAAGGTATGTAATGGCAGAACACTTATTTGTGTGCTTTTTGGGTGGACTTGTCTGTTTTAGTCGTCATCAAATTTTCTACTTTAAATCATATTAAAACCACATTTGTTGAATCATAGAAAGTCACACATGCACCTATGGACTGCATTTTTAATACAGTTGTCTAGAGTCACAAGAGTCCTTCGTATAGCGCTTTTTAATTTTTTATATTTATTTTTATATGTTCCCTGTTTGATACATGTTTCATGTATAACTATTCTTGATAATCTATTCAAATTCCTTTGATTCGTTAGTATGTATGTAGTGTGTTTTTATACTCTCTGCTCTCTATCTTCTTCTCCCTTTATTTTTTAATTCAAGCACAAGGAGCATTTTTTGTGTGCCTTTATCCTCACTATTTATACATATTATTTACATTACTATAAATTGAGAAAACCAGCAGTAGCAACTGCCACACCACCTGCTGCAGCAGCAGTAGCAAATGCCACACCACCTGCAGCAGCAGTAGCAGTAAAGAAAAGAGCTAGGCAGATTCAGATAGTGGGGGATCACAGACATGTTGAAAGAGGCAGAGAAATAGGGGATATCACCTCAGAAGAAAGTGAGGAAGATGAGATCTTCTCCATCTAACAATAAGAGTGGTTCTCTGTTGGTAAGGATCTCGATTGAGGAGCCCGATAGTGAGGAGAAAATAGGGGAATAAAATTTTACTACTGCCAGCGCTGAATCTGTGAATGAAATCATGGCGGCGCCCAGAGCTAGACCTCAGAGGGTGAACCGTGCCAACTACGACTACAAAAACTTGATCAAGTATCTAACACTTGTAACTACAACAACTATATTTGATGCTTACATCTATATTTGATGCTTAATAAATATTTGGATTTGGGTTGTTGGTGTTTTGCAGGATGTTTAATAAATATTTGGATTTGGGTTGTTGGTGTTTTGCCGATTTGAAATGTGTTCTTTGACATATTGGAACACTGAGATCTCCGTTTATGGTATTGCAGATCTTCGTTTATGGTATTGCAGATCTGCTGTTGGTATGTTTTTAAAATTTTATGTTCATTTATCTTTTAGACACCAACTTTTATCCAGGTGATCTATAGTTTGAAAACATATCTTTTATGCAATTCCTCAAGCAAAGAAACTCATATACGTTTTTTTGTTTTTTTGTTTCAGAGTTTCTTGAATAAATATTCTTCCTCACTCTTTTAAGGTAATATTTTTATTGTGCTGTATTCTAGGTGATTGGCAAAATGACCATGTGATTATTTTTTGGGCAAAATGACCAAGTGATTCTTTTTTTGGCAACCTTTCTTTGTTCTTAAATGGCACAAACATATTTTAAACCGTGGCCTGCAAAAATAGTACAACACAATGACTATATTGTAGGGTTTCAATTAGTTGTTTTTGGCAATCTATTTTGGCAACCTTTCTTTGATTTTTTTAAACTGCAAAAAAAAAATATGTATTGATTTACTCTCATTTTATATGTCGTGATTGTATTGGGTTTGTATGAGTGACATAAATCACCCACAACAGATATAAAAATATGTATTGGGTTTACTCTCATTTTGTATTGTGTTGATCTGATGTTAGTCACTCTTATTTTCTCATTGTTAAGATGCAGAGTTTGTATTAAAAGTACATGGATTGAAGTTAGTACCTACAAAAAGAGAGTTTGGCAAAAATTCACATTAACCTTTCCTTATAGCTTTAGCAGTTTTTATAATTTTTATATCTATTGTGGGTGATTTATGTGACTCATATCTATTTATACTCTGTTCCTTAAATTTTTGTGTGTATAGGAGTGTCCAAGACACAAGAAAGGAATGATTATTTCTCAAAGAATAATATTGTGATCAATGAGTATGCCTCAAAATGGTATTTTAAATTGGCTTCAGACCAAGGTTCTAAAAAACGCGGGGCGTGATCGAGGCGCGGAGGTCAAGCCTTAAGCCTTAGAAGCCTAGGCGGGTTTAAGCGTAAAAAGGCGTGAAAAGACGTTTAGGCCTTCTTAATATATTTTAATATTTTTACACCATATAAAGGCTATTAAAATACTAAAATTGTACATATCGTAAAAATATATCTGAATATATGAAAATTAAAATACTATTTGATTATTTTGGATGAGATAATGGTCCGGTTAGTTAAAAAATTCTTTAAAAGGCGATATCGTTTCACTAAAGCATTGTTGTTTTTAGAAAAAAAGTGTCCCTTAAGAGTTTTACTAAGCTTAAGGCGTAAAAAACTTAAGGCGAGGCGTTTCGCCCAAGCCTTAAGCCTAGGCGGGTTTCTTAGAACAGTGCTTCAAACAAAAAGTAGGCAAATAATTGTTATTTTTGTTGTATAGTTAATTTTTGGGTATCAAAACCTTGAATTAAATAGGGTTTGCAAAAATAGTATTATTGAGTTTGAGTTTATTTTTTTTCCATTTGTTAAAGATGTACACGATTATGTTCTTAGTTAGACGTGCGACTCCATAGTTAAATGTGAGTTTTGGATTATGTATTTTAAAAAATTTTATAGTGCCTTCAGGAACGGGTATCCGCTAGTATATATATATATATATATATATATGGTTTTGAAGGAAATATTTTTATTAAAGGCTTAGGAGAAATAGTCTCTCCCAAGACTCTTACTTGCGCTGAAGAAAAACTTAACAAAATAAACTAAAATTTGCGAAATCTGGACGACCTTAAATTATATTTAAGAGTCGATTTTTCCTGCTTAGAAAAGTACATAACTGAATCCACATGCGCATTTTTAGTCCCTCCTTAATTTTTATTTTCGTCAACCACATCTTGATTGAGATATGATGAATCTTCCAAGTTGCCTAAAACATCAAAAGAATTACTAATTGGAGTAATTTGAGAATGGTTTTTCCTATAAGTTCTCCCAATTGAGTCTACAATAAATGCCTGAGCTCTTGCAGAATTAATAGACATTCCAAGATCAAACTTAGGAATCTTCGCATATAAATTAATGTCAGGGCCTTCCTTTTTCCTTACAGAATCATTTAATAAGGTTAGAATGTCCTCCGGAAGAGGCATATCTCTACATGAATCTTCATTATAATACATATCCCCAAATGAAATATTCTGAATATTATTTTCTTGTTCAATATTTGCTGAGGAAAATTTTAATTTTTTCGAGATAATTTGAAAAACTTGGGCATTATTCTTTTAACTTTTCGATTCTTCTGGGCTTGAGTCGTTCATAGACATGTTTTCAATTAACATGTTTCCTCATCAGATATCATTAATGACTGAGGATATTGATTCTTAACCCCCTCAACATTATTTGCTTTAAGATTTACGACTGGTGTATGGGTATGTTAGGGAGTCTCCTGACTTCCCTCAACTGAGTTGCTAATCCTGTCATCGAAGTTGCCACCTGAGTTAACACAGTTTGAATGTTTTAACATATTTTTCTTAGAATCTACGACCATATGAAGGGGTATTCCATCACTAACATGTTTTTTTTTTCCAAAAATCGAATGCGGCCTGGAGGTAGCGGCTCTTTACGCACATGTATCAGAGCATATGTTCCAATTTAAATTGTCACTTCATTCACGTATTTAACTAGATGGTTAAATCCATGTTTTAAGGAATAATGAATTAATAATTAACTCCATGGTATATTAATAATGAAGGACCTTATACTCTTGACTCACTTGAGTCTACATTGTATAAGTGCTCATCTAGTTTGGAAATAGTGACAAAATTGAGACCCTCCCGTAGATACCAAAGGGCCTCATACCTTCAATTCAATTCATTCCTCTTGTTTGAATGATCAAAGTTATATTCACAAACACTCACACACATTAGGATTGCATACATTGTTCATTTTTTGCATTAAATTGTTTGTGTGTGTGTCGTGTGTGTTAATTTCCCTTAAAACATTTTTTAATAATTTATTGGGAATTTCTAATGATTTTAAAACATTTTTTTTCTTAAATAAAATTGGAATTAAAAAGTTTTGGGGTCATTCTATAATTTCTGGTTGTTGGTTTTATTTCTATAAAGTTCACTTGGGTAGAAATCGAAAGAGCTGGAGACTGTAAGGGTGTCTATGTAATTAGTTTGAGATGCGCGTTTGTGGTCCATTATTTGCCTTACACCTGTCGCACTCCTATTGGTTGGTTGTGTGTTTCTTTTAAAAGATAAAACTAGTGTTTATTAATAGCCCTTGGATTAAACTTATCAATGCTCTGCATGCATCCTTGTCCCAATCCCTGTGAACCTCTATCCTCCAATCAGAAGCATCTTAACTCAACGCTTATCCTTAACCATTGGATGGAAGTCAATATGGGAAGAATAAATCCCAGCCCTTGATTTCAAACCTCCTTCTCGATCCTTCTTAGCCCTGTATATAAAGAGGCCAACCCTCAGCCTTTGAGAAGATTTTTCCACTTCGTCTAATCCAAGTGAGAAGAGAGAGAAGAGAGAGAGAGAAACCAGAGAGTTAGAAACCCTAACCCTAAATCGTTCCAAACACTTTATCAAACCCTAACCCTCTTTTCAAAAATCCAGTTTATACCAAACACCAACCCTGAGTGTTTGAGAGTTTTTGAGTGTTGGTTTGAAAGTTGTTTCGTGCTGTAACCTCTTCGTTTTAAGATCTTGTGTCCAATTTAAACATTAGTTTAGATTCGATTTCTGTTACAATACACTTAGATCTTCATTCTTGGTTTCTTATCTTGAGAAATCTTTTGTTGATTATTTTTTGTAAATTTTTTCATCTTCAAAATCAACAAAATCATTTTCACTTTCTAGTTCTTTTGAAACAAGACCTTTGACCAAGTTGGAATCACACTTGGCGATTTTCAATTTCAAAAACATTTTTAAAATGCTGAAATTGATTAAGATCATGAAACGTCTTCTGAGCAAGATAGTCGTAGATTCTAGGTTTATTTTAAAGGTCAAATAAGGTTTAAGTTTCCTAAGAAGAGAGAAACTGAAAATCACAGCATATAGATCTGGTTTGTAATTTTCTAGGACTATTTGTATAAATAAGCGTGAGTGTGTGCATGCATGTGTTAGAGCACCATCACAAATACTTACACACTACAACACTGAAAGTGTTGGTAATAAGATCTTTAAACAAGAGTCGACGTAAAGAATGGAACAAAGTGGAAGTTAGCAAACTGGGAAGAACCACATCACTGCAGAAAAGTTAGGACACCAGTGTGTACATTCCTAAACTTGTATAGGACTAATTTGTGTGCATGTGTGTTATATAGTTTGTAACTGATATATTTTGTTTTAGTGGATTTTTGGTTTGTGACTTGAAGTCACCGTGGATGTTTCCTCAGTTGGGTGAGGTTTTACCACGTTAAAAATCTCTTGTCATTATTCTTTCTACATCTGGTCATCTCATTCTTACTGGTGTGATGATTTAATCTTTTAAGTTTTGTTTTTCAAAACTTGTTAACAAATCTTGAACTAATCTCGTGTATATTTTATTAAACACATCTTGTGATTAAAACTGATTTGGTTTAAAGAAAAGAGTTTCCTCAAAAAATAGTTCGGAGTTACTTAAATAGTTTAATCTTGTATCAAACGGCATTAGTAACAGTTTTTCAATTGGTATCAGAGCTTTGGAATATTTTTAAAAGATCTTTTGTTTTTGAAATTGTTTTCTTGAAATCAAAACAATAGATGAGAAAAATGAAAGATTTGGCAACTTGAACAGATCCCCTCTCTTTGATGGAAACAACTTTTCTTACTGGAAGGTAACAATAGTTGCTTTCATACAAGGAACCTTGGGAGATGATGTCTGGGATATTGTTGAAAATGGATACACTTATCCTACTAAACTAGCCACCGAAGGAAGTAATGAGAGGATTAAGAAAGCATTAAGTGAATTCACTCAAGAAGAGAAGCAAACTTCTAGAAACAATGACAAAGCCAAGAGTGCCATCTTTATGTTCATAAATGAACATGAGTTCAAAAGGATCTCATCTTGTGCCACTTCTAAGGAAGCTTGGGATACACTTATTACTGCACATGAAGGTGACACTAGAGTTAAGGCTACTAAAACTCAAATGCTTGTTCAGCAGTATAACTCCCTAATTATGTCAGATTCTGAATCCTTTGATGATTTTCACATGAAATTGACTGACATTATGACCAAACTGCATGCTAATGGGATAACATATGACAGACATGAAATTATATCTAAAATTCTAAGATCATTGCCACAGAAATTTGACAACAAAAGATATGCTATTGAGGAAATGTGTGATCAAAATCTCAATCCTGAATTACTCAGTAGTAAACTATGAACTGTGGAAATGGAATTAGAAGTTCAGAAACAAATGACCCAGTCCCAGTGGAAACAGACTAGTTCCAACTTGAGTTTTTCCTCTAAGTTGATGAAACCTGAGATCACTATTCCCACTGATGATTCTGATGAGGAATGTGATATAGATAGTTTGGATAATCAAATTTCCTTGATGTCAAAACAATTTAAGAAAATTGTCAAATTTGAAAATAAATTGGCAAACAGATAAGGCAAGACAAATTATCCAACTCAGTCTAACTACAAACCTCATGAGAAAGGTCAAGACAAACATCACAAGGACATGACACCCAACAAAGACTTTAAAAACATTGAATGTTTCAGATGTGTAAAACTAGGACACATAGCACAAGACTGTAGAGTGAAACTGAAAACTGTCAATAAACATACTAGGGCCAACATTTGCAAGACATGGGATCATTCAAGTGATTCTAAAAATGAGGAACCTGAATCTTATGATGCTTTTAATCCTTGCATGTCTTTCTTTGCTAAGATAATCTACAATAATGATATGCCTATGTATGATAATGATGATAATAGCTCTACTTCTATTGTTATAAATCATGCTATAACTGGTTTAGATGCTTTAATTTATGAGAATATTGCTAGTTCAACCACGGGGTGTGTGAGTAAAAGGGAATGAGATAATGATGATATCAATGGGTGGGTGAGTTCAAGAATTGAATCCTTAGGGGTCATTTCACACACTACACTTAGTGACTCGGACACTGAAGACCTCCCTGACGTTCACACACTTTATGCGAAAACCCTCAAGAAAAGCACTATACTAGATAAGATAGTGAAAGATCTCACTAAGAAATTAGAAGAATTAAGTCTGATGGTTAAACTTAACGCTGAAGAGTATACCATCCAATGTCTAACTCATGAAAATGAAGTCAAAAGTTTTGATAAAAAATTAAAGAATTTGATTGAAGAAAATGAAGAACAAGAGAAAAAAATATAAAGGGACATTATTAGAATTGGAACAATCCAAAGAAAAGACAACAACAATTTTAAACAAATTTGCAAAATTCGAAAATAATTCAAACTGTTTTGATGGTTTTGTTGTTGATTCAAAAACCAATTCTAATGATCGAACTGGAATAGGGTTTTGCCCAAATTTGAAGACATAAACTAAAAACCTTAAACCAATCAAGTTTGTGTTAGGAGGCAAAAGACCTATAGAAAATTGTCCAGATTTTCATTCTTTGAAAAATGAGTTTGATAAAAAAAATTAAGTTTGATATTAGGGAATCTAGTTACTCTAAGTGTGAAAGTCCACCTAAGGCTAAATATGTCTGCCCCCTATTAGGAAGAGTGATTATGACTTTCAAACTATACTCCCTAGGAATAAGGTTCAATTCAAAAATGTCATGAAACCTATGTTTAGAGACTTTACAAAGGAGATACCATCCTCGAGCATTTTATATTACTCTTACTGTGACTTATATGGTCATTCCTTTGAAGGATGCTACTCATACGCTTAGTCAACCCTATCTATAAAACTCCTATGTACCAAAACTTTAACTATTTTAGGAGAAGCCGTAACAATTATGTTCTTCCTAGACAACCAGATAAAAACTATAACTATAGAAAGAGAAAGGCCAAACCTAAAAGATCATTTCCAAGAAGGATTGATCATAAAATTCAACGTCATGCGCAACACATTTTTCAGCAGAAATCTAATGCTCGCAAATTTTATCAAATGAGAGCAAATAAGCGCAAAATGAAAACAAGAGCGGTCTGGGTTAGAAAAGATGAGATATTACCCCAGATGAAGTGTAATGTTGTGATTACTGCTTTAAAAGCTGAACACACTCCCTCTAGTTGGTATTTAGACTTTGGATGTTCAAAGCACATGACTTGGGATGATACCAAACTTTTAAACAGAACCAGCTTTGTTGGAGGAAAAGTTATTTTTGGTGATCGTGTATCATCTTAAATCATTAGTAAAGGAACACTCCAAGAAGAAGTATTACCTTTACTTGAAAATGTTCTTTTAGTAAAAGGTCTTAAGTCTAATCTACTTAGTATCTCGTAATTTTGTGACTCAAATCATACTATCACCTTTTTAAAGAATAATTACAAAATTTTATATGAAAAAGGTGAGTGCATTATTACAGGACTCACGACAATTATTGTACTGTTCAAGACAGTGCTGAGGTCTGTAATATTGCCAGAATGGATGACAATGAGAAATGGTGTAATCGTATGGGTCACATAAATTATAAAAACCTTCGTAGACTGTCTTCATAAGAAATAGTTAGAGGTATTCCTAAGATCAAACCTATTTCAAATATTGTCTATGGATCTTGTCAAGACGGAAAAATTGTTAAGGCCCCTCATAAGAAAGTCAAAGATATCCTTACCTCTAAACCCTTGGAGCTCATCCATATGGACCTAATGGTTCCTTCTCAAACTGTTAGTATCCGTGGACACAATTACATTCTTGTCATGGTTGATGACTTCACCAGATTCACTTGGGTAGCTTTCTTAAAACAAAAGTCTGACACTTTCCAAACCTTTTTGAAGATTTTACTTCGAATTGAAAATAAGAAAGATACTCAAGTAAATAGGATTCGTAGTGATAGAGGTGGAGAATTCTTAGATACTGGTGTTATAGAGTATTGTGACATAATGGTTACAAACATGAATTTAGTGCTCCTAAGACTCCTTAATATAACAGTATTGCTGAGAGAAATAATCGTACCCTTTAAGAGATGGCACGAGTTATAATTCATGCCAAAACTTTACCTAAGTATTTTTGGGTAGAATCTATTCATACTGCGTGTCACATTATCAATGGGGTCTATCTTAGAAAGAATTCTAAACAAAGTCCTTACGAACTATGGTATGGGAAGAAGCCCAATCTTAAGTATCTTAGAACCTTTGGTAGTACGTGTTATGTCTGCAAAGACAAAGAACACTTATCCAAATTTGAGACTCGTGGAGATGAATCCACCTTTCTAGGATATTCTCGTAACAGTAGAGTATACCGTGTCTATAATCTTTGCACTAAGACCTTAATGGAATCCATAAATGTTATTGTAAGTAACACTACTATAAAGAGTAAGACTCGAGAACCAACTATTGTGGAAGAGTCTGAAAATGTTTTAGAAAATGCTTTCCAAAAATAGATGATTCTTTGCCAATTGAGACACCTGAAGTACCTAATTGGGTTTCTAAAGATCATCCCATAAATAACATTATTGGTAACCCTAGTGAGCCTATACGTACAAGATCTCAATTAAGAAACTATGCTCATTATGCATGTTTTGTTTCCCTTGTAGAACCAAAGAATGTAAATGATGCATTGAATGATCCTCATTGGATTTATACAATGCAGGAAGAACTTCTTCAATTTGTCATTCATGATGTTTGGTATGTTATACCTAGGCGTGATCAGAAAAAGTTTATTAGCATACGTTGGATATTTAAAAATAAATTTGATGAAAGTGGGATAGTCATTAGAAACAAAGCCAGATTAGTTGCTCAAGAATACTCTCAAATTAAAGGAATATATTTTAATGAGACATTTGCTCCCGTTACTCGCTTAGAATCTGTTCATCTTCTCTTTGCCATAGACTGCTACTTACATTTTATGCTTTACAAAATGGATGTCAAATCTTCCTTCATTAATGGAATATTGACTGAGGAGACCTATATAGAACAACCAAAAGGGTTCATTGACCCTAAATATCCAAATCATGTCTTTCGTCTTAAAAAGGCTTTGTATGGCCTAAAATAAGCGCCAAGAGCCTGGAATGAGTGCCTTTCCAATTTTCTCTTAGACAAAGGTTTTAAGAGAGGTGGAAATGATCAAACCCTTTTTGTCAAACATTTTGACAAACATATAATTATAGCTCAAGTTTATGTTGACAACATCATCTTTGGATTAACTTCCCCCTCCGAAGTTAAATCTTTTTTAGAAATTATGCATAAAGAATTTCAAATGTCTCTTATGGGGGAGTTACAATTTTTCTTGGGTCTTCAAGTTAAACAAAATTCAGAAGAATTATTTGTTTCGCAATCAAAATACGCTTTAGAGATCATTAAAAAATTTGGCCTTGAAAGTGCAAAAGATGCCAAAACTCCCATGAGTACTACGGTGAAACTGTCTAAGGATGAAACTGGAAAATCCATAGATCCAACTTTATATCGTAGTATGATAGGAACTTTGTTGTACCTTACTACCTCGTGTCTTGATATTACGTACGTTTTTTGCGTGTGTGTCCGTTATCAAAATAACCCTAAGGAGAACCATTTAGTTTGTGTTAAAAGAATTATAAAATACATTAAAGGCACTCTAAATTTAGGACTTTAGTACACCAATCATACTCCTAGAACTATAATAGGATACACTGATGCCGATTGGGCAGGGTGTACTGACGATAGTAAGAGCACGTCAGTCGCATGTTACTATATTGGTAATAACTTGGTAGGTTGTAGTAGAAAGAAACAAAACTGCACTTCTTTATCAAAAGCTGAATCTGAATACATAGCCGCTGGACTGCTGTGCTCAATTACTTTGGCTTACACAAATGCTAAGTGATTATGGTATTAAAGAGGAACAATTACATCTCTATTGTGATAATCAAAGCGTGATCAATATCTCCAAAAATCCTATTCAACACTCGCGAACTAAACACATAAAAATTAGGCATCACTTTATACGCGAATTAGTTGAGACTAAGGAATTAGAAATCAATTATCTTCCTACTGATTTGCATCTCGCAGATACGTTTACCAAACCTTTGGATTACAATAGGTTTATTTGTTTGCGTAAATCGATAGGAATGGTTTATGCTGCTTAAACTCTTTAGGTTACATATTTTTTCCCTATGTCCATTTGAGACAAAATGATGGAGAAATTTGAGTCTTATGAGAGTTCATTTATTAAGTACATATTCTAAAAAGCTTGATCTTAGTGATTATTTGTAGGATTCTGTACAGTTATTCTCAACAGATGTAATAGGGTAATGAAATGTAATTAGTTGAGTTATGTAATTTTCTTTTCTAGGAAATGGGTAGATAGAATTTTTGTATAGGAATAGGTTTTTCCTTTTTTATTTGTTGCCCTACGAGTCCAAGTTGACTCAAAGGAGATTTTGTCTCATATTTTCAAAGGGGGAGATTGAAGCACCTTATACTCTTGACTCACTTGAGTCTACATTGTATAAGTGCTCATCTAGTTTGGAAATAATGACAAAATTGAGTCCCTCCCCTAGATACCAAAGAGCCTCAGACCTTCAATTCAATTCATTCCTCTTGTTTGAATGATCAAAGGTATATTCCCAAACACTCACACACATTAGGATTGCATACATTGTTCATTTTTTTCATTAAATTATTTGTGTATGCGTGTGTGTGTTAATTTCCCTTAAAACATTTTTCAAATAATTTATTGGGAATTTCTAATGATTTTAAAACAATTTTTTCTTAAATAAAATTGGAATTAAAAAATTTTGGGGTCATTCTATAATTTCTAGGTATTGGTTTTATTTATATAAAGTTCACTTGGGTAGAAACCGAAAGCGCTAGGGGCAGTAAGGGTGTCTATGTAATTAGTTTGAGACGCGCATTTGTGGTCCGTTATTTGCCTTACACCTGTCGCACTCCTATTGGTTGGTTGTGTGTTTCTTTTAAGAGATAAAACCAGTGTTTATTATCGGCCCTTGGATTAAACTTATCAATGCTCTGCATGCATCCTTGTCCCAATCCCTGTGAACCTCTATCCTCCAATCAGAAGCATCTTAACTCATCGCTTCTCCTTAACCGTTGGATGGAAGTCAATATGGGAAGACTAAATCCCAGCCATTGATTTCAAACCACCTTCTCGATCCTTCTCAGCCCTGTATATAAAGAGGCCAACCCTCAGCCTTTGAGAAGATTTTTCCACTTCATCTAATCCAAGTGAGAAGAGAGAGAAACGAGAGAGTTAGAAACCTTAACCCTAAATCGTTCCAAACACTTTATCAAACCCTAACCCTCTTTTCAAAAATCCAGTTTATACTAAACACCAACCCTGCGTGTTTGAGAGTTTTTGAGTGTTGGTTTGAAAGTTGTTTCGTGCTGTAACATCTTCGTTTTAAGATCTTATGTCCAATTTAAACATTAGGTTAGATCTGTATTTCTGTTTCATAGAAATCGTAGATCTGGTCAATTTATGTTACAATACACTTATATCTTCATTCTTGGTTTCTTATCTTGAGAAATCTTTTGTTGATTATTTTCTGTAAATGTTTTCATCTTCAAAATCAACAAAATCATTTTCACTTTCTAGTTCTTTTGAAACAAGACCTTTGACCAAGTTGGAATCACACTTGGCAATTTTCAATTTCAAAAACATTTTTAAAATGTTGAAATTGATTAAGATCTTGAAACGTCTTCTGAGCAAGATATTCGTAGATTCTAGGTTTATTTTAAAGGTCAAATAAGGTTTAAGTTTCCTAAGAAGAGAGAAACTAAAAATCACAGCATATAGATCTGGTTTGTAATTTGCTAGGAATGTTTGTGTAAATAAGCGTGAGTGTGTGCATGCATGTGTTAGAGCACCATCACAAACACTTACACACTACAACACTGAAAGTGTTGGTAATAAGATCTTTAAACAAGAGTCGACGTAAAGACTAGAACAAAGTGGAAGTTAACAAACTGGGAAGAACCACATCAGCAATCAGAACTGCAGAAAAGTTATAAGGACACCAGTGGGTACATTCCTAAACTTGTATAGGATTGATTTATGTGCATGTTCTTATATAGTTTCTAACTGATATATTTTGTTTTAGTGGATTTTTAGTTTGTGACTTAGAAGTCACCGTGGATGTTTCCTCAGTTGGGTGAGGTTTTACCACATTAAAAATCTCTTTTCATTAATCTTTATACATCTGGTCATCTCATTCTTAATGGTGTGCTGATTTAATCTTTTAATTCTTGTTTTTCAAAAGTTGTTAACAAATCTTGAACTAATCTCGTGCATATTTTATTGAACACATCTTGTGATTAAAATTGATTTGGTTTAAAGAAAAGAGTTTCCTCAAAAAACAGTTCGGAGTTACTTAAATAGTTTAATCTTGTATTAAACGGCTTTAGTAGCAGTTTTTCAAATAATTGGTGAATATTTATGGATATCATGTGGGATACCTTAGGTAATTATAGGGTAATTTCCAACACATATTATATGGGATATATATATTTATTTGTGAGGACATACCAATGTTCGTGGATGATCCTATCTGTTTGGGATTTCGCGCATTCAGGATTGTAGCACACGTTGGCACAAGTGGGATAGACGTTGTATAGGTAATTTTCATAAGTACTACGTAATAGCTCCATCTACATGAGGTAGGTGTAGATGATAGGATCCTTTGTCATCGCTGGGTATGGGCCGTGAACTGGTGTACTGCATTAAAATCGCCCCACTTATGTGTGTATTGTGATGTCTGATTAGATAGTGATTTCCTTTAGACTTACTGATAGAGCACGAATGAGACACCAATGGTAGATGTCTTTGAGTGTCACATATATGAAAGGACACAGATATAAATTACCGAAATCATATGAGATTGATTAATTTGTTTAATAACGTAGACAGTAAATTACAGGCCCATACTATGTTGTGCATAATAAATGTTTATGTCACCTTCACTAGATATATGAGACAGGGATACTTCGGTCATTGATAATATAAATGTAGATGGTTATGTTTTATCATGTTAACTATAGCTAATGCATTTGATATTAAATTGACATAGTTGTCATTTATTATTTAAGTACTTGACTGGATACGAGTAATATCATATTTAGATGAGGGGTGAGATGTTAAACGTATGTGAGTGATGATGGGGGGGGGGGGTATTTACTTTGAATTGACTGTATTTATTGAACTTTAAATTAAATAAGTTAATTCTTGCAACTCTAGGGCGCTAGCTCAAACTTAAGTGTTTTCTCCCCCAAGTGCTCCTAGATAGGGATAGCAGGACTGTTGATTAATCAACCTTATTGTCTACTTTTGCTCATTAGATTTTCTAGACGTATTGATTCTAGTTTAGGTTCTACTCCGCTTCAGTTTATTTACTTTATTTGGGATTTTTGTATTGGGCATTAGCCTAGGATTTATTTACTTCATATTGGTTTGAGAAATCCACTGTTATGTTGGATTTGTCATACACTTATTGCTTGAAGTTTATTATCGCTTTGGATATTAATTAAAACTTAATTATGATTTACCAATACATTTTTATATGTTTTTGTGCTGAGAATGGTATTAATTGACAAAAAGCTCCATCTTTGGCGTATTGTGTCTGGCCAATGTTTAGGTGAGAAAATGGGGTTTGTGATAGTTGGTATCAGAGCATCCAGGTTCTAGTGTCCTTGGGATTTTTGTTGCCTTCATTATGTTTCGCGTTGCGCCCTTTGATATATAGAGCATATAATTAGGGTTCATTGTATTCTTGTGATTTGTATTAACTCGAACCTTGTTCAATTTTAGATGGAAAACGAATGAAGGGGTAGATCTAGGCGCGTAGTTGTACCCGCTACATAGGAGGAGGCTCAATAAGAGCCAGAGTAGTAGCCACATGTCCCACTAGCCCCATAATTAATTACTCTAGCAGAGATTGCCACTATTATGACCTAGGCAGTTCCCACTGCCATGGTGGCCATGATCCTGCACTTTGCACTGCCACAGGATCAACATCAGCCACCACAACCTCTATAGTAGGTAGTCGTACCAGCCCAATCATTGGGGTTAGTTTAGGATAGGGCTAGGTATGCCTTCATTATGGGCCAACCTATAGAGTTCTCAGGTAGTCCAAATCTTCTTGTGGCAAGTAGGTGGAAAAATGTTATACAAAGACATTTACGAATGGTATAGTGTACACCAATGCAGAAGCAGATGTTAGCTTTATTTTAGCTAGTGGAGGTCATGCTCCAATGGTAGAAGTCAGTCATGTCGGTTGTAGAGAGGGATAGCTTGATGATTGATGAGTTTTAGGAGATATTTAAGGGGAAGTATTTTCTGGAGGTTATGCAGTTTGAGAAAAGGAGCCAATTTATGGATCTCAAGCAGGAGGGACGTACCACGACTGAGTATGAGGAGGAGTTTACTACCCTTTCGTACTTTGCAAAGGAATATGTGAGTACTGAGCAAATGAGGATGGATAAATTCATAGTGGTGTTATCTTGGAACATTAGGAAGACTCTTTTGGGGAACCTAACCTTCACCACGTATAATTAGATGGTAAATGTCACACTTATCCACTGTCAGGATCATCGGGCCTTCCAAAAGAACAAGGGAGATAAGTGACATAGAGCTGAGTCATCGAGCTAGTAGGGTAAGACACAAGGGGGTAGCGAATCTGGGACACAACAGTTCAAGTGTACTTCATCCACATATCAAAAAGAGATTCAGGGGTTTCGATAGTCAGAACAGATAGGGCCAACATAGCTATGGTCAATCGGGACAGGGCCAACAGTATAAATGCCATCGGGGTCGAGGTCAGTAAGGTCGAGGCAAGTAGGACCGACAGGCAGAGCGACAACCATTTCACGAGAATTTCTACAATTATGGAGAGATGGGCCATACATCAAGGAAGTGTCCTCGGGGTAACCAGGCAGCTCAGGAGTAGGGAGATAATAGGAAACATCAGGATCCAAAAGGACAACACCAACCTTTACCAGTTCCAAGAGTTATTGTACTAGCCGCTCTAGCACCAGTCGCTCCAGTTTAGGGATAGCCGCCACCACTACACTATGGATGGGTTTACCACATTAGGCAGTTGAGGGTATGTTCCCTATCTTTGGACACGTAGGTCGTATTTTATTTGACACGTGGGGCATCACACTCATTTATTCTCATGGATTTTGCATGTGAGACTGGGATGATAGACTTTGTTGTCGATATCATACTACACATAGACTCACCGGTGGGTAAAGGGGCACCCATACGTTCTGTAGGTCGGGGTATAGGGATAAAGATAGGAGACTAACTTTTATAGCCAACTTATTGGTACCTGATATGCATGAGTATAATATTATCTTAAGGATGGATTGGCTAGCTATATATAGAGCATGTGTTGAGTGTTATGGTAGGTCCATCATCTTCACCATTTTAGGGCAAGAGATGTACCTAGTTGTGATGACGCACCCTAGGGGTGGGTCGAGCACGTACTTATACTATATCGAGGAGGAGACTTCTTTGGAGGTCATGTCACTAGATTCCATTCCAGTAGTTAACGAGTTTTGAATGTGTCTGGAGAGATCCTAGGGTTGACACTTAGTCAGGAGATTGACTTTATGATTGATTTAATTTCGGGCACGAGACCCATTGCACGTACATCGTATCAGATGGCTCTTTTGGAGATGAGAGAGCATCGTGATCAGATTGCGTAGCTATTAGGATAGGGATTCATTAGGAGGAGTACTTCATCGTGGGGTGCTCCAGTTTTGTTTGTCAAGAAGAATGATAGATCATTGCGACTTTGTATCGACTATAGGGAGTTGAACAAGGTCACCATATGGAATAAATATTCGTTTCCCCTCATTGATGATTTGTTTGACCAGTTGAGGGGTGTTGCGTATTTTTATAAGATTGACTTGAGATTGGGTTATCATCAGTTGAGAGTCCGAGAGGAGGATATCTCAAAAATGGCATTTATTACGAGATACATGTCATATGAGTTTTTGATTATGCCTTTGGGATATCCAACGCACATTAAGTTTTATTGATTTGATTCAGACACTGTTTGGATCAGTTTGATATAGTGTTTATTGATGACATTCCAATTTATTTTGGACGATGGAGGAGCACGCATAACACTTACGGGTAGTCTTACAGACACTATAAGACCACCAGTTGTATGCTAAGTTCGAGAAATGTGGTTTTTAGTTACGAGAGGTGGAATTATTGGGCCACATTGTGTCTGAGAGGGGGATATTAGTGGACCCGAGGAAGGTTTCTGTAGTGATGAAGTGGGGACAACCCACTACACCCACCGAGGTATACAGATTTTTAAGAGTAGTCGGGAAGTACCGTCAATTCATTCAGGGGTTCTCCAAGATAGCCATTCCCCTAACAAATTTAAATTGGAAGGAAGTGTCATTTGTATGGTATGATGTGTGCCAGAAGGTGTTTAATAAGATAAAGGCTAGATTAACTACAACACCAATTCTGGCACTACCCCGGGTAGGGATAGACTATAAGGTTTAAACAAATGAGTCCTTAAGGGGACTTGGAGGGGTTTTGATGCAGAAGGAGAGGCCGATAGATTATGCTTTACTAAATCTTAATCCTCATGGGGGACATTACCCCACCCAGGACTTGGAGTTGGCGGCCGTTTTATTTTTTACTATGAGTATAGAGGCATTATCTCCTGGGGGAGATGTTCCAGGTAATCACAAATCATAAGATCCCATAGTATTTGTTCATGCATTTGGAGTTGAATATGAGGGAGAAGTCGTGGCTAGAGTTTGTAAAGGACTACTAGATCGGTATTTAGTACCACTAGGGAAAGGTGAATGTCATAGAGTATGCTTTGAGTGGAAAACCGAGGTTGAAGTTAGTGGCACTGTAAAAGGCAAATTGGAAATGACTTTATGGGGATGATGACTTGACCGATGTAATTATATCAATTCTCACCATCACACCCGAGATCATCATTCGGGAGGTAAAGGCATAGATAGGAAACCAGCTTTTCCAGGAGCGATTTAGGCAGTTGTTAGCCGAGGGAGAGGAGCATTATTCTATTGGGTCAGATGGTGAATTGAGATTCCAGGGCAAATTAGTTATCCTAGATAACAAGGAATTGCATGCGAGCCATTATGTCTGATGCTCATGGTTCATGATTTACGGTACATCCCAAAGGGAATAAGATGTACCACGACATGTGATGCTATTGGTGGGACGAGATAAAGAGAGACACAATATATTTTTTTCCCAAATGTGCAATGCGTCAGTTGGTGAAGGTGGACCATCAGCATCCTGCAGGCGTGTAACAATCTTTAGAGATCCCGATGTGGAAATGGGAGAGCATCTCTATGGACTTCATCACTAGTCTACCTGCATCATAAATAGGGCACGCTTCCATTTGGGTGATCATCAAATGATTGGCGAATGTGGCTCACTTTTTATCGGTCTATCACAGCTCAGAGCAATACGCTAGACTTTTCCTCATAGAAATTGTAAATTTTTATGGGGTACCGTTCAACATTGTGTCGGTTAGGGACAAAGCACTTGTGTCCCATTTTAGGAGGAGATTTCATCAAGCCTTAGGGGAAGAGTCGACATTGAGCCCTTCATATCATCCTCATATCAATGGGCACACAGAGAGGGTGAACTTGATGTTGGAGGACATGTTACAGATGTGCACATTATATTTTTAATGGGAGTTGGGAGAAGAATTTGCCTTTAGTGATATGTGTATACAACAATAGCTACTAGTTCATGATTGGAACGACACCATTTGAGGTGCTTTATGGGAGACCTTGCCGTTCACCCTCATGATAGTGGCGGTGGGGGAGAAAAAGTTACTTTAGCCAGATTTCATTCGGAACACCTCAGAGAAAGTATAGATCATTCGAGCCATGATACGAATTGCCTAGGATAGGTAAAAGAGATATGTAGATACTGGACGGAGACACCTAAACTTTAATGTTGGGGATTAGGTGCTGATTAAAGTGTCTCCCATGAAGGGAGTGGTGCGGTTTAGGAATAAAGGGAAGATGACTCCCGATATGTAGGGCCATTCCCTATTCTTGAGAGGATTGGGCCCTTGGCGTATCAGTTGGGACTTCCGGATCACTTGTAGTGGATGCCAGACATCTTTTACATATTTGCACTGCAGATATTCCTGAAAGATAAGACAGAATATCGATATTGATGATATAGATATCCATGTAGACGCTACCTACGAGGATAGACCAGTAGCCATTCTGAACCGTCGGGAGTACCGACTTCGATCCAAGGTTGTTCCTTTAGTTCGGGTGCAGTGGGGATACCACAGAGAGGACAAGGCGACTTGGGATATGGAGGACGACATGCGCATAAAATATGATGAACACTTCTATCTAGATACGTACTCTTCTAGATTCCGGGGATGGAATCTCATTATTAGGGAGAGGAATGTAATGCCCCGTATTTTTCTAGAATAAATAAAACTATATTTTTGGAATAAAATAAAATTCATGCAACTTAACTTAAGTTGGTGAATTTAATTTAATAATTGCGAAAAAGTAATTATTTATTATGTCATAATGATGTGTGATTGATTTTTATATTAATAATTACAATTGAAAATAATTTCATGTGTAGTAGAAAATTTATAAATGGTGCGTGACTTGATTATAAATATAATTGCGGGATAGAATAATTGGGATGCACTTTAAGAAGTTATATGGGCTGATCTAGGTGTTTAAATCTTTCGAAATGGTTTCTGGGTATATGTATATAAGTTGGTAGCCTTTTGGGGTTGTCTAATTATGGGTTCAAGACAATTTGGGGGTCCAAAATTGGGTAAAGAAGTCCAACTCGGGATTCGAGATTAATATAAGATTAGAGGGGAAGATTAACACTCACCACACTTAATGAAATACATAACCCTAGAAGCCCCACCTCAAGAGAGAAGGTAACAAAGGCCAAAAATGAGAAGAAATAAGGAATTCAACGGGAAATTCATGAACCGCATATCCAGGCAAGAAATTTCTTGCTTAATTTAATGTCCAGTGTTCTTCTTGATTCATCGTAGTAAACCCCATGTGATTTTCGGGTTTTAGTTGGTAATTTGGTGATTAATGGTAAGGATAAATCTTATGCACATAGATGACTAATTGGGATATAGGTGGTTAACCCAGAAATATAGGATAATCGAAATCTTGAATTGGATAATAGATGCCTTAGGATTTTCTTATAATAAATTTGTAAAAATTTGATTCACATCCAGAGGTCTTTGATGTATGTCTAAGATATAGAAATTATGACTTTGAACCCATGTTATATGCCCCAAATCTGATTTGTATATAGTTGAAATTATGATAGAAAATTAGGGCTAAGGGTTTTGATTTATTCATATAAATTCTGGAATTTGAGGGAATAAAATTGATGTTAATATATGAAATTAAGTCTTCTGAGATGAGTAACTACGTAGTAGATACTTGTTCATATAATTATAAAATGGAATTAACAATAAGAATGGATATTGGGAAGGAATTAAGAAATCCTGTAATAGGAAAACATACTAGATCTGGGCTTCTGCCCAAGTCCGAATCGATTCGGCCATAAATCTGAATCAATTTGGTTAGGCGCATTGATTCGGCCTGGGAGGCGAATCAATTCGGCCCCTGGCGCAAGTTGAGCTGGGGCTGGGGATGGATCTGGGTATTTTTAGAAAACCATACGAGTTAGTGTGACAATGTTTGGGTCAATGAGAAATTTATTAAAATTTCTAATATGGCACGTATATTACTCGGGTAGTTATATTTAACTTGATGGTTAAATAATCTTTTAAGGAAGAAGGAATTCATAATTAACGGGATGGTAAATTATTAATGAGTGAATATTTTGGATACCTTAGGTAATTATAGAGTAATTACCAACACATATTATATGGTAATAATATGTGTTTATATTTATATGTGTGGACATACCAATGTTCATGGACGGTCCTATCGGTTTGGTGTTTCATGCATTTGGGACCGTAGCACACATCGACACAGATGGGTTAGACGTCGTGTAGGTCATTTTTATAGGTACTACGTAGCAACGCTATTTACGAGAGGTAGGTGTAGATGCTAGTATCCTTTGTCACCGATTGATATGAACTGTGAACTGGTGTACAACGTTGGGACCGCTCCACTTATGTGTGTATTATGATGTTTGATTGGACAGAGTTTTCCTTCGGACTTATCGATAGAGCACAAATGAAACATGACTCGTAGATGCCTTTGAATGCCGAATATATGAAAGGACATATATATAAATTACCCGAATCAAAGGAGATTGATTAAGTTATCTAAACCGTAGACAGTAAATTACATACCCATATTATATTGTGCATAATAGATGTTTATATCACCTTCACAAGATATATGAGACTGAGATATTTCAAGCATTAATAATATAGATGTATATGGTTACGTTTTAGCATGTTGACTATAGATAATGCATTTGATATTAAATTGGCACAGTTGTCATTTATTATTTCGGGACTTGATTGTATACGAGTAATATCAAACTTAGATGAGGGGTGAGATGTTAATCATATGTGAGTAACGATGGGGGATATTTACTTTGAATCGACTGTATTTATTGCACTTTAAATTAAATAAGTTAATTCTTGTAACTCTATGGCGCTGACCCAAATTTAAATGTTTTATCCCCCAGGTGATCCTACATTGGGATAATAGGACTATTATCAAATCAGCTTTGCAGTCTCCTTTTGCTCATCAAATTTTTTAGACTTATTGATTTTAGTTTAGGTGCTATGCTGCTTCAGTTTATTTACTTTATTTTGGATTTTTGTATTGGGCAGAAGCCCGAGATTTATTTACTTCATGTTAGTTTGAGATATTTACTTTTATGTTTGATTCCTTATACACTTAGTGCTTGGTTGGATTTTATTATTGCTTTGGATATTAATTCAAACTTAATTATGATTTACTAATACATGTTTACATGGTTTGATGATGAGAATGGTATTAATTGACAACAAGCCCAATCTTTGATGTATCGTGTCTAACTAACCTTTACATGTGAAAATGGGGGTTGTTATAATGAAGCTTTCCAACGACCCCTTAGGCTAAACTCAAATTGTGTTTTGTAAAACCTAATATAACAATCCAAATGATATGGGACACATGCGTATACATATACTCCTACAATCACCTCCTTTGTGTATTTCGTAAAAAACACACAAACTTAAAAATCACAAGAAAATGAATCAAGTTTATTATCTAAAAACTACTTTCCCAACCAAAGGCCAATGAGATACACTAAATACAATTACAAGAAATTTAAAGCAAGACACTCAAGGGCCAGTTCAAAGAGCTTATTATACCTATTTTTCTGTCAAACACTATGAATTTCATCAAATACCAATGTATAATATAAACATAAAAAAATATGAGTAATAAGATAAATCATGTTAATATGTCATTGTACACATGTAATAATCAAACTACTAAAGTGACCCTCCTAACCACACAAATCCTCTCAATAAACATGATCGCATAGAACACTCTACCTAACCCGACATGCTAAAAAAACTACCATATCTTTCTATTTAAAAATGTCACCTTTTTTTTTTGTCACAAATGAGTTACTCTATCAAAATATTTGTTTAGAGATTTCAAATTTTAATCATTAATGGTTTTTTATTCCCAATCTACTCAAATGAAACTACACTTTGCACTATAGATGTATCTAAGGGGACTTTACCTAATTTTTTTAGCCCAATCTATTGTGTTGATCTTTCCATCTCTCATCTATTCTTCTCAACTATAAGTTAACTTCTTGATTTCTATACACCTATGTGTTACTCTCATCTAGGATGAATCACAATGTATTATTTAGATATCATCGGTTTGGCTCCGTTTGGGAGAACGACTTCATCTTTTTCACCATTTCTTATACTCATACTCATCTTTAGTTGTGATTCAAATCCACCATTTTTGGGTCTATAACACAATTGAAAGAGATTGGGATTTAAGATTCATCACCTTCTTATTTGATTCATCCTCTTAGAGTTTATTCACTCATTATTTGCCTCATCTCTCTAGACACTTATGGCTTCTGATCCACCTTCCAAGATATGGGCTAATTTCAACCACCCCATAATCTTATATACTTGATGTCTCAGTGACATTGAAGTTGTTAATGTCCAACCAGTGAACCATGAAACACCAGCTAAAGATGTTCAAGCAAGACATAATGAGTCGAATCCCAGATAATCCTACTATAAACCTTTCACACCGACAGTCGTGAAAGGAGGAGCACCACCTTTTGCTAGGGGATCACCCCTAGATCCTACAAAGAAGGTCCCATATGGCATACGTATGAGGGAGATAGAAGATCCTCATTGTCTCCACCTTGGTAAGGAGGTGGAAGGCGGACATAAGCACATTGCTTATGAGGATGATCCTTAGTGTGAGAAGAGAACCATAGATGAGAGCCATACAAGGTCATATCGAAGGTTAAAGGATAGGGAGATAATGTTGTAGTGGACTAAAAACCTTGTAATATCGTAGTTCATAGGATGGAAAATATTATTGGTAGTCTCATCGGGAGCTGAGACTCTACTTAGAGGGGATACATGGATAACTCACGATTTGTAACAAGTATTATCATTTATCTGATACTAACCAAGTTCAAACCTCCAGTGATGATGCCCAGGTATAATGGAGTACCAACCCAGTTCATCATAAAGAAATGTACCAAACTGCTGCTGACATATACTCCGTACCTAGAGTGATGAGGCGTCTTGCATTTTCTAGCACCTTCACTAGCGCTGCCCACATGTGGTGCATGGGCTTGCCAAGAGGAAAAATTATAAATTCCAAGACACTGATCAAGAAGTTTATTCATCATTTTGTTTTGGCACGAAGATAGCTAAGATAGTGACTCATTTATTAAATGTGGAATAAGGGAAGGGTGAACCACTGAGATATTTTATATATCGATTCTGTAAGTAGAATTTGCAAGTCGAAGAATATGACGATAATATTGCGATGACAACCCTTATTAGTGGGATACATCCTAGAAAACTGTACTAGAAACTCTCTAAGGATCCTTCAAAGTCCATGACTAAATTTATAGCTAAGGTTGGGAGAATCATGAATGTAAATAAGGCCATGAAGGACAAGAAAGGAGACCAAAGGGAGTTAGGTGACAACAAGTCTGGCCAAGGCGGAGACAAAGATAAAGATGAAAAGAAGCCAAGTGAAGACATGCTTCCTAAGTACAATCAACTCACTGTTAGCCCCAACCACATACTGAATGAGATAAAAAATTATAAGGACTTAAATTTTCTAGAAAAGCTTAGGGCCCCTCACCACAAAAAGAATAAGAATAAATGGTGCGAGTTTCGCCAGAATCACGATGATACTACCGATCAATGCTTTGACCTGATATAAAAAATAAAGAAGTTGTTAAAACAGGGAAAGATGAGACGATATGTGGGGTGAAGATGATCTCAAGAGTTATAGTTGGTGGAGGAACCGAACCATCAAATAAAAAAGGCTCATGTCGTCGAGGAAAAAGCGAGTCTGAAACGAATATATATCAGCTTGGCATAATCTGAATAGAAAGCAATAAAGATGAAGAAGGTGAATGTTGAAAGCCTCATGGTGGGTTTTTCTAGATTATATTTTAAAGGCATTCTGTACCGTCACGATGACCCACTAGTTGTCAGCTTGAGAGTGCACGAATATAATGTATTTTGAATTTTAGTAGACGGAGGCAGCTTGACCGACATAATATTTTGGTATTATTTCAAAGGCTTTATAAGAAGGGATTTTTCTTGAGGCTGGGGTGTTATAATATGAATGGAGGTGTAACCTCTATTAAAATGGCAATAAATCGCTAAACAAGTTGTTACTAACAATGATAAGATGAACACATTTATATAAGATCAAACACTTTATATCGAACTTACAAAACACTCGTGCTTAACTCATGATAGGAAATAAATGAACCTCTTAAGTAATTCTATTAGAGGGAAAGAAAATCAAGCACTCTTAGATATACCCTGGGTAGCCAGCTCAAACACCAAGGTTCAACAAATAGGGGTCACGGGTCAATAAATGCTTGGATCTTGGTACTAAAAGATTCGATGAAGTGTGTAAATGGTGGGTGGATAAATGATCTGGTTTTGTAATAACTCTTTCTCTTTCTCTTAATGTAAAAAAATCACAATAGTTGTGAAAACTCTCTCCCCCTCTTATAGTGGCCAAGACGCCTATATAGTGACTAAACTCACTCGAGTGGCACGAGGCCCAATAAATATGAAAGGTATATCCTCATACTTTTATGTCACTGGCATTAGATGCGAAGATGTGCTAGCATGCCCCTACGTCATAGGCATTAAATGCCAATAGATAACTTTTATGATGTACTATATGTCAAGTAACTATCATCACATTGGTAATCTACCAAACTACTTGATAACCCCCAAACTAACATGGTTTACTAAAGTTTGGATTATATAGCAGGTAAGTCACACGTGACATCACTCAAGACAAATGTTGCTTTTGCTAAAGACTGTTTGGTACTAAGCCCAATGTGAAATGGAAATCATGGTTTCTGTAGATGTGCTCTTTTGGTTTATGGTCCATATATGTTTTACTAGGTGTATCTAAAATGGTTAAGTCAAGCCTTAAAGTTTCCTTACTTTTCAATCCTCTAAACCAGTTCCCTCGAAGGTTCCGTCCCTGAAGTAATTCAATAGAGCATGAAAGCTCTTCCATGCCCTACAAGACTTGGCCCCTCATGGATACTGATTGACCTCACTCTCATATTAAAAATCATTACAAATTACAATTACAATATGCCTCTACAAATATATGATATGAACAAGCTGAAACTAAATAATATAGAGCTCCCTTGAACAGTTTCTTTGAGGAGCTTCCTCCCGGCCTTTTTTCTACTTTTTCCAAACTAACTCATTAGCCTGCTCGCTTGGCTCTGTACCTTCCTCTATTAGGAGGGGGACTTATCTCTAATTTAAAAGATTGCCTTTAGTCTCCACTTGTATTTTCTCCCCCGTGTGGATATTTATTGTGTGACTAAGAAATGTCTGCATGAAACATCTCAAGAAGAGAAACCTTCATTCTTCCAAATCTTCTCTTATGTGCTCAGTCTCAGTTAGGACCGAGGAGGCTTCTAGCGAGGGACCTTAGTGAATTTGAATTTTTTAAGTTTCCAATGAACAACCCCCCATGAAAAAAATGAGTGTGAAAATTCTTTCTTCACCCAAAAGTTTCTTTCTCTTTCGTTTGTGTGTGCACTCAGTAATTATTGGGTTGTTGGGATCCATTGATCCAAAAGGAGATGTTGGTTTTTAACTTTTCATAGCTCAAACACATGGCACAGGAGATGCCACCACCACCACTTCCTCCATCGGATAGTGGAGTAGGACCCAGTTCCAGTCATCCAGCACCTCAGTATGAGATGATGATGTGGCGGCAGCCTTGAAGTCTCTAGAAGCAAGCCAACGGATCATGCAAGAGCAGTTCACAGGTCTAACCCAGAACATACTAAGACCACCAGGGGTATCACGTGAGATAATTACTCCGACAGTGGCTCTAGGGCAGCATGAGGCCAAGGGACCACCCCAGGCACCACGCAAAGACTTTCCACCCCCTCAGCGGCGGAGGGATGTTGCTGACCCCCCACGTCTACGCCTGGGGAGGCAAGGAAACCCTTGCCCCGAGGACAGGTATGACTATCTGGAGGGAGAGGAGGCCCCCAAAGAATGCTGGAAGCCATATGAGGTCTCCAACAATACTGTACATCCTCTTTAGGAGAGTAGAGGGAAGTGCGGGAGGCAAAATCCTGACGATCGCCCAAGAGGCTCTTCTTTTGATTGCTTGAGCAGGGGGTCGGCCTTTGAGAGGATGGGCCCTGTAAATGACCTTCGGGAAAAATTGTACAGATCAAGGAGTACTGCGAGGTCCAGAAGAGAGGCAGCAGATGGCCGACCCCATGACGGCCAGGGGGAAGTAAATAGCCGATGCAGTCATGCCGCTACAGAACCCTCCGTCCACCTCAAAGAGGTGGCAGGGGATAACATCGGCCAAGCTGACCCTACGAGGCCCTAGAATGACTTGATCCAGCGACTGGAGGATAAGATCGGTGATATTTTGAAGAGCCGAGACCCTCTTCAAAGAGGATACTCCATAGTAGTCAACTTCCCTACGCCATCAAAGTTTAAGCCAACTGTGGTCACCCCAAGGTATGACGGGAGTAGCAACTCTGTCCATCATATTGAGATGTATCAATCAACGACAGACATATACTCTATCTCAGATGAGATGAGGTGTCGTGCCTTTTCTGGTACTCTAACTGGGGATGCACATGTCTGGTACATGTCTCTTCTAAAAAACTCCATTGAAAGATTTAAGTAGTTGGCAGACCGGTTTATCCACAACTTTTTCTTTGGGGTGAGGCCACAGAAGAAGACCACACACCTGATCTATGTTAAGCAGGGGAAGAATGAGAGTCTAAGAGACTACATAGCTAGATTCAACATAGAAAAGTTAGAGGTGGAAGATTATGAGGAGAGCATAGCCATGAACGCCCTCATTGGAGGACTCCAGAAGGGAAAGCTGCTATGGATGCTTGTTGAAGACCCTCCGAGGATGATGGCTGAATTGCTATCGATAGCAGAAAAGGTGATGAACTCCGAAGAGGCGATAGTCGAAAAATACGAAGATGAAAAAGGAGGCACTAGTGGGGGTAAGTACCCTAAGAAGAACAAAGAGCGGAAGAAGAGGTCTATAAAAAACAAGTTCGCTGATTACAACCCTATGACGGTCAGCTATGAACATATTTTCAATAAGATAAAGAGTGATCGGTCCCTGAATTGGCCTGCTAAGTTGAGGGCAGCCCCCAACAAGAGGAACAAAAACTTGTGGTGTGAATTTCACTAAGACCATGGCCACGTGACAGACAAATGCTTCGCCCTGAAGGATGAGATTGAAAAAATGTTGAAAGAAGGGAAGCTAAGGAAGTATGTTGATAAGAGTGCCTTCAAGAGGGGCCAAGGGGATGACCCCAGAAAGAAGAGATGTGATGCATGCCGAGAAGATCCTCCAAAAAGAGGGGATGACCCTTCGGATGATGAGGATGATCCTGACCTCCCTCCAAGAGACGACCACGGACCTATCAAGAGACTTAATATGATATCTCTCGGTGTGGGGATGATCTCCGGGTGTCTGGAAGGAGGAGGGTCAGAGGTCGCAGATAGGTAGGCCCATGTAGCTGAAGCCAAGGCCGTGACCAAAGTTGTACACTCAACCTCCCTGGAGGCAAAGTCAGAAAAGAGGAAGAAGGTCGATATGGATACTTTAATAGTAGGGTTCTCAAGAATGGACTTTAAAGGCCTCTTAGCCCCGCATGATGACCCTCTCGTCATCACTACCAGGGTGCACGGATGCGAGGTGCCGAGGATCTTGGTAGATGGGGGTAGCTCTGCAGATGTGATGTTTTGGCCATGCTTCAAAGCCTTAGGCCTCAGCCGTGCTAGACTCATCCCGTACCATCTCCCATTGATTGGGTTCAGTGGGGAAAAGGTTCATCCCCTTGGAGTGTATGAGGCTGATGTCAGGATGGGGGACGAGTGGCCGAGATGGCTTACCAAGAGGGTCGGCTTTTTCATGATGGATGAACATGTCTTCTCGTCCTACAACATTATACTGGGGAGGGTAGCCCTCAAGGGGTTTGAAGCTGCTATGGTCCATCAGATGATTAAATTTCCAACCCCTTATGGGGTAGGGGAAGTTCAGGGAGACCAGATGACAGCACGACAATGTTACTACAACTCTACCGAAGAAAGAGAGGCGCATAAGAAGGCAACAACCACTTACAATATTGACACCCTTGACCCTAGGGATGAGACAAAGCTAAAGAAAGGAGAGGCCGCCGAAGAGGTAGAATCCATCATCCTCAAT
Source organism: Sambucus nigra (assembly GCA_949130495.1). Classification (NCBI taxonomy): domain Eukaryota; kingdom Viridiplantae; phylum Streptophyta; class Magnoliopsida; order Dipsacales; family Adoxaceae; genus Sambucus; species Sambucus nigra. Next base: position 154,899,897 of record OX422212.1, read on the forward strand.
GAGGATGACCTGGAAAAAATCATCTAACTCGGCAAGACTCTAAAGCCAAACATCAAGCATGACCTCATCAAGATATTGAGGAGAGGACAGAGCGTCTTTGCATGGAGTCATTCAGATATGCCGGGGATCGACCCTAAAATCATGTGCCACAAGCTCAACGTGGTAGAGGGTGCAAAGCCGATAAAGAAAAAGAGGAGAATTTACTCTAGAGAAAAATATGAGGTCATAAGGGATGAGGTTAAAAAGTTAGAAGATGCTGAGTTTATCAAAGAGGTCATCTACCCTGAATGGATGTCCAATGCAGTCATTATCCCAAAAGCCAATGGGAAGTGGAGGATATGTGTAGACTTCACAGACCTCAACAAGCATTGTCCCAAAGACAACTTCCCTCTCCCCTGCATTGATTAGATGGTAGACGCCACCGCAGGCCATGAACTAATGAGTTTCATGGATGCCTACTCAGGCTACAACCAGATCTTTATAAGCCCTGGAGACTCAGAGAACACTCTTTTATCACCGACAAAGGGACATACTATTATAGGGTCATGCCCTTTGGCCTAAAGAATGCAGGGGCAACGTATCAGCGCCTTGTGAATAAAATGTTTGAAGACCAAATTGGGAAGTCTATAGAGGTCTATGTACATGACATGCTGACCAAGAGTTTGAAGGAAAGCCGACCTCGAGAGGACCTTTAATACGATGGACAAGTACCAGATGAACTCAACCCGGCCAAGTGTGTCTTCGAGGATGGGGCAGGGAAATTCTTGGGGTTCATCGTGAATTAAAGGGGCATTGAGGCCAATCTTGAGAAAATAAAGGCCCTCCTAGAGATGAAGACCCCCAAGACCATTAAAGACATCCAGAGGCTCACGAGGCGAGTGGATGCTTTGAATAGGTTCGTATTCAGAGCCACAGACAAGTGTTTACCATTATTCAAAATACTCAGAAAGGACTTCGAATGAAGCGAAGAGTGTGATGAGGCTTTCAGGGAGTTAAAGTCATACCTAGGGTCTCCCTTGTTATTGTTGCGACTAATGCAAGGCGAATAGCTACATGTGTACTTAAATGTCTCTGAATCAACCATCAGCGCAGCCATTATGAGAGACGAAGACGGGGTACAGAAGCCTGTGTATTTCAACAGTAAGGCACTCCAGGGGGCAGAGCAAAGATACCCAAGGATGGAGAAGTTAGCCTATGCCTTGTTCCATGCATCAAGAAAGATGAAGCCATACTTCCAGTCCCATACAATGGTCATCCTCATTGACTCTCGTCTTAGGCAGGTCTTACACAAGCCAAAAAAATCAGGGAGGCTAATGACCTGGGCTATAGAGTTAGGGGAGTTCGACATCGTGTACCAACTTAGGACGACCATTAAGGGGAAAGCATTGGAAGATTTCATGGATGAATTTACTTGGGAAGACGATGAAGCTGAAGATGAGAGCTTCGAGAAGACAGATGCCCTACAAAGCCCACTTGCTGACACACCCACAGATAAGGCTGAGACAAGCACCGCTAAAAGAAAGGTGGCCAAAAATGAAGAGGGAAGATATCTATTTAGACAGGGGTCCCTCATCGAGGGAAATTTCTCAAAAGAACAGAATGTGGAGCCTCTTCATCGACGGGTCCTCCTGTAACAGCGGAAGTGGAGCGGGACTGATAGTATCAGCACCTGATGGCACAGACATTGAGTACGCCCTGAGGTTCAACTTCAAAGCCTCCAACAACGAGTCTGAATATGAGGCCTCGATAGCAGGGCTCTCCTTAGCTAAGTCTCTTAGTATCGGCCAGATTATGGTCCATAGTGATTCAAGGCTAGTAGTGAATCAGATACTAGGAGCCTACGAGGCCAAGGATGAGCGGATGACCAAGTACCTTGAAAAGGTGAGGTTACTATTGAAGAGCTTCAGAGAAGTAAAATTGAATAGGATACCTAGGTTCGATAATGGTCGAGATGATGCACTTGCTAAGTTGGCCTCGACAATTAGGACAGATGTCAGGAGGACAGTCCCAGTGGAAATTTTGCTTCGACCAACTATTGAAGATGCTGAGGGAACACTTGGAACTTGCTTAAATGTTTCTAAGGAAGATTCATGGATGAACCCTCTGATCAGATACATTAAAGAGGAGGAGATTCCAGAAGCAAGGCAAGAAAGGAAGAAGCTGAGATACAGAGCTGCAAAATTCACTGTCATCGGAGACACCTTGTACAAAAAGGGGTTCTCGCTCCCTTTGCTTAGGTGTGTGCACCCATCTGAAGTCCCACGCATTTTGTAAGACGTGCATGAGGGGTCATGTTCAAGACACATTGGGGGCATATCTTTAGCGAAGAGGGTGATTACACAGGGGTACTGGTGGCCAACCTTGGGGAAAGATGCCACAGTATATGTAAAAAAGTGTGACAAATGTCAAAGATTTGCCACCATCCCTCACCAACCCCGTCAGCCTCTTACTTCCATTACATCCCCGTGGCCATTTGCAATGTGGGGGATTGACCTAGTAGGACCCTTTCCTAGGGCCATCAATAACTATTGGTTCCTCATCGTAGCCATTGACTATTTTTTAAAATGGGTGGAGGCGGAGCCGATGGTAACGATCACAGAGCAGAAGACCTTCCAGTTCATCTTGAAAAATATTATATGCAGATATGGTCTCCCCAACACCCTCATATCAGATAACGGGACTCAATTCAAGAATGCATCTCTAGAGAGGTACTGTGAAAGGGTGAGTATCAAACAATTCTTCTCTACCCCAGGCCGACCTCAAGCCAACGGGAAAACGGAAGTTACAAACAAGACGATCCTGGATTGGATCAAAAAGAGACTTGAGGAGGCAAAAGGAAGATGGGTTGAGGAGTTATATGTTGTACTATGGGCCTACAGGACGACAACAAAGACTTCTACCGGAGAAACCCCGTTCATGCTAGCTTATGTTTCAGAAGTCGTCATCCCCACCGAAATTGGGTTTCCTACTCATAGGGTCCAAATGTATGACCCCCAGAAAAATATAGAAGAAAGGAGACTTGACTTAGACCTAATTGAGGAAAGGAGGGAAGACGCTGAGATAAGGCAAGCTGGCTACCAATAGATTTTACAACCAAAAGGTGAAGCAGAGGCCAATTGTAGTGGGGGATTAAGTCCTCAAAAAGACTTGGCAGAAGCCCAACAAGCTCCACCAAAATTGGCATGGCCCATATAGGGTCATCGATGAAGTTGTCCCAAGAACCTATAGACTAGAAAACCTAGAGGGGGAAGCCTTTTCCAACCCCTAGAATGCAGATCATTTGAAGAAATACTATCAATAATTTTGCAAAGTCCTATCAGACCACAGTTGTAATGAACGTGTTGCTCTAACAGAACACTTGGAGTGTTAATGAGAATGTCACATTGGTCCCTCATTTTGTGTTTGATTGATTCTAGTGTAAATGGGGTGATGCTCGTTAGGTCCACCCTCGGCTATAATGAGGGTCAATGGTGGGGATGACCCCTCATTACCCTAAAAAAAGACGAGGGAAGACTTTATTAAAAACATTATTAATTTGGTTGAAGCCACCCTCGCATATGTTGAGGGTCAATGGTGGGGACGACCCCTCATTACCCTCAAGAAAGACGAGGGAGGACTTGCTTCAAAACCATTAGGTTTGTGAAAAACCATCCTCGGCTATGATGAGGGTCAATGGTGGGGACGACCCCTCATTCACCCTCAAGAAAGACGAGGGGGGGCTTCAAAATGTTAAACATCAATTAAGATTGCTGGTAACCACCCTCGGTTATGATGAGGGTCAATGGTGGCGACGACCCTTTATTCACTCTCAAGAAAGACGGGGGGGGGGGGGGGGGGGCTTAAAAACTTTAAAACATCAATTAAGATTAGTGGTAACCACCTTCGGCTATGATGAGGGTCAATGGTGGGGACGACACCTCATTTACCCTCAAGAAAGACGAGGGGGGCCTTCAAAACCATTAAGTTTGTAAAAACAACCCTTGGCTATAATGAGGGTCAATGGTGGGGACAACCCCTCCTTTGCCCTCAAGAAAGACGAGGGAGTACTTGATTAAAAACATCATTAACTTGGTGTAATCCACCCTCGGCTATGATGAGGGTCAATGGTGGGGACGACCCCTCATTACCCTCAAGAAAGACAAGGGAGGACTTGCTTTAAAACCATTAGGTTGGTGAAAAACCACCCTCGGCTATGATGAGGGTCAATGGTGGGGACAACCCCTTATTCACCCTCAAGAAAGACGAGGGGGGAGTTAAAAACTTTAAAACATCAATTAAGATTGGTGGTAACCACCCTCGGCTATGATGAGGGTCAATGGTGGGGACGACTCCTCATTTACCCTCAAGAAAGATGAGGGGGGACATCAAAACCATTAAGTTGGTAAAAACAACCCTCGTCTATAATGAGGGTCAATGGTGGGGACGACCCCTATTTTGCACTCAAGAAAGATGAGGGAGGACTTGATTAAAAACATCATTAACTTGGTGGAAGCCACCCTCGGCTATGATGAGGGTCAATGGTGGGGACGACCCCTCATTACCCTCAAGAAAGACGAGGGAGGACTTGCATCAAAACCATTAGGTTGGTGAAAAACCACCCTCGGCTATGATGAGGGTCAATGGTGGGGACGACCCCTCATTCACCCTCAAGAAAGATGAGGGGGGACTTCAAAATTTTAAACACCAATTAAGGTTGGTGAAAAACCACCCTCGGCTATGATGAGGGTCAATGGTGGGGACGACCCCTCATTCACACTCAAGAAAGACGAGGGGGGACTTCAAAATTTTAAACACCAATTAAGGTTGGTGAAAAACTACCCTCGGATATGATGAGGGTCAATGGTGGGGATGACCCCTCATTTACCTTCAAAAAAGACGGGGGTGACTTCAAAACCATTAGATTGTTGGTAACCACCCTCGGCTATGATGAGGGTCAATGGTGGGTACGACCCCTTATTCACCCTCAAGAAAGACGAGGGGGACTTTAAAACTTTAAAACATCAATTAAGATTGGTGGTAACCACCCTCGGCTATGATGAGGGTCAATGGTGGGGACGACCCCTCATTTACCCTCAAGAAAGACAAGGGGGACTTCAAAACCATTAAGTTGGTAAAAACAACCCTCGGCTATAATGAGGGTCAATGGTGGGGACGACCCCTCCTTTGCCCTCAAGAAAGACGAGGGAGGACTTGATTAGAAACATTAATTTGGTGGAAGCCACCCTCGGCTATAATGAGGGAAAATGGTGGGGATGACCCCTCATTTACCCTCAAGAAAGACGAGGGAGGGGTTAGTGAGTTAATTTAAAAACATCACAAGGCAAATCATACAAGAGTCAAATATAAAAGACAGAAAGAGGCATTATATTACAAAATGTTTATACTTGTTCAGCAAAAATAGAGTACAAAAATATTGATTACATGAAGAGGGTACGAGCTACATACAACCACCCTATTGAGCAACGTCGGAGGGCAATGTTTCAACATTGATTATGGGGGTTTCTTCTATGACCAAGAGAGGCTGATCCTCAGACGTGCCGGTACCCTCGACGTGCACTTAGGACATCACTTGGGCAAAGGCCTCAGCAATCAGAGGATCGTCCAGTTGAACTGCTTCAAGCGAAGGGCGGACAGAAGACACTGCATCAGCGAACTTTAGGACGACCCACCGATAGGCCGTCCTAATTACCCTCTCCAAGTAATTAAGACCGAAGCCTTGAAACTCGTCCGAAAGTTTATAGGCCTCAACAGCATTGGCCTCTGCCTTCTTCACAGCCTTGGCTAGATTCCTCTTGAATTGAGCAGTCATAGCCTCTTCCTTCGTCTTGAACAGATCATCTCTAGCCTTCAGTTCAGCATCGTGCTGCTTCGTCAGCTTATCCAAGACCCAGGCATATTCGGTCCTGGCACTCTCCAGTTCAGCCCTTGCAGTCTCAAGCTCTGTCTGCAGATCAGCCTCATGCTGAATGCCCTCTCGGCTTCATGAAATTTTTGTTAGTTTTCATCCATCCACTTAGTGGCCGAGGTAAAGGCACAGACAGACTGCACAGAAAAAGACACTTGTTAAGAGGCCGAGGAAATAGTTGGTAAAAATTCAATTAAGGAGATAAAGTAAAAACAATTACCTGAGCCAGTGTGTGCAGACCATAATCATAAATCTTGGTCGGGGAAATCTTTGATAAGAATTCATAGTCCGTGGCCGAGGGAGCGGAAAACATCGAGGCCTTGATCGCCCTCAAGTTAGCAATGAGAGAAGACGGTTCAGCCTTCAAGAATGCTAAGTTCTGAGACCAATATGCCCCCATACTGGAAGAGGAACCATCCCCCTCAGACGGATCCATCCTTGCCCTCGTCCTAGAATCCGACCGAGGGTCAACAGGGACTTTCGGCTCTTTCCTTTTATGACTATCGGTGGTCGGCTCAACATGCGTCGGCCCCATGGCCTTTGACTTCCTCCGAGCCTGCTGAAGCTCTTTGCCTTTCTTCTTGCCAAGACCAGATAGCAAGCTTGGGGTAGTCATTTCCCAGAGATGGCCAGAAATACCTGCAGGACGATCTGAAAAGAAGATGACACATCAGAAAAATGCAGAGGCAAAGATGAAACACTTGGAAAAAATCAAAGATTAGGCAAAAAATAATAATAACTCACATAGCTCCATCAAGGGGCTGACCCTCAGACCAGCTTCTTTGAGGAACTGAGGGGTCATAAGATCTTCAAACTTTGCAAGTCCACCCTCTCTCCCTTGTTCTCTCAGATACTCGACTATGTACTTCTCATTCAGACTAAGTTCGGGGTCTGACCTAGCCTTTATCGAGGGGTTAGACCATCTCCTTGGAACCCTCGGACCGTCGTCCAAAGGTTGAGTCTCGGCAGCAAATTCCCATTCTTTAAAAATGAAGAAAAATCTCTTCTTCCAGTCGTGGTTGGAGGCTTATGCCATGTGGAAAAGTTTTTTATCAGACCTCCTCGCCCCCAGGTGATAGTACCCAGGCTGTTTGGACGAGGAAGTGATATTATAACATGCCAAAAACACGTCGGCTGAAGGCTGGTCAATGAAGGCATTCTTCCACAAAGAGACGTAGCCGATGATCGTCCTTCAGGAGTTAGGAGGAAGTTTAGAGGGGGCAACGCCGAGGGCTGATAGTATATTGACTATAGAAGGGTGCAGAGGGAATCTAACGCCGACCTTCAACATCTGTTCATATACAACGATCTCCCCCTCATCACCCTCAAAGACTCTTTTAGACTCAGAGGGAACCCTCATACTTATGTTGGGTCGTATGCCAAAGAGATGCCTCCATAATAAGAGATCACGGTCTTTGACTGACGATACATAAGTGGAAGCGATTGAAGTGTCAACTTGACTATCAACACCATCAGAAGAACCCTCTCTGTCGTCCTCATCTCTCTCGTCCCCAGATCCTCCAACCTCCGAGGGACCACCTGGAAAGGCTACTTGAAATGCATAGGGGGATAGTGCTGTCACAGGGACAGCCTCAGAAGGTGCAGTGCCCTCGGCTTGTCGGCCTGGGCTGAGGGTGGATGTCTCTCCCCTCCTACAAGGGTCAGCCCCTATCGAAGATGATACATTATCATCCATTTATCCTTCGTGTGAATGACTCTCGGATGGACCACTAGACGACCCTCTGAACTCAGATGGTACCACGGTGGCTAATGGGATTGGAAAGATGGGTCGTACCCAATTAGGGTTGGCCCCTCATCTCTTCTCCTCCTCTTCCTCTACTCGTCTGATCTCTACAAAGAACTTCTCTCTCATGTATGGAAACTCCTCAGCTAAATCGTAAAGCCTCCTAAGCATGGAGGGGAGGACCCTACACTTAGAAGAATTTGGCTAACCTAACTACAAACAAGTTGGAAATTGACTAAGTTGGACTTTTGGATTGAAACTAAGGAAAGTAAAGGTTTTAACCAAGAACATTCAAGAACAAGCCACCGGAGAAGAACGCCGGAAAGTTATGAAATAGACAAAGAAAAATCTAGTCCTACAGACCTAAAGCAGTCGCAGTGTTAAAAAGCAATGGAATGCAAAAAGGGCACTGGCTCAGAAGGATTACCTAAGAAGGGATGGCGAGGCTTAATGAAGAAGTCGCAGAAATGGATATGGCTATGGAGCTGTGGAAAATCTAGAGAAAGAGCTTTGTCGCAAAGAAGAACAAGAGAAGAAATAATTTCAAAAATTTCTTAAATACCTTGCTAATGAGTGGGCACATTAACCAAGGAAGAATACAACCCACGAGGAGGGCATCATTAGGGCACAAAGTCCCAAGCAAAGTGTGCAACCGTCATGCCTGGGAAAATGGAATGGCAATGGATATCTGCCTAGATGTCACATCAGCTTGATAGGTGTCATTCATTTAACTAACCATACACTCATCTCAAGGGAAACGCTATCCCTCAGCCATCTCAACAACATCGATGGCTAAGGGCTAGGGGGTGATTGATATACCTACATATACCCTCGGCTAGGCCGAGGGCGCCCTGCACCTGGACAGGGTCAAGATGACCTCTTAGCATATATCAGACGACCCTCCAGGGGGCCGACCCCTCATCAGACCCAGACGACCCTCCAAGGGGCAGACCCCTCATCATGGTCCAGAAGACCCTCCAAGGGGCCGACCCCTCATCATGGTCCGGACCACCCTCCAAGGGGCCGACCCCTCATCAGGCTCGGACGGCCCTATAAGGGTACTACAGTACGAGGCCTAAATTAGGCCAGACTCACTACCTGAAGGAACTTTGCTCTCGACCTCATATCATAGGCCGAGGATGACATTATCACAGCGCATGGTTTGGGAGATGCATGGAACAGTGCGCGTGAGGCTCACATGGCACGTGGAAGACCGTTATAACAATATCACACCCTCACGTGAGGGAATATTATGTCATCATTAATCACATGTGGCATCTACAGGTGTCAATAGGGGATTGGCTAGATCATCATTCACATGCACCATGCATACTTGGGGGTATACTACACCCCCCAAGACCTATATATAATTGTCACCTACAACCCTACAAGGGGATCGAGGGATGGATCGATAATTATAACCCTAGCAAAAACTCTACTAATACACACAGTAGAGAAAGAAAGTGAGCTTATGTGCATTGTATCCAAGGCCATTAGTGCCCATACTTAGTGGATCACACACTCACAGTGGATGTAGGCCTAATTGGCTGAACCACTATACATCATTGTCTTATTATTCTTATACTCGCCTCCTTCTACACACTTACACACTTATACATGTACATCTCTATGGCTGCCATGGTTACTACTGTTTGAGCTCATCATCCCTTATTTGGTGGTGCTATATTTTAGCATCATCATCCATTATGTGATAAGACATCGCCGAAGCACCATATGTCATGTTGTGTGATTTCTCTCACTACTAATATCACAAATGTCACCCTTTCTCTTACACTTCCCGTGCGTGGGAAATCCAATTGTCTAAATTGATTTTTTTTAAGCGGCTATCTCACTTTGACATTTATGCATTTTTTTTTCATTTCTCTTCTTCACACTTTCATATGCTCCCCCATTGACGATTAGAGCTCCATCTTTCCTAGAGAGAATTTTTTTTCCACTCTCCAAACACCACTTTCTCCACCATGATCCTCCGTCTTCATCCATTTTTCCTCCTTCCTTATGTTTATTTTCATTCAAACATCTCTCAAGCTCTCATGGCCTCTTCCACTAACATACCAGATGTTTTTACCAAGGTTTCGGCTAAAGCGTGCTTGCTAATGAGGAGGGGCATCAAGCGCAGCTTCAGACTTATCTTGGTTCTCCTTTTTTCTAAGGAGGAAAAATTTTAAATCGAATTCAATGACTTCTTTGGGCGACTAAGTGCTAAGTATGATCATTTGACTTTGGGTGATGAGGCTGAAGATATGGAGGCCTGAGAATTTTGGCACCAAAGGGTACTCTGCTCCTTTGATTGGACCATGGGGACTTTACCTGTTCCTAAATAGATTTTGAGGGTCCTAGAGGTCACCTAGACTATTATCCTACTTATTCTAACTATATCCAAGCCACCAACACAAATGTCCTCACTAAGGTTGGTATCCATCGAGTTTTTTGGTTTGGGGGTTTTACTTTATCCAAACATAGTTTTATACTTCAAATCTTAGTCTCTAACTGGAATACGGTGTCTCACTCTTTAATTACTATCTGGGGTGAATTCACAGTCACCCTAGAAGATTTATGTGCGCTGGTGGGACTTGAGCCCACTAGGGCTTCCATCTATATTGATGAAGATCTTGATGCTGAAGAGAATTTTCCTAATATTGCCATAGACCAAATTTGTCATGGCTGCTTTAGGATTCAAATAAGGTCATCTTCACCCATCTCATCAGTTACTACTTCCATGTTCCTTCAATGCTCACTCAGGCCAAACAAACCCAAGGTTCCCTACCTAGGATCACTTATAGAAAAGGTAAAGGTTCCCCACCTGAGATAACTTATAGGGATGGTAAAGGTTACCATTTAGAGCTAACTGCTTACATACTACGCGTTCTCTCGTTTCCTTCTTTCTGGCAGACCCAATGATCAGACCTAAAGGGAACTTATTAACATATCAATGAGGCTTGCTCGTGGAGTTAGCCTTTGTCTTTATCATGTCACTCTAGGGTCACTTTATACCTAGCTTGATATAAATCACTTTGATATGGACATTTCCTTATGTTTATCCTTCTAAGGTTCCTCTTTCTATTTCTACACGTAAACCACATCGCTTGCTTCGTTGTAATAAGAAGCAAATAAGAAAATATCTCCTCCCTTCATTTGATAGGTATTCTTCCTTCGTTCTAAGGCCTTATGCCGAGTAATCAAATGTTCATTCTTGGTACTTCTTCTCTTAGGCTTATTACACCATTGAAGCTGCTACAAAAGAGATGATCTTAGAGAGTTCTGGCCTTATTATTGTCCTTTCTCTAATCCTGAGTTATCTCCTTTTTATTCACGAATTGGGGAATCTTTATTGAACCCTACAACCCTAATAATTGTTCTCACTAGTTTCAGTATGATCAGAGTGCCCCTATCCTATTTTTCAAAGCACAAATGGCAAGGAGACTTTTTCCTAATCTTGTTCAAATTACACAATCGCTATTGCCTCTTTACTTTTTGAAGAGATGAACACCAAGCTTACCATTCCTAGTTTTAATAGGATGGGTGATGTGATTTAAAATTGGCTTATGAAATTTTGGGCGATGCATCTTGCTCGATTTGATATTTGGCTTCAAACTCTCCCAGTTTTCCCACCAGTTAAAATTTTTTTGCCAATGAGTTGGGTCTTAAAAAAAACTTTTTACCAAGAGTTGAATTTTCCTTGCACACCGCACCAAAGGATCTACCCTTTGAACTTCCCCCTCTTGCCCTTATGAACGATGTACCTCTAAAGGATACGAAGAAAGTTGTTATTGGACCAAAGAGACCTGCTACTGCCATTCCCCTTATAGATTCATCAAGTGAGGGTATTTCTAACCCAATTCCAAAGAAAACTAAGTCCACCAAACCCCAAACCAAAAAATTGTTCCTGACCTAACCGGGCTTCCTCCTGAGGTGGTTTGCCCTGTTGATCCTTTACTAGATGAAAATATCCATGCAGAGGCTGATTAGGTGTTACATGCATTCAGGAAGCCTTCTTTTGAAGTGCCTGTGTTTCCCCTACTTCCCCCATCTTCTTTATCACACGCCCCTAGGGTCATAAGTTTACGCCCTAAGACCTCCAAGAAGAGGCATTTGACTGGTTCCCCCTCACAAAGGAAGAAACAATTTGGAATGAAGACTTGGAATAAACGTTCCCTCAAAGAACGTGTTACCATCCCCTCAAGTCCAAGTGCTTATGCCCCAAATCCTAATTCTTCCGAGCCCATTATTTTTTATGGTGGTCCTATGGAGGAACAAACAACTGTAGCGTTAATTCAAACTGTACCCACTCCACTTTCTTCTTCATTTTAAGAGGTAATTTTCTTTAATTACTTTGCCCAAGTAATATTGATATTTGAATCTTCCTTTTGACCCTTAGCATAATTTTTATTTTCTCTTTAAGGACCTCATTCCCGTGGGTATTCTCCCCTATCCCCTATGATTGGACTTACCTATTCTTGGCATATTTCCTCTGGGCTTGCGAGTGAAGTTTCTCATAGGCTTTATCTGGGAAGGAAGGTGTTGGTCCTTTAGTGAGTGTTTAAGGGGTTACTTTGGTGCCAGAGGGAGCTCTCACTTTTATTCCTGAATCTCCACCCTTCACTATTATTCCCTTGGCTATGGTTCCTACTTCTAGTGTACCAGAGGTAACTCATTCCTCTTTAAATTTCTCAAAGAGAATTTTCCTTAGATACTCTCATTTACAAGCTAACTGCTAGACATATTTGTTTTCTAGGTGGATGTTGTAACGATAGTTAGGGATCTCACTGAGTACTTACCTTCTTTCTCCCTCATGAGGCCCATTTTGGATTGGATTACACGATGAACATTTAAAGAGGTAAACAGTAATGATACTTTGACTTATCCATTTTCCTTCTTGCATTAGCCCATATTTTTAAAACTTATCTAAAAAAAATTCTATTTCTTTCTTGATGCATCTCTCACAAGGTGGTCCCCCTACCTTTAGCCCCGAGGTACCTCTGGCCGCAGTGGAAAGTGAAATTTCTCCCTCCAGCGTGCATGCTTCCTCGACAGAGCTTGTATTTGAGTTGTCTCTTGTTGCCGTGGGAGATGAAAGCAGCGTGCCTTCATAAGAGGAAACTCCTTCTTGGACTACCATTAAGGCTCGGGATAGTAGAATTCCCTCAGCGTTAACTGTCTGTGACACCCCGCCTAATTAAATACCGGGCGATCACTCCTTTATTAAATTAAAATCAAGGTGAACAGTCGGTTCATTCTTAGCATCACTGTCGTAATAGTAACTTTTCCAATTTAAACCCCCTAAATAATTAAGCTAAGTGTCAAAACAATTTTTAGACATTACTTTCCAAATTTTAATTTATAAACCAACATTTAAAACGTTACATAATTCACAATCTAAAGAATCACACAACAATTATCCTGTAACTTATAATTCCAAAACATTCAACAAATAAATCCCAACATTAAAACTTAAAGGAAAACATCCTGACAGTAATAAAAATCCAAAGTGTAAATACTGGAAATAAATGAATTACAATATCCAACAAAACGACTGAGTACTGGAAAAGGGCGACCCATGCCCAACTGATAAAGTAAATGCTAGGAGTGGAATCAAGAAATGAGGTCATCTCGGCAAGAGGCCTGCAACTCCCACCTAAGCTGCAGTGCGTTCCTTCCAAAGGATCCAATGCAAGACGCCCATGTGGCTGGGCACCTGTAATATATACATATATATACAAGAAAGAAAAGAAAATGGAAACGGGTCAGAGGCCGTTTGTAAAAACGATTTAAAATTTGGTTAGAAAGTATTTAAAATGTTTACTGACCAATGCATCAACATATTAGTGCGACACTCCCTTGAGAAATTCTCACCTCTCTTCTAATGTGCACGCCTATTGTACTAACCTTCCCAACGGTTTAACTCATCTTATCTTATGTCGCTCGTAAGATTTAAACTAACAATTTCTATTGTTTAAGAGGTTCATTTCATTTAACAACATAGTTCTCATTTCACCTTATTTACTAATAAAGTCTCTCAGCAATATATTATACTTTTCAAACATTTATTCCCAAATTGAAATAATTATTCATATCTTACTTACCATAAACACAGTAGGTAGTTCTCAAATTCCAGAATTTAATATATATATATTAAATACTCATATAATATATATATTCTAATGGCACCCCACATAATAATTATGGTGCGGCATACTCTGCTATCCAATCCCCGTATCACTCGTACTAAGGGAAATACAAGTTCGGAATCACTCTCGAACCGTACTAACACAAACACAAACAATATTGAGGCGAAGCATAGATTCCAGGTCTCTAAGAGGTCAGTACATTCCCTCACGTCTCTTAGGACCGTCTGAACTATAAGGATTTCTATCTTCTAGGGTACGAGTCAATATCCTCCATAAAGGTCCCATCGAGATAAGGCTATCCCAGCGCGGTAACCTCAGGGATAGCAAGTAGCGCGAGCATGATTTTTACACGGATATAGTATATGCATAAACACAGTCATATAAATATACTACTATTACCATATCAAATTTAGGTACATCTCATAACCCATAATTATGACATTTTTCCTTATTATTCGTTATTTAGTTATTACGTATAATGGTTGCCTCTTATCTTAATTTGTGGGATTATTTCAACTTATCAAGTGACAGTCGTGGATTCCTATACTCCCAAGTGAAATTTCAGTAGTTACTCATTTATTTTCCAACGTAACTATCTTACGCGTCTCTTTCTTTAATACATAGTTCCATCATCCCTTTTATGTAAACATCCCCGAAAATGTAAATCTCATCTTACAATAAAGATTTCATATTTTTAGTAAGTCCTACTGGTCTTCTTTATCTCCCAAAATATTTTAATAAGGATGTCCAAGGATTATTACTCATTTAAATTGAATTCAGCTATTTAAAAGGGGAAATATGAGTCTGCCAGGAGGGGTCGATCGATCGAGGGCAGGTGTTCGATCGATCGAACCATCGATCGATCGATGATCTATGATCGATCGATGGATCAAGCAAGTAGGGCTAATTCTGCAGAAATCTAGTTACGGGTTCTATCATCCAACCTCATCCAAATCCAGATTTTTAACACCCAAACTCTCAGAAATTTGTACTACAACCATTATAAACCCAAACTAGCAATATTCTACGTAAAACATGTGAATTTTCATCAATATCCATGAATTAAAAGGGGAAAAACTTATATAAATCTCATGAATCCTAGAAATTTATTTAACTTTGTTCTAATCAACCTTTTTCCAGAATTTCTACTTCCAATCCATCATAAATCCATGGTTCAACCACTACATATGAAGGGGATTTCCAGATTATCATTTATATCATTACTACATGCAATTTTCCTATCTCCAACATGGGTTTTCTTCTATGAAACTCATCCTAATCAACCCTAGACTAACATGAATGATGAATTAACGAAATTAAGCAAGATATATACTTTACTGGGGATTTTTGGTCTCTGATTTGTGCTGAAATCAGTGTGGTTAAGATTCCTTGTGACGTGATCTATCGTGTGGCTGAGACGGCGGCGCAAACGGAGGAGTTTTCGGCCTAGAACTCCTTGGTAACCTCTTCCTTTCCTTCTTCAATGGCCGTCACTAGGTTTTGATTGTGTTAACCCTAGAAGACAACCCTAGGCATCTTATATAACCCTTGAAAATTCGTGGGTTTAATTACCCAAAATTATAAAATGTCCAAAATGCCCTCCCGGGGTACTAATTAAGCCTAAAAATGCCCCGAGACCCAAATTAAACCCCCGGGTACACTTTTCTGCCTATCTCAACCCTTCCGGACACTTTGGCGCAGTCAAAATGACCATATGAGCAACTTATAATTTATTCACTTTTTTTATTAATCGATATTTAGTCCCGACACGACACAGGCGCTCCCGACTTAAATTTCTAAAATTGTCATTTTATTCACTCGTGACAGTTAATAGAACCAATATCATATATTACTTTGCTCATTAGTAATATTCAACAAGTTTCCCATACTTACTAACTCATAGTAATTATTAAAAATAATTAATTTTCGGAATTATATTAAATTAATATCTCACCTTAAATTTAATAAATCCCCAAATTTAGAAACCATAAAAATACTGGGTATTAAATACTTCCCCCCTAATAACGGAATTTTGTCCTGAAATTCGGAAAATAAGGCATACCTGGTAAGAATAAATCTGGGTATCGCTCGCGCATATCTGCCTCGCGCTCCCAGGTGGATTCCTCCACATTATGATGCTCCCACTGGACCCGTACAAGCGGAACTACCTTCGACCTCAATCTCCTCTCGCTATAGTCTAGGATAGCCACTCGTCTCTCCTCGTAAGAGCTGTCAGGCTGTAAGTTTATCTCTTCTATTACGATGTGGGTGTGGGCCATATCATTCCGATGGTATCGTCTCAACGACGATATGTGGAATACATCGTGGATGCGATGGAGATGCATTGGCAGTCCCAATCTGTATGCTACCAGCCCAATCCTCTCGATAATGGGAAATGGTCTCGGGGACAATTTCCCTTTCTTCCCGAACCTCATCACTCCTTTCATAGGAGATACACGTAGTAATACTTGGTCCCCCACATTAAACTCCCGGAAGAATCGTTTCTCATCGGCGTAACTTTTCTGCCTGTCCTGGGCTACTCGAATGCGACTCCTGATAATCTTAATCCTCGCGGAGGTTTCCTGAATCACCTCTGGTCCGAGCAACTTGTTATCCCCCACCTCTAGCCAACATGTTGGGGAACGACAAGGTCTGCCATACAAAGCCTCGAATGGAGCCATGCCAATCGTGAACTGATAAGAGTTATTATAAGTGAACTCTACCAGTGGAAGATGTGGCTCCCAACGTCCTCCAAAGTCAAGGACACACATGCGTGGCATATCCTCCAACATCTGATTAGTATGCTCTGTTTGTCCATCTGTTTGCGGGTGATAAGCTGAACTCAACCTCAACTATGAACCCATAGCCTCCTGAAATCTCTCCCAGAAACGCGACACGAAAATCTTGTCTCTATCTGACACAATATTCAGGGGCACCCCATGCAATCTGATAATCTCGGTAATGGACAGCTGAGCATACTGACCTGTGGTATAGTCTGTTCGCACTGGCAAAAAATGAGCCACCTTGGTCAAACGGTCCACAATCACCCAGATGGAATCATGGCCCCGCTGTGATGTAGGCAACCCTGTGATAAAATCCATGGAAATACTCTCCCACTTCCATGCGGGTATTTCCAATGGCTGAAGAAACCCTGACGGTTTTTGATGGTCCACCTTTACCAGCTGGCAGGTAGAACATTTGGACACGAATTCCGCAATGTGCTTTCTTATTCCACTGCACCAGTATTTCCATCTCATATCTCGGTACATCTTATCTCCTCCAGGATGTACCGCAAATCGGGACCCGTGAGACTGGGTCATCACTGCATGACGTAAGTCTGCTCCTTCTGGTACCACCAATCTCCCATTAAACCTCAAAACCCCATCAGAACTAATAGAATAGGACTTAGCAGCGTCGACTAAAATTCGTACAATCTGCTCCTGGCAAAATGGGTCTGCGGTCTGTGCCTGTATCACCCTCGTAACAATCTCGATTGTCACTGTCATGACAGATATGAAGAAATGGGCTACTGCGTCCTGGTGACCCAACTCTTTCCACTTTGTTTTCCAGACGTCCGCTACATCGTCAACCGGTCTACGGATTAACGCATCAGCAACTACGTTGGCCTTCCCCAGATGGTACTATATGTCAAACTGATAGTCCTGCATAAACTCTAACCACCTGTTCTGACACATATTCAGCTCTCGCTGAGTGAACAGGTACTGAAGTGACTTGTGGTCTATGAACAAGTGAAATTTCTCTCCCAATAAATAGTGCCTCCAAATCCTAAATGCAAAAATGACCGCTGCCAACTCTAGGTCGTTTGTGGGGTAATTCTTCTCGTGCGGCTTAAGCTTGCGGGAGGCAAAAGCTATAGCCTTCTCCTCCTGCTGAAGTACTCCCCCAAGTCCCCGTAAAGAAGCATCGGTGTAAACCAGGTACTCCACGCTTGGTTTAGGTAAAGTAAGGACCGGTGCTGAAGTAAGCTTGTCTTTTAGTTCGTCGAAAGCCGATTGGCAAGCATCATCCCAGACATATGGTACCCCATTGCGAGTCAGGTTCGTCAATGGACCCGCTATTTTGGAGATCCCCCGAATGAATCCCCTGTAGTATTCGACTAATCCCAAGAAACTACATACTTCTGTCGGTGTCGTAGGCTGTCCCCATTCCCTCACTGCTGACACTTTACTCAGGTCAACTGCTATCCCCTATTCAGAAACAACAAGCCCCAAGAAGTGTACTTTATGCAACCAGAACCCACATTTCTTGTACTTAGCATACAACTGATGCTCTCGTAGAGTCTTAAAAACCTTCCTTAAGTTCTCGGCATGCTCCTCCTCGGAGTGTGAATATATCAGAATGTCATCTATGAAAATGATGAAAAACTGATCCAAGAACTCTCTGAACACTCAGTTCATCAAGTCCATGAATACGAATGGAGCATTTGTGAGTCCAAATGGCATCACTCTGAACTCATAGGACCCATATCTCGTCAAGAAAGCAGTCTTTGAAAAATCCTGCTCCCTAATACGTAGCTGATAGTACCCTGACCTCAGATCTATCTTTGAAAAGAAAGTTTCTCCCCTTAGTTGGTTGAACAGATCATCGATTCGAGGCAATGGATACTTGTTCCATATCGTGACCTTGTTCAGCTCCCGGTAGTCCACACATAGCCTCAGTGAACCATCTCTCTTTTTCATAATCAAAACTGGAGTGCCCCAAGGTGAGGTACTCCCGCGAATAAAGCCCTGACCTAACAGCTGCTCTATCTGATCTCTTAACTCTCACATCTCCACCGGAGCCATACGGTATGGAGAGCGTGCTATAGGTCGAGTATCCGGTAATAAATCTATGACAAAGTCTATCTCTCGACTCGGAGGTAGGCCTGGTATCTCCTGAAATACATCGAAATACTCACGAACAACTGGGATCAAGTCTAAGGGAATCACAACCTCCTTAGAGGTATCCTCCTCTATGTAATATAAATGAGCAGTCGAGCCTCCCTCCGGGCGAGGAATCGCCACTACAAACATCTCTCTCCCTGGAATGGCAAAGACAATACACCCACCGAAATAATTTATCATGGCTCTGTAAGCTGCGAGCTAATCCATACCAATAATGACGTCGTGCTCATGCATATCTAAGACTAACATGTCTGCTGGTAATACCAAGCTACCAATCTCTACCCCCACTCCCCGGCATATAAAGAAAATTAGCGATCAATTTCCCAATTGTGAGTCTACACACGTCACAGTGCTCTCTGCTATGGCTAATAACCCTAAGGCCTTCGCAAAATGGGTAGCTATAAAATAGTGTGTCACCCCAGTATCAAATAAAACCTGACCCATAGTACCATGGATAGGAAACGTACCCTCAATCGCGGGTGGTGCCTGTGGAGATGCTTCCTGGTCGATGTTATAGACACGTCCGTACTGTAACTGCCCCTACTGCACTGGAGCGGCTGGAATGGCAGGTAGGGCTGGTACCTGAGCTGGTGCTGGGAGGGCAGTTGGAAAAGTGGCCTCTGTGGCTCATTACGGGCTCCCTGCTGCTGTGGGGCCCTATCACCCTCTAGAAAATCCTGGCGCTTATAGCCATTCTTGCCACACATGAAACATCGACCCCTGAAATTACCTCCCCTTTGACCCTACTGACCACGGCCCTGTTGGCCCTGATGAAAACGCCGTTGGCCCTGCTGCTGGCGGTGTTGGCCTTGCTAAGAAATTTGCAAAAAAACGATGTCAGGCTGAGGAAAATCCTTCCACTTGTGACCCGGTCGCACACATTTATAGCAGAGTCCTGAAATTTCTCGTTGGTTGGGTTGTGGTTTCTCCCCAGTTTGATTTGGACAAGATTGACGTTTATGACCGCCCATTCCACATTTGAAACACTTCTTTGTGACTTCATTCTGACCCCAACTTTGTTGGCCCTTTACAAAAAATTTGTTACCTCTGGAACTGTCTCGGTCTTGAGTGGTTTGTTGTCGCAATTTTGGTGCCTTCACACAATTGTCTACTTTAGTCACATGAATTTGATCAACCTCTCTAGGTCTTTTGCATGCTGCGTTCGTGGTACTGTAAGACTGCAGTGGTAACTGCTTGTGCCACAATGCCCATAAATTTAGCGATTGGTACCCTTTTGGGAGACACCTGAGGTGTGAGTTGTCCTTGCTCATTAACTTCCCCAATGGCCTTAGCTTGTTCATCCTGACGGGCCATTTAAAAATTGAAAATTTAATCTGAATAAGTTCAACATTCACATCGACCAATCGTAGAAGTAAGAATTTCCAAAGCATACAGATGAATACAACATTCCTAGTGTTAGGGCTCTAATTAAAATACACTAAGCTGGAAACGAAATAAGCCGTACAGATCCTATGGACACTAGAACCTGATGCTCTGATACCACCTGTGACACCCCGCCTAATTAAATACCAGGCGATCACTCCTTTATTAAATTAAAATCAAGGTGAACAGTTGGTTCATTCTTAGCATCACTGTCGTAAAAGTAACTTTTCTAATTTAAACCCCCAAAATAATTAAGCTAAGTGTCAAAACCATTTTTAGACATTACTTTCCAAATTTTAATTTATAAACCAACATTTAAAACTTTACATAATTCACAATCTAAAGAATCACACAACAATTATCTTGTAACTTATAATTCCAAAGCATTCAACAAATAAATCCCAACATTAAAACTTAAAGGAAAACATCCTGACAGTAATAAAAATCCAAAGTGTAAATACTGGAAATAAATGAATTACAATATCCAACAAAACGACTGAGTACTGGAAAAGGGCGACACATGCCCAACTGATAAAGTAAATGCTAGGAGTGGAATCAAGAAATGAGGTCGTTTAGGCAAGAGGCCTGCAACTCCCACCTAAGCAGCAACGCGTTCCTTCCAAAGGATCCTATGCAAGACGCCCCTGTGGCTGGGCACCTGTAATATATACATATATATACAAGAAAGAAAAGAAAATGGAGAGGGGTCAGATCCCGATTGCAAAAACGATTTAAAATTTGTTTAGCAAGTATTTAAAATGTTTGCTGGCCAATGCAACAACATATTAGTGCGACACTCCCTTGAGAAATTCTCACCTCTCTTCTAATGTGCACGCCTATCGTACTAACCTTCCCAACGGTTTAACTCATCTTATCTTATATTGCTCGTAAGATTTTAACTAACAATTTCTACTGTTTAAGAGGTTCATTTCATTTAACAACATAGTTCTCATTTCACCTTATTTACTAATAAAGTCTCTCAGCAATATATTATACTTTTCAAACATTTATTCCCAAATTAAAATAATTATTCATATCTTACTTACCATAAACACAGTAGGTAGTTCCCAAATTCCAGAATTTAATATATATATTAAATACTCATATAATATATATATTCTAACGGCACCCCACATAATAATTATGGTGCGGCATACTCTGCTATCCAATCCCCGTATCACTCGTACTAAGGGAAATACAAGTTCGGAATCACTCTCGAACCGTACTAACACAAACACAAACAATAATGAGGCGAAGCATAGATTCCAGGTCTCTAAGAGGTTAGGACATGCCCTCACGTCTCTTAGGACCGTCTGAACTATCGATTCGATATCCTGTACCGAAGGATTTCTATCTTCTAGGGTACGAGTCAATATCCCCATAAAGGTACCATCGAGATAAGACTGTCCCAGCACAGTAACCTCAGGGATAGCAAGTAGCGTGAGCATGATTTTTACACGTATATAGTATATGCATAAACACACTCATATAAATATACTACTATTACCATATCAAATTTAGGTACATCTCATAACCCATAATTATGACATTTGTCCTTATTATTCGTTATTTAGTTATTACGTATAACGGTTGCCTCTTATCTTAATTTGTGGGATTATTTCAACTTATCAAGTGACAGTAGTGGATTCCTATACTCCCAAGTGAAATTTCAGTAGTTACTCATTTATTTTCCAACGTAACTATCTTACGCGTCTCTTTCTTTAATACATAGTTCCATCATCCCTCATATGTAAACAACCCCCAAAATGTAAATCTCATCTTATAATAAAGATTTCATATTTTTAATAAGTCCAACTGGTCTTCTTTATCTCCCAAAATATTTTAATAAGGATGTCCAAGGATTATTACTCATTTAAATTGAATTCAGCTATTTAAAAGGGGAAATATGAGTCTGCCAGGAGGGGTCGATCGATCGAGGGCAGGTGTTCGATCGATCGAACCATCGATCGATCGATGATCTATGATCGATCGATGGATCAAGCAGGTAGGGATAATTCTGCAGAAATCTAGTTACGGGTTCTATCATCCAACCTCATCCAAATCCAGATTTTTAACACACAAACTCTCAGAAATTTGTACTACAACCTTTATAAACCCAAACTAGCAATCTTCTACGTAAAACATGTGAATTTTCATCAATATCCATGAATTAAAAGGGGCAAAGCTCATATAAATCTCATGAACCCTAGAAAATTCTTTAACTTTGTTCTAATCAACCTTTTTCTAGAATTTCTACTTCTAATCCAGCATAAATCCGTGGTTCAACCTCTACATATGAAGGGGATTTCCAGATTATCATTTATATCATTACTACATGCAATTTTCCTATCTCCAACATGGGTTTTCTTCTATGAAACTCATCCTAATCAACCCTAGACTAACATGAATGATGCATTAATAAAATTAAGCAAGATAAATACTTTCCTCGGGATTTTTGGTCTCTAATATGTGCTGAAATCAGTGTGGTTAAGATCCTTGCGACGTGATCTATCGTTTGGCGGCGACGGCGGCTCAAACGGAGGAGTTTCCGGCCTAGAACTCCTTGGTAACCTCTTCCTTTCCTTCTCCAATGGCTGTCACTAGGTTTTGATTGTGTTAATCCTAGAAGACAACCCTAGGCATCTGATATAACCCTTGAAAATTCGTGACTTTAATTACCCAAAATTACAAAATGTCCAAAATGCCCTCCCGGGGTACTAATTAAGCCTAAAAACGCCCCGAGACCCAAACTAAACCCCCGGGTACACTTTTCTGACTATCTTGACCCTTCTGGACACTTTGGCGCACTCAAAATGACCATACAAGCAACTTATAATTTATTCACTTTTTTTATTAATCGATATTTAGTCCCGACACGACACAGGCGCGTCCCGACTTAAATTTCCAAAATTGAAATTTTATTCACTTGTGACAGTTAATAGAACCAATATCATATATTACTTTGCTCATTAGTAATATTCAACAAGTTTCCCATACTTACTAACTCACATCACGTTATTAATTATTAAAAATAATTAATTTTCAGATTTATATTAAATTAATATCTCTCATTAAATTTAATAAATCCCCAAATTTAGAAAGCATAAAAATACGGGGTATTACACTGTCAATGACCAAGATCCCGAGGTATAATTTATCTTATTTAAAGCCATTTTCTTTTATTCGAATATACTAGTATGCGGAAAGACAAAAAAAATTCCTACCTGCTTGGTGACATATCAATAAAAACTTGCCAAGGTTTTAACTCAAAATCTCACACTTTCTCGGTGACTTAGCAATGAAACACACTTACTAAGATTTTAACTCAACATCTCACACTTGCTTGGCTACTAGTAATAAAAACTTGGTAAGATTTCAACTCAAAATCTCACACCTGCTTGGTGACTTAGTAATGAAACACAATTGCTAAGATTTTAATTAACATCATTAATCACTTTTTTTTCATTCTTTACTGGCTTCGAGGGAACCCATTGCAACTCAAGAGCTACCTCACTTTATTCCTTTTCCAGCTGTCATGATATCTCCAAAACCTCTTGCCCCCAGCTAAGTCATCTAGTGACAGTGATTGTGGCTCTATAACCAATATTCCTGTGAATAATGAGTCCGTTTGTGAGATTCTTTTACCTAGTGTTTCACTGCTAGATTTTTTCTTACAAGTGCTCCAACAATCTTCTTTCATCCAAGGTTATTACCAAAAGATGTTAGAACAACTAATTCATCAACACCCAAAAACGTTTGCTAGGGAATGCCTCAAGTCAAATCATGTCATAATGGGGTATAGACTTCATGGGGTGGCGGCCATTATGGTTGAGATTATAAATACCTTCACGAGAAACATGGATAGAGCTACCATCAACTAGCATATGAGTAATCTAAGGGAGGTGGATAAATATCGTTTTAACTTTAGTTGGTTCATTAGACATTTAAAGCTCTTAAAAGGTTCCCGTTTGTATACTCAACGGGAGATTTATCGTAAAAACATGAAGGCTCTTCTTTTTGACCAAGCAAAGATGAAGGCGCTTGATCCTTTAATTGAGGAGATGAACCAAAAAGTCAGAATTAATGAAGAGGCTTTGTCCAAAGTCTTAATTGAGCGTGAAGATATCCCAAGTCCAAATGAGACTTCAAGCTTCCATGGAGGCTTAAAAACAATCCTCCAAGATGCCTCTTCATTTTCTGGGGATTTCTTCACTTTTCTAGACTTATGGTTTCTCTTTGACTAGGCCTTCATATTTATCTCTCTTTTTTTTATGCATTTCTAGGAAGTAGTCCCCACATATCATTTACTTTTGTGAAAGTTTAATATATAAAAGATGTAATGCTTTGGCAGTAAATTGCATACAATGTTTGTTTGCTTTCCAAATTTGAGTCATAATATAATTGTGGTATTATTCATACCATTGTAGTTTATTTATAATCTTGAATAGATTTCTACATTTCTCCTTTTAAACCAACAATAAAGGAAAGGAAAATAAACAACAGAAAGTTAAAACTCCGAAAGGGCTAGCCAATCGTAAACATGATAAACCTTCAGCTATTTGATTTAAAAAGGTCTATATTCACCTATCTTTGAAATTAAATAGTAACCTGAGCTACGAATCTCTTTAACTATAATAGTCCCTTTCAGTTGGTAAAAAAATTGTGTAATGGGAGCCCTCTGATGTGCCTCACATTTGCCTTCAACACCAAGTCCCCTTCCATAAACGTCCTTGGCCTCACAAAATTGTCATAGGCCCTAGAAAGTTTCTTCGTATACTTTTAAAAGTGGTTCATCGTGTTGTCTCGGTGTTCATCCAATACTTCCAACTGAACATGTCTACTCTAGGGCAACATGCTACTTAGCAAGGCATACCTGGATGAGGGGACTTCTAACTCCATTGGAGAAATTGTTTTAAATCCATATACTAATGAGAAAGGTGTGTAGCTAGATGGATTTCATTTGGTCATTCAGTAAGCACATAGAACTGTTGGAATTTTTTGATCCTACGATCCTGGGAAGTCTTCCATCATCTTATCCAAGATATTGGCCAAGTTCTTATTTGTTTCTTTTGCTTGGTCATTACCTTTGGGGTAGGCTACCGTTGAAGTGCGGTGTATGATTGAATATTTGTCTATGATAAATAGAGTTCCATTATTAGACGAAATAACCTTGGAAATACCAAATAACAAATTACACATTCTCTAATGAATTGTGCCACCCCCTATTGTTGCTCTCTTCAATGGTATTACTTCTACTCATTTTGTGAAACATTTTATGGTCATAACTATCCATATTTTTTCCCTCGATCAAGGATTAGTTTCCCCTATTAGGTTTAATGTCAAATTTTGGAATGGATAAGGAGTTTCTAGCCAGTGAAGATCTAGCGAAGGAGCATGGATCGTATTCCCATGTAGTTGGTACGCTTTGCACATATGAACGAACTCAGCTGAATCCTTCTCCATGGTTGGACAATAGTGTCCTAAAGCCATGCATTGATAATATAGCTTGGCTCCCCCAATATGATCTTACTTATGAGCATGCTTTAGGACTCCTTATACATCCTCTCTTATTATGCATCTCAAAGGTCTGTTTAAGTATGCTCTACGATAGAGCTACTCCTCTTAAATATCAAAGCGTGGGGACCTTCTTGTAATCCCCATAGCATCCATATTTTCTATGGGAACAACTCCATATTTGATGAAGTCAATAAAAGGTTGCCTTTAATCTTCATGAGTGTTACCGAAGTTACATTTAGCTGCTTGAAAGATGAGCTGACATTTAGCGCATTCTCTTCACATTGCCGCTGCATCTTGCTTCCTCATCATCCAAAAGTATCCCTCCCTCTGGATTCTTTCTATAAAAGGATCTTAATTGTCCCGCAGTGCCCTTTATGTGTATTCTTTGACCTTTTCTACGCTTTCTCTATCCCGATGTATCTTGCTAACCATCTTCCAACGTTTCTAAAGTAAAAATTTCCTTAGCTAAAAAAATATTGACCTAGATATCTTTGCTCCATCTTTCCTTCCCCGAACTTAAGCTACTTTCTAATTTCACCACTCCAACCAGAGTTATCTTCCATAGGTAAAATCTCTTTCACCATCGAGGCAATAGTCCTCTGTTGGACCATAAAGATTATTGTCTAGCCATTCATGGACACTTTTTACTCGGTGGGAGCATAGTCATAGACATACATGTTCATCATTTTAGGATGTCCTTTTACCTTGACACGATGAAGTTGATCAATAAACCTTTGAATTATTATTCTGTATGGTGCCAGGTTAAGGTGTTTCAATGTATATTCCCCATTCACTTACTTAACCACCAAGTTTGTATCTTTTTAATACAGAGTGAACGAATGCCCCTTCTAAGGGCCTCCA
Organism: Sambucus nigra; assembly: GCA_949130495.1. NCBI lineage: Eukaryota > Viridiplantae > Streptophyta > Magnoliopsida > Dipsacales > Adoxaceae > Sambucus > Sambucus nigra. Next base: position 154,926,360 of record OX422212.1, read on the forward strand.
GCTGTTCCAGTACAAACACTTTATATTACGCCTTATTTTTGGAGAAAGAGAAATCTAACTCGAAAGATATACAAATCTCCTCTTTTCCTTTTGAAAGGATGACTCTTTCTCCCCCTGTTCCCTGTGTCGAGTAACCATCAAACTCAATAACCCACTCTTCGAGGTTGGCTTCCAAGAAATTAGGTTGTAAGTTATCTCTTGGAATGCTTTCTCATGGTGGCTCAAATATCCCTTATGGGAAAATTGACAGCAGATCTTTGTAAGTTTGGATCTTAATTACATGAGGACCACACACTTTAAATCATATAAGGTACCACCTTGCTATCCTCTCAGTCAAAATGGTTTGTGCTAAAAAACCTTAATGGGGTTACATCTTTCCACTACGTGAACGGTGTAAGATAGCATGTAATGTCTAGTTGTTTACTTCATCGGTATGGCTGAAGGCGCAATACTAAATTTGTGGAAGCTCACTTATTGATCCAGTCCATCCATCTCAATGTACTTCAAAGTAAAAATATCTTTATATTATCGAATGAACTCAATCACTCCTTGTCTTTTCTCTACATCTAGGTCCTTGGAAATAAAAATGGGCCTTTAATCCTCTTCTTTTTTAGACAAGTTAATTTTCTCTAACTCTTATACTTATGGTTTTGGGCAATCGTTCATGCATTTTGGTTCATCTTCCGCTTCCTCTAAAAACTTACGGATGTTGGAATTATCAATAAAAAGACATTGCCCTTGATTACCCACTAAAAACACTCAAACTATGGGTTAGCCTCTTTCATCATCTTCCTCGATTTCCCGTGCACACCTTCAAAGTCTATACACCACTCTTTCATCCTCTAATTGGACCTTTTTGCACTGGCGATTGGGCGAGGCAACTTCCTTCCTATTTTTATGTTTATTGACTTCCTTTAAGCTTTCCCCTTGAAAATATGCTAGGTATAATCTACCTCCTAACTTCATATTCTATTGGGTCAATCCTTGGCCTTACCCCATCTCTTTATTATTTATAGACTGGGATTATGAGTTTTTTCAACTCTCCATCCTGCACTGGCCCTTTCTTCCACATGGTTTCTCGTTGTCCCTAATCTTTGTGTGATCAAGAGGACTCTAACCCCTTCTATATGTTGTGTTAAAACGTGCACATCTTATGTCAGCTTTGTATAAAATGCATTGTCCACCAAATAGGTGTCCTCCTGGGCAAAGTTCTTCTTGGTTAGATCAATGAGTCTCTCTATTCCCTTCATATTTGCCTTAGCACATTGGTAATAGGTAGAGGGAACTAGGTTATGGTTACGCATCCACACCCTTACTATCAATATATGGTATGAAGTGGCACTCTCTATAACATGGAATTTGATATGTGATGTGATATTCCCCATCACAATTACAACATTTACATAACCAATGGACTTTGAGGATTGATTATCATAGCCATGAAATCACCAGCAACATTGGTATCAGTCTTGCCTCAGAGATATTAGTAGCATTGAAAGAGCTAATGGGCATAATATTTATGGAGGCACACCTATCCATGAATGATCTTACAAATTTAACTCTATTCACATTTTTCGTGACATACAACGACCTATTATGTGGGAACTTCACTGCACTATCGGCATATGCGAAAGCTATCTAGGACATGAACTTTCTCACCAACCAAGCCATTTGGACCTTCCAACTTAGCGAGGGAACTGCATTCTTCTTTATAATGTCTAGTATTACCTCGGTAATTTAAATCCCACTCTATAAAGGCATCCCTAATTAGTTGAAGAACAACTCAAATTTGGGGGATTATGACACAACATGGTATTCAAAGTTTGGTTCCACCACATAACCTTCCACGTTGTAAACTTACTCCATATTTCAAGTGCTCACTTCATCATAGGCAATCACTACATTTTCCATCCCAATCATGTAATCTTTAAGAGATGCTTTGAACTCTTCATTCCTTCTTATTAGTTCCCTCGTGCTTTCTTCAGCTTCTTCATCATAGGCCACCATCAAGTTTGCTTTATGGGATAGTAATGGGTCATTGTTAACATTTCCATGTGGTATTTTTAGCGTTACAACAAATAAGTGTTTTATAATAATACTTCGCAGAGTAACGCATAAGTTGGTTGGGTGGAAAATACACAAATGCATATGGCAGTACTTGGGGTCAGCTTCAACATCTAATCCTGGGCCATTTTGGGGAGCATCCTTGGGCGCGTAAATTTCCCCCATGCAACATGGCATCATAATAGATGATAGATTCTTCTAATGAATAACACAATTATGGTGGACCTTCCCTATCTCTCCTAATCTTCCTTTTGTTATCCTTCCTCTGTCCTTTCCCATCATCCATTCCCCCATCTACATAACCCATTAGTGGGGCCTGACCTCTCCCCACTCCAGCTCGTGGCCTAAACATCAAGGGTTCGAAATGGGACTTCGAAAAATGACCAGTGAGATGTTTCACACTGATTTCAAAATGGCTACAAAATTCCCCTTACGTGTCTCGCTTAATAAATGGCAAATATACTCAAGGAGAAAACCCTCTGCACAAAGTTAGAGAAATTTGTCCTCGTTGTATTCCTCTCTCACATCAAGAGACCTTTTTCGAAACCTCCTTATATATGCCACCACTGCTTCTCCCGATCATTGTTTCTCCCATGGCAGCTTACTAAGAGTGAACTCTTATTCTGCTAAAAAGAACTTTTATATGAACAAGATAAGCATCTCCTCCAAAGTGGCCACACTTCTAGGATCTAAGTGCGAATACCACATGTAATCTTTATCTGTGGGGGATTTAGAGAACTCCCTTAAGCACAACTTCTTATTGTTGTAATGAGCACCTAAGTGCTCCACAAATCTGTGGATATGTTCCTTTGAATTTCCCATTTTCTAGTGTACTTCTCTAAGATATGAGGAACATAATTCTTAGGATATGGATCATTGTTATACTCATCTGGATAAGCAGTATGGAAGTCATCATATATCGAAGTTGCTGCTCCCATTGTCTGAGAGGAAGCTCCCATCATCTGCAATATCTCTTTCTTTATCTCTTCAACTATAAAAGAAGGTGGATGCCCTGCCTCTATTCTAACGACAATTGACCGAGTGTCCATGAGTGCAACATAAACTACATTGGGGGTTCCCATATTTGGTACAACAGAGGAAATGGTCATTGTGTAAACTATGCCCACAGAAAATAGTGGTTCCATTGGCCCTATAGGAGTAATGAAGGAACTAGGATCCATGGTTTCCCCAAAAGTCATTGTTGTTCTAGGTCTTCTGCAAAAACTCCATGAAATTTCCCTTTAGATGGGCCATCTAATTTGGCCCCATCACAGTACTTATCGAGGCATTAATTACCGTCGGAGATTTTGTGGACGTTTACACTTAGGGAATCTCCGTCCGAGGCACCCCATCTCTAGGGGCTTCATGTAACAACCAAAATTTTTAAATGGGTATTTTTATATACGCGACTTTTGTCAGCATGTGTCGAGCAGGATGCGACTTGCGTTATTTTTGTAGGACATTTTATTGGGGTTAAAAATAATTTGACCATATTTATTGGATGCTAAAAATATGCCTAAGAGTGCCATGGGGTAAAAAAAAAAAAAATAATAAAATATTATTATTTTATTGAAAAAATAAAAGTGTTCAGAAAATTCTGAAAATCACCATACCGACTCAAAATATAATTTTGAGCAACATTACCTTCTTTGATATAACCAAAAAAAAATCATTATACCCAATTTAGGCCATTTTTTAGTTCGACCATACCTCCTTTTTTAGGGGTGTTGAGGTAGGTGAGTTACATCTTGGTTTAATTCTTAACCATTCATTATGTTACCACCTAGTATAGCCTAAAATTTGACCATAATGATTGTTTTCTTGAACATTCATTGGATGAGATAATTTTGGGTTAAACAAATGAATTAATTAGTGGGTGGACAGTTTGTGTTTGTTTCAACTTCTTATCTTATTGCCTTATTTAAAGGGATGGTGGGCAACCCTTTTTCACCATTTTTTAAGTATCTTTCGGTACATGTTTTGGCAGCCAATATATTTTATTTTCATCTCCTTTTTATACCACTTAACCCCTTATAAATTATGTGTTCAACCTTAGTTTGGAGGTGTGTTCTTGGGGTTGTTTTGATGTGGAGCTTGGGGATGAATTTATGGATCTTTGTGGACTAATTTTGATGGTTAAATCTGAGTTTCTGGGCAGATTTATGTTGGTTCCTTTTTTATGGTTTAAGGTATGGGGTTTTACATAATATGCTCCTTATACTTGCGAGTGTTATTCCCTTTGAATTCATGTGATTATTGAACTCGTATTTGAATTGCTAAATTCTTTTGGAAATCTAGAAACTATTGTTGGAATCTGATTTTGATTCATGTGGTATTTTTATTTGTTGGGCATTTTGACATGAGATTTTAATATGACATTGATGTTGGGCACCCACCAAGATTCTTGTCCCGAATACTTGATAAAGTATGGCGCGGTATGGTGAGGCCTGGTTACTCCGGTTGATGTGTTGTTGAGAAATTATATTCATAAAATGCTTATGAGATTCTCATTTGATTTGAATATTTGTACTCGTATTTTTACGTTTCATTCACCGCCAATATTTGTTGAGTATCTTTTTTGTCGTATTGTGTACTTCCCCATATTTTCTTTTAGTTGGCAGGTTAGCGTGGATCTGAGTGCTATGGGATAAATTGGATGATTTAAGCGTGGTTATTTTTGGGAAGAATATTAGAGAATACTAGATGAGAAAATTTGTATTTATTTTGATGTGTAGAGCATTGACGATTTATATTCTTTCGAAATAAATAGTTGTATTATTTCTATAGACCGTTGGTTGTATTTAATATGAAGAAATTGATATTAGTGGTTTCTTTTATATTGTGGAATTTTTGGATGCTCTATACCTTGTTGCTTGTGGATTTGGATTTATTTTATCGATATTAGCGCTCCGTTCGCTCTCTCCAAGCGGTGGGTGGGGGTGGGAGGGTGTTACAGATGGTATCAGATCTTAGGTATACAACAACCCTCGGCTCTTGGGTTTTGGGTGTGATGCGTTTTTGTAGCACATATTTAGAGATAGAATTTTAGAAGATCGTTTCGTGTTAGGTTGCAAAGATTAGATGTGAGGAATTTATTTTGGGTAACGAGATGATTTTTGGAGATTGTTGGCCTGATTTTTTTGAGACTTAGGCTTTCGGCGAATTTCGAGGGCCAAATTTCTTGTTAGTGGGGAAGTATGTAACAACCTGGATTTTTAAATGGGTATTCTTATATATGCGACTTCTGTCAGCTTGTGTCACGCAGGACGCGACTTGCGTGATTTTTGTAGGACGTTTGTTGGGGTTAAAAATAATTTGACCATATTTTTTGGATGCTAAAAATAGGACCAAGAGTGCCATGGATAAAAAAAATTATTATTATTTTATTCAAAAAATAAAAGTACTCAGAAAATTCTAAACATCACCGTACCGACTCAAAATTTAATTTTGAGCAACTTTTCCTTCTTTGACATTTCTAAAAAATGTAATTTAGATCCGATTTATGCCATTTTTCGGTTCGGCCATACCTCCTTTTTGAGGGGTGTTGAGGTAGGTGAGTTACATCTTGGTTTAATTCTCAACCATTCATTATGTTACCACCTAGTCTAACCTAACATCTGACCAAAATGATTATTTTCTTGAACATTCAATAGATGAGATAATTTTGGGTCAAACGAATGAATTAATTAGTGGGTGGAGAGTTTGTGTTTGTTTCAACTTCTTATCTTGTTGCCTTATTTAAAGGGATGGTGGGAAACCCTTTTTGACCATTTTGAAGCATCTTTCGTCACATGTTTTGGCAGCCAATATATTTTATTTTTCGCTCCTTTTTATACAACTTATCGCCTTATAAATTATGTGTTCAACCTTAGTTTGGAGGTGTGTTTTGGGGTTGTTTTGATGTGGAGCTTGGAGATGAATTTATGGATCTCTGTGGACAAATTTTGATGGTGAAATATGAATTTCTGGACAAATTTATGTTGGTTCATTTTTGATAGTTTAAGGTATGGGGTTTTACACAATATGCACCTTATTCTCGCGAGTGTTATTCCCTTTGATTTCATGTGATTATTGAACTCATATTTGAATTGCTAAATTCTTTTGAAAATATGGAAATTATAGTTGGAATATGATTTTGATTCATGTGGTATTATTATATGGTTGTCATGTTGTCATGAGATTTTAATATGGCACTAATATTGGGATCCGCCAAGATTTCTGTTCCGAATACTTGATAAAGTATGGCACACTATGGTGAGATCTGGTGACTCCGGTTGATGTGTTGTTGAGAGATTATATTGATAAAATGCTTATGAGATTTGCATTTGATTTGAATATTTGTACTCGTGTTGTTACGTTTTATTCACCGCTAATATTTGTTGAGCATCTTTCTTGTCGTATTGTGTACTTCCCCATATTTTCTTTTAGTTAGAAGGTCAACGTGGATCTGAGCGCTATGGGCCAAATGGGATGATTTAAGCGCGGTTATTTTGGAAGAATATTGGAGAATACTAGATGACGAAATTTGTATTTATTTTGATGTATACCGCATTGGCGATTTATATTCTATCGAGATAGATAGTTGTATTATTTCGGGAGACTTTTGGTTGAATTTAATTTGAAGAAATTGATATTAGTGGTTTCTCTTATATTGTGGGATATTTAGATGCTCTAGACTATACCTTGTTTCTTGTGGATTTGGATTTATTTTATCGATATTAATGCTCCGTTCGCTCTCCTCGGGCGGGGGGTGGGGGTGGGTGGGTAGGGTAACAGATGGTATCACATCTTAGGTATATGACAACCCTCGGCTCTTTGGTTTTGGGTTTGTTGCATTTTTGTAGCGCATATCTGGAGATAGAATTTTAGATGATCGTTTCATGTTAGGTTGCGAGATTAGATGTGAGGAATTTATTTTTCGTGACGAGATTATTTTTGGAGATTGTTGGCCTGATTTTTTTGAGAGTTAGGCTTTCGGCGAATTTCGAGGGACAAATTTCTTGTTAGTGGGGAAGTATGTAACAACCCAAATTTTTAAATGGGTATTTTATATACGTGCCTTTTGTCAGCTTGTGTCGTGCACGACGCGAGTTGCGCGATTTTTATAGGACGTTTTATTGGGGTTAAAAATAATTTGACCATATTTTTTGGATGCTAAAAGTAGGCCTAAGAGTGCCATTGGGTAAAAAAAGAATAAATAAATAAAATATTATTATTTTATTCAAAAAAATAAAATTACTCATAAAATTCTGAACATCACCATACCGACTCAAAATTTAATTTTGAGCAACTTTACCTTCTTTAATATTTCCAAAAAACGTCATTTAGATCCGATTTAGGCCATTTTTCGGTTCATCCATACCTCATTTTGTAGGGGTATTGAGGTGGATGAGTTACATCTTGGTTTAATTCTCAACCATCCATTGTGTTACCACCTAGTCTTACCTAATATCTAACCAAAATGATTGTGTTCTTGAACATTCAATAGATGAGTTAATTTTGGGTTAAACAAATGAATTAATTAGTGGGTGGAGAGTTTGTGTTTGTTTCAAATTCTTATCTTGTTGCCTTATTTAAAGGGATGGTGGGCAACCCTTTTTGACCATTTTTGAAGAATCTTTTGGCACGTGTTTTGGCAACCAATATATTTTATTTTCCTCTCCTTTTTATTCCACTTAGCCCCTTATAAATTATTTGTTCAACCTTAGTGTGGAGGTGTGTTTTGGGGTTGTTTTGATGTGGAGCTTGGAGATGAATTTATGGATCTTTGTGGACTGATTTTGATGGTGAAATCTGAATTTCTGGGCATATTTATGTTGGTTCTTTTTTGATGGTTTAAGGTATGTGGTTTTACACAATATGTTCCTTATTCTCGCGAGTGTTATTCCCTTTGAGATTCGCATTTGATTTGAATATTCGTACTCCTGTTGTTACGTTTTATTCACTGCTAATATTTGTTGAACATCTTTCTTGTTGTATTGTGTACTTCCCCATATTTTCTTTTAGTTGGCAGGTTAGCGTGGATCTGAGCGCTATGGACCAAATGGGATGATTTAAGCGTGGTTATTTTGGAAGAATATTGGAGAATAATAGATGAGAAAATTTGTATTTATTTTGATGTATAAAGCATTGGCGATTTATATTCTTTACAGATAAATAGTTGTATTATTTTGAGAGACGTTTGGTTGTATTTAATTTAGAAAAATTGATATTAGTGATTTCTCTTATATTGTGGGATTTTTAGATGCTCTATACCTTATTGCTTATGGATTTTCATTTATTTTATCGATATTAGCGTTCCGTTCGCTCTCCCCGGGCGGGCGGGGTGTTACAAATGGTATCTTAGCTTAATTATACGACAACCCTCGGCTCTTGGGTTTTGGGTCTGTTGCATTTTTATAGCGCATATTTGGCGATCGAATTTTAGATGATCGTTTCGTGTTAGGTTGCGAGATTTAATGTCAGGAATTTATTTTGGTGACGAGATTATATTTGGAGATTGTTTGCCTGTTTTTTTTAGAGTTAGACTTTCAGCGAATTTTGAGGGCCGAATTTCTTGTTAGTGGGGAAGTATGTAACAATCCGGATTTTTAAATGGGTATTTTTATAAATGCGACTTTTATCAGCATGTGTCGCGCAGGACGCGACGTGCGTGATTTTTATAGGATGTTTTATTGGGGTTAAAAATAATTTGACCATATTTATTGGATGCTAAAAATAGCCCTAAGATTGCCATGGGGTAGAAAACAAGAATAAATAAGTAAAATATTATTATTTTATTCAAAAAAATATAAGTGCTCAGAAAATTCTAAAAATCACCATACTGATGTGACACCCCGACTAATTAAATACCGGGCAGCTACTCCTTTATTAAATTAATACAAAATGCCAAGTTGGTTCAGTTCATAACATCACTGTCGAAAACGTTTTAACAATTACAAGCCACCTAATATTTAAAAAGTGAGTTGCCAATTTTAATTAAATCCGATTAACATACAATAAGTAAAGTATGAAATGCTAACATAACCACCACAACATAGTCACAATAGAATAACCATCAAATAATAATGAGTCTTGAGGAATACTCCTCACAACAATTCCAATACTGAAATAAAAATACCAAGTCTACATCACTAAATTAATTACAACCCAAACTTTGAAATAACTGAAAAGTAAGATGTCACTAAAAGAATGGGGTGACATGCCCAACAAATGAGAAAATCTGATAATGGAGTCAAGATCGGAAATAGAGGCGTCTACTGTCAAGGTCCTGTAACTTCCACAGCAGCTATAACACGTCACCTGAATAGAACTCCTATACATGGTGTCCTTGTGGCTGGGCACCTAAAAGGTTTTTACAAAAATAGATTTGAAAGCAAACGGGTCAGAGCCCGATTGTGAAAATAATTTAATTTTTTTGCAAGTGATTAATATCATTAAACAGTGAATATAAAGTACATGATATTGTGTTCACTCACATGAGTTCCTCACCTCTCAACTAATTGTGCACTCTTATCGTACCCGTACCCATTCTAGTTGTTCCCATATCTAGCTAGTCCGATACTAAAATCTAACATTTCAATACGATATCTAATCCAATTCCCAACAACTTTTAGTTAACAGAGTGCCATAACTTGCTACACAGTTTCCCATGTTAGTACTACTAATTCCTAGAGACCTTCCATTTTTACTTTACAAACTATTACTATTATTAATACTCACATTTATTCTTGATAATTCATTTCAATTAACCGTATATTATTCTCATCATAAATATACAATACTAGCACCCCGAGACTAAGCTGCGGTGCTCACATACTCTGCTATCAAATCCCGGTATATCACGTACATGAGGATCACATATTCCGAATCTCTCAGGAAACTTTTCATTAACAACAATCACAAACAATGGAGGCGAACATAGTTCACATCACATGGGTCACGCACATACCTATGCTCCCATAATCAACAGACTTATTTACTTCTCAATAAGCCCTTCTCTGACCTATGTCCTCGAGGTACCAATCTAGATCCCCCCCCGTAGGCACACAAAGATTAGATGGCCCTAAACGAATGCCAACCTCCCATGATAGCAAGTACGGTAGGTATGTTATACACAGATAACTACATATACTAAGCATTCACACATCTTAGATATTTCAATATTTTATTAGTGGTATACTTCTCTTTCTTATACCAACACTTAGTGTTATACAAGTCACAAGTCCCCGGTTTATATGCATTTAAGTTATCAATTATTCTCACTTCGTGATTAGTTACTCGCTTCCCAATCCACAAATGTCATCCGGTTTACTACACGATTCTAAGTTTTACTCCTCAATGTACCCTAATCTCCCAACTATACCCACTAGTTAATAAGGGAAGGTTATCCCATAATATAAATAAGTCTACGAGATAATACACATAAATTCAGGCCAAAAAGGCCATCTGTCAACTCGTTAGAAATCTCGTTCGAACGAGGTCATTCGAACGAGTTTCGTTCGAACGAAATTCTTCGAACGAACTACCAACTCGTTAGAAGTTATACTGTCATCTCGTTAGAAGTTCGTTCGAACGACCTGAGCAGGTCTTCTAACGAGATGGCAGTTTCAGCCCAGAAATTCCCAAGTTCGATTTTCTCAATTCCTCTCTTCTTTAAATGCACCCTAAGACCATCCAAGTTATGTTCTAATGTTTTTAAACCATTTCTAATCATTCTAGATCGTCCCTTAACATATTTTAGGGGTCAAATCTTACAAATCATCATGGAATTAATATAAATCTCCAAATATTTCCCCAAACCCTATGAACATGGACTCATGATTTTCTTATGCCCAATTACTCATGATAAATCCATTTTTAAATCATCATATATAACTCTTAGAATATTAAATCAGTCCATCATCATTCTACATGCAAATCCTAACCCAAATTCAAAGTTTCTCCAACAATTTAATGGGTTTTCTTCAAAAATTTCAATATAAGATAATTCCTACACTAAACATGGAAGAAGTATTCAATGCGCTAAAAATATCAAATCACTTGCCTTAGATTGTTCTTCAGAATTGGTGTTGGTGAATGAAGGTTGATTCTCTTCTTTCTCTACAGATTTTCTTCCAAGGTTGAAGATGGTGGTTGGAGGTTTTCTCTTGGAACTCTTCAAACTCTCCTATAACTCCCGTAGTCCTCTAACTCATCTAATGCTGATAATGGGCTTAGTGGGTTCCTAAATAATATATAATTAACTCCTAAAATTTGTGCGTTTTAATTCCTATATTTTTAAAATTACCAAAATACCCTTTTAAGTTGCCGGTATGGCCCAAAAATGTCCCGGGACCCAAACTAAATCCCCGGCTAGTGTTTTCTGACTATTTCGACCCTTCCGGACTCGTTGGCGCTCTCAAAATGACCATTCGGTTGATAAAAATAAAATTCACTTTTTAATTCAAATAATTACATTCGTAACGTGACTGACACGCGCGTCCCAACTAAATTTCTCAAATTGCCATATATCAGTCTCGCCACAATTTTTTTAATATATTCAATATTCATATATTGCCATATATGCACATCATAATCAAATACCAACTCACATCTCGTTAGTATTTATATCCGGATTAATTCTCAATTAATTCACATTTAATTTAATTAATCCTTTAAATAAATATCAATAAAATTTACGAGGTTTACATACTTTCCTCCTAATAACAGAATTTCGTCCCAAAATTCGGAACTAAAGAATACCTGGTAAAAATAACTCTGGATAACGATCGCGCATATCATCCTCGCGCTCCCATATGGACTCCTCGGCATTATGATGCCGCCACTGAACACGTACTAATGGGACTATCTTTGACCTCAGTTTCCTCTCGCTTCGATCCAAAATAGCAATCGGCCCCTCCTCGTAGGAACTATTGGGCTGGAGATCGATGTCCTCCAAAGCAATGTGAGTATGGGACAAATCATCCCTTAGATATTTCCTTAGCAGGGAAATATGGAACACATCATGAATCCTATGCAAGTGCTCCGGTAACCCAAGTCTATACGCAACTGACTCAATCCGCTCGATGATAGGAAATGGCCCCACATATCTTGGCGTCAGTTTCCCCTTCTTCCCAAAACGCATAATCCCCTTCATAGGAGAAACTTTGAGTAACACCTGGTCCCCACTTTGAATTCTTTGAAGAACCTTTTCGCATCAACATAGCTCTTCTGCCGATCCTGAGCTACCCGAATGCGACTCCATATCATCTCTATCCTTGCCGAAGTATCCTGAATCACTTCCGGCCCAAGGAGTTTGTTATCCCCCACCTCTAACCAACATGCTGGGGAACGACAAGGTCAACCGTACAATGCCTCAAATGGATCCATGCCAATGGTGAACTGATAGGAGTTATTATAAGAAAACTCCACCAGTGGAAGGTACTGCTCCCAACCACCTCCAAAATCTAGGATGCACATACGCAGCATCTCTTCCAACATCTGATTTGTTCTCTCTGTTTGCCCATCGGTCTGCGGATGATAAGCCGTACTCAACCGCAATTCAATGCCCATGGCCTCCTGGAAACTCTCTAAAAACTGTGAAACAAATATCTTATCTCGGTCAGACATGATATTTAGAGTCACACCGTGAAGTCTCACTATTTTTGAAATGAAAATCTGGGCATACTGTCCCGTAGTGTAGTCTGTCCTTACGGGTAGAAAATGAGGAACTTTGGTCTAACGGTCCACAATTACCCATATGGAGTCGTGACCCTTTTGTGACGTAGGTAACCCCGTGATAAAGTCCATGGATATGCTCTCCCATATCCACGTTGGAACCTCTAATGGCTGTAGAAGTCCTGTCGATCTCTGATGATCCACCTTTACTAGCTGACAAGTGGCGCATTTAGAAACAAACACGGCAATATTCCTCTTCATCTCGCTCCACCAATAATGTCGTCTCATGTCTTGGTACATTTTATCTCCACCAGGGTGTACCGCGAACCATGAGCCATGCGACTCTGCCATCACCTCGTGTCGCAAGTCTTCCCCTTTCGAAACGACTAGTCTCCCATTGAAGCATAATCCCCCATCTGAGCTAACGGTATAGGACTTGTCTCCCTCTGCTAGTAATCGAACTATCTGCTTCTGACAGAATGAGTCATTTGCCTCGGCCTATACCACTCTCGTAACAATCTGCGGTGTAACAGTCATCACAGACATGAACGATCGGGCTACTGCATCCTGGTGTCCCAACTCCTTCCAGTTAGCTTTCCACACCTCTGCCACCTCATCTACTGGTCTACGGCTTAACGCGTCTACTACCACGTTAGCCTTTCCCGGGTGATATTGGATATCAAACTGATAATCCTTCACAAACTCAAGCCACCGTCTTTGACGCATATTCAACTCCTTCTGCGTGAAGAGGTACTGTAGAGACTTGTGGTCCGTGAACATCCGAATCTTCTCCCCCAGGAGATAATCTCTCCAAATCCGAAGGGCAAATACAACTGCCGCTAACTCCAAGTCATGGGTGGGGTAATTCTTCTCGTGAGGCTTAAGCTTACGGGAAGCATAAGCTATGGCCTGACTCTCCTGCTGCAATACACCTCCAAGTCCTTGTAAGGACGCATCGGTGTAGACTCGATACTCAAATCCCGGGCTCGACAATGCTAATACAGGTGCTGAGGTCAACTTGTCCTTCAACTCATCGAATGCCAACTGACAGGCATCGGTGTAGATGAATGGCACACCCTTACGAGTTAGATGTGTCAAAGGACCCGCTATCTTTGAGAAACCCCGAATAAACCTCCTATAGTATCCTGCTAAGCCAAGAAACTATGGATCTCAGTCGGTGTCGTGGGCTGTCCCCACTCCCTCACCGCGGGTACCTTCCCCGGATCAACAAATATTCCCCGGTCTGAAATGATATGCCCTAAAAACTGAACCTTCTTCAGCCAAAACCCACACTTCTCGAGCTTTGCATAAAGCTCGTTCTGATGTTGCATCTGCAAAACCCGTCTCAAATGCTCGGCATGCTCCTCTTCTGTCTGGGAGTAAACCAGAATGTCATCAATAAAGACAATGATGAACTGGTCTAGAAACTCTCTGAACACCCTATTCATTAAGTCCATAAACACGGCTGGAGCATTGGTCAAACCAAAGGGCATAACCCAAAACTCGTAGGAACCATATCTCGTCAAGAAAGCAGTCTTCGAGACGTCCTTCTCCATAATACGCAACTGATGGTATCCCGATCGCAAATCAATCTTTGAGAAGAATGAAGCTCCTCTCTGTTGGTCGAATAAGTCATCGATTCGGGGCAACGGATACTTATTTCGTATCGTGACCTTATTCAACTCTCGATAATCTACACACAACCTCAACGATCCATCCCTCTTCTTTATGAACAACACAGGGGCACCCCATGGTGAAGTACTCCTTCGAATAAACCCCTAACCCAATAACTGCTTAATCTGATCCCGTAACTCTCTCATCTCTACTGGATCCATACGGTAAGGTGCGCGGGCAATAGGCTGAGTGCCCAGTGTCAAATAGATCATAAAATCTATCTCTCTACTCGGAGGTAGTCCAGGTATATCCTGAAATACATCAGCAAACTCACTAACAACGGGTATCGCATCGAGTGGTATCACCACTTCCTTAGAGGTCTCCTCCTCTGTATAGTACAAAAGACTGGACGATCCTCCCTCGGGGCGAGGCATCGCCACTAAAAACATCTCCAGCTCAGGAATGGCAAAGATAATACTCCTACTAAAACAATCAATCATGGCTCGGTACGCAACTAGCCAATCCATACCAATAATCGCATCGTACTCAGTTATCTCTAATACTAACATATCAGCGGGTAAAGTAAACCTCCCGATCTCTATACCCACACCTCTACAAATAAGTGAAATCATGGAACCCCTACTCAATGGTGAATCTAAATAAGTAATCGTGCTCTCTGCGGTGTCTAATAACCCAATAGTGCGTGCAAATCTCATGGCAATGAAGCAATGTGTGGCCCCCGTATCAAATAAAATACGCCCCATAGTCCCCTGAATAGAGAACATACCCTCAATGGCAGGTGGATCCTGTGGTGCTGCGGCATGGTGGAGCTGATACACTCTCCCATACTGAAGCTGTCCCTGCTGAACTGGGACCGCTGGAATGGGTGGTAATGCTGCCATCTGTGGTGGTGCTGGGAGGGCAACGGGAAACATAGGCCTCTGTGGCTCGTGTCGAGCACCCTGCTGCTGTTGGGCCTGCCCCTATAAGGATAATCCTGGCGTTTGTGGCCAATTTTGCCACAAGTGAAGCACTTACTCGGGAAATTTCCCCCTCGCTGTCCCTGCTCCCCACGACCCTGATGGCCGTTACCATTTCTCCCTTGGCCGTGCTGGCCCTACTGAAACTACTCTTGCTGACCTTTCGGACCCGACTAGCCCTGATAGCCGTTCTGACCCTGATGGTCATGCCTGAAACCTCCCTGTCCACTTCTGAAACCCCCATATCTGAATAGATTTCCTATACATGGTGCCCTTGTGGATGGGAACCTAAAAGGTTTTTACAAAAATAGATTTGAAAGCAAACGGGTCAGAGCCCGATTGTGAAAATAATTTAAAAAAAATTCAAGTGATTAATATCATTAAATAGTGAATATAAAGTACATGATAGTGTGTTCACTCACATGAGTTCCTCACCTCTTAACTAATTATGCACTCCTGTCGTACCTGTACCCATTCTAGTTGTTCCCATATCTAGCTAGTCCGATACTAAAATCTAACATTTCTATACGATATCTAATTCAATTTCCAACAACTTTAGTTAACAGAGTGCCATAACTTGCTACACAATTTCCCATGTTAGTACTACTAATTACTAGAGATCTTCCATTTTTACTTTACAAACTATTACTATTATTAATACTCACATTCATTCATGATAATTCATTTCAATTAACGGTATATTATTCTCATCATAAATATACAATACTAGCAACCCGAGACTAAGCTGCGGTGCTCACATACTCTGCTATCAAATCCCGGTACATCACGTACATGAGGACCACGTATTCCGAATCACTCAGGAAACGTTTCGTTAACAACAATCACAAACAATGGAGGCGAACATAGTTCACATCACATAGGTCACGCACATACCTACGCTCCCATGATCAGCAGACTTATTTACTTCTCAATAAGCCCTTCTCTGACCTATGTCCTCGAGGTACCAATCTAGATCCCCCCCGTAGGCACACAAAGATTAGATGGACCTAAACGAATGCCAACCTCCCATGATAGCAAGTACGGTAGGTATGTTATACACAGATAACTACATATACTAAGCATTCACACATCTTAGATATTTCAATATTTTATTAGTGGTATATTTCTCGTTCTTATACCAACACTTAGTGTTATACATATCACAAGTCCCCGGTTTATATGCATTTAAGTTATCAATTATTCTCATTTCGTGATTAGTTACTCGCTTCCCAATCCACAAATGTCATCCGATTTACTACACGATTCTAAGTTTTACTCCTCACTGTACCCCAATCTCCCAACTATACCCATTAGTTAATAAGGGAAGGTTATCTCATCATTTAAATAAGTCTACGAGATACTAAACATAAATTCAGGCCAAAAAGGCCATTCTGTCAACTCGTTAGAAATCTCGTTCGAACGAGGTCGTTCGAACGAGGTCGTTCGAACGAGTTTCATTCGAATGAAAGGATTCAAACGAACTACCAACTCATTAGAAGTTATATTGTCATCTCGTTAGAAGATCGTTCGAACGAGGTCGTTCGAACGAGGTCGTTCCAACGACCTGGGCAGGTCTTCTAACAAAATGGCAGTTTCAGCCCAGAAATTCCCAAGTCCGATTTTCTCAATTCCTCTCTTCTCTAAATCCACCCTAAGACCATCCAAGTTATGTTCTAACGTTTTTAAACCATTTCTAATCATTCTAGATCATCCCTTAACATATTTTAGGGGTCAAATCTTACAAATCATCATGGAATTAATATAAATCTCCAAATATTTCCCCAAACCCTATGAACATGAACTCATAATTTTCTTATGCCCAATTACTCATCATAAATCCATTTTTAAATCATCATATATAACTCTTAGAATATTAAATCTGTCCATCATCATTCTACATGCAAATCCTAACCCAAATTCAAAGTTTCTTCAACAATTTCATGGGTTTTCTTCAAAAATTTCAATATAAGATAATTCCTACACTAAATATGGAAGACATATTCAATGCGCTAAAAATATCAAATCACTTGCCTTAGATTGTTCTTCAGAATTGGTGTTGGTGAGTGAAGGTTGATTCTCTCCTTTCTCTACAGATTTTCTCCCAAGGTCGAAGATGGTGGTTGAAGGTTTTCTCTTGGAACTCTTCAAACTCTCCTATAACTCTCGTAGTCCTCTAACTCATCTAATGCTGATAATGGGCTTAGTGGGTTCCTAAATAATATATAATTAACTCCTAAAATTCGTGGGTTTTAATTCCTATATTTTTAAAATTACCAAAATACCCTTTTAAGTTGCCGGTATGGCCCAAAAATGTCCCGGGACCCAAACTAAACCCCCGGCTAGTGTTTTCTGACTATTTAGACCCTTACGTAATCGTTGGCGCACTCAAAATGACCATTCGGTTGATATAAATAAAATTCACTTTTTAATTCAAATAATTACATTCCTAACGCGACTGACACGCGCGTCCCAACTAAATTTCTCAAATTGCCGTATATCAGTCTCGCGACAATTTTTTTAATATATTCAATATTCATATATTGCCATATATACACATCATAATCAAATACCAACTCACATCTCATTAGTATTTATATCCGGATTAATTCTCAATTAATTCACATTTAATTTAATTAATTCCTTAAATAAATATCAATAAAAGTTACGGGGTATTACAACTGACTCAAAATTTAATTTTGAGCAACTTTCTCTTCTTCGATATTTCTAAAAAATGTTATTAATCCCGATTTAGATCATTTTTTTGTTCAACCATACCCCCTTTTTGAGTGGTGTTGACGTAGGTGAGTTACATCTAGGTTTAATTATCAACCATCTATTGTGTTACCACCTAGTCAAGCCTAACATCGGACAAAAATGATTGTGTTCTTGAACATTCACTGGATGAGATAATTTTGGGTTAAATAAATGAATTAATTAGGGGTGGAGAGTTTGTGTTTGTTTCAACTTCTTATCTTGTTGCCTTATTTAAAGGGATGGTTATCAACCATTTTTGAAGCATCTTTTGGCACATGTTTTAGCAGCCAATATATTTTATTTTTCTCTCCTTTTTATACCACTTAACCCATTATAAATTATGTGTTCAACCTTAGTTTGGAGGTGTGTTCTTGGGGTTGTTTTGATGTGGAGCTTGGAGATGAATTTATGGATCTTTGTGGACTGATTTTGATGGTGTAATCTGAATTTCTGGACAGATTTATGTTGGGTCCTTTTTGATGGTTTAAGGTATGGGGTTTTACAAAATATGCTCCTTAATCTCGCGAGTGTTATTCCCTTTGATTTCATGTGAATATTGAACTCATATTTGAATTGCTAAATTATTTTAGAAATCTGGAAATTATTATTGTAATCTGATTTTGATTCATGTGGAATTATTATTTACTGGGCATGTTGTCATGATATTTTAATATGACACAGATATTGGGCACTCGCCAAGATTCATTTTCCGACTACTTGATAAAGTATGGCGCAGTATGATGAGGCCTGGTGACTCCAGTTAATGTGTTATTGAGAAATTATGTTGATAAAATGCTTTTGAGATTCGCATTTGATTTGAATATTCGTACTCGTATTGTTACGTTTTATTCACCACTAATATTTGTTGATCATCTTTCTTGTCGTATTTTTTACTTTCCCATATTTTCTTTTAGTTGGAAGGTTAGCGTGGTTCTGAGCGCTATGGACCAAATGGGATGATTTAAGCGTGGTTATTTTTGTGAAGAATATTTGAGAATACTAGATGAGAAAACTTGTATTTATTTTGATGTATAGAGCATTGGGGATTTATATTGTTTCGAGATAGATAGTTGTATTATTTTGAGAGACTTTTGGTTGTATTTAATTTGAAAAAATTGATATTAGTGGGTTCTCTTATATTGTGGGATTTTTAGATGCTCTATACCTTGTTGCTTGAAGATTTTGATTTATTTTATCGATGTTGGCGCTCCGTTCGCTCTCCCTGGGCGGGCAGGGCATTACAGATGGTATCAAAGCTTAGGTATACAACAACCCTCGGCTCTTAGGTTTTGGTTTGTTGCGTTTTTGTAGCGCATATTTGGAGATAGAATTTTATATGATCGTTTCGTGTTAGGTTGCAAGATCAGATGTGAGGAATTTATTTTTGGTGACGAGATTATTTTTGGAGAATGCTGGCATGATTTTTTTGAGAGTTAGGCCTTCGGTGAATTTCGAGGGTGAAATTTCTTGTTAGTGGGGAAGTATGTAACAACCACGATTTTAAATGGGTATTTTTATATACGCGACTTTTACCAGCATGTGTCGCGCTAGACGTAATTTGATTGAATTTGGTAGGACATTTTATTGGGGTTAAAAATAATTTGACCATATTTTTTGGATGCTAAAAATAGGCCTAAGAGTGCCATAGGGTAAAAAAAATAATAAATAAATAAAATATTATTATTTTATTCAAAAAAATAAAAGTACTCAAAAAATTTGAAAATACCATCTCGAGTCAAAATTTAATTTTGACAACTTTCTCTTCTTTGACATTTCCAAAAAATGTCCTTAAATTCAATTTAGGCCATTTTTTGGTTCGGTCATAACTCCTTTTTGAGGGGTATTGAGGTAGATGAGTTACATCTTGGTTTAATTCTCAACCATCCATTGTGTTACCACCTAGTCTAACCTAACATCTGACAAAAAAGATTGTGTTCTTGAACATTCAATGGATGAGATAATTTTGGGTTAAAAAAATGCATTAATTAGTGGGTGGAGAGTTTGGGTTTGTTTCAACTTCTTATCTTGTTGCCTTATATAAAGGGATGCTGGGCAACCCTTTTTGACCATTTTTGAAGCATTTTTCGGCACAAGTATTGGCAGCCAATATATTTTATTTTCCTCTTCTTTTTATACCACTTATCCCCTTATTAATTATCTGTTCAACTGTAGTTTAGAGGTGTGTTCATGGGGTTATTTTGATGTGGAGCTTGGAGATGAATTTATGGATCTTTGTGGACTCATTTTGATGGTGAAATCTGAATTTCTGGGGAGATTTATGTTGATTCTTTTTTTATGGTTTAAAGTATGAGGTTTTGCACAATATGCTTCTTATTCTCACGAGTTTCATTCCCTTTGATTTCATGTGATTATTGAACTCATATTTGAATTGCTAATTTCTTTTGAAAATCTGAAAATTATTGTTAGAATCTGATTTAGATTCATGTGGTATTATTATTTGTTGGGCAAGTTGTCATGATATTTTAATATGGCACTGATGTTGGGCACCCGCCAAGATTTCTGTTCCGAATACTTGATAAAGTATGGTGCGGTATGGTGAGGCCCGGTGACTCCGGTTGATGTGTTGTTGAGAAATTAGATTTGATAAAATGCTTATGAGATTCTCATTTGATTTGAATATTCATACTCGTGTTGTTTCATTTTATTCACCACTAATATTTATTGAACATCTTTCTTGTCGTATTGTGTACTTCTACATATTTTCTTTTAGTTGACATGTCAGCGTGGAAGTGAGCGCTATGGACCAAATTGGATGATTTAAGCGTGGTTATTTTTAGGAAGAATATTGGAGAATACTAGACGAGAAAATTTGTATTTATTTTGATGTATAGAGCATTGGCGAATTATATTGTTTCGAGATAGATAGTTGTATTATTTCGAGAGAATTTTGGTTGTATTTAATTTGAAGAAATTTATATTAGTGGTTTCTCTTCTATTATGGGATTTTTAGATGCTCTATACCTTGTTGCTTGTGAATTTGGATTTATTTTATCGATAATAGCTCTCCGTTCACTCTCCCCGGGCGGGCGGGGTGTTAGAGATGGTATCAGAGCTTAGGTATACGACAACCATCGGCTCTTGGATTTTGGGTCTGTTGCGTTTTTGTAGAGAATATTTGGAGATAGAATTTTAGATGATCGTTTCGTGTTAGGTTGCGAGATTAGATGTGAGGAATTTATTTTTGGTGACGATATTATTTTTGAAGATTGTTGGCATGATTTTTTTGAGAGTTAGGCCTTCGGCAAATTTCGAGGGTGAAATTTCTTGTTAGTGGGGAAGTATGCAACAACCTGCATTTTTAAATGGGTATTTTTTATATACGCGACTTTTGTCAGCATGTGTCGCGCAGGACGCGACTTGCGTGATTTTTGTAGGACATTTTGTATGGGTTAAAAACAATTTGACTATATTTTTTGGATGCTAAAAATAGGCCTAAGAGTGCCATGGGATATTTTTTTTATTTTTTTATTTTCTCATGTTTAATCTCTCTTTCCAAGCAATTATGAGTTAATGCGACATAGATAACCTAGTTTTCATTAATTTCACCATGTTAGGGTAGATTTCTAAGGGTTGGTGTGCATGAACCCAATCTGATGTAATTTAGCCGCGTAGAAACTATGTTTTGAATTGAAATTTGATTGAATCGTGTTGTGTAGTTGTCACAACCGTCATAGACCTTTTTACCTCGGTTGACCCTAGGTAAGCGTGGTGTTTAAGGATGTGATGCGCGTGTAGCTATTACGAAACTGCTTTACTCATTCTCTTATTATGTATGATGCGGACTAGGACCTCATATATGTAATGATTGGGAGTACTAAAGACCGGGTTCAATTAAATTTCTAATTCAAAATTCTAGCATTCTATACAGTAAAATTACTAGGGTTTGGAGGATTGTATTTCAAACTTGTTTTTCCTTCATTCTTGTTAAGTCATTCTTAGTTAGTTAATTTTTTCTCACAGAGTTAATATAGTAGTTTAATCTAGTTTGCATTTAGTTAATTAGTTATTTCCCATACCTTTGTCATCATGTTCACTCGTCCTAGTTCCCTGAGAATTCGATACCCAAACTAGCCACAATACTCCACAAGAGTGTAGTTAAAGTTTAGGTCTTTGTATTACGGTTGGAAGCTGATAACAACGATTAGCATATTTACACGGACGCTTGGTTTCCACTTCGATCAAAATGGCGCCGTTGGCGGAGAATTAGGTAGACTTTAGGTTAGGTTAGTTAATCCCGAATTTGACTTTAAAAAATAAATATGGGTGTCACGTTTTTGAATTACCCAATTTGAAATGTCTTACTTTAACTCCTTTGGAGGGTTTAATTGTTATGATAATAGTGAGGAGGAGGAGGTGCTCAAGACTTATGAATATTGGATCAATATCACTAAAGATGAGTTTTATAAATACAAGCCCAGTGCTAAGGCCATCCAAATTTATCAAAATGAATTGCTTGAAGAAAAAAAAAGACTTGAAAAAGAATATCGGGAAAAAAATCATTATTGGGGGCAAGAGTTAGATGCATTATTTGAACCCAATGAGGATTTTTCTTCAGATATTTTTGAAGTTGAACAATTTTTTCAACCAAATGAGGAATCTGAGGTGCTAGAACCAAGAAGCCTACTTTGGAAGAGCTCTTTCTTATTTGCAAAAAGAAATCTGATGACTCTGATGCTACAGATTTGAAAATTAGAGCAACTTGCAAGGAGTTTAATAATTATTTGGACAGCTTAGAGAAAGTCGAGACCTGCGTTTCACCTAACAGTTTTGAGGTTGAAATCATTGAGAGTGATCCAAGTTCTTTTGAATCTCAACCTCTTATAAATATTCCAAAATATACTGAGGTTGAAGATAATTTGTCTCCGTGTGTACCCACTATTATCGAACCATTGAATCCATCACAAGAACTGGATGAATGTCTTGAGGATGTTGATCGGAATCTTGTATGGGAATGTTTTTTTGTGATGCTTCATCTTACAGTCCATACACTTAGATGTGTCACTCCACCAGATCCAGTTGGAAATTTTTGGGGAGAAGATTTTAAGCACGAGGACTCTAGGCTTGAATTGTATTCCAAGATGGACTCTTTCTGTTTGTGTGCCCGCTTCCCATACTACTTGAAAAATCTTTGGGACGTGATTCTATTTTTCTTGGTTCCCAATGGTACTTGTCCCCCTGTGCACTCAAATCACTCATTATCCCCCTAAAATTTTTAATTGGTGATGGTTCATTTCTTTCACTTTGCACATGCCTTCTGTTGTTCAAACGAAATTCTTATCTTTCTGGAGGTATGCCTTCTAGTGAGTGAACACCATTAATCCCTCAAAGTCATATTGTATTTTGGGTGGATCTTCAAATTTTTCGACTTCTAGTGTATAATTTATTAGAATTTCAAATCGTAGGTTGTACAATAGTTAACTTATTTCCTTTTTTTTTCTTTTAGCTTAGAGTTTTTATTTTTCTTTTTTCTATGCTTGGTTCTAAGATGTTTTGTAGATTCAATGGACTCGTACTTTTCGGGGATCACTCCATTTTGGGTAATATCTTTTTTTTCTCTATTTATATTGTGTTCTTGATTCGCATTGAGGACAATGCAACATTTAAGTTAGGGGTGTGGGATATTCTTTCCGTTTATTATTTAGATTCATTGAGTCATTCACATGTTCTTTCCAAGTGTTTTTTTTCTAGAAAATTTCAAAAATTCCAAAAAAATTGAAAATTTTTGAAAAAACCAAAAAATATTTTTCTTCAAAATAAATAAAAATTAGAATTTAAATTTTTCGAAAATATCACCTCTATTTGAAGTCTCAAATTGTTAAATCTCAATTGCACAAAGTCAAAATTGACCAAAGATGGAAATTGAGCGAACATAGACGACTTAACAAATAAGTGTGGAGATTAACAACCCTGGTGATATTCGAGCCTCTCATTTTTGTCAAATTTATAAATCAATCCGAGTTAATTGTTAACTCAAAGTTCTTATTAGCGGTCTAATAAGTCGTCGAGGATTTCAAGACTTTAACTTTGATCGGTTTTGAGAAACGTGTGTGATATTGCCTTAAAAAATGTGCCGAAGAAATCTCTAAAATAAATTAATCTCAAGACGCATATGGTAAATTAATAAATAATTTGGACAATGAAGTAGGCTATCGTTTGTTACCCCAAAACAATAGCCATAAAAAGATGTGAAAAAATTACCCCTTTTTGCAACCCAATTTGAGCCGAATAAAATTTTCCTTTTTGTTTGGTTGCTCGAAAAACCCAAGTAACCCGAAATTGTGAAAATTGGTAATGTCATCAAATAAAATCCGATAAGTGCATAAAAAGGGGGCAAAAAAAAATAGTAGAAAAATTCTCAACAAAAATAGCAAGTAGAGAAAAAGAAGAGAAAATGAGCAAATGCCTGAAAAAAATCACTAACAGACATCATAAGAAAAATTTCAAATTCCGAAGTTCCCAACATTCCCATATTACCCAATACACCTTTAACCTGAAAAAGTCCCACCGAGTTCAAATTGCAAAATTAATTATCGCGTGGAGAGTTAAGATACAAAAAGATAATACAAGATATTAAATAGTGTGAATGTGAGGCTATGTTTCCCATTTTCCAATTACCGTAATCCGATGAAGAGATCATTTCTCTAAATAATTCCATCTTTCATAATTGTGTGCATGAACTTACGTTCCATTATATTTACTCCTATAAATCAAGCATATCGATAGAATAGCCACAATTCCAAGTGATTCGTTTGTGAGTGCATTCAGTGAGATTTTGAAATCAAAGCGAATTTTCAAAAAGTAACGTAATGATCAATCGGTGGAAATTAGCGTTTCGATTTTTGGCTTGGCACACACACACGACAATTTGAGACTCTTTTGAATATGAGTTTATGGTGACTATTTTTCGGAAGGTTTGAATTGTACAATTTTTAAGTATTTTGATTTTTCATTGAGTCTAAGTCGAATTTTGAGGGTATATTCACTGCAAACCCATCTTCACGAGACAACACTCGTCTTACTAGGGCAACCTAGGGGTTTAACGGCTTATTACATATGATAAATGCAATCTCTTTCCCATGACAAAGGTATTATATCCGAATAAAGTGTTCAGAAGAGTTGTGTCGTTATTCGTTTTCTTTTACATTGCCCGGGACGCTCAAAGTTCTAAGTTAGGGGGGTTTAATTGGGCATAAATATTGTATCCTTATCCCCTTAATTTTGGTACCTTTGTGAAATCGAGTAGTGCAATTGATATGGATTTAACTCGTAATCATGTTACTAACCTTCGTTGGTAAGTATTTCGTGTTTTGTGTTTCTCTTATGTGTTTTACAGGTAAAGTATGCAAGCGGTGCGAAAGAGAAATCGAAACAATGAAAAAAGGCTAGGGAGGCAAGTTCAAGGGCATTTTCGTAATTCTATAGCCTGGTCCCGGAGGTGCGGACAACTAGAAAGTTGAAGATCTCAAAAAAACAAAAATACTGGAAAAAATGACACCCAAATCCGATCTACGGTGAAGAAGTTATGATCCCTTGAAGTTGCAGAAAAATCATAGAAGAAAGGCTAGTTCAAGGGCATTCTCGTAATTCTGCAGCCCGATCCCGGAGGTAGGTCCTTTTGTAAAGTTGAAGATCTCGGAACAAGGAGAATACTGGAAAAAAATGTCACGCCAATCTGACTACGGTGAAGGAGTTATGATCATTTGAAGTTGAGAAAATATCCAAGAAAGAAAAGAAGAAAGCTTAAAAATTTTCTAAGTGTTGAATTTCCAGCAAATTTCCTCGAACCACAACCCGAACCGGTTCTCCCATTTGTCACGCACTCGATCCATTACAAAATTAGTCATGCTTTCTAAGTGTGATGAATTTTCAGATACGGGATTGTTATTTTGTCCTTATCTTTTAGCCAAAAGAGTTTTATGTGTTGGGGACTCTTCTAAACGACATCAAGCCTATATATTTAGTCATTAGGACTCTTTTTATTTATATATAATTGATGTAAAAGCTCCATAATAAGTAGGAACATCTAGGAGAAGAATTTACATACTTTGCACCATTAATTTAAGAGCTTTTCCGATTTTTCTTCAATCTTTGATTTCTTCTTCCATGTTCTTGTTCTTCAATCTTGGAAACTTTTATTTACAACCCTTTGATTAATATTTATCATGTTTAATCTCTCTTTCCAAGCAATTATGAGTTCATATGACATAAATAACCTAGTTTTTATTAATTTCACCATGTTAGGGTAGATTTCTAAGGGTTGGTGTGCATGAACCCAATTTAGCCATGTAGAAACTAGGGTTTGAATTGAAATTTGAATGAATCGTGTTGTGTAGTTGTCACAATCGTCATAGACCTTTTTACCTCGGTTGACCCTAGGTAACCGTGGTGTTTAAGGATGTGATGCGCGTGTAGCTATTGCGACACTGCTTTACTCATCCTCTGATTATGTATGATGCGGGCTTAAACCTCATATATGTAATTCTTGGGAGTACTAAAGATCGGGTTCAATTAAATTTCTAATTCAAAATTCTAGCATTTTATAAGATAAAATTACTAGGTTTAGGGTATTGTATTCCCAACCTATTTTTCCTTCATTCTTGTTAAGTCATTCTTAGTTAGTGAATTTTCTCGCATAGTTAATAGAGTAGTTTAATCTAGTTTGCATTTAGTTAATTAGTTATCTCCTATCTTTATCATCTTTTTGTTTCTTTTTAGAGTCAAGTTAGGGTTAACAGTCTTACATTTGTCATCACGTTCACTTGTCCTTGTTCCTCGAGGATTCGATACCCAGACTAGCCACTATACTCCGCAAGAGTGTAGTTAAAGTTTAGGTTTTTGTATTGCGGTTGGAAGCCGATAACAACGATTAGCATATTTACACGGACGCTAAGTTTCCACTTCGATCATAAATGAATTAATTAGTGGGTGGAGAGTTTGGGTTTGTTTCAACTTCTTATCTTGTTGCCTTATATAAAGGGGTGGTGGGAAAACCTTTTTGACCATTTTTGAAGCATCGTTAGGCATATGTTTTGGCAGTCAATATATTTTACTTTCCTATCCTTTTTATACAACTTATCCCCTTATAAATTATATGTTAAACCTTAGTTTGGAGGTGTGTTCTTGGAGTTGTTTTGATGTGGAGCTTGGAGATGAATTTATGGATCTTTATGGAATGATTTTGATGGTGAAATATGAATTTCTGGGCAGATTTATGTTGGTTCCTTTTTGATGGTTTAAGGTATGGTATTTTAAACAATATGCTCCTTAATCTCGCGAGTGTTATTCCCTTTGATTTCATGTGAATATTGAACTCATATTTGAATTGCTAAATTCTTTTGGAAATCTGAAAATTATTGTTGGAATCTGATTTTGATTCATGTGGTATTATTATTTGTTGGGCATATTGTCATGAGATTTTAATATGGCACTGATGTTGGGCACCCACCAAGATTCCTGTTTCGGCTACTTGATAAAGTATGGCACGGTATAGTGAGGCTTGGTGACTTCGGTTAATGTGTTGTTGAGAAATTATATTGATAAAATGCTTATGAGATTTGCATTTTATTTGAATATTCGTACTCGTGTTGTTACGTTTTATTCACCGCAAATATTTGTTTAGCATCTTTCTTGTCGTATTATGTACTTCCCCATATTTTCTTTTAGTTGGCAGGTTAGCGTGGATCTCAGTGCTATGGACCAAATGGGATGATTTAAGCATGGTTATTTTTGGGAAGAATATTGGAGAATACTAGATGATAAAATTTGTATTTATTTTGATGTATAGAGCATTGGCGATTTATATTCTTTCGAGATAGATAGTTGTATTATTTCGGTAGACTTTTGGTTGTATTTAATTTGAAGAAATTGATATTAGTGGTTTCTCTTATATTGTGGGATTTTTAGATGCTCTATACCTTGTTACTTGTGGATTTAGTTAGTTTTATGGTGAGTAGCATCTCCGCTCCGCTCTTCCCGGACGGGAGGGGTGTTACACTTCACGCTCCCTCGCACCTTGTTCCTCCATTCGTGAAATCTCATCAAAGTTGAGATCACTGTGAAAATTATCTTGAGCCATTTTGCTAAAAGAATACCTCCCCAACGGAGTCGCCAAATGTAAGAGGGGAGTCCTCTTGAGGTTGGGGTGTTATAATACAAATGGAGGGATAACCTCTATTAAAATGGAAATAAATCAATAAATAAGGTATTACTAGCAATGATGAGATGAACTCAAGTATATAGGATCAAACACTTTGACTACTAGAAATCGATATTGTTGTGAAGGGGTAAAGGGTCATAAAGAGTTATTTATGATAGTTTTCGTAGCTTTAAAAACCATCGTAAAGTTGTGTACCATAATAAAATTAGTGTTAACAAAAAATGGCCATAACAAACCATCCCATTACGACAGTTTTCCTTACAACCGTCATTAATGATAATATCATGTTCATTGAACCGTTGTTATAAACTTCTCTAAAGATGGATGTTAATAAAAGAGTCATTAATGATACATAATATGATTGTTACTTTGTCATTATAATGACAGCTTACATAAAACAATCATAAAAAGTCCTAATTTTTATTAATTATAATGGCTGTGTACATAAAAACATTATAAAAATTATTGTTTTTTTTGTTTGCATTGATTTCTATTATACTATTTAAATATCCCAAGCATGTTATGTATAAAAATACGATCTTCCAATTCAAAGCACAAATTTTCACACTCAAAGTAGCAAATTCCAAGTACTAGTATAACTTGAACAATAAGTATAAAAATGTCACTAATATTTGAAATTAAAGAAAATAAGTATAAACTGACAGTTTGCCAACTGGCTTATGGACAACTCTCAAACAAAACGATATCTAGAGTGACCTAAACTATAGATATAAAAGATGGCAAATTAAGCTGCAAAATTAGCTCCACTCATGTATCATGGAAACGCACGATAGCAACAACTACACCGGATACGCAATAGGCAACAATGGGATCAATATCTGAGCAAAAGGAGGAAATAAATAGTAGTTAACAACTAAAATAGGTTAACCATATAGAGAATATAGATTAAACAATAATGATATTCTAATATAATATCGAGCATAAAAAAGTAAGCATTTGTATAATCTCAAAGTTAATTTTTACTTCCTTCTTTATTAAGGAAGATAAGAGATAAATGGGGAGGGTGTCATGAAAATATCAGCAAAGTTTCCTATATTTTTTTAATAATCCAAAATAATATGACATATTTAATCCACAATAACATTATAAAGATCAATCCGGACATTCGCCATCAACAACAATATGAAGCCCTCCCCGAGCATTCAGCACCATCATCAACAATAACAACAATATGAATTCCACCCCGGGAATTCACTATCAACAATAATAATATAAATACCACCCCGCACATTCATCATCAATAATAATAAAATAAAGACCATCCTGGTCATTCACAATCTACAACAATATAAAGGCCATAATGAGCATCATAATTAAACATTTGCACAATCTCAAAGTTAATTTTTACGTTGTTCTTTATTAACGATTGGGAGAGATAAATGACGAACGTTTTATGAAAATTTTGGCAGAGCTTCCTCTATTTTTTAATAATCCAAAATTAAACCTGACATGTTTAACCAACAATAACAATATATAGCCCATCCCAAGCATTTCAACATCATCGAAAACATTTGTATAAATCCTACCTCGGTCATTCACTATCAACAATGACAATATAAATATCACCATGTCCATTCATTATCAATAACAATAATATAAAGACCACTTGGGGAATTCACAATCAACAACAATATAAAAACCACCGTGGGCATAAAAAATAAACATTTCCATAATATCAAAGTTAATTTTTACTTCACTCTTTATTAAGGCAGGGGAGAGATAAATGGGGAAGGTTTTATGAAAATTTCAGCGTAGTTTCCTTAATTTTTTTAATAATACAAAATTAAACATGACAAGTTTACCCAATAACGATAATATATAGCCCAACCCGGGGATTAACCATCAATAACCAACCTCGAGTATTCAAAATCATCATCAACAACAAAAATATAAATTTCACCCCGACCATTCACTAATAATAACATTATTCTTGACATCATATTTTTATAGTGCGTTGATAATATTAGTTATAGTTCTTGTTATGTTTTCATATATTGTACTTTGATTGTCAATATTCAACATTCTTAACATCGACACAAGTTAATCAATTATATTGAAGAAAAAAAAGGTACCTAAAACGATATGCCAAAATTGACCACAACTATAGCTGAGTAAAAATAATCTTGAATGACATCGATGGCCTCCTATTAAACAACTTCTATCTATTTTTTTCATAGGTTACGTTTTCAGCCAACTCCTTCATCTAACAAATCAAATTACATAAGTTATATTAAATTATTCTTATAAAAGTAATTAAAAGGGAAACAAAATATTATAAAGAAATATTTATTACCTTTCGTTTAGTAGATTTAGACAAATTCTCCATTAGATCTCTCATGAACTTCAATATGTAAAACCCACTTTCGACATTTTTCGGTTGTAAAGGGCACTATAGAATGATATATTGAATATAATATTCACCTTTGGATTTAAGAAATAAGTCACTAATTTATATTCATTACCATTATCTTACCTTAACATTCTCCTAGTTTGAACCTGAAACTCTTCCTCCTTTCAATACCACCAACACTTTAAATTTACTTCAAGACAAAGATTGAAATGAAAAACATGTGTATAAAGAAAAGATGATTATATATATATATATATATATATATATATATATATATATATATATATATATATATATATATATATATATATATATATATATATATATATTATACAAACGTACCAACTCATGTTTAGGAATGTAGGTTGATTAAAGTTCGTCTCCAAACATCCCGATCGGAATTTTACGGCATCACTTGTCATGATTGAATCTAGCATGATTGCAAATACCATAAGCGTCCCTTTCTCATCACCATTATCATGATCTTCCTAGTTTGCATTGGTTATGAAATCGTTAATAATATATATATATATATATATATATATATATATAGGGAAAGGTTCAAAAGCGAACATTAAGAGTGAACATTTTAATGAACATATAGGAAAAACACTAAAAACCCATGTATTTCAACTCCCATCTTGAAAGTGGTCCGCGCTAGTGGCATCCGAGACCATTCTGTCCAGCCCCCCACTCCCACCCCAACCTAACCCCCCCATCCCCCCACCCCACCACCTAGGGGTAGCAGGTATGAAAACCCTTATGGGCATGGGTAGGTGGGGGTGGGGGGTGCTGGCCGGAATGGCCTCGGGTGCCGCTGGTGCGGACTAATTTCAATATAGGAGTTAAAATAAATGGGTTTTGGGCGTTTTTCCTTAATGTTCATTAAAATGTTTACTCTTAATGTTCACTTTTGAACCTCTCCATATATATATATATACTAGGGTGTACCCGTGCCGATGGCACGATGATAAATTTGTTCCCGTGATATTGTGTACCCGTGCCGATGGCACAACAATAAATTTGTTCTCATGATGAATATATGCCTAAAGTTTTGACAAGAAAAAGAATAAAAAAATCTGAAGTTGAAGTATGAAATGAATTGTAAGGCCAACACAAATGAACAAAGGTCAGTTCAATTACAATTCTTTTTTTAACTGTGATAAAAAATTAATTATAACATGCATGAAGAAAGGCCAACACGCATGAAAAAATCCATTAAAACCCCTGAATGTTCAACAAAATTTAAAAGTTGGATGTATCTAAAAGTTATTCATCGTTTAACCAAAAGCTCTGCAAGCAAAATACTTTCCAAGATCCCATATTTGGTGCATTAGCCATTTGAGATAAGCTAAAACACAGTTCAAAAATAACTTGCAAAACTTGGTATGCAAAAGGTGCTCTATAACAAATTTGAGTGTTGGGTTTATACTCAGTATGACCAATATCACAACGTGTAAACCCACGAAGTCATGTACCCACCATTCTCTCACCAAAAACTGAACACGCACCCACCGAACACCCATTCCCTCCCACCACTCACTACATTACACAAATTAATACACGGTAATACCGTATGTCAGCATATGCACTACCTTTACAACATATGCAATAGATTTGGGAAATGGAGGAAGAATGTGATTTTACACATATCAATTCATAATTCATAGTTTTTAGCATAATAAAAATTTTCCATATACAACTTATATTTACTTCAAAATTGTAAAAGATGAAAATATTTCAAAAACAAAAAGTTGTGCGAAGGCTTAAAAATAATTTTAAAGTAGAATGAATATATTTAACTCTTTTTTATTAAATACATATTAAATTAGTTTCAACAATTAAGAAGATGTTCAAATGTTATAAATAAATATTAACTAATTTCATATTGTCAAAAGGTTTTTTAAATTTAAATAATTAATAATATCGTAAATTAATTTTTTATTTTCATTAATGTTAATGCTTTTTTATATTGTGTTAAATTTAGTGGCATTCATATGTGTCTTATCTCTATCAAAGTACCTTAACTAATTTTCAAAACAAATAAAAATGATATTTATCTACGTTGTGTGTGAGTGTATCAATTGGATTTAGTCAAATCTTTGCGTGTCAAATCTGTTTGTGCTTTGGTTTGAGCATTTGAAAATATATTTTTGGGAATAAGATATTAAAGTTGGTTTGGGAATCATATCGCATGTTATATCATTGGTAGGATTTTATTACATACCGGGTTGGAAACAATACTATTTTTATACAATCTCCCTCTCTCTCACACCCATATAGTACCCCAACTATGAAATTTCAAAAGTTTATTCATGGGAAGATATGGTAAGAAAAATAACAACAACAATAATTAAATTAAAGTTGAGGGAACATTAAGATATGGTTTTCCTTGCAAAGACCTATAAAAAATGTGAGGAGTGTTGCAAGAAATGAGTTTGCATGAGTATACTGAAGTGATGAGTCTCCACTTCCTCCCCAAATTTATGTCAATTTAAAAAAAAAGTAATAATAAGATTAGATCAATTAAAGGTTGTACATTATTGACTAAATAAAAAATACACACAAAGAGTTGATATGCTTAGATATCGGACCATTCATCAACTGCATCCTTGGAAAGTTAGCCTCAACAACATTATTATTGAATAGAATAAAAAAAATTGAGATGAATCGGTTGCTCTCAGAGAATAAACAACATTATTACAGTTTGAGGCGCAAAAAAAAATTTCACACCAAACCTTGTATTACAGTCTGACATTCTAAAAAGAACAAATTTAAATATAATTAAAATAAAAAAAATTGTAATAATAAAAATAGCATCATCTCTAAACCTGTAATTGCCATAAAATAGCATCATCATCGCACATCAGGACATCAACTCCACCACCATATAAAGATATTTGTTATCAGGAATAAAATTGGCCCTGTTATCAGGGTCATATTTTGGTAAACATATCAACTTAATCAAATCTATAAGAATAAATAAAATAAAATACATTAATTTCTTTTGTCAAAATTAACTTGCATACGTAATTTACGTGAGATAAAAAAAGAACCTCATGGATCTATTACAACTAAAGGTTAATTAAACAGGGGAATAGGAACACAATTAAACATGAGAATAAAAAAACAAAACTCAAACAAAAATGATTTGTGATTGGGATATAAAAAAACTCAGTTAAAAAAAACTCAAATGAACTCTACATACCGGAACCAAGAATAAAACCTCCGGTTGGAAGCTTAATGTCGTCACCATTAAAATAGATCCCGTTCATTACTAAGAAGTTTCTCACCGAATTAAAATAGATTCGGGTATATCGAAACAGTAAAAGCAATTAAAATAGATCTGTCAAAACCTCGGTTGAACACTTGATGTCTCACCGAGTATGTCAAAACATATCTGTTCCCCATATCTGTTTTGAGAACGTTTCAAAATAGATCTCGAAACTAAGGGTCTCTCACTGGATAAAAAAAAGTAAGAAAACAGATCTGTTTTAATTCATAGAAGTAAGAAAACAGATTTGTTTCAAAACAGATCTCAAAACTAAGGGGGTATGTTGTGACCATTGTTGATAAAAGATTTGTTTTGATCCTTTTCTTTAGCACCAATATTGACAACAAATCTGATTCAAACGATTAACATTAGTGCGTTTTGAGAGAGAGAGAGAATTACCTCCAGTTATGAAACTGTTAACATGTTGAGAGAGATTTAACATGTTGAGAGAGAGGTCGAGAGATGATTTGTTGTTCAGAGCCGTGAGAAGTAGATAGCATGTGAATCTTGCATGCGTAAAATGTACCAACCCAGTTTCTCTCTCTCACCTTACCCGAAACCCACAATCTCTAAACCACTCTAAACAATGCAAGCCTCTCCAAACCTCCTACGAAGCTCCGTACCGGAAACCCACCATCTCAACAACACCCAACCATGTTTCTGGAAAAACCAAATAACCAACTACCCACCATGTTCTGGAAAACTCGCTTATCTGTATCCAATTCTTTCCTTTCGGATCTTTCAACCGTGTTAAAAGTAACCACATCTCTCTTTCCTTCTCTACCCTATCGGTTATAAGTACTATTATCTAAAGGGTTGTTGGCAAAACCCGGAGACAACGAAGGGGAAGCCGGAAAAAAATCCGTACTTGTGTCTAAAATAAATACAACCCACTTTTTATTGATTTAAGACTCAGCACATCATAACTGGTTTATGGGGAGTTAGGATTTGAATTAAAGGAAGAGAGTAAGCGTAGAAAGT
This sequence comes from Sambucus nigra, assembly GCA_949130495.1. Lineage (NCBI taxonomy): Eukaryota > Viridiplantae > Streptophyta > Magnoliopsida > Dipsacales > Adoxaceae > Sambucus > Sambucus nigra. The sequence goes on from OX422212.1 coordinate 154,961,234, forward strand.
ACATATCTTGAGCCTTGTGCTTTGAATCCTATAACTTGAGTCATTCGGAATCGTCAGATGAGTTAGTGGGCGAGTAGGTGAGAGATTGAGAGGCTTGGGATAAGGGCTACACGTGTCAAAAGTTGATGACAGATATATACAATGCAAGATATATACAAAACCTATTTATATTGGTTTTGTATATAAAATTTATGATATGGCAAAATCCCCTCCTCCTTTATTATATATATATATATATATATATATATATATATATATATATATATATATATATAGAGAGAGAGAGAGAGAGAGAGAGAGAGAGAGAGAGAGAGAGAGAGAATGAGAGATAGACTAATAAAGAGTGAAGAGAGAGGGCATTTAACAATATTAATAATGGTATCTTTAATATAAAAGAAAACTGATCAAAACTTTACTTTTACGTCTAGAATAATAAATTCTCTAGTCCACTCAATGTGTGACTTGTGTGAATTCATAACTATTATTAACTCGCACTATAAGGTACGAGAATAGGATCATCCAGAGTGTAAATTATACCCACAAACACTCGCAAGCAATTTTCTCTCAAATGTTTATGGTGCACTTTGTCGTCTGGCCTAAACCTTAGTGACAATATTGGTATATGAACTTAACGCCAATTTACGTGGTTTGCTCATGCCACTTTTGAGGTGTTCAACCCAACTTTCGTCACTAGCCGCTGGTACTCCAACACCTTTGTCTGCAATACTTTCATCCGCTCATCTTTTTCTTTGCCTATTTCTCTTTTCTCATTTATATTAGACTCCAACTCACTAATATGATTATTTGATCCTTGCTTAGTGAGGTTGAAAAAGGTTATGAGGGTGACTCCTTTCCCTTTACCCCTAACACGATCAGGATGCTCAAGTATCCTTAATGCCAAAGTTAGGATATTTGAGGTTCCTTTGGTAAGCAAGCGCCCAGCTTTAACCTGACTGTTTAGCACATCCTGCAAAAAAATTAATCAAGTGAAGACATATAACATTAACAATAATTCAGTTACATGTATTTGATATTGAATATTTATGTAAACAAACTCATTAACGAAAACTCATATTTTTTTCGCTAATTCCCTAGTAGCCTCATCACCAAATCGCCAATTATTATCTTGGAAACCTTTTTTTTATAGATAAGTCGTATCGTCCTCATCAAACTTATCTCCCGCCTATTTCTGTTAACATATTAGATAAAAAAATGGGTGAACTTAGAACGTGTAGTTTAATTAACAATATCAATGAATGTCAACTAATAAAAACGAGTACATACGAGGTCATTGATAAGTTCATGATAACGTTTCTTACTCATTCAGTGATTATATATATTATTCCCTCGCCTTTCTACTTGTACCATGCTTATCACCTTGTAAATACATATTGAGTTCCATAACCATGAACAACTTTTATAAACAACTTAGAAAATATATTATTGTAACCATTTTCTATATACCTGAAACTCCTTTGAGACTATCACTCTTACGAATTTATCCAAATCCTTCTATTCAATATATTTTCCTTATTTCTCTTAACAATGCTTGAGTTGATCAGGTTAGTCTTTCAATGACATGGTGTAAAGCCTAGTCAAATCTCATTTGAAATTCTCCCATTTAGCTAATGTATTAGATAGATCTTGTTTCTTTATTTTCAAATCCATATTAAATTACTATGAATTAAAGGTGAAAATAAATTAGAGAATACAAGATACAAATATTTTATATATAAGGCACATAGGAGAAATCAAATACTTACTTGCAAAGATATTCCTAAATTTTGTTTTAAATGAATAGGCACTTTCTTCAAAGATCCATAATGTATTGGAACCATCGTCTTAACTAAGACCCAGATATGTTGTTCTCGAGTTGAACTCTATTTCGTCCATGTCTACATTGTAATAACAATCAAACTCAAATAATTTTAATATCAAATCAGTTGCTAAAAATAAAACATATAAAAAAGGGAGAAAAACATATATTTTACCTTATTTAATAACACAAAAGTAGCATTTGAATGCTAAAATGCATTTACTGAGGGTCTTATTAAAAAACACTAGGTTTAGGATTTTATTGGGATTTCCCTTATTTAATAGGTTGCCTTCTTTGTACTAAGGCACCAATCATATATTATTTAATACTTATATAACTTATTAAAGAAAACGTAGATTAAAGAACACTTACATCAATTACACAAAATTTTGTTACATAACACACCACTCAATATGATCCTATGATGCAAAATAACATATTAATATAAACAAATATTTTAAAGAATATGGTACACTCTGAAAATTGCAAGGTTTTGATAAAGAATAAACTTCCAAGGACAATAAAAAAAGCAACAAATTAGAAGGCAAACTAAATAGTTAAACACTCTCTCATTTATCCAATGACTGGATTCGTGTATAATGTACTAGTGGTTTTGTACACGTGATGTGTCTGGAATTTGTTATAGTGGTTGAAATAAGAAAAAACAACTCTAATGTAATAAGTGTAAGTAAGTTAATATAAATGTAGATGTTTGATAACAAAATCATACTGCATAAACTTTTGAGTCTCATTCTTGCGAACGTACTCCCCGGGAAGGATACTTAGGGCGTTAGCTACATAACTACAGAGGTCGATACGCATAATGCCTATTACCCATCGTTTACAGCTAGGACTACTGGGGTATCTAATCTCATTCTCTCCCCTAGCGTTCATCTGCTTTTGCATTCTCTATATCCTATCACTCCAATTAAATGAAAAACTCAAACTATTTAGATGACATCTTTAAAGGACATATTGGGTGATTAAAATATTGTTCTCAACCTCACATATATCATCACGTATATGAATATTTTTAAAAAATATAAGTTCAACATCCAAAACATAATTATCCATCTTCATGATTCTGAGAAAATTGAGGTGACATAATAAGACTAACTAATTGTTCATGTGGTTCAAATAAAAGAATACATATGCCGTTAAATTATACTACAAACTAAAAGTGAGTCAAAAATAAAAAAGTAAGAAGTTTAAATAAATAAAGACATAAAATTTTATTTAACAGAATATTTTTCTTTGTGAAAGTGAACTAATTTAAAAACATAAGTAGTTAGAAAGTTAACCTTATGCGATGTTTGATCTCTTTCCTTACCTCAATTATATTTTCTTATTTTATTAATTTTGAATTGATTATGCAATAAATATCAATTAATATTAGTATGTTAACATTTTTTTGTTTATTTATATTGTTCTGCCTTATGCATGAGCCACGACACACATACATGTTTTTTCAAACTCATACCAGATTGTATCAATTGCCTTAAATAAGGATGAAAGGAAGGAGGTAGGGATTTTATTCAGAGTCATAAGATACTCATATCATATTCGAAAACCAAAAAAGTGATACATATGGTGACAGATTTATGGTTATGCCTTAGGAAAAATTGATTTAGCCTTAGGAAAAATCATACTAGATTGTAAAATCAAACTCGATGTAGACTTCGAAAAAATCAAACCCCTACCATATTGTAAAACCAAACTCAATTGAGAAATCAGACTCATACTAGATTGTAAAATCAAACTCGATGCAATTGCATGTAATTTTTTTTTCAAAAAAGGTAAAAAATATTATTGATTTAATTGTGTATAGACAATTAAAACCTAAACATAAATCTATTGCTCCAAGTGTATTCATAATAGTTTCAACCATTTCAAAAAAAATCAGTGGTCATCTGAGTAACTTCACTATCAAAGAATTCCTCTCGATATCCAGTGTTCTCCAAATGACTGAAAAATACATGAAATGACAACCAATAGTAGATAATAACACTAAAGCAATATGTCTAAGTGGTTCTTAGTAAATCCTCCCCTCGTAGGTCCATTTATTTGTTGGCTTACCCAAGGAAAACCATCAAGTCCTTGAAGGGAGTTTTGGTTATTCAAATGGAGAGCAAAGTCTCTTACCCTTTGTTCATATTTTCACATCTGTATCCACTTCATCTTCATCACACCAAGGATCTAAGACCATTTTATTCTTGACAAGTGCTTCCATAAATTCATCCCATGTATTTATAACCTCAATATAATCTTCTTGTTTTTCTTTATAACATTGTATAACAACTGTTGGATATCAGTCAACATGTTGTTTACTTGGTCAATAAACTCGCCCATAGGTATATCCAACGTTTTTGCATTATCACGACGAACAACATGTGCCTAGTTATTAGCCAAGTTTTTTGGGCCGATATGAATCCTTGAGGGAACACCTTTTAATTCCCAGTGTGATAACTTCCAGTCGAAGGACTAGTTATCCCTGAGATCTGCCTTAACACGTAAACCAACGGCAGTCAAGGTATCAAAAACTTTAGAGAAGACACATAAAATGGCTTGTGTGTTCGCAACCTTGTAAGGAAATAGAATCACAATCCGTTGGACTGATGCCACTTTAGGCTGCAATACTAATCCTTTTATCATCCCCATAAACCATTGACATAACCCCAATCATGAGAGTACTGTATTCCCAGTAATTTTTCTACACCATATCTCTTTTTCCCCTCCTCCTTTTTACTCCAGAAACAGTTGCCTCCTTGTTTTTACCCACACTCTTGGCATTGGGTTTTTTTCGTATCATTGGAGGCTATATCTTCAGTTTTCAAGTGGCAATGGGTGATAATAAAGATAAGTAGTGGATGCTATTTTTGAGACTTTGGTCAGCCTTTTGTAAAAACATACTCATAGTTGATTGAAAAATCAGACTCATACCATATTGAAAAATCATACCACATTGTAAAATCAAACTCGATCTAGCCTTTTGTAGAATCAAACTCATACCAGGTTGTAAAACTAAACTCGATGCAGCCATAGGTAAAATCAGACCCATAAAACCAAACTTGATTGAGAAATTAGCGTCATACCAGATTAAAAAATCAGACTAGATTGTAAAATCAAACTCAATGCATCCTTCTATAAAATCAGATCATGCTGTATTGAAAAATCAGACTCATACTATATTGAAAAATATACAAGATGGTAAAATCAAGCTCGAGGCATCCTTTTGTAAAACCAGACTCATAATAGATTGTAAAACCAAACTCGTTGAAACAACTTCTAATGCGACTATAAATATTGAAAGTAATTAATTGCAAATAAGTTTAGTTTCTCTTGTGAGGCACGCAATATCTTGAATAGAGCTCACAAACAGATATGACTGCATACATCTTATTTATTCTCCGTTAGACATAATGAACACTATAAAAACATAAACATATTCTATAATTTATGAATCTTCAAGGACTTGTTTCCATTTATAACTAACACACTATTTTGCTTTTGAAAATATGTTTCTCACGTGTAATATGTGGTTATTTGTGAAAAATGATGTAGGTATTGGTTTTCCCATTTCTGTATATATGTTTAGTCAACTATAATGGATTAAATCGATGCTTTCATATTTGACACCAACCTATTTGATCTATTATCATTTGCAAAAGATTTTTTACCTCTTATTATCTCTGTTCAAATGTATGATTTATCTTGGCTTCTACATTTTCTTTTCCTTTTTGAGAAACTGATGAAACTAGAGTCATAGTAGTGCAGGGGGCCTATGTCAATAAGATTAACCACAAAAACCCCCAAACCCCTAACATGTTTAAAGGAATTATTATTCACATTTGTCTAGCATATGCTCTGAGTAATCAATAAGGGAATCGTTCTTATATGCAAGCTCAATTTCTCTATCTACAATAGTTTCTTAGTTAATATTTGATGCTTATAAGTAGGATTTAATATTAATTTTAAAAGTATATTTACACTATGGTTCAAATTTGATACGTGATATTCTAGTGGGATAAAACAACACCACACGAGACATGACTTGAGATTCACAGGTCACGACATGCTTTTTCTTAAAATCATTAACATGTGAACAAATCTATACTCTCAAGATTTTTTCTTATGTTATTATGAGACAAATATATTAAATTATAGGTAATAATATATGTGAATTTATTGGGACCCCTGTTTAAGCTTCATTTTTGACTGACCATATTTGGTGATTTTTTTTCTTTTAACTATTACCTTTATTGTGAAGGATGAAAAAACAAGTCAAGTAAGTTGTGTTTGTTTACAAGGCACAATCACAACTTACTTGACTTGTCAACTTTACATCATTGTGAGAACCAACACCGCCTAAGTCATAGTAGTGCAGTAGGCAGTGCAGGTTCTCACAATGATGTAAAAAGCGAACTTCTCTTCATATTTGAACTAGGCTATTTATAATATGATTATATAATATCAACTTGTGGTGAATGATGTAGTTTGTGTGTGTATGATTATGTTCATGCAGTTTGTGTGTTAATGATTATATCCAAGAAGCAAAATTATATCCATTTAATAAAACACTAATGTCCGGTTGAGCTGATGCTTGTTGTGAAGATAAAAAAACATCAGATTACTTCCTAAATCAACAATTATAGTAAGACAAGACTAACTAGATAACATAAAAAAAAATGTGGAACAATGTTGGATTACCAACCAAAACTGCTAGAGAGATGACAAAGAAATAGTGATGCTGAACACACCAATAACCCCAAAACAACTAAAATCCGTAATAGATCCTTAGTTTATCATACATAATAAAAGGGAATACACCAACAGGATAAAAAAGGAAGAAGTTCCTTTGTTGGTATTTAACATAAATTGAATTGGTCTGTTTTATATTGTTTTCCACAATCATAGTCCCACAAAGAAAATTATTCCTCCCTCTTATCTCAAAGAATCTTTTCATACACTAGAGTCGCATGAGCACGCTAACTAGTTCAAGATAAAGCCTCTTGGCAGTGTTCCATAACTAAAGGCTAATGTTGAGTTCAATCATTAGTCTCCAAAACCACCATAAACCATGGGGATAATTATTTCTTATCTCAAAGAATCTTTTAATACACTAGAGTCACACGAGCACGCTAACTAGTTCAAGACAAAGCCTCTTGGCATTGTTCCATACACTAAAGGATAATGTTGAGTTCAATCATTAGTCTCCAAAACCACACTATATAAACTAGGGGGATAATTATTGTTAATTTAAGTTGATAATTAAATAATTGACATTATAGATGGTCTTAGTTGATAGTATTTGGTTCCCTATTTTTGTATTTATTTACAAAACTCCAATTATCAGTAATATCAATCTAATTACAAACTCAATCGTCCACAATTAACAAAACTACCATACATCAAAATGCATGCTCATGTAACGCACCGTATTTTTAATAATCTTTATATTGGGATTAATTAAATTAAAATAGTAAATTAATAGAAAATTAATCCGGGTTAAAATAAATATTAATTAGTGAGACAAGGGTTAATAGTTATTTATAGAGAATATTACTTAGTAAATGAGTAATAAATTAATAATAAAGCATTATGATTGTCTTGAGTGAGACATACGACAATTATGGAAATTTAGTCGAAACGCTCGTGTCAGTCATATCGGGACTTAAATTTATGAGATAAAATGTAATATAATTATGGGTCATCCAAATGGACATTTCAAGTGTCCCAGTGTGTTTAGAACGATCAAAATAGTCTAAAAAAGTACACTCGGGAGGAGAGGAGGTCCACCCGAACACTTTTTGCAGAGAATCAGACCTACAATATTAGGCAATTGTTTATCTTGCTAAATTGAGTGCATACATTATACATGTTAGAGTAGGATTGAATAACACCCATGAATATATGATTTTAACTTGAAATTGGAGACTTAATTCATGATCTTGGGTGGGATTTGCATGTAGATTAAAATCCTATGTGATTTGAAGACGAAATCAGAATATGTAGAATAATATAAATGTTAAAAGTCTGAAATAATTGTTTACTAGATTAATAACAAAATGTTATAAGTTGAGTAAACTCTGAATAATTTTTTTGGACAAAACTCTTTTCAAATAATAACACAAGATGCGTTCAACACTTTTTTCTCAATATGTCGTCTAGATTTGGTAGTTGGTTACTATAGGTTTTAGAAATTAAAACCATCTGCTAAGTCCAACATGCAGTACTAATCACAACAGAAATTAAGAACATTCAGAGTAAAGAACACATGAATTCTAACGTGGTAAAACCCTTAATCAAGGGAAACATCCATGGTGCCCTCTACGGCACAAACAAAAAATCCACTAAAATAAAGAATCAAGTTACAACACTTAAGCAAGAACACAAAGATCCTAAATCTAAGTTCAAAGTTATACCTACATGAGCTACTCCACTTCAAAAGTTTTATGACTAGAACTGATCTTTTCTGGTTGCTTCTTTGCCTTTTCCTTGATCTCCTTTTCCTTGACTTCTGATTCCAGCAACTCTTTCAATACCCAAGTTTCTCAAACAGAACCATTGTGACTAAGTGTTCGTGTGTGAGACTGTGTTTGTGTTGTGCAATAAATGAAGATTTATGAAACTCACCCTCTGAAATTATTTATACAGACAAATTCCTATAAATCAAGAGGTTATATATGCCATGTAAAAATGATTCAAATTATTTTGAGAAATAACTTCTTTTCAAAATCAGATCTGAAAAACAACCTTGTTTTTAAAACTAGCCAATGTCTTATGTGTTTCTTTTTATTTTTGTACACTTTTATTTCACAAATCGTGAAATCTAAGATCAGAAACACAAATGCTCTAGAGATACGATGTACCCTTGAAAATTAGAAGTATATTTTTCAAAATTTCTTGAAACAAAAAGGATCTAAAATAAAAAGATCCAAAAGAGAATAATAAAAAATTTAAGCGTGTGATATTTTCTTGTAGAAAAAATCAAGTTTCAACAGTGAAACTCAAGATTCTCTTAGAGATACGTTCAGAGAGAAACTAAGACTTGAAGAGGTCTTCAAATGTCTCACAAACCCAACACCAAACTCACAGAAAGCCTAAATGGATCTAACACTCAAGGTTTAGGTTTTATGGTGTATGAAACATTGAAGGTTATGGTGTTTGGTTGAAGGGAAAACACTTCAGAGGTTTGAGGTTTTGAAAGTTAGGCTTTATTCTCTCTCTCTTCTCTATTTCTCTCTCTATTTGGATTAAAGAAAAAAGTGTCAAATGTCTGAGGCTATATGGGTTTATATAATAGCTAAGTAAGAATCTTGAACATCTAGGGCAATCCAAGGTTCGAGATTAACTTTAACCAGTTGATTCCTAATCTAAGGATTTAATATAAGCGGTGAAAATAACTACCGTCGATTGGCTAAGACTTGTTACACATGGATTTCTATCAAACACATGTATATCGTCGATAATAAGCATATAAGGGTTGAGAATGAATGTAAAGAATGTGTCTATGAGAAAACACAAAATTAACAACTCGGGAGAAAACACTTGTAAGATATATAAGAGCTGAAAAATGCATGTTTTGAAAATAATTACACTCTCCCCTTAAGTCTCTAGCGCTTTGAGATCCTACCCAACACAAATTTTAAGGAATAAATCTATTTTGCATAATTCAACTTTTAATCCCAATACTTTTAAAAACCATATTTTAATAATTTCAAAAATTATTTAAAATGTTTTAAATTTTTTATAAGGATTTAAATTGATTTGTAAAAACTGATTAAAGTGTTAAAATCAACATATGCACGTAGGAACTATAAAATATGATGTGCAAGTGTCCTAAAGTGGTTATAAGATAAAATTAACTTCTATTTAGGTGATCTTGAGGATTTATTGGACTAGATTTCTTCATTCTTGCTCGAACCGTTGAGAAATAAAGGAACTCATAAAAACTAACCTACTGTATCTCAATATCTAAACTAGTTGGAACTCCTCTCTATCTATATATATAAGAGATTCTGTAAGACATAAGAGATTCTGTAAGATATAAGAGATTCCCTATCATACTTCGATATAGAGTAGGATCAACATTTTCCCTATTATCATCCTTAGATAGATTTGTTGAAGTACTCATGGGGGTTCTATAAGGTTTAGCATTTTCTAATCCAATTTTTTTAACAAGTTCTATAGCGTATTTGGATTGAGTGATAAATAGTCCATCACTGCATTATTCCCCTTGTAGACTTAAAAAATATTGAAGCTCACCCATAAGTGACATATGAAACTCATCATGCATGATGTCGAAAAAACTCTTAACTTGTTTAGAACAAGGGAATCCAAATCTTATATCGTCAATGTACACTTATGGTATTAAAACATGTTTGTCTTTATTCCTAACGAATAAATTTTGATCGTTTCCGCCTCAGACAAATCCATGAGATACTAGAAATCTAGATAATCGCTCAACAAAGCTCTATGAGCTTGTTTCGAACCGTAGAAGGCTTTCTTAAGCCTCAAGACATAGTCAGGGTGTGATGGATCTTCAAATACTTTGGGTTATTCTATGTATACCTCCTCAGTTAAAATTCCATTCAAAAATGCGGACTTAACATCCATTTGGAATAATTTGAATTGCAGGTGACATGATATGGCAAGGAGGAGACGAGCTGACTCAAGACGAGTAACGGGTGAAAAAGTTTCGTCCAAGTCAATTTCCTCTATCTACAAGTATCCTTGTTCTACCAACCTAGCTTTATTTCTAATGACCTCCGTGATGATACCAGAAATCGTCCACTTATCATTCTCGTACCAGCAAGTCGAGTGTAAGATATGTAATGAGCACAATCTATATCTTATCTTTTATCACTCTGTACTTTCTTTATCTTTCCCCATTTTCATCTGTTTTGTTTTTGAAAATACATTGTGTGTCGATAACCTTCGAATCTTTTGGCCCGGGAATAAGATACCACACATCGTGACTCCGAAATTGGACCAGCTCTTCTTACATAGCATTGATCCATAAAGAGTCAGAAAGGGCATCATTTACATTTTTAGGTTCCTCAAGGGAAACAAAACATGCAAATTGTGCCACATTTCGAAGTTGGGATCTTGTTCTAACAGGTTCAGAAGGATTACTAACTACAGTTTCAATATGATGGTCTTTAGAAACCCAAGTGGGTATATAAGGATTCTCGAGTGATAGTGAATCAGTGTCTTATGAGGGTTCAATTAGAAAATTTTGTTCATCCTCATCATGTGGCATTGATTGACTGACATTACTCCCGACACTCGTATCATCTACAATTACATTAAAGGATTCCATAATAGTTTTGGTTCATTAATTAAAAACACTAAAAGCCCTACTGTTTTGGGAATAACCAAGAAATATTCTTTTCTCTCCTCTAGTGTCAAATTTTGAAAGGTGTTCTCTATCTTTACAGACATAACAAATACTCCTGAAGGTTTTAAAATATTTTAAGTTTGGATTTTTGTGGAACCAAAGTTCATAAGGAGTTTTCTTAGAATTTTTCCGAAGGTATTCATGATTAATGATATGACATGCGATTTGAACGGCTTCTACCCAAAAATATCTCGGAAGACTTTTAGCATGTAGTATAACCCTAGCCATTTCTTGTAAAGTTCTATTCTTACGTTCAGCGATGCCATTTTGCTAGGGTGTTATGGGAGCACTAAACTCGTGTTTATAGCTATTGGCTACGCAGTATTCAGTAAAACTAGAGTATTTAAACTCTTTACCTCTATCACTCCTAATATGACATACTTGGGAATCCTTCTCATTCTCTATTTTTAAAAGAATTTTTAGGAATTCATCGAAGGTATCGAATTTTTTTTTCATAAAAGCAACCCAAGTATAGTCGTTTATTATAACTAGGATATAACTATTTCCACAGAAACTAAAAGTCCTTGAGGTACCTATGAGGTCCATATGGATGAGTTCTAAAGATTTTGTGGTTAAAATATCCTTAACTTTCTTATGAGGGGATTTACTTATTTTCCTTTCCTGACATGGTCCACATACCGGATTGAAAGAATTTTTTATTTTTGGTCAACCTCTAACTATTTCTTGGGAGCTTAATCTTCTGAGATTATCAAAATTCGTATGGCCTAGTCTATTGTGCCAAAGGTCAGAGTCCTCTAATATGGCAACATTGAAAGATGCAGACTTAGGAATTACTATGTAACAGTTTTCCTTAGTTTTGTTTCCTTCCAATATATAGTTTCCTTTTCCATAAATAATTTTGCAATCATTTTTTGAAAAAGTAACAGTATGATTGGAATCATAGAATTGAGATTAGCTTTAAGGCCTTTAACTAAGAGAACATCATTTAGACGAGGAAGCCCATTCTCACTCAATGTTCCCTTACCTGTGATCTGAGATGAAGCACCATCTCCAAACATGACACTATCTCCTAAGAATTCTGTCTTATTTTTCAATTTAGTTTCGTCCCCGGTCATATGTTTAGAACATCCAAAGTCTAAATACCATCCAGTTGAAGTGTGTTGTGCCTTTAAAGCAGTAATGACAACATTGCACTTGAGCTGGGGTAATATATCATCTTTTTTAATCCAAATAGGCCGAGTTTTGACCGTTTTGGAGCCTTATGATTTAGAAAAGGTTTGGTGGGTTTTTCTAAATGGATTTTTCTTAGTTTAGACCCTCCTTTTTTTCTTTATATAGTTAGATTTGTTTACTTCCTGTCTAGGGAGAACATAAGTATTTCTTCCTTTTCTAGAATATTTAAAGTTAAGGTAGGTAGGTGTATATTTCCTTTTCTAAAAACATTCTTCAAGAGTGTGGCAAAAAATATTGCAGTAAGATGGGTTTGGCTCTGTTTGGTATAGTCGTTCAATTTTCATTGGTCTCAACATTTTGTCTTTGGTCTCTAACGGGTGGACAAACATATATGTCATGACCATTTGAATTAGAATATTGATTCTACTGATCATGTTTTTCTTGAGAGACATTGAGACTAGATTCCCTTTTTTGAACAGTTTGACAAGTTTGGCTTTGTTTGATAAAAGTAACATTTTCAAGAGAAACTTCGGTTTTACCGGTGTGCACTATTTCTCCAAAACCTGGGCTAAATTTATCCTCAGAGTCAAATTTGCTTCCAACAACAATTTCCTCATAGGATTTGGCTTGGGTTTCAAAGTGTTGACATTTTTAAACACATTTGAGACCTTTTGCTTAGACTCTTCTAGTTCAATAAGGATTTCCTTATATTTTTGTTCAGACACATGATTTTTCTTAGACAAATCTTTTATTTTAAAGGAAAATTCTTGAATCTCGGTCTCATGGGGATACACTGGGCAATATAATCTTTAGTATTCTTCCTAATGTTCTGGTTAAGTAAATCGATACGTTCAGTTAATGATTTTATCATTTTTTCAAGACGAGCACTCTTCTTAACTATTTTCGTGTATAACTCGTGTAAATCAGGCAATTCATCATCATACTCGCTAAGTGTGTCATGTGAAGTGTCCCCTAAAATATTATTTGATTCATTTTTACTAACGTAAACATTTAGTTCGTCGGCACTATTAAAGCTCTGATTCATACTCAGATTACTTTCAACAATTATAGGAACAATATTAACATCAACATTAATAGGCAATATAGATTCCTGAGTAGGTAGGCATGCATCATTATCATTGTATACAATTTTGGTAAAGAAAGACATGCAATACTCATCATTCTGGGCTGACTCTATTTCATCTTCATCATAATCACTAGAGTCATCCCACATTTTATCCACATTAACCTTGTTATTATTGCTAAAATTAGTTGGGTATTTACTAGCATAATATCCCATTTTACCACATCTATGAAATTTCACATCTTTCAAGTTTGTCTTAGGTCGGTTATTGTCATAGGTCATTTTATTGTCATGTGAGTGTTTGTCATTATCTTTGTCATGAGGTCTGTAATTTTGATTTCCTTTATAATTTAACTTACCTTGTTTATAGTCTACAACATTTTTGAACTTCAAAAATATTTTTGAAATGTTTCTCATAAGAGCTATTTGATTGTTAAGGTCATCCAAATCATAGTCATCAGCATAGTGAGGGTCAAATTCCAAGGAACTTATTTTAGGAACATGCATTTTAGATGAAAACACAACATTAGAACTAGTGGGTTTCTTGTTTTGTTTGGTCAGTTGCTTCTTAAAGTTTAACTCCAATTCTATAATCCTCAGTTTACGACTAAGTAATTCAGGAGTCATATTAGGGTTGTCCATTTCTTCAATGGCATATCTTTATTGCCAAATTTGGAAGGCAGTGACCTAAGAATATTTTGAACAATTTCCTTTCTACTATAGGTTATACCATTTGCATGAAGTTTTATGAAAATATCAGTTAACCTAATGTAGAAATCGTTAAAGGATTCCTTGTCATCCATTATCAGGTTGTTGTATTGCTGGACTAGAATTTGAGTTTTTCCTGCCTTAAGTCTTTTATCACCTTCGTGAGTAGTGACAAGAATGTCCCATGCCTCTTTAGAAGTCGAACATATGGATATTCTTTTGAATTCATGTTCATTAATGGACATAAAAATGGCATTCTTGCTATTGTTATTATCTAGAGATTCCTTTTTCTCTTCGTTAGTAAATTCACTGAGAAGTTTCTTAATCATTATTGGATTAATTTCATAGATAGCCTTAGCAGGATGTTCATACCCATTTTTAATCATGTCCGAGACATCATCACCAAGATTCCTTGAATAAAAAAAACCATTCTTACTTTCCAGTATGAAAAGTTGTTTCCATAAAAAATGGTGGTCTGGAGAGTTTACCAAACTTCTCAAATCCTTCTTCCATATTCAAAATTTTTTAAAGAAGTTTTGAAAATAACTTCTAAAGTTCCAGGATCACAAAAGATGGTCCTTCTCCGATACCACTTGAAAAAAATGTTAACTAGATTAATAACAAAATTTTATAAGTTGAGTTAACTCCGAATAAACTCTATGGACAAAACTTTCTTCAAATAATAACATAAGAAGTGTTCAAAACTATTTTCCAAATATTTAGTGTAGATTTGGTAGTTGATTACCTTAGGTTTTAGAAATTAAAAGCCATCTACTAAGTCCAACATGCTGTACCAATCACAACAGAAATTAAGAACATTCAAAGTAAAAAACATAGGAATTTTAACGTGGTAAAACCCTTAATCAAGGGAAACATCCACGATGCCCTCTGCGTCACAAACCAAAAATCCACCAAAATAAAGAATCAAGTTACAACCCTTAAGCAAGCACACAAAGATCCTAAATCTAAATTCAGAGTTAAACCTACATGCGCTACCCCACTCCAAAGTTTTTTTTGATTAGAACTGATCTTTTCTGGTCACTTCTTTGCCTTTTCGTTGGTCTTATTATCCTTGACTTCCAATTCTAGCAACTCTTTCAACACCGAATTTTCTCAAATAGAACCAGTGTGACTAAGTGTTCGTGTGTGAGAATGTGTTTGTGATGTGCAATAAATGCAGATTTATTAAACTCACCCTCTATAATTATTTATACAGAAAAATTCATATAAATTAAGAGGTTCAATATGACATGCAAAAAGTGATTCAAATTATTTTGAGAAATAACTTCTTTTCAAGATGAGATGTAACAACCTTGCTTTTAAAAATATCCAAGGTCCTACGCGTTTCTTTTTATTTTTGTACACTTTTATTTCACAATTCGTAAAATATAAGATCAGAAACACAAACACTCTAGAGATTTAATGTAGCCTTGAAAATCAAAAGTTTTTTTTTCAAAATTTCTTGAAACATAAAGGATCTAAAATAAAAAGATCCAAAAGAGAATAATAAAAAAATTAAGCGTGTGTGAAAAACAGTTACTAAAGCCTTTTAATAAAAGATTAAACTATTTAAGTAACTCCGAACTGTTTTTTGAGGAAACTCTTTTCTTTAAATCAAATCAGGTTAACACAAGATGTGTTTAATAAAATATGCACGAGATCAGTTCAAGATTTGTAAACAAGTTTTGAAAAAAACTAAGACAGTTTAAATCAGCACACTATTAAGAATGAGGTGAGGAGATGTAGAAAGATTAATGACAAGAGATTTTTAACGTGGTAAAACCTCACCCAACTGAGGAACTATCCACGGTGACTTCTAAGTCACAAACCAAAAAATCCACTAAAACAAAATATATGAGTTACAAACTATATAACACACATGCACACAAATCAGTCCTATTCTAGTTTAGGAATGTAGCCACTGATTTCCTTCTAACTTCTCTGTAGTTCTGATTGTTGATGTGGCTCTCCCAGTTTGCTAACTTCCACTTTGTTCCAATATTTATGTCGACCCTTGTTTCAAGATCTTATTACCAAAACTTTTAGCGTTGTAGTGTGCAAGTGTTTGTGATGGTGCTTTAACACAAGCATGCACACACTCACGCTTATATATACAAAGAGTCCTACCAAATTACAGTTAAGATCTATATGCTGCGATTTTTAGTTTCTCTCTTCTTAGGAAACAAAAACACCTTATTTAACCTTTAAGATGATCTAAGAATCCACAACTATCTTTCTCGAAAGACGGTTCAAGATCTTAATCAATTTCAGGGTTTTGAAAATACTTTTGAAATTGAAAACCACTAAGTGCGATTCCAACTAGGTCAAAGGTCTTGTTTCAAAAGAACTAGAAACAGAGAATGATTTTGTTGATTTTGAAGATAAAAACATTTACAGAAAATAATCAACAAAAGATTTCTCAAGGCGAGAAACTAAGAATGCAGATCTAAGTGTAATATAACATAAAATGACTAGATCTATGATTTCTATGAAACAGAAATACAGATCTAACCTAATGTTTAAGTTGGACACAAGATCTTAAAACCTAGAGTTTAAACCACGAAACAACTTTCAAACCAACACAGAAATAACTCTTAAACACTAAGGGTTGGTGTTTGGTGTTAATGGTTTTAGAAAACTGAATTAGGGATTGAAACTGTGTTTGGACGAATTAGGGTTTAAAACTCTCTCTGGTTTCTCTTTCTTCTCTCTCTCTTCTCTCTATACGTAGACGAGTGCCAAAAGTCTCTCAAAGGTTGAGGGTAAGCCTACTTATATAGGGGGTTGAGAAGGATCGAGCAGGCTATTCAAAATCAAGGGTTGGGATTTGGTCTTCCCAAATTAACTTTGATCCAACAGTGAGATAACAACGGTGGTTTAAAAGTCTTCTTATTGGATGATAATGGTTTCACATGGATTGGCTTCAAACGCATAAAGAACGTTGATAACTGTGATCCAAGGGCTGATATTGGATAACGATTTTAAGTCTTTAAAGAAACACAAATCCAACCTGTATAAAGGTGACAGGTGTAGGGCTGATATCGAGCCTCACACGCGTGTATAAAAATAATTACACACACCCTATAGTCTCTAGCGCTTTCGGATCCTTCCCAATTGAACTTATATCAATAAAACCATAAAATCAGTATTTACAGATTGACCCCAAAAGCTTTTTAATCCAATTTTAATTAT
This sequence comes from Sambucus nigra, assembly GCA_949130495.1. NCBI lineage: Eukaryota > Viridiplantae > Streptophyta > Magnoliopsida > Dipsacales > Adoxaceae > Sambucus > Sambucus nigra. Next base: position 154,978,568 of record OX422212.1, read on the forward strand.
GAAAAAATTATTTTAAAAATCATTAAAAATTCCCAAAAAATTATTAAAAACTGTTTTAAGGGAAATTAACACACACAAAAAAAATTAATGCAATATATGAGAAAAAAATGCAATCCTACTGTGTGTGAGTGTTTGTGAATATACCTTCAATCAATTAAACAAGAGGAATGAAGAGTAGATTAGAGTGGAGTAGAGTCTGAGTCTTGTTGGATTCTAGGGAACGGACTCAATTTTGTCACTATTTCTAAACTAGATGAACACTTATACAATGTAGACTGAAGTGAGTCAAGAGTATAAGGTGCTTCAATCTCCACCTTTGGAAATATGAGACAATATCTCCTTTGAGTCATCTACAACTCTTAGGGCAACAAAGAGATAAGGAAAAACCTATTCCTATACAAAAATTATATCTACCCATTTCCTAAAAACGAAAATTACATAACTCATCTAATTACAAATCAAGGGCCTAAAAGCATCAATGGTACAAATTCCTGCAAAGAATACTAAGATCTAGCATCTTAGAAATATGTACAAAAAAATGAACCTATCAGACTCAAATTTCTCCCCCATTTTGTCTCAAATGGACAAAGGGAAAAAATATGCAAGTCAAGGAGTTTATTCAACACAAACCATTCCTATCGATTTACACAAAGTAATAAATCTATTGAAATCCAAAGGTTTGGTAAACATATTTGCGAGTTGAAAATCAGTAGAAAGATAATTTCATTCTAATTCCTTAGTCTCAACTAATTCGCGTATGAAATGGTGTCTAATTTTTACATGTTTAGTTCGCGAGTGTTGAACATGATTTTTAGAGATATTGATCGCGCATTGATTATCACAATAGAGATTTAATTGTTCTTCTTAAATACCATAATCACTTAGCATTTTCTTAAGCCAAAGTAATTGGGCACAACAACTTCCAGCGGCTATGTATTCAAATTCAACTGTTGATAAAGAGGTGCAGTTTTGTTTGTTACTACTCCAACCAACAAGATTATTACCTATATAGTAATATGATCATGATGTGATCTTACTATCATCAGTACACCCTGCCCAATCGGCATCAGTGTATCCTATTATAGTGCTAGGAGTATCAATGGTGTACAAAAGTCATAAATTTAGATTGCCTTTTATGTATTTTATGATTCTTTTAACACAAACTGTATGGCTCTCTTTAGGATTTTTTTGATGACAGGCACATACGCAAATAGCGTACATAATATCAGGACGCGAGGCAGTAAGGTATATCAAGGTTCCTATCATACAACGATAGAAGGTAGGATCTACGGATTTACCATTCTCATCCTGAGATAGTTTAACCGTAGTACTCATGGGAGTTTTAGCATCTTTTGCACTCTCTAGGCTGAATGTTTTAACAATATCTAAAGCATATTTCGATTGCGAAGCAAATAATCCTTCTGAATTCAGTTTGACTTGAAGACCCAAGAAAAATTGCAACTCCCGCATAAGAGACATTTGAAATTCTTTATGCCTAATTTCAGAAAAGGATTTAACTTCTGAGGGAGATATTGATCCAAATATGATATCATCAACATAATCTTGAGCTATAATAATATTTTTGTAAATTTTTTTGACAAAAAGGGTTTGATCATTTCAACCTCTCCTAAAACCTTTGTGTAAGAAGAAATGGGAAAGGCGCTCACACCAGACTCTTGGCGCTTATTTTAGGCCATACAAAGCCTTTTTCAGACGAAAGACATGATTTGGATATTGAGGGTCAATAAACCCTTTTGGTTGTTCTACATAGGTCTCCCCAGTCAATATTCCATTCAGGAAGGCAGATTTGACATCCATTTGATAAAGCTTAAAATGTAAGTTACAAGCTATGACAAACAGAAGACGAACATATTTTTATCGAGTAACAAGAGCAAAAGTCTCGTTAAATCTATTCCTTCAATTTGAGAGTATCCTTGAGCAACCAATCTGGCTTTGTTTCTAATGATTATCTCACTTTCATCAGATTTATTTTTAACAATCCAATGTGTGCCAATAACTTTTTTGTGATTAGGCCTAGGTACAAGATACCAAACATCATGAATGGAAAATTGAAGAAGTTCTTCCTGCATTGAAGAAATCCAATGAGGATCATTCAATGCATCATTTACATTCTTTGGTTCCACAAGGGAAACAAAACATGCATAATGAGCATAGTTTCTTAATTAAGATCTTATACGCACAGGCTCACTAGGGTTACCAACAACGTTATCTATGGGATTGTCCTTAGAAACCCAGTTAGGTACTTTAGGTGTCTCAATTGGTAAAGAATCATCTAATTTCGGAGGGTCATTTTCTAAAACATTTTTAGATTCTTCCACAATAGTTGGTTCACCAGTCTTACTCTCTATAGTAGTGTCACTTATAATAACGTTTCTGGATTCCATTAAGGTCTTAGAGAGAAGATTATAGACACGATATGCTCTACTATTAGGAGAATATCCTAGAAAGATAGCTTTATATCCACGAGTCTCAAATTTTGATAAGTGTTCTCTGTCTTTGCAGACGTAACACGTACTACCAAAGGTTCTAAGATACTTAAGATTGGGCTTCTTCCCAGACCATAGTTCATAAGGAGTTTGTTTAGAATTATTTCTAAGATAAACCCTATTGATAACGTGACAAGCAATACGAATAGATTCTACCCAAAAATACTTAAGTAAAGTCTTGGAATGAATCATAAAACGTGCCATCTCTTGAAGGGTACGATTCTTTCTCTCAGCAATAGCATTTTGTTGAGGTGTCTTAGGAGAACTAAATTCATGTTTGTAACCATTATAGTCACAATACTCTATAACATCAGTATATCAGAATTCTCCACCTCTATCACCACGATTTCTATTTACTTGAGTGTCTTTCTCATTTTCAATTCAAAGTAAAATCTTCAAAAAGGTTTGGAAAGTGTCAAACTTTTGTTTTAAGAGAGCTACCTTAGTAAATCTGGTGAAGTCATCAACCATAACAAGAATGTAACTGTGTCCACCGACACTAACAGTTCGAGAGGGACCCATTAGGTCCATATAGATGAGCTCCCAGGGTTTAGAGGTAAGGCTGTCTTTGACTTTCTTATGAGGTGCCTTAACAATTTTTCCTTCCTGACATGATCCACAGACAATATTAGAAATAGGTCTAATCTTAGGAATACCTCTAACTATTTCTTGTGAAGATAATCTACTTAGATTTTAATAATTTATGTGACCCATTCGATTATGCCATATCTCACTGCCATCCATTCTGGCAATGTTACAGACCTCAGTACTGTTCTGGACAGTATAACAATTATCAAGAGTACTGAGTCCTGTAATTATGCACTCACCTTTTTCATTTAAAATCTTGCAATTATTCTTTGAAAAGGTGACAGTATGATTTGAGTCACAAAATTACGAGATATTAAGTAGATTAGCCTTAAGACCTTTTACTAGGAGAACATTTTCAAGTAAAGGTAATCCTTTTTCTTGGAGTGTTCCTTTACTAATGATTTGAGATGATACACCATCACCAAAAATAACTTTTCCTCCAGCAAAGCTCATTTTGTTTAAAAGGTTGGTATCATCCCCAGTTATGTGCTTTGAACATCTAGAGTCTAAATACCAACCAGAGGGAGTGTGTTCATCTTTTAAAGCAGTAATCACAACGATACACTTCATCTGGGGTAATAGCTCATCTTTTCTAACCCAAATAGCTCTTGTTTTCATTTTGCGCTTATTTTCTCTCATTTGATAAAATTTGTGAGCATTAGATTTCTGTTGAAAAATATTTTGCGCATGAGGTTGAATTTTGTGGAAAGTATGAGTATTTGGTTTAGAAAAGTGTCTAGGAATCCTTCTTGTAAATGATCCTTTAGGTTTGGTCTTTTTTTTCTATAGTTAGAGTTTTTGTCTGGTTGTCTAGGCAGAACGTAATTTTTACGATTTCTCCTATAATAATTAAAGTTTTGGTACACAAGAGTATTATGGACAGGGTTGAATAAACGTCTAGAGTAGCAACCTTCAATAAAATGATCGTATAAGTCACAACATGAGAAATATAAATTACTTAAAGATGGTATCTCCTTCGAAAATTTTATAAACATAGGCTTCATGGAATTTTGGGGTTGAACCTTATTCTTAGGGGCTACAGTTTGAAAGGCAGAATCACTCTTCCTAACCTTAGGTGGACTTTCACACTTAGAGAAACTTGATTCCCCAATATCAAACTTTGATTATTTTTCATCAAACTCATTTTTCAGAGAATGAAAATCTGGGCAAGTTTCTATAGGTCTTTTGCCTTATGACACAAACTTGATTGGATCAAAGTTTTTAGTTTGTGTTTTCAAATTTGGGCAAAACCCTATTCCAGTTTGATCATCAGAATTGATTTTTGAATCAGCAACAAAACCATCAAAACAGTTTGATTTATTTTCAAATTTTGCAATTTTTTTGAAAACTATTGCTGTCTTCTCTTTGGATTATTCCAATTCTAATAATGTCCATTTATATTGTTTCTCTAGAGTTTCATTTTCTTTAATCAAATTATTAAATTTTTGATCAAATATTTTGACTTCAGTTTCATGAGTTAGACATTGAGTAGTATACTCTTCAGCGTTAAGTTTAACCATCAGACTTAAGTCTTCTAGTTTCTTAGTGAAATCTTTCACTATCTTCTCTAGTCTAGTGCTTTTCTTGAGAGTTTTTGCATAAAGTGTGTGAATGTCAGGGAGATCTTATGTGTCCGAATCACTAAGTGTAGTGTGTGAAGTTACCCTTAAGGATTCATTTTTTAAACTCACTCACCCATTGACATCGTCATTATCTCTTTCCCTTTGACTCACACACCTCGATGTAGAAATAACAATATTCTTAGAAATTAAAGCATCTAAACTAGTAACAGCATAATTCTTAACAACAGAAGTAGAGTTACTATCATCATTCTCATACATAGGCATATCATCATTATAGATTACCTTAGCAAAGAAAGGCATGCAAGGATAAAAAGCATCAGATGGTTCAGGTTCCTCATATTTAGAATCACTTGAATCATCCCAAGTTTTTCAAATGTTGGCCCTAGTATGTCTATTGGACGTGTTCAATTTCACTCAACATTCTTGTGCTATATGTCCTAATTTTTCACATTTAAACCATTCAACGTTCTTGAAGTCTTTGTTAGATGTCATGTCCTTGTGATGTTTGTCTTGACCTTTCTCATGAGGTTTGTAGTTAGACTGAGTTGGATAATTTGGCTTGCCTGGTCTGTTTGCCATTTTATTTCTAAACTTGACAATTTTCTTTCACTATTTTGACATCAAGGAAATTTGATTATCCAAACTATCTATATCACTTTCCTCATCAGAGTCATCATTGGGGATAGTAAACTCAGGTTTCATCAGCTGAGAAGAAAAACTCAAATCAGAACTAGTCTGTTTGCTATGGGACTGGGTGAATTGCTTCTTAAATTCTAATTCCATCTCCACAGTTCTTAGTTTACTACTGAGTAATTCAGGAGTGAGATTTTGATCAATCATTTCCTGAATAACATATCTTTTGTTATTAAATTTTTTTGGTAATGACCTTAGAATTTCAGAGACAATTTCATGTCTGTCATAAGTGATCCCATTATCATGAAATTTGGTCACAATGTCAGTCATTTTCATGTAAAAGCCATCAAAGTATTCAAAGTCTAACATAATTAAAGAGTTATACTGCTAGACAAGCATTTGAGTTTTAGCAGCCTTAACTCTAGTGTCACCTTCATGTGCAGCAATCAGTGTATCCCAAGCTTCCTTAGAAGTGTCACAAGATGAGATCCTTTTGAACTCATGTTCATTTATGGACATAAATATGGCATTCTTTCCTTTGTTATTGTTTCGAGATGTTTGCCTCTCTTGTTGTGTGAATTCACTTAATGCTTTCCTAATCCTCTCATTACTTCCTTCAGTGGCTGGTTTAGGAGGATACGTATATCCATTTTCAACAATACCCCATACATCATCTGTCAAGCTTCCTTGTATTAATGAAACCATTCTTACCTTCCAGTAAGCAAAGTTATTTCCATCAAAGAGAGGGGGTATGGTAAAGTTGCCAAATCTTTCATTTTTCTCGTCCATTGTTTGATTTCAATAAAACAATTTCAGAAACACAAGATCTTTTAAAAAGCTTTCCAAAGTTCTAATACCAATTGAAAAACTGTTACTAAATCCGTTTAATACAAGATTAAACTATTTAAGTAACTTAGAACTATTTTTCGAGGAAACACTTTTCTTTAAATCAAATCAGGTTAATCACAATATGTGTTTAATAAAATATGCACGAGATCAGTTCAAGATTTGTTAATAAGTTTTGAAAACAAAACTAAGATAGTTTAAATCAGCACACTATTAAGAATGAGATGATGAGATGTAGAAAGATTAATGATAAGAGATTTTTAATGTGGTAAAACCTCACCCAACTCAGGAAACATCCACGATGACTTCTATGTCACAAACCAAAAATCCTCTTAAACAAAATATATCAGTAACAAACTATATAACACACATGCCCACAAATCAGTCCTATACAAGTTTAGGAATGTACCCACTGGTTTCTTTCTAACTTCTCTGCAGTTCTGATTATTGATGTGGCTCTCCTTGATTGCTAACTTCCACTTTGTTCCAGTCTTTACGTCGGCCCTTATTTCAAGATCTTAATACCAACACTTTTCATTTTGTAGTGTGTAAGTTTTTGTGATGGTGCTCTAACACACGCATGCACACACACACGCTTATATATACAAACAGTCCTATCAAATTACAGTTAAGATCTATATGGTGTAATTTTTAGTTTCTCTCTTCTTAGGAAACAAAAACACCTTATTTGACCTTTAAGATGATCCAAGAATCCATGGCTATATTGCTCGGAAGACGGTTCAAGATCTTAATCAATTTCAGGGTTTTTGAAAATACTTTTGAAATAGAAAACCACCAAGTGCTATTCCAACCAGGTCAAAGGTCTTGTTTCAAAACAACTTGAAACAAAAAATGATTTTGTTGATTTTGAAGATAAAAACATTTACAAAAAATTATCAACAAAATATTTCTCAGGGCGCGAAACTATGAATGCAGATCTAAGTGTAATATAACATAAAATGACTAGATCTATGATTTTTATGAAACAGAAATATAGATCTAACCTAATGTTTAAGTTGGACACAAGATCTTAAAACCAAGAGGTTAAAACATGAAACAACTTTCAAACCAACACATAAATAACTCTCAAACACTCAGGGTTGGTGTTTGGTGTAAATGGTTTTAGATAACTGAAATAGGGTTTGAAACTGCGTTTGGACGAATTAGGGTTTGAAACTCTCTCTCTGGTTTCTCTCTCTGCTTTCTCTCTCCTCTCTTCTCTCTCTACTTAGATGAAGTGCCAAAAGTCTCTCAAAAGTTTAGGGTAAGCCTCCTTATATAAGGGGGTGAGAAGGAGCGAGAAGGCTATTCAAAATCAAGGGCTGGGATTTGCTCTTCCCATATTGACTTTGATCCAACGGTGAGATAACATTGGTAGTTTAAAAGGCTTCTGATTGGATGATAAGGGTTTCACATGGCTTGGCTTCAAACGCATAAAGAACGTTGATAACAGTGATCCAAGGGCTGATAATGGACAACGATTTTGAGTCTTTAAAGAAACACAAATCCAACCGGTATAAGGGTGACAGGTGTAGGGCTGATATCGAACCTCACATGCGTGTATGAAAATAATTACACACACCCTATAGTCTCTAGCACTTTTGGATCCTACCCAATTGAACTTATATGAATAAAACTATAAAATCAGTATTTATAAATTGACCCCAAAAGCTTTTTAATCCAATTTTAATTATGAAAAAATTATTTTAAAAATCATTAAAAATTCCCAAAAAATTATTAAAAACTGTTTTAAGGGAAATTAACACACAAAAAAAAATTTAATGCAATATATGAGCAAAAAATGCAATCCTACTGTGTGTGAGTGTTTGTGAATATACTTCAATCAATCAAACAAGAGGAATAAAGAGTAGATTAGAGTAGAGTCTGAGGCTTTTTGGATTATAGGGAATGGACTCAATTTTGTCACTATTTCCAAACTAGATGAGAACTTATACAATGTAGATTCATGTGAGTCAAGAGTATAAAGTGCTTCAATCTCCTCCTTTGGAAATATGAGACAAAATCTTCTTTGAGTCATCTACGACTCGTAGGGCAATAAAGAGATAAGGAAAAACCTATTCCTATACAAAAATTCTATCTACCCATTTCCTAGAAACGAAAATCACATAACTCAACTAATTACAAATCAATACCCTAAAAGAATCAATGGTACAAATTCCTGCAAAGAATACTAAGATCCAACATTTTAGAAATAAATACAAAAAAAAGAACTCATAAGACTCAAATTTCTCCCCCATTTTGTCTCAAATGGACAAAGGGAAAAAATATGCAAGCCAAGGAGTTTATTCAGCACAAACTATTCCTATCGATTTACGTAAAGTAATAAATATATTGAAGTCCAAAGATTTGGTAAACATATCTGCCTGCTGCAAATCAGTAGGATGATAATTTATTTCTAATTCCTTAGTCTCAACTAATTCGCGTATGAAATGATGTCTAATTTTTATATGTTTAGTTTGCGAGTGTTGAACAGGATTTTTAGAGATATTGATCGCGCTTTGATTGTCACTTAGCATTTGCTTAAAACAAAGTAATTGGGCACAACAACTTCCAGCGGCTATGTATTCAGATTCAGCTGTTGATAAAGAGGTGCAGTTTTGTTTCTTACTACTCCAACCTACCAGATTATTACCTATATAGTAACATGCTCCTGATGTGCTCTTTCTATCATCAGTACACCCTGCCCAATCGGCATCAGTGTATCCTATTATAGTGCTAGGAGTATCATTGGTGTACCAAAGTCCTTAATTTAGAGTGCCTTTTATGTATTTTATGATTCTTTTAACACAAACTAAATGGCTCTCTTTAGGATCGTTTTGATAACGGGCACACACGCAAATAGCATACATAATATCATGATGCAAGGTAGTAAGGTATAGCAAGGTTCCTACCATACAACGATAGAGAGTAGGATCTACGGGTTTACCATTCTCATCCTTAGGTAGTTTTACCGTAGTACTCATCGGAGTTTTAACATCTTTTGCACTCTCAAGGACGAATTTCTAACAATCTCAAAAGCATATTTCGATTACGAAACAAATAATCCTTCTGAATTCTGTTTGACTTGAAGACTCAAGAAAAATTGCAACTCCCCCATAAGAGATATTTAAAATTCTTTATGCATAATTTCATAAAAGGATTTAACTTCTGAGGGAGATGTTGATCCAAAGACGATATCGTCAACATAAACTTGAGCTAAATAATATGTTTGTCAAAATTTTTGACAAAAAGGGGTTGATCATTTCCACCTCTCCTAAAACCATTGTCTAAGAGTAAATTGGAAAGGCACTCATACCAAGCTCTTGGCGCTTATTTTAGGCCATACAAAGCCTTTTTAAGACAAAAGACATGATTTGGATATTGAGGGTCAATAAACCCTTTTGGTTGTTCTACATAGGTCTCCCCAGTCAATATTCCATTAAGGAAGGCAGATTTGACATCCATTTGATAAAGCGTAAAATGTAAGTAACAAGCTGTGGAAAAAAGAAGACGAACAGATTCTAATCGAGTAATAGGAGCAAAAGTCTCGTTAAATCTATTCCTTCAATTTGAGAGTATCCTTGAGAAACCAATCTGGCTTTGTTTCTAATGATTATCCAACTTTTATCATATTTATTTTTCAATATAAAACATGTGCCAATAACCTTTTTTTTATTAGGCCTAGGTACAAGATACCAAACATCATGAATGACAAATTGAAGAAGTTCTTCCTGCGTTAAAGAAATCCAATGAGGATCATTCAATGCATCATTTACATTTTATGGTTCCACAAGGGAAACAAAACATGCGTAATGAGCATAGTTTCTTAATTGAGATCTTGAACGCACAGGCTCACTAGGGTTACCAACAACGTTATCTATGGGATGGTCTTTAGAAACCCAGTTAAGTACTTCAGGTGTCTCAATTGGTAAAGAATCATTTTTTTTCGGAGAGTCATTTTCTAAAACATTTTCAGATTCTTCCACAATAGTTGGTTCACAAGTCTTACTCTCTACATTAGTGTCACTTACAATAACGTTTATGGATTACATTAAGGTCTTAGTGCAAAGATTATAAACACGATATGCTCTACTATTAGGAGAATATCCTAGAAAGATATCTTTATCTCCACGTGTATCAAATTTGGATAAGTGTTCTCTGTCTTTACAAACATAACACGTACTACCAAAGGTTCTAAGATACATAAGATTGGGCTTCTTCCCATTCCATAGTTCATAAGGAGTTTGTTTAGAATTCTTTCTAAGATAGTCCCTATTGATAATGTGATAAGAAATACGAATAGATTCTACCCAAAAATACTTTGGTAAGGTCTTGGAATGAATCATAACACGTGCCATCTCTTGAAGAGTACGATTCTTTCTCTCAGCAATACCATTTTGTTGAGGAATCTTAAGAGCACTAAATTCATGTTTGTAATCATTATAGTCACAATACTCTATAACACCAGTATATAATAATTCTCCACCTCTATCACTACGAATTCTATTTACTTGAGTGTCTTTCTCATTTTTAATTCGAAGTAAAATCTTCAAAAAGGTTTGGAAAGTGTCAGACTTTTTTTTAAGAAAGCTACCCAAGTAAATGTGGTGAATTCATCAACCATAACAAGAATGTAACTGTGTCCACAGAGACTAACCATTCGAGAGGGACCCATTAGGTCCATATGGATGAGCTCCAAGGGTTTAGAGGTAAGGATATCTTTGACTTTCTTATGAGGTGCCTTAACAATTTTTCCTTCCTGACATGATCCACCAACAATATTCGAAATAGGTTTAATCTTAGGAATACCTCTAACTATTTCTTGTGAAGATAATATACTAAGATTTTCATAGTTTATGTGACCCATTCGATTATGCCATATCTCACTGTCATCCATTCTGGCAATGTTATAGACCTCAGTACTGTTCTGGACAGTCTAATAATTGTCAGGAGTCCTGAGTCCTGTAATTATGCACTCACCTTTTTTCATTTAAAATTTTGTAATTATTCTTTGAAAATTTGACAGTATGATTTGAGTCACAAAATTACGAGATACAAAGTAGATTAGCCTTAAGACCTTTTAGTATAAGAACATTTTCAAGTAAAGGTAATCCTTTTTCTTGGAGTGTTCCTTTACCAATGATTTGAGATGATACACCATCACCAAAAATAACTTTTCCTCCCGTAAAGCTGGTTTTGTTTAAAAGTTTGGTATCATCCCCAGTCACGTGCTTTGAATGTCCAGAGTCTAAATACCAACCAGAGGCGTGTGTTCAACTTTTAAAGCAGTAATCACAATGTTACACTTCATCTGGGGTAATTTTTCATCTTTTCTAACCCAAATAGATCTTGTTTTCATTTTGCCCTTATTTGCTCTCATTTGATAAAATTTGCGAGCATTAGATTTCTGCTGAAAAATGTTTTGTGCATGAGGTTGAATCTTATGGAAAGTGTGAGCATTTGGTTTAGAAAAGTGTCTAAGAATCCTTCTTGAAAATGATCCTTTAGGTTTGGTCTTTCTTTTTCTATAGTTAGAGTTTTTATCTGGTTGTCTAGGCAGAAGATAATTGTTACGACTTCTCCTAAAATAGTTAAAGTTTTGTTACAAAGGAGTATGATGGCCAAGGTTGACTAAACGTCTAGAGTAACAACCTTCAATAGAATGACCGTATAAGTCACAACATGAGGAATATAAAATGCTAGAAGATGGTATCTCCTTAGAAAAGTTTCTAAACATATGCTTCATGGAATTTTGGGGTTGAACCTTATTCCTAGGGAGTACAATTGGAAAGGAAGAATCACTCTTCCTAATCGGGGGGCAGACATATTTAGCCTTAGGTGGAATTTCACACTTAGAGCAACTTGATCCCCCAATATCAAACTTTGATTGTTTTTCATCAAACTCATTTTTCAGAGAATGAAATCTGGGAAAGTTTTTATAGGTATTTAGCCTCCTGACACAAACTTGATTGGTTCAAAGTTTTTAGTCTGTGTCTTTAAATTTGTGAAAAACCCTATTCCAGTTCAATCATCAGAATTAGTTTTTGAATCAGTAACAAAACCATCAAAACAATTCGAATTATTTTCAAGTTTTGAAATTTTTTTGAAAACTGATGCTGTCATCTCTTTGGATTGTTCCAGTTATAATAATGTCCATTTATATTTTTTCTCTAGAGTTTCATTTTCTTCAATCAAATTCTTCAATTTTTGATCAAAAATTTTGACTTCAGTTTCATGAGTTAGACATTGGGTAGTATACTCTTCAACATTAAGTTTAACCGTTAGACTTAAGTTTTTTAGTTTCTTAGTGAGATCTTTCACTATCTTCTCTAGTCTAGTGCTTTTCTTGAGAGTTTTCGCATAAAGTGTGTGAATGTTAGGGAGATGTTCAGTGTCTGAATCACTAAGTGTAGTGTGTGAAGTGACCCTTAAGGATTCATTTTTTAAACTCACGCACCCATTGACATCGTCATTATCACTTTCCCTTTGACTCACACACCTTGAGGTAGAATTAGAAATATTCTCAGAAATTAAATCATCTAAACCAATAGCTGCATGATTCATAACAACAGAAGTAGAGTTACTATCATCATTCTCATACATAGGCATATCATCATTATAGATTATCTTAGAAAAGAAAGACATGCAAGGATAAAAAACATCAGATGATTCAGGTTCCTCATTTTCAGAATCACTTGAATCATCCCAAGTTTTGCAAATGTTTGCCCTGGTATGTCTATTAGACGTGTTGAATTTCACTCTACAGTCTTGGGCTATATGTCCTAATTTTCCATATCTAAAACATTCAATGTTCTTCAAGTCTTTGTTAGGTCTCATGTCCTCGTGATGTTTGTCTTGACCTTTCTCATTAGGTTTGTAGTTAGACGGAGTTGGATAATTTGGCTTGCCTTGTCTTTTTGTCATTTTATTTCTAAATTTGATAATTTTCTTAAACTATTTTGACATCAAGGAATTTTGATTATCCAAACTATCTATATCACATTCCTCATGAGTGTCATCATTGGGGATAGTAAACTTAGGTTTCATCAGCTTAGAAGAAAAACTCAAATTGGAACTAGTATGTTTCCTATGGGATTGGGTCAATTGCTTTTTAAATTCTAATTCCATCTCCACAGTTCTTAGTTTACTACTGAGTAATTCAGGAGTGAGATTTTGATGACACATTTCCTCAATAACATATCTTTTGTTATAAAATTTCTGTGGTAGTGGCCTTAGAATTTTAGACACAATTTCATGTCTGGCATAAGTGATCCCATTAGCATGAAATTTGGTCACAATGTCAATCATTTTCATGTAAAATTCATCTAAGGATTATGAGTCTGACATAATTAGAGAGTTATACTGCTGGACAAGCATTTGAATTTTAGCAGCTTTAACTCTAGTGTTACCTTCATGTGCAGTAATTAGTGTATCCCAAGCTTCCTTAGAAGTGGCACAAGATGAGATCCTTTTGAACTCATGTTCATTTGTGGACATAAATATGGCATTCTTTACTTTGTTAATGTTTTGAGAAGTTTGCTTATCTTCTTTTGTGAATTCACATAATGCTTTCTTAATCATGTCATTACTTCCTTCAGTGGATGGTTTAGTAGGATAAGTATATCCATTTTCAACAATATCCCAGACATCATCTCCCGAGGTTCCTTGTATGAAAGCAACCATTCTTACCTTCCAGTAAGCAAAGTTGTTTCCATCAAAGAGACAAGTTGCCAAATTTTTCATTTTTCTCTCCCATTGTTTGATTTCAGGAAAACAATTTCAGAAACACCAGATCTTTTAAAAAGATTTCTAAAGTTCTGATAACATTTGAAAAACTGTTACTAAATCCGTTTAATATAAGATTAAACTATTTAAGTAACTCCGAACTATTTTTTGAGGAAACTCTTTTCTTTAAATCAAATCAGGTTAATCACAAGATGTGTTTAATAAAATATGCATGAGACTAGTTCAAGATTTGTTAACAACTTTGGAAAAAAAAACTAAGACAATTTAAATCAGCACCCTATTAAGAATGATATGAGGAGATGTACAAAGATTAATGATAAGATATTTTTATTGTGGTAAAACCTCACCCAACTCAGGAAACATCCACGATGACTTCTAAGTCGCAAACCAAAAATCCACTAAAACAAAATATATCAGTTACAAACTATATAACACACATGCACACAAATCAGTCCTATACAAGTTTAGGAATGTACCCACTGGTTTCCTTTTAACTTCTCTGCAGTTCTGATTGTTGATGTGGCTCTCCCAGTTTTCTAACTTCCACTTTGTTCCAATCTTTATGTCGACCCTTGTTTCAAGATCTTATTACCAACACTTTAAGTGTTGTAGTGTGTAAGTGTTTATGATGGTGCTCTAATACAAGCATGCACACACTCACGCTTATATATACAAACAGTCCTATCAAATTACAATTAAGATCTATATGGTGTGATTTTCAGTTTCTCTCTTCGTAGGAAATAAAAACACCTTATTTGACCTTTTAGATTATTCAAGCATCCTTGGCAATCTTTCTCGGAAGACGGTTTAAGATCTTAATCAATTTTAGGGTTTTGAAAATAGTTCTGAAATTTAAAACCACTAAGTGTGATTCCAACTAGGTCAAAGGCCTTGTTTCAAAAGAAGGAGAAACAGAAAATGATTTTATTGATTTTGAAGATAAAATATTTATAGAAAATAATCAACAAAATATTTCTCAAGACGAGAAACTAAGAATGCAGATCTAAGTGTAATATAATATAAAATGACTAGATCTATGATTTCTATGAAACAAAAATACAGATCTATCCTAATGTTTAAGTTGGACACAAGATCTTAAAACCAAGAGGTTAAAACACGAAACAACTTTCAAACCAACACATAAATAACTCTTAAACACTCAGGGTTGGTGTTTGGTGTAAATGGTTTTAGAAAACTGAATTAGGGTTTGAAACTATGTTTGTACGAATTGGGGTTTGAAACTCTCTCTCTGGTTTCTCTCACTTATCTCTCTTCTCTCTCTACTTAGATGAAGTGCTAAAAGTCTCTTAAAGGCTGAGGGTAAGCCTCCTTATATAGGGGGTTGAGAAGGGTCGAGAACGCTATTCAAAATCAAGGGATGGGATTTGGTCTTCCCAAATTAACTTTGATCCAATAGTGAAATAACGCTGGTGGTTTAAAAGGCTTCTGATTGGATGATAAGGGTTTCACATGGATTGTGTCGCCATCCCCGATCCCCACCGTGGAGGGAGGAAGGGATCCTTCGGGTCTCGCGCGTCCTCTCTCGGGATAGAGCTTTGACCGACGTCGATTTGTAAGGTGTGAAGATGTAGAGAGATTCAGAGTCGCTAGTCTATTTTACTCAAAACAGGCAAAAGATAAAGGGGAAGCCACCCCGAAGGATGGCATCTAAAGACATACTGGTGCGTGCGAAACCAAATGATTCGAGAAGGGTTCGGAGGCTTAGTTACGAAATGGGAAGGTGTTAGGCACCCATTCCGCCCTTTTGGTTTCTCATGGATATTTGCTATTTTCCTTTATATTTCCCCCCGTGATAAGTGTTCATGTGTATATATAGAATGGAGGTAGGAATCCTCGACTTGTATCACAGAAAAGACAAAGCGAGTCATCCGTAGGATGTGAGATTAGTGTAGAAAATAAGATTTACGTGATTACCCCTACATTGACTGTTATAAAGGAACGATAACGCATATGGAATAATACGTTACTAAGAACGAGTATATAGAATATATTGGAAAATGAGATAAAGGGAAGATAAAAAATAAGAGAAAAAGTGAGAGAAGGACTCGAGTTTCGGGTTTTACCCCGAGACGCCTATGTAGCCTATAAAGGCATCAAAGTCCACGTAGTTCGCATATAAACGAGGGGTGGGGTTTAACCCATATATCCAAATGGAGAAATCTGTCATTTGTAAGTGTGTGTGTGTGTGTGTAGAAAAATTGTTTTAGTCGTGAGAAAAGTGTGGAAAAGGTGTGAGAATCCCACTTGGAATTTATGAGCAAAGCCTCTTTTTCTTGTTTTTGGGGTTTTTATTTATATGAAAATAGGAGATGTACAATAATACTAGATAAAAAGTATATTTATGATGTGTGAGATGAGATAATAAAAGTGCTAAGTAAGAAAACAAGTTATTGCAAATTTAAGAGAATTTAGGAGAGAGTTTGAGAAAGTTGGACCTTCTTGGAGACCTCGAGCTTGATCTTGAATGTTGGAGAGCAGCCCTTGCACCTTGGATTATGATGGAGAGTCGTTAATTCACCAAGTTTGATGGAGGGGAGGATGAAAAGTGGAAGTAAAGAGGGGATTTGGGAGTTGAAATCACATTGCCTTCGAGAGAGGTTTTTGGGACTTGCTGAGAGTGATTTCCTTCTGATCTGAGCTCCTCTTACAAATGAGGCCAAGGCCTCCATTTATAGCTCCAAGGGACTGCCGATCGACTTAGAACCCTTCCTGCCTGCCGACAGGAAGGTGCCGATAGGCAGTTTCTGGGACCTGTCGTTTGGTAGTGTGTTTCAGGCTTTTTCGGAAAATTGGCCGCCGAGGCCGAACTGTTGGTCAGAATCATGCACGGGGAATACCGTTGGAAAGGTATTTTAGATACCTTCGAAAGTCCTTTGGACTACTCCCAATTTAGGGAGTTGACTTTGGGTCAAATGTGGCTAGGAAACGTTTGTCGGTCCGTTGGACGGGGAATCGTTCGGACGCAAATGGATCGTTTGTCCGCATGGTAAGTCCGAATCGGGCACGGAATGGACCGTTGGAAAGGTTAGGAGATTTACTTTGACATTATAAAGAGTTTGGCCCAGTTTGGGGAGTGGACTTTGGTCAACCGGGCCCGAGAAAAATTCGGTGACCTCTCGGAGTCAAACGGATCGTTCGTCCGCATGGTAAGTCAGAATCACGCACGGGATGGACCGTTGGAAAGGTATTTAGTACCCTTCAAAGATTCATTCAGCGTCGGTCAAGATGAAGAGTTGACTTGGGTCAAACAGAGCCTGGAAGTGCTCGGTGACCTCCAAGTAGGGTTTCGGACGCAAACGGATCATTCGTCCACATGGTGAGTCGGAATCGCGCACGGGGAAGACCGTTGGAAAGGGTATTCAGTGCCCTTCGAAGATTCATTGAGTCTCGATCGAGATGAATACTTTAACTTTTGGGTCAAACTGAGCCGGGGAGTGCCCGATGGCTTTTAGGTCAGTACTCGGGACGTGACCAGGGTTCAGTGATGAGTGGAGGTACTAGGGACCTAAGGAGAGTTAGGGGGTAATGGAATGAGGTGTCTACAAAGACCCTCGACAGGTTAGTTTGGAAGAAATGATAGCCGTCGATTAAACACCGCATGATGCTTCTAAGAGAGTGTGACCGATTCAGAGGGTCGAGGTCGATTCTGAGGACCTAAGGAAGCGAGGATGACCAATTCAGAGGGTCGAGGTCAATTCTGAGGACCTAAAAGTGGTGACGACCGAGGACCGAGGTCAATTCTGACCTAACTCAGGTGACGATCCAAGACTGGGGCCAATTTTGACCCAAGAATGGTGACGACCGAGGATCGAGGTCAGTTCTGACCTAACTTAGGTGATGATCCAAGAACGGGGCCAATTCTGACCCAAGAGTGGTGACGACCGAGGACCGAGGTCAATTCTGACCTAACTCAGGTGACGATCCAAGACTGGGGCCAATTCTGACCCAAGAGTGGTGACGACCGAGGACCGAGGTCAATTTTGACCTAACTCAGGTGACGATCCAAGATTGGGGCCAATTCTGACCCAAGAGTGCTGACGACCGAGGATCGAGGTCAATTCTGACCTAACTCAGGTGACGATCCATGACTGGGGCCAATTCTGACCCAAGAGTGGTGACGACCGAGGATCGAGGTCAATTCTGACCTAACTCAGGTGACGATCCATGACTGGGGCCAATTCTGACCCAAGAGTGGTGACGACCGAGGACCGAGGTCAATTCTGACCTAACTCAGGTGATGATCGAAGACCGAGGTCAATTCTGACCCAAGAGTGGTGACGACCGAGGAACGAGGTAAATTCTGACCTAACTTAGGTGACGATCCAAGAACGGGGCTAATTTTGACCCAAGAGTGGTGAGGACCGAGGAACGGGGTCAATTCTGACCTAACTCAGGTGACGATCCAAGACCGGGGCCAATTCTGACCCAAGAGTGGTGACGACCGAGGACCGATGTCAATTCTGACCTAACTCAGGTAACGATCCAAGATCGGGGCCAATCCTGACCCAAGAGTGGTGACGACCGAGGACTGAGGTCAATTATGACCTAACTCAGGTGACGATCCAAGATCGGGGCCAATTTTGACCCAAGAGTGGTGACGACCGAGGACCGAGGTCAATTCTGACCTAACTCAGGTGACGATCCAAGACCGGGGCCAATTTTGGCCCAAGAGTGGTGACGACCGAGGACCGAGGTCAATTTTGACGTAACTCAGGTGACGATCCAAGACCGGGGCCAATTCTGACCCAAGAGTGGTGAAGATCGAGGATCGAGGTCAATTCTGACCTAGCTTAGGTGACGATCCAAGACCGGGGCCAATTCTGACCCAAAAGTGGTGACGACCAAGAACCGAAGTTAGTTTTTACCTAACTCAGGTGACGATCCAAGACCGGGGCCAACTCTGACCCAAAAGTGGTGACGACCGAGGACCGAGGTCAATTCTAACCTAACTCAGGTGACGATCCAAGACCGGGGCCGATTCTGACCCAAGAGTGATTGCATTTCCTTTGGGAAAAGAAAAAGGGTTCCACCGGGGAATAAGAATTGGATTTTGGGTTCCACTGGGGAATAAGAATTGGATTTTAGGTTCCGCTGGGGAACGAGAATTGGATTTTAGGTTTCGCTGGGGAACGATGAATGAGTTGTGGAAGCTTTGGATCGTCCTTTGGGAGAGATCGCCTGGGGCAAGTGATTCTTCTGAATTCTTCTAGTAAAAATTCCATGAGATATTGGTTCGTAGCGGGTAGCCGATGGCTGGGGAGGCCTTTTGCCTTTGATTTGAGCGAAGGAGCTGATCGTTGGGGAGATAACCGGTTTGAGGTCGTAAACTCCGCTAAGGAAGTGATTAGGGGGTCCGAGCGCATCTCTCGAGAGGTCATTTGCTTGGATTTTGAGGGTTCCGCTAGGGAAAAAGAGTTTTCGCCTGAAGAAATAAGAAAATTTTCTTGATGAAAATGTTCATAATCCATCCTGGGATTTTTGGGGATTTTTCGGGGATCTTTCGAGGCTTTCTAGCATTTTTTAAGAATTTCTGTATGAAATTTTAAGGGGGGTACCGACCGGCATAGACTGAGGGGTGCCATTCGGCAGTGGCACGGACTTTTGGGCTGCCTCGGGAAGGTGATGAGACAGTGCCGATCGGTATGGCAGTGGTCTGTGCCAATCGGCATGGCGCTTGGCCTCCTATATAAAGGGGGCGAATCCCTTTCATTTTTCACAGCTTCTTGCCTTCTCTATTTTTGCAATTTCTCTCTGCGAATTGTTCTAACTTTTCGATCTTTAAGAAATGGCCGCCTTTGTGAGCACCGCTGTCCACCGGGAGTGGTTGACCGTTGATGATTGGGCGAATGTGAATTGAAGGGACAGGGTGCCCCTTGCTTTGGGGAATGAGAATGACTTTGATGCATTCGAGCCAGTTGCGGATGAGTGGACCTTGCTGTGGGAGCCATCGCATCATCGCTCTTCGAGAGTGATTCCCGACGGTTATGTAAGTAACCTGACCTTGGGCATTCCTTTCCTTTTGGGTGATTTTTCCTTTTTCTTGACCTTTGACTGAATTTTTCCTGTTGCCAGTCGGATATTTCTTTGAAGAACATGCGTGCCCGCGGGACGACGGGGCTTAAAGATGTTTGGGAGCATCTTCCACCTGTGGTGTGCTGGATGGTATCATCAGCGGGTTTTGGGAGGTTCGCGACTGCGCTGGATGAGACGCCTCGTTCGACAGCAGTTTTGTGTGCCTTGGGGGAGAGGTGGTGGGACACTACCCACTCCTTTCATTTTGGCTTCGGGGAGATGATGGTGACTCCCATAGATGTGCAACAACTGTTGGGGTTGGATTGTGATGGGGATTAGATAGAGGTGGATCGCTCCTTCCGGGTGAGATCGGAGGCGGTGCATGCGTCACTTGGTGATGTGAGGAGGATAGTTTATGGAGATTCCATCCGGATGTCCTTGCTAAAGGATGTTTTCCTGAGCAGGGTGGTTGATGTGGAGGACGGGCTGCAAGTGAGGCAGATGGCCCAGTTATTCATCTTGTTGGTATTGGGATGTTTCATGGTGGCGTCGAGCGGCGACGTCGTCCATTTGTGGTTTCTGCCATACTTGAGGATGTTTTCGAACATCCCTTTCTATGATTGGGGGAGTCTAACCTTAGCGACCCTTTACTCTTCTCTGGATTCATTCAGCCGGTGCTGCCGACAAACTTTTACTGGAGCCACGTATCTCCTTGAGGTATTCTTTATTTTGAGTATTTTCATTTCATGCATTCGCATTTTCCTTTCATGCGTTCACATTTTCCTTATGCGTCTCTTTTTGCTTGTGAATTCAGACGTGGTTCTATGAGGTGATTGGGTGCAACACCTCGCTGATTGCTTTCAAGGATGACACTGTTGGGGACTTCTGCCGACTGTACCAATGGCGTAAGGCCAACTGACAGTCGAAGGGATCTCTTTCCCTGGAGGCGGTGCGTCAGGTCTTGAATGACCTGACCAGTGGTCAGGTAAGGTCTTTTCCTTTTTAATCTTGTTTTTTGCACCTTCTGATCTTGTATTGACTCATGCTTATCTTGTGGATTTTCAGGTGACCTTTTATCCTTGGGGGACAGCTATTCAGGACACGGGGATGACTGGGGTGAACGCGCAGATGAGGCACTTGTGGGCGCATGAGTTCGGCCATTTCTGGTATCTCAGGGAGAGGGTGATTCGTCAAATCGCTGAGGAGGAGGTGGTTCTGCCACCTGCGTAGCCTCCTACGTGTATGAGGCGGGAACGAAAGCTGTTGGAGGATAAGAGGATCGCGGCAATGATCGGCGAGTCCTATGCGTTGTATACCGATACGGCTGCGCCATATGACTATATGGACTTTGTGACGAGCTGGCTGATGGCGCCCAACATTCATGATGCCTTGCCCTTACCTCCTGCTGGTTCGAGTCAGGCGGTGGGGTCTTCCCACAGTGGTGGTGGTCCCTCGGCACCTACGGTGGTGGCGACATCGGAGGTCCCTTTCATTCGGCTGCACACTCCTTCGTACAACATCCGGAAGGCTGATGAAGGGATAGTGTCGATGTTTCACCGTCCCCTTGCGATGGATTCGGAGGAGCTGGGTTTGACAGAGGAGGTCCTTCATCCTGCGGTAAACCTTTCGGTCCTTTTCCTCTTTTAGATTTCTTTTACTTGATACTGATTCTGCCTTTTCCTTGCAGCAAATTCGGGTGTCGACCACTTGGCTGAGAGACATCAGGGATTGGATATCATCGGCGGCTGCCCACATTCGGGATGTTGTCCCTGTTCCTTCTTGCTTGGTGCCGTCAGACTCGTCCGGGGAAGACTCTGGCTTGGGTGGTGGGGGCGCGTCATCTCGCCGTAGGGGGAAGAGAGCGTGTCGCAGGGTGGAAGCTCTTGAGAGAGAGAGAGAGAGAGAGAGAATGTGGGTTCGGGCTGAGTCCCATTGTTTTTGGCTTTTTCTTTATTTCCTGCAAAATGATGTAACACAGAAAACAGATATATGCAATGCAATGTAATTTTTTTGACTATCTTTTATTTTAATGATGAATGAATGCATGCACATGCACTTTTTACTTTGCTGCTGAGACCGTAGAAAGGAATGTTTTTGGAATTTTTGAGGGAAAGTCTTTATAAAAAAGGAGAATTATATAAGAAGAAAAGGGATTCTTGAAATTCGGTCGAGAATATCAATTTATTTGAGTTTTTTTTTTATTTGTCAAAAGAGGAAAAAGGGAAATTTCCAAAAATAGGGGGGTTGCCGATCGGCAAGCACCATGACCTGCCTATCGGTAGTTCAGTCCAGTCCCATCAATTGAAAGCTTTGAATGGTGCCCTCTTCAGTCTTTGGTACCTTATGGGGTACGATTCCCTCCGATTTCTGCAGAGATTATGTCTTTTGTGAGAGTTCTCAAGTATAAAAGGGGGTGAGGGTGGAGTATTTTCATCACACCTTTGCATCCTTATCCACTTGCCTACTATTTCTTTGCCCTACAAGATGGCTCTCCCTCGTAAGCACCGAGTTTGTCAACTACCTCGAAGCCTTGGAAGCTATGTGCTCCTATAACGTCGACTATGATGCTTTCAACATGCATCGAGTCTCCTTGTGGCGTAATCGACCTTTTGAGTGGAATATGATGATGGCGTGAGTACAATTTTGGTACCCCGAAGACCATGTATTCCGCTTTGGGTTGGAAGATGTTTGTCCTACCTACGAGGAATTTTCTGCCATACTAGGTGTGAATCCCAGTGTTGCTGCAGCTTTACCTGAATTTTCCCATTCCCCTAGGGATTTATTGGTCGGGCTTCTTCATATCTCGCCCTCGGCGGCCAAGTCATTGGTTTCTGGAGGAATGATCTCCCTCCTAGCAGTGTTACAGTCCGTGCATTTGAGGGAAGTAGGTGATGCTGGCTATGCTGGAGCCGATATTCTGGGTCTGGTATTAAAATTGTTGTTGGTGACCGGGGAGGTGCGAGTGGACCCACAACTTGCAGCCATTACTTCATGGATGTCATATCGTCGCAATCCTGTGGCGGTAATATTGGCGGAGACTCTAAATGACCTGGATGCCTTGAGAGAAGGTCGTTCTGACTTTTTGAGGGGTAGTCCTGTGATGATGTTCATGTGGTTGTCTGAAAGATTCCGCTTGTCAACTCCTCCAGAATATCCTTTGTCGGCTGTACCCAACTTCTTTTCATGCTATTTCATCCGCACTGGCCTGCATGTTGAGAATTGGGAGAATTAGTTTGTGGAGCATGGGGCTTGTGGGCTGTATTGGTCAGTGCCTTGGTGGGGGCAGTTGCAGCCAGTTCTAGAGCTAGGAGAGTATTCATATGTGCGGATGGTTGGTCTCAGACATACCTCTTTTTATCTCCCTTGGCGGCTTTTGAGCCAATTTGGCTGGGTGCAGCTCGTGCCCCCTCGGACCTCAAACTTCTTTCCAGTAGAGGATTTGACTGAGCGTCTGCATCTGATGCTTGGGTCTCTGTGAGAAAATTGGTGTCCGTCGACCCGTCCCTCTCAGTTTGTCAGGAAGGTTTGCTATGTCCCCAAAGATTATATGAGGTGGTTGTGGAGGAAAGTAGTCAACAAGATGTTGGCAGTAGAGACTAGTCAAAGATGGTTTGTTTTATCTGACTCCATGGAAGGGGGCGTTGTGGTCTTTTCGAAGATGGTTAAGGCTCATCGATCCATGGAATGTTTGCGGCACTCCATTCAGGCAGGAGAAACTTGGGGTCCTCAGGATGCAGATGATGAGGGTGCAGGTTCTTCTGGTAGCTGTGGGTAGGACTCCTGGGGAGTTCATTTATGTAACAGACATGGAGGATTTTATCTGGTTTTTATGGAAGTAGGGCGAAGGGAGTTATCCATTCCTTTTTCTTATATAATCTGTACTGTAGTTTCTTATTAATGAAATAAACACGTTTCTGATCATCCAGTTGCGCCTTTTGATGAATTTTGTGTTTTGAATTATCTATACCGATTGCTAAGGCCTATATAATCCTTTTGTTCAAGTAGATGTTTAGAATGAATTATCGTTCTTGGAGATAAGAAAAGAATATATTTTTGTGAAAAAGAAGGGGCCGTGCTCATGTGGGATGTATGAGATGCCTAAGTACCTCTGGTTTTTTTTTTTTTTGAAAAGTTTTAAAATAGTTTTATGTAGAGGATCAGGCCCACGTAGTTCTGGGTAGAGGGAAATGAAGAGATTTTTTTTTTAGAATAGAACGGGGATGAGAAGGGTCGTAGTGCACCGAGATTTCGGACCAGGGGTAGAATTTCTTGAGACGGTCCAGATTGACTAGACGAGCCATCTTTTCCCCATCCAGGTCAGTGAGCCTGGTGGCACCGCCGGACAAGATCTTCTTCACAATGTAGGGGCCACTCCAATTGGGCTTGAATTTTCCTCTGGGGTCCCAGATGGGTTCTATTATCTCCTTGAGTAATGAATCCCCCTCCTGGACACCACGGTCCTTGACTCTCTTGTTGAATGATCGCACTGTTCGACGATGGTATCCCTGTATGTGATAAAGAGCTTTTAATCTTTTTTCATCCAGAAGGGCTAGCTCATCAAGACGGCCTTGACACTAGTCTTCTTCACTAACCTTGATTTCGAGCATGACACGTAGCGAGGGTATTTCTAGCTCCACAGGTAGGACTGCCTCCATGCCGTAGACCAAGGAGTAAGGGGTAGCCCCAGTAGAGGTTCGGATTGAGGTTCGATAGCCCCAAAGGGCGTATGGGATTCGGTCGGCCCAGTCTCTACAACTTTTGGTCATCTTGTTGATGATGGCTTTGAGGTTTTTATTGGCGTCTTCAACTGCACCATTGGTCTGAGGTCGGTAGGGAGAAGATTTGTGTCTCTGAATCCTATACTCGTTGACAACTTCTATGACTTCTGTCTCGAAGTGCAAACCGTTATCTGACACTAGCTCGTGCGGGACTCCATATCGGCAGATGATATTTTCTTGATGAATTTGGCCACCTTCTTGGCATTTAATACTGCGTATGACTCAGCTTCGACCCATTTGGTTTAGTAATCGATGGCAACCAGGATGAACTCATGCCTGTTTGATGCTTTTGGCGTAACCATTCCTATGATGTCGATACCCCGGGTGGAGAACGGCCAGGGAGAAGTCATGTTGTATAATTCCTGCGGAGGTAGCTATTGGAGGTTAGAGAACTGTTGGCATTTAGGACATCTTCGAACATAGGTGGTGCAATCCTGGGCCATGATGATGCAGTAGTAGCCCTGTCGGATGATCTTCTTGGCAAGCATGTGACCGTTCATGTGGGGCCCGCATTCCCCGCTCTGGATTTTCTGCATTATCTTTTCAATGTCAGCCCCTGCGATACAGTGCAAATGAGTTCCATCAAAATTCCTCTTGAGTAGTGCTTTATGACAGATGATGTACTGAGCGACCATCCTTCGGAGGATAGCTCGGTCATTTTTGTTGGAACCCTCGGGATACCTACCGTACCTGAGGAGGCACCAAATATCATAGTACCATCAATCGGCTAGTTCGGGGTCTTCTATGGAGACAAGCTTAATATGATAACAATGGGTCAGCTTGTCCTGCTTCTGAACTAGGAAGGGGGTCATTGTTATTCCCTCGGGCATGTCGATCATGGAGGCCAAAGTGGCGAGAGCACCGACTAGGTTGTTCTTTGTTTGGGGCAAGTAATGGAAGGTGATATCTTAGAATTGGGAGGCTAACTCTTCTAATTGGGCATGAAAGGGTTGGAGATTTTCGTCCTTGACCTTCCACTTTCTGAGCACTTGACCGATGATGAGGGCAGAATCCCCATATACATCAAGGTATTGAATAGCTTTCTTGAGAGCGACCTTGAGGCCCACTGTGCATGCCTCGTATTCTGTCATATTGTTGGTGCAAGGGAAATCCAATTTTATGGCGATGGGAGTGTGGGAGTCATCTGGGGAGACCAGAAGTATCCCAATGCCATATCCCTTTTTATTGGAGTGCCATCGAAGAACATTTTCCATCGAAAGTAGTCTTGAGCGGTGCAAAGGACATTTTCATCTGGGAATTCGAAGATCCAAACATCTGTTTCTTCTATAGGGTAGTCAGCGAGGTAGTCAGAGATGGCTCTTCCTTTAACGGCTTTAGGTGTGACGTACACGATATCGAACTCGATTAGGAGCATCAACCATCGGGCCATTCGACTGGATAAGGCGGGTTTTTCGAGCAGGTACTTGATGGGATCTATTCGGGATACAAGCTTAATGGGGAAGGCGAGCATGTAGTGTCACAACTTTTGGGTGACCCAGATAAGCGCGACGCATGCTTTTTCTAAAGCAGTGTAGTTGATCTCGTACCCGGCCAATTTATGACTGGCATAATAGAAGGCTCTTTCTTTGCGGGAGTCTTCAAGGTATTGGGCTAGCAAAGCCCCAGCTGCAGTGTCGGTTATGGTTAGGTATAGGAACAAAGGGAGACCAGGCTGTGGTGGCATGAGAACTGGAGGTTGGGTCAGATATTGTTTGATTCGGTCAAAAGCTTCTTGGCAGGCCTCGTTCCAAATCTTGGTTGAATCCTTTTGGAGGAGCTTGAAGATTGGTTCGCAGATGGAGGTAGCTAGCTGATGAACCGGCTGATATATTGTAATTTCCCTAGAAATCCTCGGACTTCTTTCTCTGTTTGGGGTGGTGGCATCTCAAGTATGGCCTTTAGCTTGGCGGGATCTGCTTCTATCCCCTTCTCACTAACCATGAATCCCAAGGGTTTTCCCTTTGTAACGCCAAAGATGCATTTCTGTGGATTAAGTTACATCTGATACTGTCGCATTCGTTCGAAGAACTTTCGTAGAGCAGGAGCATGACCTTCTCTAGTTTTGGACTTGATAATCATATCATCCACGCAAACCTTAACCTCTTTGTGAATCAGGTCGTGCAGGATGGTTGTGGCAGCCCTTTGGTAGGTAGCCCCAGCATTCTTGAGACCGAATGGCATAACGGTGTAGCAAAAGGTTCCCCATGGGGTGATGAATGCGTTTTTCTCTTGGTGGTCGGGGTGCATCTTGATTTGATTGTATCTGGTAAACCCATCGACGAATGACTTGAGAGCATGACTGGCTGTGTTGTCCACGATCATGTCGATATTAGGTAGCAGATAATCGTCCTTCGGAGAGGCTTTGTTTAAATCTCGATAATCCACACACATTCGAACCTTTCCTCCTGATTTTGGTACAGGTACAATATTGGCTAGCAATGTGGGATATTTGATCACTCGAATGAAACCCAGATTCAACTGTTTGATCACCTCCTCCTTGACTTTTAGCGACCATTCGGTGTGAAACTTTCTCCACTTTTATTTAACTGGCTTGTAATTTGGGAGAGTGGGGATCTCAAGCTGAGCTATTTCAGGATCAATATCGGGCATGTCGTTGTAGGACCATGCGAAGACATCCAAGAACTCCTTTAGCAATTCTTCGAGTTGTGATGCTCGTTAATGGTGGCCCCTATCCTAATCTCGCGCAGTTGGCTACTAGAACCGAGATTAACAACAACAGTCTCTTCTTCATTAACTTGAGCACGGTTATGTTGTTTGTTATTAACCTTATTTAAATCAGTTAAGAATTGTTCATTTGCAAAATCATCATCATCATCAAAAGTTTGATTAGAATCTAAACAATTAATGTAAGGCACAACAAGATACTAAAAATCTTCGTTTATTTCATTGATAGGAAAAACAGCATTGAGAACCTAATCAAAAGAGGTCTCGATTACATTCGAGCCAGGATAGACAACATAAGAAGAAACAGGGTAAATATTGGGGTCAGGGGAGAGTTTAAGAGGTAGAACTGGCGTAGCATGCCAGTTGAGGATAGGTGTATTAGCAACTTTGATCAGATGAGAAGGGTCCAGTGATGCAGTGCCTGAGTGAACCATGCAGAGTGCCAGCCCCAGTGTCTGCAAGTTGAAGAAATCTTTAAAATCACTTTCCTCAGTCTCTTCGATATTTTTTATGAGAGGTTGTACGCGGTGTGGGAAACTTTCGGCCCATGGGTAGCTATCTTGGAAGAAGATCTCCATTCCAGGCTTCATTTTCTTATCTGTATGGTCAAACCACGGTTCTGGAAAGTCGTAAAAGGGGAAGTCTTCACCCTCTTTAATGAATCATCCATTTAAAGAATCTCCCGAGATAGTTTGAATGCAGTCTAACCCTTTCTTTGATCGAGACTGGTGGATCATTCTGAGCTCTTGTTCTGATGGTTGATATCCCAAGACGCAAGGAGGGAAAGCTTTCTTCAGTTCGATGGGCTCCAGTATCCCTTGTTGTCTTTGTCCTAGCCCCATCCCGAGCATGAAGTGCATATTTCTGAGCATCTGAATCACGCTGACATTGCCATGAGGGTCGTATTATGTACAAACCCTTTCTTTGAATTCGTCCCCTGCCGGGAGTAGAGGTGGCTCAACTCGAAATCTTGATAGGAGCATATCATTTGACCCATGCTGTATCTCGAGAATTGGACTGCTGGTGCCTGCACCCTCGGTGTTATCATCGTCCCCCAAGATGGTGATGACTCGCCCATCGGCGAAAAACTTTAATTTTTGATGGAATGAGGAAGAGACACCCTTTATACTGTGGAGCCAAGGTCGTCCGAGCAAGAGGTTAAAACAGGACGGGATATCAATGACTTGGAATTCGATGACAAGGTTTATAGGTCCAACCCCTATTGCCAGTTTTATGGATCCCATCACCTCCCAACGGGTATTATTGTAGGCGTGCACGGTAGCGAAGGTTGGAGTGAGGTCACTTTCTTTTAAGCCTAGACATTTGAAGGTTCTCAGTGGGCAGACATTCAAAGCGGATCCGTTATCAACAAGCGAAAGCGGTACCACCTTCCCCATAACTTCGATGGAGATGTTGCGTGCACGATTGTGATTCTCCCCAATTTTGGGGATTTCCTCTTCAGAAAATGACAGCTTTCGGGTGGAGGTCAAGGACCCGACCAAATTCACCGCTTCTTCTGGTGTGGTGGAAGGAGGAACTATGGGTCCTGTGAATAACTTGATTAAAGCATTTCTGCTCTTCTGGGAAGACATGAAAAGCCCCCATAGAGTGATGTTAGCTTGAGTTTTCTTCAGTTGATCAAGGATCTTGCTCTCCTCGAGGGTCATTTCTGGCATAGGAAGGTCTTCAACGCCCATCCCCTTGTCATTTGCTGATAGTGAGTTTGGAATTTGATAATGTCTCCCAGATTTGGTCATATGATTTACTAAAGAAGGAAAAAACTTAAATCCAGTTTCCTCGTCAATCTCAGGTTGTTCTGCCACCCTATCTATTTCTCCGAGGAGTGCTTCAAATGATATCATCCCACATATGTCGGCTACTGGGCCATTTCCTCCTGAAGCTTGTTCTTCATTTGAAACTTTGAATTCTTCACCCCATCCGGTGGCAACAATTCTATTTTCCCTCATGAAATCAATGCATTCCATAACTTCAACGGCTTCCTCATATAGGTCTTCCCATTCTGTGGGGATGTGTAAGGGTGAAGGGATCAGGCGCCCTTGTAGCTTGAAAGTGTCAAGTAACTCGGTGATACTGCAAATGTTGTTGGTTTGCCTGAATGCTTCCGCCATGATCTCGACAACATCATCTAAGCTGACTTCGTCGGTTGGTACCACCCACCTATCTGATTCTCGGGCCCAGTTTTATGCTTCTAAAAATAGCGCGCTGAACCTCTGACAATCGATAATCATCTGTGAGGGCAATTTCAGCCCGAACTCTAGGAGTTGATTCAATACCTCTGACAATTCCATACTTCCACTTTCAGAACAGGTCTAGACAGTGATGCACGCTCTGGTAAGAAGTGACAGTGCCTGATCAGCGGGGCTAGTAGGGTGTAGGAGGAAATATGGGCAAATTTGAAGAGGTTTATGAGGGTATAGGGGTGTGATTTGAGTTGATGGATCGAAATCCAGGTTTTCTTCCAAGAAGATGGCATTGGTGTGATTTGGGAGTGGGTTATGAGTAGTGTTTGGCTTAGGATTGGCTGGTGGGGCGATGGTACCCCGATCGATGAGATCTTAGATTACGTTCTGAAGGTGAAAGAATTGGTCGGTGGTATGGCCAGATGTTTGGTGAAAGGCACAATGAGCATCGGTCTTGAAGTTTCTTAGGAGTGGGTTTGGTAACGGACGGGGATCCAAGGGTTTTATAAGGTTTCGGCTTAACAGGGCTTGGTAAACTTTGGAGAGGGGAGCATGAAGCTCAGTATACTCCCTTCGAACGGGGGCAGGGCGCTTTCTGGTGCCCATGATGTGGTTAGTTGAGAGATGTTGTTGATGGTTGAGACTGTAGCGTTGGCAGGCTTATTATACTTTATAGGGGTGAACTGTCCGGTCACCTTCTTCAGTTCAACTTCTATTTTGGCAAGACCTTCCTCGATTTCTACTCCTGCTTATCTGAGAGCTCAAAAGTGGGGGTAGTATTGTCCTCCCATAGTTGGTCGGACATGGGGCAAGAAATTCTTCTTCACTATGTTGACTTGTTCTTCCTCAGACGACCGATTGGTCATGGTAGCTGCTTTTTCCCTCCATCGGGCTATGAAGTTACTGATTGATTCTTTAGAGTTTTGTTTGAGCAGCTCTAAATCACGGCGGATGACCTCGAGCTCTTCGTTGTATTTGTACTGCGACATGAATTCTTGGGCTACATCCTCCCAGCTACGGATTCTGGATTCCTCAAGAGATAAAAACCATCTGAGAGTACTGTCCTTCAAAGTTTGCTGAAACAGTAGGGCCATTACCTCTTCGGAAGCCCCTAGTAGAGTCATGGAACGATGATAAATACGAAGATAAACAATTGGGGGACCACTCCCTCCGAATTTCTCGATGTTTGGCATCTTGAACTTCTCGGATAACCTTGCTTTAGGATAAGGAGACATATAGGTGTAGTCCATGTAATTTCCAGAGATTCGGACCTGGTCGAACTTCTTAGTGAGCATCTTAAGATCTTCTTTGACTTTATTCAACTCCTCCTCCTTTGGATCAATGACCACAGGCAGGTTAGCCACAGGCTGGGTAATGTTTGGCATTGGAAGCTGGGCAGGCGGCGGCCCATTAGCCGGAGGGGCATGTGGAGCGTGCTGATATTCTTCCGGGACCCAGATAGGCTCGAGTGGTCCCATAGCACGAGGGAACAGGGCCTCGGGCTCTTGAGGCATAGGAACTTGGTTTCGTTGCATTTCTCGGACCTTAGCTTGGAGGTTCTCAATCTTGGCTACGAGCTGAGCTAGGACTGTCGGCAGATCCGGTTGTATGACTGGTGGTTGATCTGCATTCTGCATGGAAGATGGATGGATTCCGAATTCGAAAGAAGTAGTAGAGGAGCGGATAAAACTATGAGGTGATTTGACTGAAGACCGAAGCCAATAAGGAGCCAGGCCAAGGGCGTGCGATCGACCTGAGAAGGCGTAGGATAAGATTTATTTTTGAGAAAAAAGGGAAGAAACTATTTTTGGATTTTTGATAAAGAAGGGATAAATATTTTTGGATTTTAATAAAGAAGGGAGAAATATTTTTGGATTTTTAATAAAGAAGGGAGAAATGTTTTTCGATTTTTAATAAAGAAGGGAGAAATGTTTTTGGAGACGAAACTCAGCATGATTATTATGATTATTATGTTCTCACTTGTATTTAATTTTCCTAAATGCAATGCCGGACGGGACACGAGCCTGGAAAAGTGGGGTTTTTAATATATGCAAAGCTACGGTTTGGACTTGTAACCAGGCTCGCGGACAGGGTCCCGTTTTAAAAAATGCGCGAAAATTAGGAGGCAGGCCGGCCCGGAATTTTAGCAGAGTTTCGGGTTGAAACCGATAATCTAAAGTACGCATCCTAGGTTTGACACCTATATGCGGATATGCAGTTGGTTGGGTGAATCGGCATGGGTTCCCCCTCTTTGGCGTGACTTCCACGATATACGTCTTGCTCTTGCGGGCAATCGGTACGTGTGGACAAGCCATTTGATATACGTGAGTGTACGTGAATTGCCTCACCATATACCTCGTGGGGACG
The DNA here is from genome assembly GCA_949130495.1 of Sambucus nigra. Classification (NCBI taxonomy): domain Eukaryota; kingdom Viridiplantae; phylum Streptophyta; class Magnoliopsida; order Dipsacales; family Adoxaceae; genus Sambucus; species Sambucus nigra. The sequence continues at coordinate 155,010,535 of OX422212.1, forward strand.
GTATGTGTGAGAGAGAATTCGATATACTCGGCGTACGTGAACGAATTCCCTGCGATATACCTCCCGTCATGACTTAGGTCAAGCGGTACGATGTGGGGGAACCGTTCGATATACGTCGAAGGTACTTGGCCAATGGAAGGTGAGAGTCATATCGCTTAGGCTAAGAGCGACCTGCTGGACCAGCGCCCATCACGAAGTGACCCTCCAGTTACTGGGTAAAATTTTCTAAATATCAATGCTCTTTTGGTGATATCGTGTGAATCATGCATGATTCTCTTATTAGTATCTTATGATGATAATGCCTTTCTTGATTATGCCAAACAGGGAGCCAATGTACAAGTACCCCAAAAGGTACACCAAGCATGGATGGGTTATGGGTGAAACATGGGGATATACATGTGATCCTAGGTGCACGTGGTGTGAAGTGTACATGGAGAATTTTCTACAAGTGTGTGAATATAAGCATAGGCATGGGATATACATGTGAGAAAGGGGGATAAGCAGATATGGGGGGGGGGGGACATAAATAAATATAGCATCCATGTAAATAGAATCAATCCCTCAAAAATATAATAAATAAAGTACCCAGCAGAGTGGCCACTGTGGCCATCCCCGATCCCCGACGCGGAGGGAAGAAGGGATCCTTCGGGTCCTGCGCGTCCCCTCTCGGGAGAGCGCTTCGGCCGGCGTCAATTTGTGAGGTGTGAGGATGTAGAGAGATTCAGAGTCGCCAGTCTATTTTACTCAAAACAGACAAAAGATAAAGGGGAAGCCACCCCGAAGGATGGCATCCAAAGACATACTGGTGCGTGCGAAACCAAATGATTCGAGAAGTGTTCAGAGGCTTAGTTACGAAATGGGAAGGTGTTAGGCACCCATTCCGCCCTTTCGGTTTCTCATGGATATTTGCTATTTTCCTTTATATTTCCCCCCGTGATATGTGTGCATGTGTATATATAGAATGGAGGTAGGAATCCTCGACTTGTATCATAGAAAAGACAAAGCGAGTCATCCGTAGGAATGTGAGATTAGTGTAGAAAATAAGATTTACGTGATTACCCCTACGTTGACCGTTATAAAGGAACGATAATGCATATGGAATAATACATTACTAAGAACAAGTATATAGAATACAATGGAAAATGAGATAAAGAGAAGATAGAAAATAAGAGAAAAAATGAGAAAAGGACTCGAGTTTCGGGTTTTACCCCGAGACGCCTACGTAGCCTATAAAGGCATCAAAGTCCATGTAGTTCGCATATAAATGAGAGGTGGGGTTTAACCCATAAATCCAAATGGAGAAATCTCTTATTTGTAAGTGTGTGTGTGTGTGTAGAAAAAGTGTTTTAGTCGTGAGAAAAGTGTGGAAGAGGAGTGAGAATCCCTACTTGGAATTTATGAGCAAACCCTCTTTTTCATGTTTTTTGGGTTTTTATTTATATGAAAATAGGAGATGTGCAATAATACTAGATAAAAAGTATATTTATGATGTGTGAGATGAGATAATAAAAGTGTTAAGTAAGAAAACAAGTTATTGCAAATTTAAGAGAAATTAGGAGAGAGTTTGAGAAAGTTGGACCTTCTTAGAGACCTCGAGCTTGATCTTGAATGTTGGAGAGCAGCCCTTGCACCTTGGATGATGATGGAGAGTGGTTAATTCACCAAGTTTGATGGAGGGGATGATGAAAAGTGGAAGTAAAAAGGGGATTTGGGAGTTGAAATCACGCTGCCTTCGAGAGAGGTTTCTGGGACTTGCTGAGAGTGATTTCCTTATGATCTGAGCTCCCCTTAAAAATGAGGCTAAGGCCTCCTTTTATAGCTCTGGGGGACTGCCGATCGGCTTAGAGCCCTTCCTGCCTGTCGGCAGGAAGGTGCCGATAGGGAGGTTCTGGGACGTGCCGTTTGGGAGTGTGTTTCAGGCTTTTTCGGAAAATTGGCCGCCGAGGGAAAACCGTTGGTCAGAATCGTGCTCGGGGCATACCGTTGGAAAGGTATTTCAGAGACCTTCGAAAGTCTATTGGACCGATCCCGATTTCGGGAGTTGACTTTGGGTCAAATGTGGCTAGGAAACGTTTGTCGGTCCGTTGGACGGGGAATCGTTCGGACGCAAATGGATCGTTCGTCCACATGGTAAGTTTGAATCGAGCACGGAATGGACCGTTGGAAAGGGTCAGAGATGTACTTCAACATTCCAAAGAGTTTGGCCCAGTTTGGGGAGTTAACTTTGGTCAATCAAGCCCGAGAAGCATTCGGTGACCTCTCGGAGTCAAACGGATCGTTCGTCCGCATGGTAAGTCAGAATTGCGCACGCGATGGACTGTTGGAAAGGCTATTCAGTTCCCTTCGAAGATTCATTCATCCTCGGTCGAGCTGAAGAGTTGACTTGGGTCAAATAGAGCCTGGAAGCACCCGGTGGCCTCCAGTTAGGGTTTCGAACGCAAACGGATAATTCGTCCGCATGGTGAGTCGGAATTGCACATGAGGAAGACAGTTGGAAATGGTATTCAGTGCCCTTCGAAGATTCATTGAGTCTCAGTCGAGATTAAAAGTTTAACTTTTGGGTCAAACTGAGCCAGGGAGTGCCCGTTGGCTTTTAGGTCAGTACTCGGGACGTGACCAGGGTTCAGTGATGAATGGAGGTACTAGGGACCTAAGGATAGTTAGGGGTAACAGAATGAGGTATCTAAAGATTGGATTCAAACGCATGCAGAGTGTTGATAACAGCGATCCAAGGGCTGATAATGGACAACGGTTATGAGTCTTTAAAGAAACATAAATCACCCCATTATAAGGGTGACATGTGTAGGGCTGATATCGAACCTCACACGCGTGTATGAAAATAATTACACACACACCCTACAGTCTCTAGCTCTTTTGGATTCTACCCAAATGAACTTATATGAATAAAACCATAAAATCAGTATTTACAGATTGACCCAAAATCTCTTTAATCCAATTTTAATTATGAAAAAATTATTTTAAAAATCATTAAAAATTCCCAAAAAATTATTAAAAATTATTTTAAGGGAAATTAACACACACAACATGCACAGAAACAATTTAATGCAATATATGAGCCAAAAATGCAATCCTAATATGTGTGAGTGTTTGTGAATATACCTTCAATCAATTAAACAAGAGGAATGAAGAGTAGAGTAGAGTAGAGTAAAGTCTGAGGCTTTTTGGATTCTAGGGAATGGACTCAATTTTATCTCTATTTCCAAACTAGATGAGCACTTATACAATGTAGACTCAAGTGAGTCAAGAGTATAAGGTGCTTTAGTGTGATATTCTCTTGTAGAAAAAACTCAAGTTTCAAGAGTGAAATTTAAGATTCTTTTAGAGATAAGTTCTGAGAGAAATTAAACTTGAAGTGGTCTTTAAATGTCTTGCAAACCCAACACCAAACTCACAGAAATCCTAAATGGATCTAACACTAAAGGTTTCAGTTTTCTAGTGTATGAAACATTGAAGGTTATGGTGTTTGGTTGAAGGGAAAACACTTCAGAGGTTTAAGGTTTCAAAAGTTAGGGTTTCTTCTCCCTATTTTCTCTCTCTTCTCTCTTCTCCCTTCTCTCTCTTCTATTTATTCTCTATTTTTCTCTCTGTTTGGACGAAAGCCAGAAGTGTAAAATGTCTGAGACTATATGGTTTTATATAGTATCTAAGTAAAAATCTCAATCATCTGTGGAAATCCAAGGTCCAAGATTAACTTTGACCAGTTGAATCCCAATCTAATGATTTAATATAAGCGGTGGAAATAACTACCGCTAATTGGCTAACACTTGTTACACATGGATTGCTAACAAACACATGTAGATCGTCGATAATGAGCATACAAGCGTTGAGAATGAATGTAAAGAATGTGTCTATGAGAAAACACAAAATTAACAACTCAGGAGAAAACACGTGTAAGATATATAACAACTGAAAAATGCGTGTTTTGAAAATAATTACACTCTCCCCCTAAAGTCTCTAACGCTTTGATATCCTACCCAACACGACTTTTAAGGAATAAATCTACTTTTCATAATTCAACTTTTAATCTCCATACTTTTAAAAACCATATTTTAATAATTTCAAAAATTATTTAAAATGTTTTGAAAATGTTATAAGGAATTAAATTAATTTGTAAAAACTGATTAAAGTGTTTAAATCAACATATGGACATATGAACTATAAAATATGATGTGAAAGTGTCCTAAAGTGATTATAAGATAGAATTAACTTCCCTTTAGGTGATCTTGAGGATTTTTTGAACTGGATTTCTTCATTCTTGCTTGAACCTTTATGAGATAGAGCAACTCTTAAAAACTAACTTACTTTGTCACAATATCCAAACTAGTTGGAACTCCTCTATATATAGACTCAAGTAAGTCAATATATAGTGTGTTCTCAAAATCTAGATTTAATGATGTATAGGCATGGAAGATCATAAAACTAGGGTTTTATGGATAATTATTAAATAATCAGTTCTTGGGTAGGATTGTTAATGATTTGATGATATATTTATGTTGAAAATCACCCTCATCTGTGTATATAATATTTGTGAATATTGGTTGTAAGTTTGGTAAGGAACTATGAAGTTTGGAATGAGAAAATTTGAGAAAACGCAATTGCATAGAGGAAGAAGAAGACTTGACAGTTTTTGAATCAACTCGGCCTAAGGGAAAATCGATTCGGACCTTAGGAGAATCGATTCAATTTCCTAGATTTTAACCATTTTCCCTATTTTAGCTTTGAACTTGAAATCGATGAACGAGAGAACTTTTGGGATACCTTTAAAATATTATGAGAGATATTTTTGGGTTACCAATAGTTTAATGGTGGGATTGGTACTTAGTCATAAATGATATGAATTCAGACTAAGATTAATCGGGTGATTTATAAGGTAGAAAATTTGGGTAATGAGAATGAGTCACGGTGAAGGTGAGCGAGCCTATGACTTAAACAAGTAGGGTATGGGTGAATTACCTACTGAAATATTTTAAAGAATAATTGGCATACTTAAAGTAGTGGGGGATACTTGGGAATATATGATGAGAAGTATATTCATAATTTAATAATACATAGGATTATTGAGAGTTGTATATACTACGTACGTGACATATATTATAGGTTACGTGTATACCTGTACTGATGATATATATACATGTTGTGTGAATACATATTGTGTTAATTCTCATGTGTCAACATACCTAGGCTACATGCTATCACAGGAGGTTTCGCATCATTGACAGTCTTATCCTAATAAGTCCACTGGGGGAATTTTGACTTATGTCGCATAACATAGAACTTAGGGATTGAGCACTACTTGTGTGAATGAGAGTGCGATCGGTCATTTAGGTGCATTAGGTGTGCATATCTAAAAGGCTTAGAACTATGTTCGCCTCCATATTGTGTGAATTGTGAATGTATGGTTCGAGAGTTATTCTGAACCAGATGTCCTTTACTTAGTACGTGATGTACCTGGACTTGATAGTAGAGTATGCCGACATCGTTGGTCTCTACCTAGGAATACCGTATCGTATATATTACAAGTGTAGCATATATGTGTGTGTGTGTATATATATATATATATATATATATATATATATATAACCTATGTATGTCATAAGATGAAACTATGATGTCATCTTTATTAGTTTTTATGCACTACCTATTTTGCCCCTTACAAATTTAGATTCCCACTCTTTTGTTACACTTTAATTTGTTTCCCCCTTTCCTTCAAAATTCAAAATCGAATGTAAAGTAGTAAACTTTCCTAACTCAAACTCTCTCTCATACTCTTCAACCACACAAAACACATCCAAACACCTTTGTACCATCTCCTCTCTCCCGATTCAACCAAGCCCTACCTTTATTCTCTTCTTCTCCCTTACACTCATCCGCCTCTCTCTCAGTCCCCCTTATTTCTCATTCTCTACTTTTTGCTCAACCCCAATACCATATTCCGATGGACAACATCTCCATTCCTTTAATTTGTCTCTATTAATGGATTTACCTGTGGTTTTGTTGTGTGTTTAGAGTTGTATGTCTATGGACTTATCCTCTTTCTCTCTCTCTCTCTCTCTCTCTGTGTCTAATGGGATGGTACTCTGTTCTCTCTCACACACACATTTCACTTCATTTCTATGCTTTCGTGGGTTTTGATTCTGATGTTTATTTTGGTTTTGTAGGTGCCAATTTGCCTATAATTTGTGTTTATTTGGCTCTGATCAGGTATTCCTCCCCCACTTATATATATATATATATATATATATATATATATATATATTGCCTAAATTTTTATTGAAAGTGATTGTCCATTTTCATTATTATTTTTATGAGTTTATTGTTGGTTTATGCACCATGTTTATCTATTTTTCTAGGTTGAACGTTGATTTATAACTCCAAGTAAATTTTATATTTTTTAAAGTTTCTAGATTTCTTTTATTTCATATTTTTAATTTTGGGTATTTTTACATTTTTAGGTATTTTTAATCATATTTGTAATTTTGTGTATTTTTCCATTTTTAGGTATTTTTACTCATATTTGTAATTTTGGGTATTTTTGCACTTTTAGGTATTTTTGAATTATGGATTTTTCAACAAAACAAATCTCTTAAAAGGTAGGTGTGGTATTATCTTGAGTGAAGTTTGCAGTTTTTATGCAGGTGTGGTATTATCTTAAGTGAAGTTTGCAGTTTTTATAGTATTAACTTTGGTTAACAAACATGGAACATGAAGTTTGTAAAAATTTTATTGCTCAATATCAATGTAGGGGGATGGGATAAGGGGTGTTTTCATTTTATTTTATAATCCATTCAATAGTTTCTGCTTCAGGTGATTACTCTTTACATGCTACATGAAATTGACTATTATTACAAACTTAACATTGAATATTATCTTGACTGAACTTGAGTTGACTATGTAATCTTATCATGGAATTGTTTGTGGTTACTCTTTACATGCTACAGGTGAGTGAATCATATTTCTGGTACCATTAGATGTAACACATTTTTTGTGTTCATGTTTTCAGTGAGGGAAGGAGGTGGAACCATGTGTGTCAGGGAACGAACTTTATACAAAAAAGGTAATAAGAACCTCTTATTTTTTTTAATTGTTGACAAATTATCCTGCAATTGGTGATTAACTATAAGTCGATAATTTAGGGGTAATTTAAAAGGCCTAATAGGTATATGCGTGATATTTCCAACATTTTGACTTTATTATGTGCTTATGGATTCTATATACTTTTATCCATTTAGCATTATATGGGTTCAGTCTTCTATTCTAAATTTGGAGTTACTATATACTAATAATTCAATAAATTAATAGAATTTATTTGCTTGAGATCAGGGATACAATTGTGGTTATATTTAACTGCTTACGAACCTCTATTTTTGAATTGTTTTATTAAGTTTAGTGTAAATTATAGACTCATTTAATAAAAAACCCTTGGTTTTTAGTCCTCAAAGTTGTAGGTGGAAAATAAAGGAAAATGCCAGTTTTTCCATGATTGAGCCACAAAGTAATGTTATATTTTTAAAGATGTTTCACATATGTCGGATTTGGAAATAAGGAGAATTCTTTGTTTAAGTAATACATTATGTTTTAGTACTACATCCCATTCCATTGCATTATGTTTTACCTGGTGTTTAAGTACTACATTAAAAGATAATGCATTACTGTAAAACATTACTGTGAGAATTAAGTAAATCTGTGGATGTTGTTAAAGTATCATTATTTTTCTCTATATATTCCCCTATTGTTTCATATAGCTTATGGCCGTATGTGTGACTTTTTAAAATAAAGTTGAATATGTATTAGCCAAAGCTTAAGGCAGTGGATGGGGCAATTTGTAGTTGTGTTTAAGAATAAGGATGGGATTGTTCGGTGACAAAATTTTAGTTATGTGGAATACACTTTTAATATTCTTGGTTTCATATAAGTGGACCCTTTCTTTCTTTGTTACATTTCTTTAAAGTTCAATTGTTTTGTTTGTGTTTTTTCCCATATATCTCATTTAAAGGAAGACCAAAATAAAATATGTGATAAGCCTTGGTGTTTTTTATTGTCATTAGGAATAATACAATATGTTTCAGATTTAAAAAGTACATTTTCCAAGAAAAAAATTCTTGAATCTGGCCGTGGTTTTATTTACTTTTCCCGTGATTCATTTACTGTGTTTATATGTTGTGTGGATATTGTGTATTGAAGAATTTTAGAAAGAATTTTAGAATGTTATGGTGAGGCAAGGCATAAACCAAATTGAAGTTTTACTTTGAGGTATTGTTTTGGTGATTGAGTATATAATATATATAATTCATATAACACCCTCTTTATGAGGGCTTAATTCAGGAAGCTACAGACATGCTACAAACACTGTCTTTAGGAATATTGAGTTATCAAACTGTGGCGCCCAAACGAGTAGGTTGGGAAGCTTCTCGAGGGCCACATCATGGTTAAAAGTAACTGCATACTTTAGTGATTGGCCTTTCAATATCATTTTACTGAAGTTATTTTTCATTATAATAAACTTGGATCAATATACTTATTTGTTTCTTGCCTAATGAGTTTCTTTGTGTGCAACTATGATTTAACTCAATAGATTTCTTTTTCTACACTTTGCTACGCTGATTTCAACTGGTGTGTTGACATGTATGGCTTATTATCATGTCTATTTTTTCTTTGCAATTAATACTTTCGTTCCTTAATTATTATGTTTGTATTTGTTGTTCAATACAAGTGAATTTTAGGGCTATCTTGTTATTACATTTTTTGCAGAGATTGTGAGTCGTTTTGAATATCTAATTTTTATGTTCATATTTAAGGCTTTGTTTTTTACAGATAAAAAACATGGACTTCCACAATGCCATTGTTAAATCTCTAGCAATGGCCTCTATGAATTCACTGGATTTCGCTCAGAAACCTACATTTTTACTACAAACTATAAGAATTACAAGTTAGTCGAATGCTACACAATCTATTCTTCATCATTTTTTTTACATTTAATAAAAAAAGGAATTATTACAAAAATAATTTCTAATATAACATATTTTCAAAAAATAGTTCCATGAGAAACTCTGAAAAATACGTTCCAATGATAATAATTCTTCAGGAGATGAGTCTGTCATAAATTATGTTGCAACAGAGGTATCTCCCACTCTGGTTGTGGAGGAAGAAGCTCAGGAATGCCAGCATCCTTGCACTATCTTTCTTTTGGTGGGCTGAGAAGCAAAAAGGGTTGTAACACACAACATAGAGCTATAATGCTTTGGTTGAAGCTCTACAATGCTTTAATTTTCTAGGTAAAAGTTTACTGATTTATTATTAATTTTTGTGTTCTAAGGCATCTCTCAGTTCGTCATAGTTTTATCCATGTATGATACAATTGTGCACTTGGTTGGGTTTGTGGGTTTGTGGGTTTGTGGATATGCTCTTTTTTACTTTTATGCCTATTTTATTGATGTACTATGTTTTTTTAATTAAACTTTTGTGCTTTTGTACTTTCTACTTATGTATGAATATAGTTGAGTTCGGTATATACAGAACATAACCAAATATAAAGGGAAGGTGAATATGAGGATAGCTATGGTGATTAAACACAAAGAGTATTTGAAAGACCACTTTGAAAAGTACAAGGGTATTTTGGAGGTCGTTGTCATCTTCAACAAGATCACCGACAGATCTAAGGGCTACAGATTTGTGAGTATTCAACCCTCTCCTTAACCCATGCTTACTGGATCTTTATCTTCTTTCTTTTGCTAATGTACAATGGGGGTGCTTACAGGTAATATTTAAGGAACCCGAGGCTGCTAAAAATGCGTGCGAGGATCCTACGCCGATGATCAATAGTCGCCGAGCCAATTGTAACTTTGCCTCGCTCGGTGCACGCTGTACCAGATCATAACCAACTCCTCATCTACCTGGTATCTATGTTTGTCCCTCTAATTTAGATTCATTCCACTTATCCAAGTCTAAATATAAATTTGTGCTCAACCATTATATATATTTGTTAAAATACACAAATTAATATCAAATAAAGTATTAAAATATGTGTCTTTTCATTAAAGTGTAGAAAAAACTCCAAATTACGTCAATTTTCCAAAAAATTCTCCCCTGTTGCAAAATCTCTGAAACAATATATATGTATAATTAAGATATTTAATACAAAATTTAGAGCTCGTAGTATAGATTTTATGATGAAAAATATTTCTAATCTAAAGTATGTTGTAAATGATGAAGGTTCCAATAGTGGACCAAGATCTGAGGCACCCATGAATCAAGTGCAAAGTGTACTATATAGCGGGGACACCATATCATCATCATCAGCAGCAGCAACCCCATCACACCATCCCAAACTATGGGTATGTATTTGTTTCCTTTTCCTATGATTGATATAAATATTTATCATTTAATATACATTGTTAATTTTTTTGCTCTTCTTTATCGTAGGCAAACCTAATGTTGACACTAGAGGTAATGCAAGGAAGGCCTTTTGCTATTTGGATGTCTTCTTGGAAAATGAACGGATTGATGAAGTTATCGATTTTCACAAATAGTTCTACATGTAAATTGAAATTAGAAGATTTGAAGGAAGCACTCATGGACACTGACTTTGCAATGTGCGATGGAGAGAACAATGTGAAGGCTTCATTTCACCAAGATCAAGCGCACACGACACTTAATAATATAGATGATGCAGTATGGAGTTTCAAGAAGGCATTGAAGTTGGATCCAAATACTGCGGGACTAAGGAAGGAGTTTACTACTACAAACACCAGTGGTCACGTTCCCCAACGCCAATAATCAAAGAGGAGAGTTGTCCCCAATATAATGACCAGTATATTTCAGAACTTGTTTGTTTATTAAATTTTATATCTATTGATGATAACTTTTAGTTGTTCAAATTATAGCTTCTTAATTTTAATGGTATGTTCAAAAAATCGTATAGATCAAAGGAATTCCACATTTTGTAGAAGTATAAAGGATTTTAATTAAATAATTTTTAATTTCTACTTGATACTAACCATTTTTCAACATAAGTAATACTGATTTACAAACAACCAAGAACACCACAAGTAATAGCTGATGTGAATGTGTTGGATGTCATTACTCGTGTTGTACATGCCTACACTTTACACATGGAATTATGCGTGTCAGTTTGATTGTAAACATTATCAAATGGTTAATGGCTAATTTGGATGTGTTAATGGTTTTCGATATTCAATGTTTAAAATTTTCTATGTTTGAAAATGTACTACTTTTTAAATGAATTTGAAAAGCAAACATCATTTAAATTAGTTCAAAAATCAAGATTGGGTTTTATAATTGACACATAGAAATCGGTGCATTGTGTGTTGTTGTTACAGTGCATATTATTAGTATTGTTGTCATGGACTCATAGACGGAGATATTGTGTATGCTGGGTGGGCAAGTGTTCTGGCCAACAATTCTCATTTTAAAAAAAAATTATTTTGGGATAAATTTTAAATATAACCAAAAACATGGGTCAAAACTCAAATTTAATTTTTTATTATTTGTTTGTTTTTAGCTATTGGCAAAAATAAGCCTAAAAAATAAGCGGTCAAGATAAGCCTAATTTTTTCGGGGCCGATGTTCTTGAACCCCTGACAATGGATTATGTCCCACATACGCTAAATTCCTATCTCCTCCACTACATGGACTATTACCATTAATGTATTGGTTGTATTTCGACACGTTGAGTTCTATTGATGATGATGTTTATATGCGGTCCAAGATGGACTATTACTATTGTTTACACATCTGTGTTGTGGAAAGAAAATTTTATTACTTAAATTTACACAACACAATACTTTGAAAAGTTATCCTTATAATATATATAAATTTTATTATTTACATTATAGAGAACTTTATACTTTTCTAATTTGTTTACACTATTAGAATGTCGTTGGACTATTTGTTACTTGTTAACTAGGGTGGATAGTCCTATAAACAAAGGAGATCATGCCAATTTGTTTTTTAAATTAAACTTTGTTTTGTTGGGGAATGGATTTTTTGTTTTGTTTTACAATTACGTACTTTCAAAAATTATGTTGGTTTATTATGCAGCTCGACACGTTAATTTTGTAAAGTTAGATTCATCGTTCCATTACGACGTATTATACGAGGTCCAAGATTGACTATTATTATCGTTGCGTACTAAATACGACTTATGGTTCAATCAACGACATACATTTTCAAAAATTTGCATCGTTCCTTCAGGCATGGTCATACCCTAGTGTATATATATATATATATATATATATATATATATATATATATATATATATATATATATATATATATATATATATATATATACACACACTAGCGGAATGCCCGTAGTCACGGAGAAAATTTCCAAACTACGTAATCGTAAAACGACAAAAAATTTCCAAAGTACATAATTGCAAAACGAAAAAAAATTCGTTCCTCGACAAAACAAAGTGTAATTTTTTTTAAAAAATGGTCATAATCTCCTTTGTTCATAGGACTATTTACCCTGCTTAACAAATAGTCTAGAAACATTCAAATAGTCTAAATTCGTCAAACAAATTCACATATAACATGAAATATATAATATTCATCAATCGAATTCACACTGTACCTCAAATAAGCTGTGTCAATTTTTGAAAAAAAATGAACATAATATCCTTTGTTTATTGGACTATCCACCCTTCTTAAGGAATAACAACCAATCCAATAATATTCAAAGAGCCAAAATTCATCTAATAAATATTTTTTACGAAACAAACTTTCTAAAAAAATCACATGTATATCAAATGTGAAAACTAACAATCATTTTCATGGGGAATTTTTTTCTACTAAAACTACTAATCTATAATAACCCTACTTGAAAAACTCAACTGTAGATATCAATAACTGATTTCCTTGCACGGGCAATACCATCAAAGGAATGCGTATTTCACATTAGTATCCTGCAATGAAATTATTAAAAAAATATTAGTTTCATCGTGCGACAGCGGTATAAACTTTTGGAAAGTGAAATATTATAACACGTACGACTCCAAAAAAAATCATATTCAAAGCTAGGCTATATAGAATAAAATGGGAGATGTAATAAGAAAATGCAAACACTAAAGCCAGGAGCCTTTAGTACAAACAGACTTCATAGCATCATAAACAAAGGTTCACCAAAGCCTGGAGACATTTGTAAGTTTACCTTTCCTTTTTAATATGTCTGAAATCGCGGTGCTTTAAACATTGTGTTCTTCGATACCGGCACTTGAAACTTTCTTGTTCCATGAGAACAAAAGAGGAAGCATGACTGGATTCACCGATTGATGCATATCATAACCGCATTCTTGAAAACTCTTTTGGGTGATAGAATTGATCAAACACACTGTACACATCAAACATTCTTCTACTTCAGCCTCTTATCTGATCGTTCACAACCAAATTGCCAAATCGGCATGATTGATCATTCCTGGATGCGGATGTGAGCTTCAAGCAAAAGAACACAATTATAAACTAAATTAAAAAGACAATACGATTATTTTTTTGGTTGGAAACATTTATTTTCATTATCAATTCAATGGTACAATACACATACATTTACAGGGTCATAACTTATAAACTAAAAAGTCTTGAGCATTAGAAAAAGAAAAAGAATAAAAATCAAATTGCAACTTCACTGAAGATTCCCCTTGCAATTCAATGAAGATTTCTCAAACTAACCAATAATATCATAACCCCATATAAGAGAGTCCTAACTGAATATCACCAACCTTTCTATGTGCAGTCGCGACAACGTCTACCGTTCCTAATGCAGCAAACTGACACAACTAACACACATCACAAAATTATACCGAATTTGAAGGGGAACCAAAGTTTTCAACTGTCATAAGGCTGCAAAAATAAGAAATTGTATTGTTAGTAAAAATACTAATAAACAACAAACACAAAATGTGTGCTTCAAACTTGTCAAACCCCCACACAACATGTTACCTTATGAACAAATAGTGCAGTAGCAGCAAACTTTTGAAAGAGGTGAAAAAAACTGGTGCATTGAGATGAAAACAATTAAAATTTCTAACATGATGTGAGTAGTCAATTTATGACCAAACAGTGCAACATAAGCAATGCGTGTAAATATCGTGGAAATAGTTGACGAATACTTCTTCCAAATTGTATCAGTATATTTGAAAAAGGTTCATTAAATTCCTTGCACTATGTTGTTTAATATCAGAAACATGGTAGCTGTTGAATGTCCTTGCAAGATATCAGGACCTTAAGTACTCCAATTTACATGTGCGTGGCCGAGTTGTTCCATGTAAAAAGATCAATTATCACTATCTAATGAACTAATTAACTAATGCTAATGCTAAAAACATGTAATACACTATTATACATGATTTTTTCATGATAAATATATTTTTGTTGCTTACACCCCTAAATAAAAACTAAAACAAATAAGTAAAAGCAAGAAATAAAGATGAACAGTTGTGAGATTCATTTTTGGCCAAACTTCTCCTATACATCATCCATTCCATCATAAGAAAAAATTTGTTTTAACATGGACAATACAAAAAATAGAAATTATATGAAATGAAACATAATACTTTTCAAACCCATAAATGAACCCATTGTGAACTCAAGAAAACAACCTTAGCAAACATTTGAACCTCAGAAATTTGAACCCAAAAGTCAATATTATGAACCCTGATATAACTAAACAACATTCCAAGTAGTGTATCTACAACCCAAATACTTGAAATAGATAAAGAGAGGTCTAACCTTTAAGCCCCCATTCTAGCGGCGTTGATATTCATAAACACTACATTTGCCCAGAAGCATTCTACGAAAAAGTGTTCAAATATTCTTCAAGTAGCAAAAAAATAGAAGAAATAACCAAGAAACAAAACAATTATTAATATCAAATGAGATAGGTGCTTCAAATACATTGTTATGTACACTATACTATGAAACTTGGCAAAGTCATATTTGAGTCAATATCTGAGTCAATAAGTTTATTAGCTATTAACCCCACATAGAAATTAATTCTAAGTCCCCAATTAATCTTAACCAATATAGTCCAAAAAATTTTTTAAAAAAAAACAAAACACTGTCAGTGATTGCATAACAATAAGAAGATATAAATCATGACAAAACAGATGGTGTAATGTAAAAATGATTTCTTCTCAATTCCTTGCAATTTCATTCCCACTAGCTTCCAATTCTGGGATTTCTCTAAGCATTTTCGACTTTAGTTTAACAACATATTTATATTTGTGTCTTCTGAAATCTCCCTTTGGCTTTGAAAATTACTCCACTTGTATAAATACTTCTTCTACTTCCCAAAATTATTTTTTACGTTGCACTCATTCCATATATAGTAGATTTACTTACAAATGTATATTTCCAAAGATACTGAGTATTACCAAGTCAAGCTCAGAGTTTTCGATCACGAGTTTGTCGTTTGTATTTTGATTGACAACTACGTGTCCCTCTTATACTGCCAAAGCTAAAAAAAATAGGGATATCATAGCTAGAAGATTCCAACTCTTTAGAACCATTATATGAAGCAATAGGTTGCTTTGTCATTCTTATAGCAGCCAAATTAATAATAGCTTATAAGATGGTTGTACACATGTACCATCTTTTTAATTTAACATGTTATCGTATTAAGAATCTAAAACCAGATCTTTTTCGATTACCATCAGATTAAGATGAAGACTTATAGCAAAATTCCAAAGCAGGCATGTCATTATAACTTACACGAATCAGGAGGGGTGATTCTTTAAGAAAACATTAACGAAAAATCCTCCAACAACCACAAACAAATTTAGTTATGAAACCCCCTCGAACCAAATCTAAAAAGTAAACAATAAAATCTTAATCATTAGGGGGAGAGAGTACCTTTTCAACAGTGAGATAAATGATAGGCAAATCCATTCACATGATCATCATCTACAACATCTACGGAGCTCACTTGTGCCTTTTATCAAATACTTGAGCTACAATTGAAATATATCACAAAAATGTGCCTAAAACCAATAATACAAACACCAAAGAAAATGTGCTTATAGCCAGTACTACAAACAACACAATCTACACTTAAAAACCCCACAAAAAATTACAATAGTTTGAAGAAAGAAATTTATCAAGTAACTATAGCTGACTTCTGAGATGGTCTCCATGGCTGTGAAATACTAAATACTAAATACCAACGGTGAAATACTAATGGTGAAAAACTTTAACAAATGTGGGTAGTGAGATGAATTTATGTGTGACAGAGAGAGACAATATACCTTAGAGATGATCGTTCAACCAAATTGAATCTATTATTGACATTATACCGAATAGTTGATGATCAAAGTTAAGACTCATATCAAATATATACATATCAAGCCACTTCGTGACCTGAGTTAAGATCCATTCTCAAGAAATTATTAAAGACAAGATAAATGAAAACTTGTCAAAAATGAATATCGAGCACCTGCTCTTATTGTCCAAGAACACCAATACTGAGTTCCTTGATCTTGTTTAATGCTCATTTTTGCAAGTATGTTTTCCTTACATGAGTAATCAAATATAAATTCGTTATTTCTAAAATATACACACAGAAAAACATTAAAAGTGTCCAAGATATAATATATATATTGAACCAAAAAGTCTTAATTAAGCAATAGAGAACAGTTCGAGTTTATGCCTAAAATCCACAGTAAAGAAATAGAAATAATTGATACTGAAAGGACCGCATATACCAGATGAAAAGAAGCAAATCTATGTACGATAAAAAGAAGCTACATATAGTTTTGTATCATAAAAACTCTATAATGAAAGAAGCTCTTCAGAAGAAGCTTTGTATAATTTTGTATTGATCATCACCATCATCATGGTAAGCGACTATTTACTCTCTATACAAAACAGTAATGTAAGGTTTCTATAGTGAGGTGTCTAAAAAGGAAGATCTATATAGTGCATCTATGCCAATGACATACATATACCGGTTTCAATCGTACAATAGTTTAAGTTATAGATGTAGTACGTGATAAAAGTGGACAATTCAGAAATTGAATAAGAGTTAATATATTTGAATCCTTTCTGTTAACATAAAAAGTCAACTATGCTAGGAAAATGCTAACTCATCACCAAACAAATCTAGTAAACTTAATATATTGATTGTAAATAAAGAGAAAATCTAATGACTCAGCAGGCATAGAATCTGTCCAAGAAGTCTCATAATAGTTTACAGAAGTCAATATGCAAAATAAATTGTAGCTCTCCTTTCAAATCGAACAACAAATTATGCTTCTGATGAGAACAGACATGTCTCTGCTTTCAAATTCATTAGCCTAAAATCATGCTTCCATGTTTCTAAAACCCAATAAAATATATAATAGAGAAAGAGCGATATACATTATAAGGGCAGCGACCGTGTAGGTTTGGGAGAATTATGTTGCAAAGCTTAGCTGAGAAAATTTGGGGGAATTAACTTGATATACAGCTTGTGATGTTGATCCATCAGTTTTCAACCAAAGAAAAACACACATTAGATCAAATCTATAACATGAAGGTCAATATTAGATCAAATCTATAACAGAAACCAGACCTGCTTGATTGAGACAGAAAGAGATCAAGTCTATTTTAGATCGAAGACAAAAAGATGAATATAAACCCAACCTTCTCGATACAGATCAAATCTATAACATGAATACAAAGTATGAGTAAAGGATATATTCCATTCAAGAGAACATAAAATTCATTACCACCGGCTTGAAATTTCTACAACAATGTTATTCCCGGTATGCCACTTTTCAACAATTTAAGAAAGACTAATTGGTTTATTCCACCTATGAACCCAAGCTATGGAATTTCAAAAACATGACATGATTAAAGGACCTATAACATCAAGGCCAATATTAGATCAAATCTATAACAGAAATCTGAAATCAAGAATCAGACCTGCTCGATATAAATAAAAAGAGAACAAATCTATTTTAGATCGAAGGCAAAAATGTCACTATAAACCTAACCTTTTCGATCCTAATCAAATCTATAACATGAATACATAGATGCGTAAAGGATATCGTCCATTCAAGAGAACATAAAATCTATTACCACCATCTTGAAATTTCTAATACAATGTTATTCCCGGTATGCCACTTTTCAACAATTTAAGAACGACTAATGGGTTTGCTCCATACTATTAACTCTAAATCTAAAATATATCACATCTCATTGTAATTTTCAAATATAAAAAAGAAATAACCTAAAGTATAATTTTTTTTACCTAATAACATTGCTTGGTAGACCTAAAACATAACTCGAAACAGTGAAGTTACTCTATCGGAGAAACCTTATTAATTTGGATTAAGGCATAAATAAATTCTTGCAATGGAGATTCCACCCATGACCATGAGTTACAAACCAAATATTACAACTTACATAAACTTGAGAATATCACAGAATCAATTGCTGACTTGGAGATCAGTAAGCATCACAATGACATGCAGATCCCAAAAGATCATACTAACATCAATTTATAAAGGATCAAAGAGTTGTAAGTTGTAACTCAAACCCCCAAAAGATAAAACATAGATAGATATAGAGAAATCAAACGTACGGTGAGAGGGTGAATCATAACACTGGATTTTGCAGGTCACGTCGCTAAACGACTAAAATTGTAGAGGTTAAAAAGTGATTGGAGATTGTGTATTGGGTAAGATTCGTAGCAGAATTCTCAAACTTGTGAACTAAATCGGAACCCTATTTCCATGAATTTCCAAATGCGTGACAAAGAACGTATCCTCGCTAGCTTTATCTAATTTGTCAAGAGCGTCCAGGTGTATCATGTCATTCTCATCTTCAATTTATTCTTCTTTTTCAAATGCTTTTGTATCATCCTAGCATAAAACACTCAGACGTCACAAATATTAATTGCAAATAGCATCCAAACACATTTACTTCAAAATTTAAAACACTCAGAATGGAAAAACATAATGTATAACACCCAAAAATTTGGCTATGTTTATCAGCCATCATCCAAAAAATAAAGATTTCGCTACGTTTCTTAATCATACTCACAAAGATTGGACCATATTACATATCCTATTCTACTAAAATGTATATTAGTAATCTTAATTTCCCTATTATAAATAGGTAAAAACTAAAAATAAAATTCAAAAACATATAACTAAGAAGTACAAACAATTATTTGAAGGCGATGTCTTCACGTAAGAGTGTGTCGAATATCAACAACTCTAGGACACGCTCGAGCAATATTTAATATTCCTTTGATTTTAAACATTTAATCAGCACCTTTTGAATCGTGGCCTAAATAGACTCAATCTCATTAGGAACAGAGTACCTGAATAAAAAGCAAATATAGAGAACATATTTTATAGATGTTCATACACAACAATCTGATAAAATATAATTCAGGGCAAAACAACTTCAGCCCCATGAGTATAATTCATGGACATTTACTCTGTTCAATATCCAATTTCACAATCTGATCAAATATGTTCATACACGACATATTTTATAGATGTTCATACACAATAATATGATCAAACATTACAATTCTCTTTGAGAGTTTTAAGTCTTATAATTCTTTTTGTTTCTTTTCTATTTTATTGAGTCCAAACTTATCTTTATTAGGTTCCTCATAATATTATTTTATAAAACCCCCATATGAAAGTTTCAAAACTCTCAAATTTATGACTTCTATGTATCCACTGTTACCTTTTAAAAGAATTGGACACTCAACATTGCTTATCTTACACTTATCGGAGCATATTAGACATAATTTGTATCGGATGTGCATAAAGAGCCCTTAATTCAGCATTCATTCTTCATAGCTAATATGCACAGTAGTGATTCATCAAATCTCACTTCACCAGGTTAAAAACTATAACCCTTCATTCACTAGTACGTCTGAATATTGACCCTCATTAACCCTCTTAACCATTCTTTGTAACCTGTGCAGATATGCAAAACTTTTTACTAGGATCATTTGAGAGTAAAACATACATAGCAAATTAATATATGACATTATTATAAGATTTCAATATAATACATCAAATGTGATAAACCTAAATCAACATTTTATGATATTTTTATGGTGTTTTCTACACTATAATCAACAAACTCCGTTTCATATGCATACAAAAATAGCCTAAACCAACCTACCTTTTATTACAGCTAAACCATACTTTAATAAACAATTTGATTACTTTGTTTGATTTGATTATAGGTAAACTATCTTTTTTTAAATAGAAAATGCAGAAGAAAACTCATAAACCTCAATAAAATAAGAGAAGAAGAGTATTACTTGCCATTTAACTAAAGCTATCATGTTGGGCATTTTGTCTGCCAACAGAGTATTACCTGGCAAAGATAAATAAAAAAATTGATCAAGTTTTTTGACGGCCCAAATTGAAAAATGAAAAAAGTCAATTCTAAGACCCAAAAAATCAATAAACCCAATGAATGGAAACCTAACCCCCCACATATGTAGAGATCCAAATGGGTATTCTCCTTCGTTAGCAGCTACAATGTAAAACCCTAAATTTAACATCGTGTCTCTAAACACAAATGGAAACCACATAGATATATACATATACACTAAGTGTTTAATCAATATCAGGACACAGATTAGTACATGAAAATTATTACCTTTGAATCAACAACAAAAGAAGATTTGCAAAATTGGAGATTATAGCTCAATTGATCCGTAAAAGAAAAAATAAACAACAAAAACATAAGAAACAACAACTAACAAATCACACCAAAGCGATAAATCTGTAGACAAAACCTAAAATTTGTACCATAATAAAAATCCTATATTACAAAGCCTTACAGTTGAACACAAAACCTAAAATTTAACGCAAATCGAGCCATAAGGAACTCTCGCCCTAAAAACCTCTCCAATAGATAACGATTATTACGATAGCTAACCATTACACCTGTACAAGCTATGAATCAACACAAACCCTTTATTTCCCCCAAAATAATAGATTATGTGGTTCGATAGAGAGATGAGAGAGAGCTACCTACTGATCTCGAGAGAGATAGGAGAAATCATACATATCGAGAAAGAGAGAGATGGGTGTAGTGAGGTGCTTATGTGTATTTTACTATTTTTACCCTCTGTTTGAATTTTGGGCAAGAATGGGAAATGAAAGCAAGTGATGGAAAAGAGGGGGAACCAAAAATAAAGGGTCAAAAGAGTAAAATGGAACAAAACAATCTCAACCCTTCATTTTTTGCATTGGTGGCACAATCCAGACCCCTAATTAAGTTATCAACTTATGGAATAGTAAAACTATTCTACTCCTTATTATTATATATATATATATATATACACACACACACACACACACACACACACACGTGGGATTTATTCTGCTATGTGTGCATTAGTAGCTAAGATAGATCGTGATATCTAATGTAATCTAAATATGTGAGAACTTAATATTAAATTGGTGACTTTTACTGGATAAACAACGTTTGGAAATTTAGCAACATATTGTATAGGCAATACGGATGGGTAAAATGAATTACTAGATCGAAAGAGACATAATTCAAACCAGTTAGGCTGGGGAGCGTAACTAGGTTAGTTTAGACATATATGTTAGGTGTGCACATTAGTTGAGAGGTGAGGGTATCAAGTGAGGGCAAGTTAAGTCAACATGTATATAATTTCTAATCTTTAATTCACTTTAAGTACTTGCAAAATATTTTCAAACTGTTTGAATTGGGCTCTGACCCCTTTCAAATCCATTTTTAAAAAAACCTTTTTAGGTGCCAGAAACAGTGACGCCAGGCTTAGGAGTTCTTTCATATTTAACATGCTGCCGCTGTTGTGGATGTTTCAGGACCTCAGTAGTAGATGGTTACACTTCTATAAGTTATTGTTCATCATTTCTCTATCTCAATCGAGCATGTCTCCCATCTCTAGCTAGTGGTTATTTTAGAGACATTTTACTTTTATTTTATTCCCTATATTGGATTTGGACTTATATTATGGATGATTGTATTTGGATTGCAGTCTGGATTATTTACTCTAGGCAAGTTTATTCATCTCATGGATTTATCATTTATTACTCTGTGTACTAGATGGTGAATGTGATTTATTAGTTTAAATTATTGCATTTTATTAATAAGATTGAAAATTTGACACCGGGCCATTTGGGTATTAGTAATACAAATATATTTCGATAGTGATGCTAAAAATGAAACCATTAATGATTCTTATTTAATTTAATAATGGACCTCTCACCCAGTATTAAAATATGAGGCATGTCATAGATGGTATCAAAGCATTAGGTTCTAGTGTCCTTAGGATCTGTGCGAGCTTGTTACGTTTCCCGCGTAGCGTTCTTTGATATATAGCCCCACTATTAGGATCGTTGCATTCATAATTACCTATTTACATCTTCAGATATTTTAAGATATATTGAACCGTGGACCAATGGAATTTCTCTTTAGTTTCATATTCCTCCTAGATGTGCACCATGAGCCACCCCAGATGAACATCCCTAGCCACAACCATCTCATTCACCAGGGACTATGAATGTTGCTGAGGTGTCCACCATTATTGCACAGGCGGTTGATTAAACTTTGACTGCTTTTTCTCAACAGTCACTATAGGTGCCATCTCAGCATTAGGTTATGGATCCAGACCATGCATGCTCATTTCTTTCTGCTTAGAAGCAAGTCAAAGACGCATTTCAGAAGGACATCCAGTGGCATTTATGGATGTATGAGTGCATTGATGTACAAATACATATACTAGTTACTTTTATACTAGTAGGGGAAGCCTTACAGTGGTGGTAATCCTTTACCACCACACATAAGAGAGATAGCATGTCGATTCAGGAATTCTGGGAGAAGTTCGATCGCAAGTAATTTCCATTCTCCATTCAGACATAGATGAGGTAAAAGATATAAGATGTTTCCCAAGAGAGGAGGACAGTAGATGAGTATGAGGAGGAATTTACTAAATTGGAAAATTTGTTCCTGAAGATATGAGCACAAAGGACAAGAGGACACAGTTGTTTGTTGATGGTCTAACCAGGAGAATTTGATAGTGTTTGTTAGTTAGTTCCACTTTGAAGATGTATATAAATGTATTGAATGTCGCATTATTGCACTGTCATGACCATCCCTTCCATGTGAAAGGAGGAAAGTGATCGGGAGAGTCCATCTAGTAGGGCAGGACAAGAGGTAGCAGTGCAGGTGGGGCATAATTGACTCGGACTTATATGAGATAAGGAGATTTTAGGCAGGGGAAGGGTGGATTTAGACATAGCCATCAAGGTCAGTAGGTCCAGTCGGTCCAACATCATTTTTAACAGGGCCAAGGGAGAGTTGGTAGTGGCCAGTAGGGTCAAGGCCAACAGAGCCAGAGGGGATGAAATTTCACCGGTAGATGTGTGATATGTGGAAAGAATGACCACAAGCGTCAGGATTGACCTGATAAAGGCAGAGTTCTACAGTATTAGGGTACTCATCAGGAGACCCAAAGGCCTATTTTCCCACCCCTCCCAGTACCAGTACAATCACTAGCATAACCTACCGTACCAATCGTCCCAGTAGCCCCACCTTAGTAGGGGAAGTTACAATACGAGCGTGTGTACAATATCCACCAGACCACAGTTCCACAGGCTCCACCTGTAGTTGAGAGCACGATTCTTATACATAGGACTTCGAGGCATATTTTATTTGACATTGGGGACTCACATTCGTTCATAGCCGCTAGATTTTCACGAGCCACGAGATTATTAGACATGGCCGATAGTACAGTCACGTGTGCAGACTCACCACTGGGTAATGGGACACTTATCTTCTTTATTTATTGGGGTGTGAGTATAGATATTGGGAGGCTTATTTCGCCTGTCGATATGCTTGTGTTAGATATGTCATAGTATGATTCCATTATTGGTATGGATTGACTAGTAACGTATAAGGCCATGCTTGATTATTATAGTAGGACCATCTTATTTTCCATTCTGGGTCAGGAGGTGTTTTTAGTAATAATGCCTCGTCTCAAAGGAAGATCGACGACTCATTTATATTATATAGAGGATGAGACATCTATAGGGGTGGTAATCTCCCTTGATTCGATGCCATTTGTATGCGATTTCGCTGATGTATTTTAAGAGATACTAGGGTTTTCGCCAAATAGGGAGATAGATTTTTTTAATTAATTTAGCACCGAGCACTCGGACAATAGTTCGTGCACCTAATCGGATGGATCCTATAGAGATAAGGGAGCTATGGGATTAGGTCGAGTAGATTTTGGGGTAGGCTCTATTTATAGGATTACCTCGCCTTGGGGTGCCCCAGTATTATTTCAGAAGAAGAAAGATGTATCTCTCCTCTTGTGTGTGGATTAAAGGGACTTGAATAAAGTCACGATATGGAACAAATATCCATTGCCCCAAATTGATGAGTTATTTGACTAGTTGAAAGGAGCCGCCTACTTCTCTAAGATAGAGTTGAGATAAGGGTATCACTAGTTGCGCATTTGGGAGTAAGATGTATCTAAGAGAGCCTTTTCGGACGAGATATGGGTCTTACGAGTTTCGAGTTATGCCATTTTGGCTAACCAACATGCTATCTATATTCACGGGCTTATCGAATAGAGTGTTTAGAGAGTTCTTGGATCAATTTGTCATTATCTTTATTAATAACATCATGGTTTATTCTCAGACTGTGGAGGAGCATACCGAGCATCTGCGTCGGGTTTTACACACATTGCGCGAGCACCAGTTGTGTGAAAAGTTTGAGAAATGCCGATTTTAGTTGCGTGATGCATAATTTTTAGGTCATATCACATCTTCTAGATGTATATCAGTGGATCCAAGTGGGGATAGCCCATGACATCGACGAAGGTCAGTTTCTTGGGGTTTACTGAGTACTATCGACGACTTATTCATGGATTTTCAAAGATTTCGGGTCCGTTGACTAATTTGAGTTATAAAGGGGTACCATTTATCTGGGGTAATGCATATGAGTTGGATTTCAATGAGCTGAAGGACAAGTTGACTTCAACACCCGTACTCGCACTTCCAAGGGCAAGAGTGGAGTATCTTATTTTTACTGACGCGCCCCTACAGGGACTTGGGGGGTGTGCTATATTAAGAGGACCAGGATATAGCTTATTCTTCTCGCAATCTTAAGCATCATGAGAGGAATTACCCCACCCACGATTTTGAGTCAACAGTAATCATGCTTGCTCTATGTTTGCGCTATGAATTTGGAGACGTTATGTTTTGAGGGAGAGGTTTCTACGATTCATAGATCAATATGTCACTACAGTACTTCTTCACTCAGAGAGAGCTAAATATGTGTTAGAGTTAATGGATAGAATTTTTGAAAGATTATCAGTTTGACATTCATTATCACTCGAGGAAGGCTAACGTGGTGGTAAATACGTTGAGCCATAGGCCAGTGCGGGATGTAGCTAAAGTTTGGAAGGTGAAATGGATGGAGCTAGGATATTAGGATTCAATTGCCAGATCATCTATGTCGGTTATTACCGTCACCCCCGGTTGTCACAAGGGTGGTACAGACCCAGGCAACTAATTCATTTTGTATGTATTGTATAAGATAACATTTAATCGATGGAGTAGAGTCGTACTCCATGAGTTTAGAGGAAGGCTTATGCTTTAGTGGGAGATTGATTATTTCGGAGGTGGAGGACTTACGACATGCGATGATGGAAGAGCCACACGGGTCATGGTTTGCAGTACATCTTGGAGGGGATAAGATGTGCCAAGATATGAGATGACAATATTAGTGGAGTGGGATAAAGAGAGACATTACAGAGTTTGTCTCGAGGTGTACCAATTGTCAGCTGGTGAAGGTGGACCACCAGAATCTAGTAGGGGTTCTACAACCCTTAGATATTTCGATGTGGAAATAAGAAAACATTTTAATGGATTTCATTACTAGGTTTCCTACTTTACAGAGGGGTCATGATTTCATTTGGGTGATAGTGGATTGGTTGACCAAGGTAGCCCAATGTTTTCTAGTCCGGACAGATTATACCACAGGATAATATATATCCTTAATTTTAGGGTAGATTGGGACCAGTATCTTCCACTAGTGGAGTTTGTGTATAATAACTCATATTAGTTTATGATTGGCATGGAACCATTTGAGGGGTTGTACGGTAGACCTTTTCGTTCTCCCGCTTGTTAGTTGGAGGTGGGGGACAATAAGCTTATCCGACCAGAGTTAATTCCGAATAGTTTAGCAAGGATTAAGCTAATTCGGAGTCATATATGGATCGCTCATAATAGAAAAAAGATTTATGACAATGCCAAACGATTCTTACTGGAGTTTAATGTACGGGACCAAGTGTTATTACGTGTATTTCCTATGAAGAGGGCAATGAGATTCAGGAAGAAAGGGAAGTTGGCACTAAGGTATGTGGGTCCATTCCTTATCATTGAGATGATTAGTCCAGTTTCATACAGACTCGGGTTACTGGAGCACTTGCATCAGATTCATGATTTGTTACACATTTCTTCGCTGAGGCGGTATCTCCGAGACGAGTTAGCCCACACTCATATTTCATTGGAGGATATTGATTGGCAGTCTGATATTTCATACGAAGAGAGGCTAGTTTCTATCTTAGACCATAGTGAGAGAAGATTGAAGTCAAAAGTAGTTCCACTTATACGTGTTCAGTGGGGACATCATAATGTCGATGGGTCAACTTCGGAGTGCGAGGACGATATGCGCGACAAATATCCAGAGTTATTTATACTAGGTATTTTTTTGAATTTCGAGATGAATTTTTATTATTAGGGGGAAGTATGTAACACACTCTATTTTAAATGATTTTTATATCATGATTAATTAAATTAAAATGGGAAATCAATAGAAAATTAATTTGGGTTAAAGTAAATATTAATTAGCGCGACAAGGGTTAATATTTATTTATATAGCATATTACTTAATGAATGAGTAATAAATTAATAATAAAGCATTATGATTGTTATGAGTGAGACATACGATAGTTATGGAAATTTAGTCAGGACGCGCGTGTTAGTCGTGTCAAGATTTAAATTTATGTGATAAAATATTATGTAATTGTGGGTCATCCAAATAGTCATTTCAAGTGCGCCAATGTGTCTGAAAGGGGTCGAAATAATCAAAAAAGTGTACCCGGGGGTTTAGATTCAAACTCGGAGAATTTTTAGGCCAAACCTGCATCCCAGAGGGGTATTTTAGTCTTTTGGATTTTTGGAGAAAAAAGACGTACGAATTTTAGAGGTTTATATCATCAGGTAAGTTGAGGGGGCTAGGGTTACAAGTTACAAAAATACAAATAATCCATTAGAGGAGGAAGGGAAGGAGTTTCAAGGGTTCCCACACCAATTTTTCACCATTACCACCACCAGAGTGTAGATATGGAGGAGAGTAAGGCCACCCCAATACCTTTTTGCAGAGAAACATATAATACCCATGAATAAATGATTTTGACTTGAAATTGGAGACTTAATTCATGATCTTGGTTAGGTTTTGCATATGGATTAAAGTTTTATGCAACTTGCAGATGAAATCATAATTTGTGACATAATATAAATGGGAAAAATCTAGATTTAATAACGTATAGGCATGGAAGATCATAAAACTAGGGTTTTATGGATAATTATGAAATAATCAGTTCTTGGGTAGGATTATTGATGATTTGATGATGTATTTACGCTTGAAATCGCACCTATATGTGCATATAATGTTTGGAAATATTGGTTGTAAGCTTGGTAAAGAACTATGCAATTTTCAATGAGAAAATTTGAGAAAAACGTAACTACGTAGAGGAAGAAGAAGACTTAGCAGTATTCGAATCGATTTAGACTAAGGGAGAATCAATTCAGTCACGCAAATCAATTCGTCCATTGGGGGGATTAATTCGATTTCCCAGATTTTGGCCATTTTCCCTATTTTAGCCTTAAACTTGAAATCGATGAATGGGGGAAATTTTGGGATACCTTAAAAACATTGTGAGAGATATTTTTGGGTTAATAGTACGCTAATGGTAGGATTGGGACTAATTCATAAGTGAGATGCATTAAGTGTAAGATTAATCGGGTGAATTGTGTGGTAACGAATTCGGGGAATGAGAATGAGTCACGGTGAAGGTGAGTGAACCTATGAATTAGACTAGTAGGGCATGGGTGAACTACCTACTTAAATACTTTAAAGAATAATTTGCGCACTTAGAGTAGTGGAGGATACTCGGGAATATATGATGAGAAGTATAATCGTAATTTAATAATACATAGGATGTTTGGGTGTTATATATACTACGTACGGGACATATATTATAGCTTGCGTGTATACCTATACTAATATATATATATATATATATATATATATATATATATATATATATATATATACTAGGATATGCCCGTGCCTGAAGGCACGATGAAAAGTTTTAAAAGTCTACGTCATTGATTTGGACCGTATGTCATATTTACATACATGCATACACCGTAATACGAACCTAATATGTCAAAAACTTATTTTACAACACATAATTGTAAACAATTTAGGCAAATTTTGAGCATATGATATCAAAAAATAATAATCAATCAATTTTGAGCATATGATATCGAAAAATAATAATCAATTAGTTTTAATTATTATCTCCATAAAAGGAGAAATATCATACAACTTCCGTCACATGCACTACATTGGCTTATGGTGTTTTCTTTTATTTAATGCCAACACAAACACATTTCACACCGAGTTGAAATCCACATACAAAGGAAGACCCAATCAGAATGTTGATGAAGTAGAAGCAGAAGCTGCTGCTCAAAAATTCTCTGTGACAATGTCATCGGCTGAAGGACACAAAGTAGAAGTAACTACTTTGCGTAGAAGCAGCTGCCCAACACAAACACATTTCTTTGTGACAATGTCATCGGTTGACGAATTAGAAGAAGCTTCTCAACAATTCAATGGCTATGAACTTGAGGGGAGAGTATTAAGGGTGAATTCCGGTCCACCTCCACCAAAGGAGGATTCTTTCAGAAGAGATTCTCAATTCAGAGTACCTAGAGGTGGTGGTGGGAGAAGGTTCGACAACACCAACATTCTTTACATTGTAAACCTTTCCTGGAGAGTCAATAATTCAGCCCTCGAAACCTTGTTTAGGCAAGGAAAGGTCATGGAAGTCAAGGTTGTGTTCAACAAGGACACTGGTCGATCACGGCGGTTCGGATTTGTTAGTTATAGCTCATGTGATGAGGTCAACCGCGTAATTGATTCATTGAATGGCGTTGATCTTGATGGCAAGCAAATCCGAGTAAGCGTTGATGAAGCTCTGCCAAGGCATCAATTTTTATTATTGAATCTTTTGTGATATACATTCAACCGAAAAAATATCAGGGGTGTTGTGTTGATGCTGACTATATTGGAGTGAGTTCATCATACATACTACGCTACCCAATAAAAATGTTGATGAAGAACTTATGTTGATGAAGACCCAAGATATAGGATATGTCCTGCAGAATGTTAAAGTTGAGAAAAAGAAAATTGAAAAGATAACTGTTGTGCTTCACTCCCTCTCTACCCAATCAGACACCAAACAAACATACATACTATGCTAGAGACAGGGATGAAGCTAAAGAATTACATCTTGCACTTTCATTTATAGAATCTCCTCAGACCCCTCATGTCCCAAAGCATCCAAATTTCAATCATCCTGATCCATGCCCACCCATTCTGATTTCCAGGAGGTGGTCTCCAATTATTGGACCCAAATTGTGGTGGGATGCCCTATGCATGTGCTTCAGAGAAACCTTACAAACCTTAAAATGGTTCTTAGAAGTTGGGGGGGTTAAACCAATCTTAGAGATATTGCACAAAAAGTGCAGCAGGTTAAAGACAACCTTCTTCATAACATACAAAAAACCATTGATTCAACCTTCTGCATAACATACAAAAAGGGCAACCATTTTCCCTCCGTTTGGCGTAAAACCTGAAATACATGAGAAAATCGAAAATTACAACCAATTTTAAGGCATAACTTGAGTACAATATCAGGTAATCCGCATCAAAAGTCACCTTATTCCAATTCAAACTGAATGAGACAGAAAGGTAGAAATTCATGCTGACTGGTTTGGAAATAGAGTTCATCTCATCTTCGGGGATAGAAATCTAAAGGATGAGAAATTGGTATTCAATCCTTAATGTAAGAGATAAGGGCATTCAAATTTTATTTTTTTATTTTTCTTTTTTAATCAAAATTTGAAGTCTGAATCTGCCCGAAATCTGAAGTTTGAAAACAGTTTTTTGTTTTATCTTAAATGACATCTCTTAATAGATACTTTTAGAGTCGAGGATTAGGAGATAGTATGAATTTAAAGCTTTTAAAATTTTAAAAATAACAAATTATGTCTTGCACCTCAAAATAGATTAGTATTCGAAATTAAGAGATACAAAATTAGAAATCTAAGACTTTTTTCTATTTAGAAAGATTAAACCTTGATGGTAGAAACCTATAGAAAAATAGAGTGACAGCACGGTGACATTCTCACAACAATTAACACGGCAACTTTCTCGATCCCTCATTCTTGATGGTAGGAACATAAAATTAAACTTTAATAACGAAACATAGAGTGACAGCACCTGAGAACCACATTGAAGAGCAGGTGCCTGCAAAACTAAAAAAACACCAAAATAGATGAGGAGTAACTTAAACATTCTAAGAAAATAAATATAGCAGGTAAGAAACCAACAGAGATTCAATAATCATGTTATTGATTGTAAATATAAAGAGGATCAAAACTAAATAATGATTGAAATTGGTGTGAAGCTGTCAATAAATGAATTTCCCAACTCATCAACATTCATGTATAGGTGTTCCTCATGCCTGAAGGCATGGTTCAAACTTCGCAAAAAATATAACACATTCTTGTGACATGTATGGTATAGGCACACCGCGTGCCAAAGTAGTTTTTTACCAACTACAAATCCAAAAAACTAAGTCAACTAAGACTTGTAATCATATAATTTATTATAAAACACAAAAATGTGTACACGATTTAAAAATTTTGGGCAAAATTTCCTCTATTTATAGGTCATAATGGAACAATCACACTATAAAAAACGTTAAAAGGTCATAATGTATCCCCTCCTCCATGATACTTTACATAAAACTTAATACTATTTATCCCTATAAGCAGAGTAAAAACTAATGGAGTGCGTATCAAATAAACATGAATACAACCCAACTAATCATCATTAATAACTACTAAAACAAAATGTAGCTCACATTGGACACCATGACTAAATATTTGCAATCCTTTATTGAATGTAGGAAAAGAAAAGGTAAAAATTAAAAAACACTAATATACCAAACTGACAACTTAAAACTGCTATAAAAAATAGTGTACAAAAATAATACCTAAAATCTGCACCTTCATTTCTCCAAGATCCATAAAGATCTATAAAACAAATGTCACATAATCTTCAATATTGAATTAAAAATATCTTGCACATGATCATATCATAGAATTCACATATTACTCTACAACCTCTTTTATCAACAGTTGGGTTACTTAGCTAAAACTACACTTAAGCAGTTAACCAAATTATCAGGTAATTTTTACAATACTTCATTTATATAATCCATAAGATCTAGCCACTAACTGTGTTGAAGATACTTAAGAGTAAAAAACAAACCGTCCCATGCAGGGCTAGCCCTGAAGGTTTTGCAGGCCCAGGACAAAAGTTTGACATGTGACCCTCGTGTTAAAAAGTATTGTTATAGTTATATACGAAAAAAAATGTGACCATATTGGCACCGTTGGGAGCAGCACAATTTGGCACATTACCTTTGCTTGACTTTAGAGACTTGGTCGTCAGCTCTGCTTTCTTTGCCTTCTTTTGATCCTTGGTTTTCTTGATCCTCTCCTTGATTTCATGCACATAAGCCTCACGGGCGACATCTCGTACTTTTGACTTCTCAACTCTTCTCTTCTGAATAACTTCCAAGGTAGCACCAACTATAGACCTTGAGTAAGGCTTCTTGGTAGTTCTGCGCCTCTTCCTAACATCTTCAGCAGCAGTGTCCTTATGTTGTTTCTGCTACATTGCGGTACAGGTAAGCTTTGAAGTCTTCAGGAGATTATGGAAGTACCTTTTACATTTTGAATTTAGAAAGAGGAACACTTGAGAGTCCGAGCGAACAAATTTGATACCCCTACCAGGGTATATCTTTGCACCGCTGAAGCGGCATAGTTCAGTCTTGAGAAACATTTTAGATGGTGGTGGTACTGAACTCGTCGCTCTTCTACCCTAACCAAAGAGATCTAAATAAGCATTAATAATTTGCAAATAAACGTACCAAAATCGTAAAATATGGAAGATAAAATCAAACCAAGGAAGGTACCTTGTTTATGCACTTGTCAATTATAATGGGAAGGTCAAATTGGATTTTAATCCCACCAAAAACAGAGTACCTGAAATGTCTGCCACCAAAGAGATGAATTGAGTTGATCTCCATGCTTTTTTGAGTTCCAGCTCCTAGCATTATCATGTATCCAATTCTTTGATCATAATTTTTTTTATAAACTATGACCTTCTGAGAGAAATGCATGACAGTGACACGTGGCTTAACGTACACGCATGCGAACAAATAGAAAATATGTTACCACAAAAGTATTAGTTTACAATATGAAAAATCAATGGTAAAATAATAGATCAGGTAAAATAGTAGTGCTGAATGATATGAAGTAAATTAAGCTAATAATAATGAAAAAAAATTCATTCACACAATATTCAAACGCACCATTAATAAACTTAGTATTGAATCACATCAGTAATGAAGATACTCGTTGGACATAAACACACACGCACACACATACACATCTAAAGCAAATAAATCACACGAAAAGTAATGCATTAAGCCGGGAATTCTTCACACTCGGTAAAATAGCAAACACACCTAAACAAGCGCACACAATGACAAACACTGTAATAAGCAAGAATTAAAATAACACACAATGAAAGCTAACACCTCATTGTGTGTGAAATGTCAAGAGAAATGCACTTTTTCTTCTGTGACCACTTGCTACTGAATTTACCAATAAAATATAAAGAGGTTAATGACAGTATCAAATATGACGAAACGATCGAGTAGATTTGGGAGACTTTAGCAAGTGAAAAGAATTGCATGATTCTTTATCTAGCACACTCGAAGCATCAACGTTGTACAGTCCAATTGAGTTTTGATTTCTGTTTGGGACAGAACTTTCAACGTATTGGGGCCAGATATAGGGTAAAGGGTCATTTTCTTCGCAGCAAACTATACAACACAAAATGTCCAGAGAAACACACTTTTGCTTCTGTGATCACTTGCTACTGAATTTCCCAATAAAATATATACAGAGGGTAATGACAGTATCAAATATAACAAAACGATAGAGTTGATTTGGGAGACTTTAGCAAGTGAAAAGAATTGCAGGAGTCTTTATCTAGTACACCCGATGCATCAATGTTGTATAGTCCAATTAATAATTAAAAAAGTAAACATTCACATGAATATTATAGCTCACCAAAATAGACTCCTGTGTGGATCTTGAACTTGCTCTATTGGAAGAATAGACTCATGTCTTCTCCTAGAGTATACTTACAGCGACAGTGCAACAGAGGGGTCAACTACCTCGGGTGAAATAGTGGCTGGGCAAACTGTTTCAAGTTCAAATTCCTCAGATTTTTATTAATGGAAAAGGGCTGTTTGTTGATAAATCAGGAAAAAAAGGATCATGATCATCCTTAATCTTCAAAATCTCTTGAAGAAGATACCAAAGTAAAGTATTTGTAGGCTCTTAGCTTTGAGGAATAATTTAAGGAATCCTATTGGATCCTCCCAGGTTTAAACTCCAGCGGCATCACACTGATTCCAAAGGACCACTCTGTGAGAAAACGATGGAATAGAAGGTTTAAATCATATCATAACCTGTGGAATCAATGTCATATGTTAGTACATATGACTTGATTAACTACCATGGAATCATACACTCAAACATTGACTTCATTTATCATATATTAGTACATATCAATTCAATCTATAGATACCATGGAATCAATGTAGTATATATATTATATAGCAGCAAACATTGTGCTCCGGATTTCACTAATGTTTATCGTATTATGAATTATAACCCGTGATTCAAACTAACGCATATTTTGCAAAGAGCATCAATAAAAACTTATTTTGTATAAATTCATTGAAATCACCACAATATATATATGGGCAAAAGTGTCCAATTTACATTGTTTTTCCTTCACCACTCCATTCCTCCATCTCCATATAAATGTTAAGAATTCTTAAGAGTTACACCTTGGATTATTTATCATTTAAAGTATACAACAGTAGTATTATAAACAACAGTAGTTACAGAATGTAGATCTGAGTTACTTTATAAGAGGAAGGATTAAGTCATTTAAATACACATCAATATTCCCAAATGAGATACCTCTGTTAACATTGATATATATTAAGTTAGCATGTATACCAATAAAGTGCACAAAAGGATTATCTCTAATTAAGATATAATAAATGAATGTCATAGTTAAGTCCTAGTACATATTCACAGCAGCAAAGTCCTAGTACCTATGTCATAGTTAACACCTATGTTACCATAATACTTGTTATGTCATAGTTAATACAATAGCAAATTAACAATCAAATACCATTTCAATTTTTTTCTAAGCATGCATCAACTCAATTTTTTTCTCCAGAAATCACTATTACAAGTGCATCTAATTACCCCTCAAATTTCTTTATATCTCAAATGGGAAAAATTATGAAACAGGACTCAAGAACATAAGAGTGAGGCAATGGGATTTAATACCTTGCAATCAAGGACCCATGTTGTCATGAATGGTGATTACGTTGTTGTCGATGATCACTCCATATCCTTCGTAATAAAGAGTGATTGGCGACGGTGGCGCGGTTTGCGCATTTAGATAGTGACTTATGGGCATTGATTCGACTTTGACTTGTTATTTATCTTTGACATAATGCATCCATAAATAAAATTTAGAATTTTAGGACCATCAACATTTGAAATATAATTATTTGAGTTGATAATGCACTATTTATCCTAGATTCAAATGTTGAAGCTACGACACAAACCTCAAACGCGTCGAAAATGTGACGAATGTATATTCTAAAGCTTGATGTAGCTATTAGACGTTCCAAACCACACCTAAGGCACTGTACAAAACAAATAAACAATCAAATAATCGAAGTAATTCAGGATCCACATTATGATCTCTTTTTTATTTTATACTCAACCCATTGAATTTTACAAAACATGAAAAAAATTGGTGTACAATAAAGACTAATTTCTTTGGAGAACCGTGGCCACAAATGCATTACTTTAGAGTGTAGCGTGAAATCCTCCAATTCTTTCCCGCTTCTGTCGAAAAGAAAACTTTACTTCATTGCATTGAATAATCATTAAGTGAACAAATAAAAACATAATTCTACGTCAAACAATAGATGTATTGATCACTACCATCACATAATTGTATTGCTATCCACTAAAATCACAAATATACAATGTAAACTTTACATGTACTGAAATAGCAATCAAAATGGATTCTAAGAATTGAATTCACAAATACCTATCATTAAAATCACAAATAGCAATCACAATCACAAATAGAATTGAATTCAATTCTAAGAATTGAATTCACAAATAGCAATCAAAATGTTTAGAAGACCAATATAAAATCACAAATACCTATCATTATACGTCAAAACCATTAAAAACATTTTAGGGCAAAAAGATTTTAAAGAAAACTTTCACATTCAATCAATATATAAAAACCACCGAAATCATTTTAGGAAGCACCATCAAGCATGAGAGGCATAGAGTTCCAAAATGAATAACCTTTAGTAACTAATTAATTTCCAGTGCCTCTATCTATACAACCTAAAATACAAAACGCCAGTGCCGATGGCACTTATTATTTTCACCGTGCAATGTCATAATTAATTACCTAATGAAATATGTCGTAGGTTAATGAATTAAGTCACGCAATCCAAAGGAGAATAAGACATGGATAAAAAGAAAATACAAAGGTGTATACCTAAGAGGAAGAGAGTCGAGAGAGAGAGGGTACCTGCATTATAAAGACCAGAATTAGTAAGCATTGAAAATTAAAATATGTCTCGAAATCCTATCCAAAGTGTAGAACCCTAAGATCCTTGGATAATACCGATAACCCTATAATGAAATTCATATTCCAATACAAAATAATTACCAAAATCCCTAAAATCCATATACATACAAAAAATCTTCATCCTCTATAATAATACCCAAAACCCTATAATCAAATCCACGTTCCAAAAATCGTAAAAGCTAAATTCAAATCCATATTCCAAAAACCATAAAAGTTATGAAAAATTACAAAATAGTTACCAAAATTCCTAAAAATCCATATACATACAAAAAATCCTCATCTTATATAATAATACCCAAACCCTATAATCAAATCCATGTTCCAAAAACCGTAAAGCTTACCAAAATCCCTAAAATCCATATACATAAAAAAAATTCTCACTCTTAAACTTCTTGGTATATTTTTTCTCAGCTTTTCCACAAAGAACGATCTTTTTTCCTTCCCTTTGTTGCACAATTTCAGATTTCTCCTTGGGCCTCCAAATGATAAGAGACCTAATAAAGTAACATGGTTAAAACACAGAATGAATGGCAAAGCAATAAAAAATACCAAAAGCAAGGAATGATAACCAACTTATAGCTATCAACTCAATAAATTATGTAAGAACTGATTGTAGTCCTATTTTAGAAACAAAAACTCAAATTAAATTGGGGATAAATGACGTTTATTCTTTCTACAAATAATGAAACCAAAGCTAAGATAAAAAACGGAAGATAAAATCAGAAATGAAAGCTAACATCGAAATAAATCAAAACCTATTGTGGAGAGATGAGCGGCGACATGGAGAGATGAGCGGCGGCGTAGGGAGGAGGGGAAGCGGCTGAAGAAGTTGGGATGTTTGAGGTAGGGATTTTTTGGATTGCTAATGATAGAACGGGAGTAAATTAGAGAAATGTTATGTTTGTGTGAGAGGGTGTGAGTGGTAGAGAAGTAGAGAACGAAGTAGTTGTGACCAAAATACCCCAAATTTTGAATTAAAGTGTAATTTTGGTAGGTATAAAAATAGAGGGAAACCAAAGACTTGAGGGGTAAAGTGGGTATTAGAGTAAAAAAACTCATCTAATGACATCATCTTTTGATCTTATGACATACATATCTTTGCTACTTTATTATATAGATTATGAGAGGAGGGTGTTTTAGTGTTCCAAAAAATTGACGACTGGGAGCGAATTTTTGGAGGCGATCTAATGGTTTGAGATTGTGCCATGGGGGGAGAAAAGCTTTTAACCCCAAACCAAATCCCGTCTCCCTCATTTCAAACCCCCAACACATTTCCTCTCTCTCTCGACACTACCGCTCTCTCTCTCTTTCGTTCACAGCCACAATCGGCCGCCTCTCTCTCTCTCTCTCTTTCACAGCCGACCACCTCTCCCTCTCCGGTCTCCCCCTCCCCTCCAGTTAATCTCCCTCCCCCCTCCCCCAATCACGCACACACCCACACACGTCTGCGGCCTCTCCCTCTCCGGTCTCCAGCCTTCCAACCTCCCCCCCTTCCTCCCTCCCCCTCCTCCCCCACTCATGAAAACATCACGCACACCCATACACCCACACACGCATACACACACACAGATCACCCCTCCCCTGCCCCCGCCCACCTCCCCGTCGCCGTCCTCTCCCTCCTCGCGCACACACACACACATCACCCACGCACACACACACACACACACACACACACACACACACACACACACACATCTAGTATTTTACACAGATCTGGTATTTTCCATCTTCTATTTTCTATTTTCATTTTTGATAAATAATATTTGGATTTTGTTAATTTTCAGGTTCAATTTTTTTTATCAATATGTGAGACTTCGACGGCTCTATTAATTTTCAGGTTCTATTTTCAATTTTGTAACTTAAATCTGTTAAAAAAATGGATTTGACTCTACTATTTTATTTTGGTTTTGGGTTTTTTTTCCATAAGATTGATTTGGATTTTGTTGTTTGTGTTATTTTTTTTTTTTGATAAATAATATTTGGATTTTGTTATTTTTCAGGTTCAATTTTTTTCCGACAGCTCTAGTACGACCACGACGATTCTCCGCTACTGCTCCACCAGATTTGGTATTTTAGATCTACTATTTTCTATTTTTAGTTTTGTAACTTAAATGTGTTAAAAAAATTAGATTTGGATTTTGTTATTTTTCAGGTTCAATTTTTTTTTTAAAAATTTTTGTGTTCGGGTTTTTTGCATAAGATTGATTTGGATTTTGTTGTTTGTGTTATTTTTTTTTGGTAAATAATATTTGGATTTTGTTATTTTTCAGGTTCAATTTTTTTTTCGACAGCTCTACTACGACCACGACGATCCGCCGCTACCGCTCCACCAGATTTGGTATTTTAGATCTACTATTTTCTATTTTCAGTTTTGTAATTTAAATCTGTTAAAAAAATTAGATTCGGGTTTTTTTGCATAAGATTGATTTGGATTTTGTTATTTGTGTTATTTTTTTTTTTGATAAATAATATTTGAATTTTGTTATGTTTCAAGTTCTATTTTTTTCCCATAGCTCTACTACGACCACGACGATCCGCCGCTACCGCTCCAGTAGATTTGGTATTTTAGATATACTATTTTCTATTTTCAGTTTTGTAACTTAAATCTGTTTAAAAAATTAGATTTGGATTTTGTTATTTTTCAGGTTCAATTTTTTTTGAATTTTTGTGTTCTAATTTAATTTATTTGGTGTGTATTTAGTTATTGGCGTATATTTAGTGGATAATATAGCTTTGTTGGTTCTATTGGTAGATTTTTAGTGGTTTTTATGTGTATTCTCTAATTTTATTTTATTTTCATGTCTAATACCCAACATATATTTTTTTCATTTGGCTTGAACCATCGCAACGACATTAGAAGTGGTGATTTCCAAATATCTTCAATGCAATTACAACACCGGGGGTTCTTTGAAAGATGGATTTTTAGTGTTTTTTGTGTGTATTTCCCTACCGACACGGTGTGTTTACAATTATGGTGGCATTTCGCTAGTGACACGGTGTATTTTCTATATAAGTAATTAACTTTATTTATATAATATTTTACAAGATTTTCCAATTTACTAACTACATTTTCTTTTTTGTATCAGGTGGCATTTGGAAAAAAACGGACAATAATTATAGTGGAACATAATTATTTGGGCTTCCATTGATATATATTTATAATTTTAAGATGTTTGTTTCCTTGAAGCTTTTGTTGGGCAAATTTGTTTTTTTTTATATAGTTGGATTTGTCGTTATCCCTTGAGAAGGGTGGATAGTCCAATAAACAAATGAGATTTTTCCCAATATTTTTAAAACTTTGACACTTTATTTTTTTGAAACAAAGAAATGTTCTCGCTAAATAGTATTTGCTTTCTTTTCATTTTGTCATATTTTTTATGATAGAGATCAAGTCTTATTTCCCTAAGATTGTCAAGTCAGTATAAAAAATAATAAGTATATATAAAACATTAATGTGCAGTCCATGCTTTTGTAAAAACTTTAGCTCTCACATTTTAGTTCTCACATTTTCTTATTATTTATGTTGGCAGGTCTCTTTATTTATTTCAGAGCAAGCATTACAAATGCAAATGTGGTAAGACATAAGTCCGATACATATTTCTCACATTAACTTTTTATTTATAGTTATTTATTCTTATCAATCAAATTGTTGCTTTGTAGATCAACTCGAGTTGGAGAGGTTTGAGGTCGTGGGTTGAACAAAAAAGTGGCAGGAGTTCGAGATGGAGGTGCTGCGCGGCCGCGTTGTTCCATGTTTTTTTTTTCCGAAAAGGGGGTTACTTCTTTTTTGGTAATTCTATTTTTTTTTTATAATTAGTAATTGTATTTCAAATTGTTGGACACAACAAACTACGCTTTCATCATTTTTAGTATGCATAGTTGTGTATAATTACATTATACATTTGTATAATTAGCGTTAAATAATTTGTTGGATGAATTTGGGCTCTTTGTATATTGTTTGATTGGTTGTTATCCCTTAAGGAGGGTGGATAGTTCAATAAATAAAGGAGGTTATGTTTATTTATTTTTTTAAAATTGATTCTTTGTTTTTTTTAAATTTCATGTTATATGTGAACCTATTTGAAGAATTTAGATTATTTCAATATTGTTGGACTATGTGTTATTTGTTAAGAGGGGTGGATAGTCCTACAAACATAGGAAATTATGGTTAATTTTTTTAAAATTACACTTTATAATGTTGGGGAACTAATTTTTTTTTCATTTTGCAATTACGTACCTTAAAAATTTTCGTCGTTTTTCCATTCCGTACTTTCGAAATTTTCGTTGTTTCGCGATTATGTACTTTCGAAATTTTCGCCATGCCTTCAGGCACGGGCATTTCGCTAGTATATATATATATATATATATATATATATATATATATATATATATATATATATATATATATATATATATATATAGAGAGAGAGAGAGAGAGAGAGGTTGTGTGAATAACTGTAACACCCCGCTTAAAATAATAACGGGTGGCCAGCCCTATACTATATTAAATCAGGAATTCCAGATGGTCCAGTCTCAACATCAACAGTCGGTACTATAATATAGGACTAACTACCCGATATCATATAAGCGAGATGTTATAAAAATTTAAAACTTGCAACATACACAACCCAACACTATAAAACTATCAATGAATAGGAGAGATGCAGGGAAGAACTATAATAAATAATATGCTAGAAATAAAATGAACCAATTAAATACAACCGAATGTACTACAAAAAGTAGATCCGAATAAGCTGTCGGATCACAGTAAATACAATAACTGAAATGGAATGAATATAAATATCTATATAAATATCCCTTGGGTACAAACCCGATATACAACATGAATCCTACCTAGAATTTTACAGAAGTAGGAAGCGGCTACATGAAACATCCCGCAACAGTCCGCACCTGTCACGGCTCCCGAGACTCTGGATAGAAGGTCATCCGGCATCCATGCGGTAGGATACCTGTGGAAATATATATATATATATATATATATATATATATATATATATATATATACAAGAAGGAGGGAGAAGAGTAAACGGGTCAGAGCCCCGAATGTGTAAAATATTTAGCAAGTGTGTTAACCGTGCATAATAAATACCGGTGTACTTAATTTCATAAATAAGTGAGACCGCACTCTCGTGGAACCCCAACTCACCTCTCATCTAAAGGCGCGCACCTATTCGCGTCCTCAAATTTTAGTTAAATTACCCCCATTGATTTTAGGACAACCTAACTTATCAGGCCTAGCCTATATCCACGAGAGCTACCTTCCCGTCATAATCTAAGGATCCACCCATTTCTAATCCTATTAGATTATGACTACAACAGTTATGCCATAAAAGGCTTAATGAATTCCGATTAATAATCTCATGAATTATAATTATCATAATTCCTAAAACATTACCCCTATACATACACATATGTATATATATATATATATATACCTATATAGGCTAAAAACGTAAGAATTAATATACTTAATAACATGCACATGGAATATTGGCAAGACTTCTCTCTAATCCCAACATTGTACTACGTTTCGTGCGTGGGGAGTCTCGCAAAGCGAAATCCAAACAAGGAACCGCCCCGTTACACTACTCCTGACAAGGTCAAGACCAGAGATCCGAGATGCCACAAATAGAATTACTTCTCTCAACTCTCGACATGGCACTGCGTTTCGTGCGTGAGGCGTCTCGCAAAGCGAAATCCAAACAAGGAACCCCCTCGTTACACTACTCCTGGGCTATGTCGATCCTAGAGATCCATAATCCTTAACATGCTATATAATACTACCTTTACTACTAACTATAACTACTAAAGAAAGAAAGGAGAAAAGAAAAGAAAGAAAACAATTAAGATAAAATAAAAGAACCTCCAATAATATCCTTGGGATGATGTAACCGAAATAATACCTTATGTGCGATACATCAACCCCTGATCAGTCTAGTACACCATTATCACTTAAGGTGTACTTTAAAAAGTCCATATCCTTTCATCTATAGGATATATATATAAATATATATATATATATATATAGGTATTTATTTCTAACCGTATATATATATCATCATCATCAATCCAATAGCCAAGTGTACATACTACATATGATGTACAAGGCCATGCACATAATATACCCGGCTATATATATCGCCGATAAACTGCATCAGTGCTATCATCTTCCCAGTGCCCGGCTCACGTAGCAATACTGGGGCCACCGTTGTGGGACTAAACGACACCCATCTCGTGGTAAACACACGCACACGACGTCCCGGGAAGCG
Organism: Sambucus nigra; assembly: GCA_949130495.1. NCBI lineage: Eukaryota > Viridiplantae > Streptophyta > Magnoliopsida > Dipsacales > Adoxaceae > Sambucus > Sambucus nigra. The sequence goes on from OX422212.1 coordinate 155,053,029, forward strand.
GTCATAGTTCCAACCGGCAATGAGACGAAACATACCCACCACGTCTCATCCCAAAAATATATATCTATATGTATAATAATCACAAGGGACGACTATGACCTGGGGAATATCCACACCCTGCATTATAAGCCAGGATGCTCACCCTCTACGCGCGCAACTTCCCAATGATAGCATGAGCGGGGTATGCTTAACCAAATAAGTATATATATCATTCACATGCATAATATATATAATCCATATGATCCGATCTTGTGATCAAATAATAAACCATCATATACGGTTTAAATATCCATACCATGTATGTTCATAACATAAATACATCCATACATTTATATACCTACGGATATATATCAACACATATACACATATCCTTATATCTATATATGATAAACTAATTCTCGTTCATATGCGTAAGATATATATATATATATACCTGGCTATAAGTGTACATAGTCCTCAATATACAAGCCGTCACCACAATTCTTTTAATTTACCTTTATACGTGAATATAATCCCATACTTGAAACATATTCGATCATTTTCCTATGATGAATAGTCTCCCAAACCATATGTATATATCTATACCTATATATATTCAACCTTAGGGCCATCACCCAAGAGTTTGTGTAGGAATCTTTCACTACACATATCATTTATATCTCCGAGTACATTAAAGAATCTAGTAATCATTTTGACTATCGGTACACATATAACTAATAGTCTATCAGCCTCAAGCTCATTCTTTCAATCATCAAATAATATCATTTCCCTCGATTTCGATTATGGTTCGGTCACTTTTGTGAATACCCTAATCTAAGATCTCTATAAGAGTTCTTAGCCTCACATCACATCTACACTTACTTTTAAATCTACAATTAGGATTCTTAATCCCAAAGGGTTTCCCCAAAATCACTATACATAACTCCAAATACATACATGGATACATTTCTCCCAAATTACCCTAAGGAGTCTCCAAAACCCTAATGTGTGAGAAACTCCTTATGTGTCTCCAAGAACATATATCTTTCATATTAAGAGAAGGCCCCAATTCAATAAACCCAACCAAAAAGGGTTTAAAATCACTATGGAGAAAATACCTCAAAATGCCCTGTTTCCGAATCGATTCGGCCCTGTTCCGAATCGATTCGGACTAGCGAATCGATTCGGCCTCCAAGGCGAATCGATTCGGGTCCAAAGACCTGGGCTTCTGCAATAGGCCGAATCGATTCGGATTGGGGTCCGAATCGATTCGGTCAATGCAGACCTGCCAATTTTACCAAACCGAATCGATTCGCTAGAGGGGGCGAATCGATTCGGACCTGCAATTTTTTGAAGGTTTCATCTGCATCTTCAAAACCCACGAGTTTTAAACCCTTAATTTCTCATTCTAACCCCCAAACCTTCATCAAATCATGATTTTAAGCCCATTAATCAACCCAAAGTTGATCCCAATCATTTCTATGTCATTAATTCCATATTTAACCATTGATTTCAAGATTTAAACCTAAAATCTAGGTTTTGACATTAATACCCAAAAACCATTTCTTTACCCCACAATTTATGAAATGAAATACACAAATAGCTATTTAGCAAGATTAAACACTTGCCTCAGATTTGTAGAGGTTGGATCGTCCTCGATGTCGCGGTAGGGCCGGAAATCTCCAAGCTTTTTCTTCCTCTCTCTCTTCTTTTCCTTCTTCTTTCTTTCTTCTTCTCTCTCTAGGGCTTTTCTCTCTTTCTCTCAAATGAGAAAATGGCTTCACCCGTAAGCCTCCAACCTTTTAAAACAAAATCCCAGTTTTAAATGTTAATACACACTTTAAATGACTCGTTGACTCCAATTCAAGTCAAAACAACTTAAAAACATTCCGGAGCCGAAATAAGACCCAATGACAGTCATTTTGACTATCTCGACCCTTCCGGAATCGATGGTACCCTCAAAAATATCATCCGGAACACTTTGAAATGTCCTCTATTTTTGGACTTAAATTCCCAAATTTTAAAATTCTCCAATTTAATTAAATTTTATTTTCCCAAAAACTTAATTTTTTCAGTCTCCAAAATCGAGGGTTGTTACATACTTCCCCCCTTACAGAAATTTCGTCCGCGAAATTTAAGATGAGCCTAGGACCTCAATATCATCTAGTCCTTACATCAATCCCTAAGATCACTATGCCGATCCTTTCTAGTTCTCATGCCTAACCATACAGTTATAAAGCAACTACTACCCAGGGCGCCCATACACCCCGTACCCGAGTCTCCACTCGTAAAATTTTAATCGGGTTCCATTAGACTCAAATTGTAAGATAACCCTCGGTAATATAATCTATAACAATATACTAAATATATAAAAGTTTGAAAATTTCCACTGGTTGAACTCTCCTCAATTCCTGACGCTAGCCACCTTCGTGCGGGGGAGGTCTCGCAAGCGAAATCCAAACAAGGAACCCTCCCAATACACTACTGTGTAGCTAGGTCGGGGATTGAGATTAGTTGAACCAGGGTTAAGGTTTTATAAAAAGATTTTTCATATTTTAGATATTGCCCGAGGGCCTATACAATAATACAATATAAATATATTCCGCGTCTTTCGACACGTCAAACAAACACCTTATGTTTAAAACACAAGGTCTCAACAAATACAATGCTCTAGCCAATACCTAGTTCTCAAAACTAGCACAACTATGAGCTAAACTATCCGCTCCTCACAAATCTACCAAACTCTGAACCTCTCAGTTATGAAATTCCTATACATCATATTAACACCTTTATATAAAATAAATCCTTCCCTCATTGGGATTCTAAAACTTCCCTATTATCTCGTTACGAAAAGATGTATCATCTCCCAAGATGCCATACCAAGGCCACACTTGTTCACTTCCTTCTCTAGGAAAATTCCATACCCCCTAGCGGTATAGCGGCTAGCTACTCATCACACCTCACACGCGACGTTCCCACTATCGCACAAAATGTAACTTAAACCCAAAGAAAGGTATTCTACCTTATAGTTCCATAACCCAATGGTTTCATCTCATCCAAGGATCTCAATTCAAGACCCTCTACGTCTTCCAGGACAATCATTGTTCCTAAACCTATTTCTCCATAAGAGAAACATCTTCCTCAAAATCCTTCCTAACCATATTGAAGGGCAAGGCGCGATTGCAACCACCGAAAACTCCCTCCGTCCTACACACGAAATTGAGTCTCCAAAGGCATTCTCCCTCATCTTAGAAGGCGATACTCCTAATATTGGGACAACTACACCAACCTCACCTCGGTAAGAGTCACCAACATTAGGTTTCCTAACTAAGGTTAACAGATTCTCAATCTAAACCTCCCAAGGACTACACTACATGCCTCTCCTCGGACTTACCTCACTAAGACCAAGATTCGCCACTCGAGTAAATTTCCTTTCTTACTCAACTACCGATAAATCACCTCAAACCACTGCTAGAAATCTCCTCAATATTTCCTCTGAAACCGGGGAAAACAAATACCCCCGATTAAAGTGTACCCAAAATATGCTATGGGTTCCGTACTTCTAAACCTATTTTTTCCTAGACGAAAAAATCTAGGCGACGTCTGAAACGAAACAAGAGAAACTGTTATCAGAACGCCAATCAAGTGAATATACTTCACAGAAGAAAACAACGCGGTGAACACAACAGTCCTAATTATAGGGCTTTATGTCAAGAACGTTAACGGAAGAATCCATAAAGCTCGCACAGATCCTAAGGACTCTAGAACCTGATGCTCTGATACCATCTGTAACACCCCGCTTAAAATAATAACGGGTGGCCAGCCCTATACTATATTAAATCAGGAATTCCAAATGGTCCAGTCTCAACATCAACAGTCGGTACTATAATATAGGACTAACTACCCGATATCATATAAGCGAGATGTTATAAAAATTTAAAACTTGCAACATACACAACCCAACACTATAAAACTATCAATGAATAGGAGAGATGCAGGGAAGAACTATAATAAATAATATGCTAGAAATAAAATGAACCAATTAAATACAACCGAATGTACTACAAAAAGTAGATCCGAATAAGCTGTCGGATCACAGTAAATACAATAACTGAAATGGAATGAATATAAATATCTATATAAATATCCCTTGGGTACAAACCCGATATACAACATGAATCCTACCTAGAATTTTACAGAAGTAGGAAGCGGCTACATGAAACATCCCGCAACAGTCCGCACCTGTCACGGCTCCCGAGACTCTGGATAGAAGGTCATCCGGCATCCATGCGGTAGGATACCTGTGGAAATATATATATATATATATATATATATACAAGAAGGAGGGAGAAGAGTAAACGGGTCAGAGCCCCGAATGTGTAAAATATTTAGCAAGTGTGTTAACCGTGCATAATAAATACCGCTGTACTTAATTTCATAAATAAGTGAGACCGCACTCTCGTGGAACCCCAACTCACCTCTCATCTAAAGGCGCGCACCTATTCGCGTCCTCAAATTTTAGTTAAATTACCCCCATTGATTTTAGGACAACCTAACTTATCAGGCCTAGCCTATATCCACGAGAGCTACCTTCCCGTCATAATCTAAGGATCCACCCATTTCTAATCCTATTAGATTATGACTACAACAGTTATGCCATAAAAGGCTTAATGAATTCCGATTAATAATCTCATGAATTATAATTATCATAATTCCTAAAACATTACCCCTATACATACACATATGTATATATATATATATATACCTATATAGGCTAAAAACGTAAGAATTAATATACTTAATAACATGCACATGGAATATTGGCAAGACTTCTCTCTAATCCCAACATTGTACTACGTTTCGTGCGTGGGGAGTCTCGCAAAGCGAAATCCAAACAAGGAACCGCCCCGTTACACTACTCCTGACAAGGTCAAGACCAGAGATCCGAGATGCCACAAATAGAATTACTTCTCTCAACTCTCGACATGGCACTGCGTTTCGTGCGTGAGGCGTCTCGCAAAGCGAAATCCAAACAAGGAACCCCCTCGTTACACTACTCCTGGGCTATGTCGATCCTAGAGATCCATAATCCTTAACATGCTATATAATACTACCTTTACTACTAACTATAACTACTAAAGAAAGAAAGGAGAAAAGAAAAGAAAGAAAACAATTAAGATAAAATAAAAGAACCTCCAATAATATCCTTGGGATGATGTAACCGAAATAATACCTTATGTGCGATACATCAACCCCCGATCAGTCTAGTACACCATTATCACTTAAGGTGTACTTTAAAAAGTCCATATCCTTTCATCTATAGGATATATATATAAATATATATATATATATAGGTATTTATTTCTAACCGTATATATATATCATCATCATCAATCCAATAGCCAAGTGTACATACTACATATGATGTACAAGGCCATGCACATAATATACCCGGCTATATATATCGCCGATAAACTGCATCAGTGCTATCATCTTCCCAGTGCCCGGCTCACGTAGCAATACTGGGGCCACCGTTGTGGGACTAAACGACACCCATCTCGTGGTAAACACACGCACACGACGTCCCGGGAAGCGGTCATAGTTCCAACCGGCAATGAGACGAAACATACCCACCACGTCTCATCCCAAAAATATATATCTATATGTATAATAATCACAAGGGACGACTATGACCTGGGGAATATCCACACCCTGCATTATAAGCCAGGATGTTCACCCTCTACGCGCGCAACTTCCAAATGATAGCATGAGCGGGGTATGCTTAACCAAATAAGTATATATATCATTCACATGCATAATATATATAATCCATATGATCCGATCTTGTGATCAAATAATAAACCATCATATACGGTTTAAATATCCATACCATGTATGTTCATAACATAAATACATCCATACATTTATATACCTACGGATATATATCAACACATATACACATATCCTTATATCTATATATGATAAACTAATTCTCGTTCATATGCGTAAGATATATATATATATACCTGGCTATAAGTGTACATAGTCCTCAATATACAAGCCGTCACCACAATTCTTTTAATTTACCTCTATACGTGAATATAATCCCATACTTGAAACATATTCGATCATTTTCCTATGATGAATAGTCTCCCAAACCATATGTATATATCTATACCTATATATATTCAACCTTAGGGCCATCACCCAAGAGTTTGTGTAGGAATCTTTCACTACACATATCATTTATATCTCCGAGTACATTAAAGAATCTAGTAATCATTTTGACTATCGGTATACATATAACTAATAGTCTATCAGCCTCAAGCTCATTCTTTCAATCATCAAATAATCTCATTTCCCTCGATTTCGATTATGGTTCGGTCACTTTTGTGAATACCCTAATCTAAGATCTCTATAAGAGTTCTTAGCCTCACATCACATCTACACTTACTTTTAAATCTACAATTAGGATTCTTAATCCCAAAGGGTTTCCCCAAAATCTCTATACATAACTCCAAATACATACATGGATACATTTCTCCCAAATTACCCTAAGGAGTCCCCAAAACCCTAATGTGTGAGAAACTCCTTATGTGTCTCCAAGAACATATATCTTTCATATTAAGAGATGGCCCCAATTCAATAAACCCAACCAAAAAGGGTTTAAAATCACTATGGAGAAAATACCTCAAAATGCCCTGTTTCCGAATCGATTCGGCCCTGTTCCGAATCGATTCGGACTAGCGAATCGATTCGGCCTCCAAGGCGAATCGATTCGGGTCCAAAGACCTGGGCTTCTGCAATAGGCCGAATCGATTCGGATTGGGGTCCGAATCGATTCGGTCAATGCAGACCTGCCAATTTTACCAAACCGAATCGATTCGCTAGAGGGGGCGAATCGATTCGGACCTACAATTTTTTGAAGGTTTCATCTGCATCTTCAAAACCCACGAGTTTTAAACCCTTAATTTCTCATTCTAACCCCCAAACCTTCATCAAATCATGATTTTAAGCCCATTAATCAACCCAAAGTTGATCCCAATCATTTCTATGTCATTAATTCCATATTTAACCATTGATTTCAAGATTTAAACCTAAAATCTAGGTTTTGACATTAATACCCAAAAACCATTTCTTTACCCCACAATTTATGAAATGAAATACACAAATAGCTATTTAGCAAGATTAAACACTTGCCTCAGATTTGTAGAGGTTGGATCGTCCTCGATGTCGCGGTAGGGCCGGAAATCTCCAAGCTTTTTCTTCCTCTCTCTCTTATTTTCCTTCTTCTTTCTTTCTTCTTCTCTCTCTAGGGCTTTTCTCTCTTTCTCTCAAATGAGAAAATGGCTTCACCCGTAAGCCTCCAACCTTTTAAAACAAAATCCCAGTTTTAAATGTTAATACACACTTTAAATGACTCGTTGACTCCAATTCAAGTCAAAACAACTTAAAAACATTCCGGAGCCGAAATAAGACCCAATGACAGTCATTTTGACTATCTCGACCCTTCCGGAATCGATGGTACCCTCAAAAATATCATCCGGAACACTTTGAAACGTCCTCTATTTTTGGACTTAAATTCCCAAATTTTAAAATTCTCCAATTTAATTAAATTTTATTTTCCCAAAAACTTAATTTCTCAGGCTGCAAAATCGAGGGTTGTTACAATAACTATTGTGTGAACATACCTAGGCTACTTGCTATCACGGGAGGTTCCGTATTGTGGATGGTCTTATCCTGATGAGCCCATTGGGGGGATTTTGACTTATGCCTCATAACATAGAAGTTAGGGATTGAGAACTACTTGTGTGAATGAGAGTGTGACCGGTTAGGGATTGAGAACTACTTGTGTGAATGAGAGTGTGAATGGTCATTTGGGTGCATTAGGTGTGTGCGTAGCCCAAAGACTTAGAATTATGTTCGCCTCCATATTGTGTGAATTGTGAATGTATGGTTCGTTAGTTATTACGAATCATATGACCTTTACTTAGTACGTTATGTAATATGACTTGATATCAGAGTATGCCAGTATCACAGGTCTCCACCTGGGGATGCCTTATTTGTAAATATTACAAGTGTGTTGTATATATATATATATATATATATATATATATATATATATACGTGGGATTTATTCTAGTACGTGTTCATTAGTAGATAAGATAGATTGTGATATCTAAATCAATCTAAGTATGTGAGAACTTAATACTAAATTGGTGACTTTTACTGGATGAAAAGGGTTTAAAATTTTAGTAATGTATTATATGGGAAATATGGGTGGGTACACCTAATTACTAGACCGAAAGAGACTTAATTCAAACTAGTTAGGCGGCGTAGCATAACTTGGTTGGTTTAGACATAGACGTTGTGATACTCCACCCAATTAAAAATCAAATAACTAATTAAGCAAGCATCCCAATCCTCATATCTTTTGAAATTAATAACTTATGCAGCATTTGCAAACATTGTGAGATTGTCCAAGTCCAATCTAGTTAGCACTTAGACTTGAACTTTACCAATGGTCATGTTCAATACATTCCTGAATGAATCAATCACAATCATTTTTAAACTATTAGATAAGTTTCTGAACCATCAGGTAAGTTCCCATAGTTTGAGATAAACTAATAGGATTGCACTCACAGTTGTACTAGATTGACTTGAGGTATGTTCAGATGGTGTAGTTTGGTTAATTATTGCTATTTCACCCTTTGTACAACGAATAATCATGCTGATTATTCCCGGATCAGAATTGGAAAATTTCAATACATTCAAGACGTGAATTAACTACATGTTTATAAATAAATTTACTTTAAAGATGATTCTTGTTCAAAAAGAACTTTAGTTCAAGTGGGATTCTGGATTTTGAAGAAATCTACTTCCATGGGAACTAGAGGACATGGTGAAAATGGGATTTTAACTACGATTTGAATTATGATAGCATGTTATTATGTTTTGTTATAATTCTACAATCTAACTCATGTTGATAGTTATTATGTACTAATAAATTAATAAAATAGGATCCCACGTTATTATGGACAACATGGATTATTATTGTGCCGAGCATAGATCACATTTTTTTTGGAAAATCCATTTTTTGTATTCTTTTATAAATTGAATTTAATTGGGTAATTAATTTACGAAGCTATATTAAACTCTGATCTAAGATTTTTATTTTAATTTTAAAATGTTTTTATTTTTTGGAAAATTAAAATATAGAGTTTAGATAGTTTAATTTGTATAAGTAGATTGAGAAATACCAAGAATTTAATTCAAGAATTTAGAATTGAAAGAATTAATTTTCAAAATACCCTCAAGTTTATAAAATATTAAGTGGGAGATGGGTTTCCACATAAATCCCACTATCTCCATTGGTGATTTAAGAATGTGATGTGATTACTTCCTCATGCCAACTTGATCTCCCCCCCCCCCCCCCCCCCCCCCCCACACACACACACACAATATTAGATGGATTTTAATCATGGTAGCCAATATTCTGAAGACACTTACATGATTGTTCCTTGAAATCCATTGTGAGTCAGTTCATTCCTCCCATAGAGGAAGTTATACACGAGCTTATTTATTTCAACGAAAGAAAGGATGGTATAAACTTAGATATAACTAATGATATCCTCTCAATCAGAGTCATTGTCATTAGATGTGAGACCAAAAGACACCGGCTATTCAATTATGTAGGACAAGAGATTCCTGGATTGTTCGAAAAACATTATTAAAAGATGAAAATTTTTCTAGTTCAGAGTGATGTGATTTAATCACCCATCGAGAAATCTCACATCACTATAGAATTAGGATGTCCGATGGGATTAGTTTTGTATTAGCGGCCAAAGGATGCCACTAAAAATTTAATTAAAAATAATAATTACATATTTAATTAGAAATTAATTTATTCAATGAAAATTTTGTGTTAAAAAATGAATTCAACTTTCACTCACTGGATTTCTATTAAAGTAAAAAGTTTTAAATGCAATAAAGTTCAAGGACTGAAAATGATAATCGAACATTATGCGAATTTAAGGGGATAATAAACTTCTTTTGACTTAAGATTCCCGTATGCATTTTAAAATTGTGATGTTATTGATTCATCATGTTAGTATTTAGCATTCCTCTCCATTAGAGGGAATTGATCACGGAATCATATTATTTTAAAATTGAAGATAATTATTTATAATTAAATGTTGAATATGTTTGGTCTCACCTATTGGGAAGTTCAATATGAAAATCTTTATTTTTAAAGAATTGATAGATGGACATTTGTAAACGCCAATATGTTTTTTATGATGATCAATTAGGAATCATGTTTCTAAAATGATGTTTATCATTGTTTGAACAAGGTATTTTCCAGATTAGAATGTGAGAACTTGGAACCTTTTCGTAATTTGGCAGTGAGCATCATCAGAATCCAAGGAATGGTGTTAGGTCATTAAGTAGATCTTGACTTCTTTCCTGAAAGGAAGGATAAGTCTCATGTATAGGCTTATAAATTTCATATTCCTCGGTAGTAGTGAAATATACGAAATGTCGATGTTCTCATTACAAGTAGTTAGAATATTGACATCAATATGTCCGATTTTTGCTAACTCTATAAGGAAATGCTAATGGTTTCTATATTAAAATTAAAATTCATGATTTATGGTTAGATTTACAATGAATTGGTTTGTAGACTCGAGACCATGAATCGGGTTTGAAACTCTTAAGGTTCCAGGTAACCGAACAATTACTTGAAAGAGATATGTTCCTAATAATTGGAAATAAGAAGTATTAACAGTAGGATATCTTTTTAGATAGTGTAGGTAAATTATTTGAAATACCTCATTTTAGAAAGAAAAGTTGGTTTCGATTTCTAAACTAGTTTTAAATATATATTCAATTGTTTTAATAAAATAATTTTAACAAATTTGGGATATGTTTTATCTCTTCTACTACATTCAAAAATAATTTATACATTATAAGGTGCATCTCACCAATACTTTTAAATACTGAATCGAATAATGTTAATGGACAAACATTAAAGGGAAAGTTTCCTTATCAGCAGAACCAAACACAATATTGGCACTTATGCTTAGATTTTTTTTATTCTAAAAGGAATTAAAAGATTAGTTCATAATGGACAATTGAATTCATTGGAAGTGAAGGTACTTATAGTTTTTGAATCGCATTTAAAAGATAAACTAACCAAAGGGCGGAGAAAAGTTATTGAGCCAAAGATGCATGTGTTGTAAATGGTTCATTTTGATTTATGTCTTCCAATGATTATCCAGTCAAGAGGTGGGTATAAGTGTTTCATTAATTTCATTGATGATTATTCAAGGTATGGATAAATTTATACACCACATGTATAAAGCCTTTGATTACTTCAAAGTCAATAAGACTTCGGTGGATAACATGTAAGATAAACAAATCTAAACTCTACAATTCGATCAGGGGGTGAATATATTTTAGGAGAGGTCAGGAATCCTTTATATAAGTGGGGATTACATCATAATGGCCTACACTGGGTATTGCATTTTAGATTTATGTTGAGAAAAGGAAGGAATATTTTTTTTTTAAATATGATAAGGTCCATGGTTAGTTATTCAGGAATGCGATACTCATATTGGGATGTTACATGACAGACAAACATATACATTTTGGATTTTGATTCATTTAATCTTAAACTCCCATGGAAGTGTTAAGTGGGAACAAGCTCATTTTAGGACATGTTTGTATCTGGGGGTGCCCGACACTAATGATGTGGAAAAAAAATAATGAAGTTGAAATAAAGGACATAAGTATGTATCTTTATTCGTTATCCCAAAGATTATAATGGTAGTTTATGTCATATTACTAAACTCGAGAAGGTCATTGATTGTATCAATGCTCTGTTCTTGAAAGAGGATTATGTAATAATCCATAAGTGAGGGAGTTAGATAGTCTTACATAATAAAAGGGAATGTCATATTACAAGTATCAACTGACCATCCATGCAAGATGAAATACAGAATGTCATTGATAATGTACTGCATAGAGGTAGTGGGAGTATTATTGATGATTGGGATATACATGTAACTTATACTAGATTACAAGTGGTGCCATGCCATAGGGAGATCATTAGGATCCATCCTTATAGACTATTATCTTGGGTGAACATTACGGTGAGATCCCAAAAGGATCACTAACTGGGTCCCATGATCAAAATCGAGGCATTCCAAGATAAGGACTCTTAGTTTTAACTTAATATTATGGATACTAAGAAGGAGTTAATGCAGTAGAATTACATTTTTGGGATATGTAGACATACTAATGGGTTAAAACCCATTGAGTGAAAGTGGACCTACAAGAAGTTAAAACATAGATAGATGGGAAGGATGAAACCTTTAAGGCGAGGATTATTACAAAATGGGGATTACTCAGAAAGAGAGGGTTTGAATATAAGCAAACCTTTTCCCACGTAGCCTTGATAAAGTATGCTGATATTCTTTTAACGTTAAGAGTGTATTCTTAAACAATTGTCTTGGTGGATATATAATAAGAAGACAATAAAACAAAGTGTGTAATCTTGACCAATCCATTTATGGATTGAAGATAACATCAAAGGCTTGAAATATTAAAAAAATACGCATTTTTTGTCACGGTCAATGACCGTGACAAGTTCATGACAAAGACTTGTCATGGTCAATGACCGTGACAATTATATAAAGTTGTCATTGTCAATGACCATGACATGACCGTGACAAATCTGTCAGCAAAAACCCTTTCCCCTCCTTTTTTCCTCACCTATTTCTTTCCCTCCAATTTCTCTCTCTCTCTCTCACTCTCTCTCTCTCTCTCTATGCACTGCTCTCTCTCTTCCATTTATATATGCGTGTGTGTGTGTATATATATATGTCCATGTGTGTGTGTATGTGTGTGTGTGTGGTGGGAGAAGGGGGAGGGGGTGGGGCAGGGGTGGGGGTGGGGGAGGGGGGCAGGGATGGGGGTGGGGTAAGGGGTGGGGCTGTGTGTGTGTGTGTAGTGTGCATGTTCGTGCGTATGTGTGAGAGAGGGAAATGATGCGGGGGTGGGGCTGCGTGCGTGTGTGGGGGTTAATTTTAGTAAGTAGTGTCCCTTGTAAATGAATTGATTGATTATTAATTTTTTTAGTAAATTAATATATGAAAGTAGGATTACCCCTCATTGTAAATTAGTAAATTAATAATTGTATACTTTAATTGTTAGTTTAATTGATGAAAATAATTAATTGAGTAGATGAATTAGAAGGAGTACGGGATACACATTTGTTGTTGACATTGTGGTTGGATTATAGTGGATTGATGTTGGGTTGGTTAATTTTAAAAGTGGCATGACGACTGGATTACTGTCTAGATGGGGGTGAGATTTTTCAACGTTTTTTAAAAATTACTTTGTATCATGAACAATATATATATATATAGTATGATAATTAAATGAAACAAACATACTTGAAATTACATATAGTGCGCATAGATGCTAGACTTCTAGTTTTTATGCGTATGCATTCAATAGCCCTTAGACCTGTTCGAGAGTCATTACCCCTGTAATGAGATCTCTTGAATTGTCCCGCTTGGACAGTTTGGGACTGCATAATTTATGTATAATAATATTCTTAGTGGCTTAAAGTTGTTATTTTTGGAGGAAGTTCTGCAGTCGTATCCTAATGTTCTTTGGGTACATACTAGATTAACAAGTGTGACTGTTATTTCAATTGATCAATTGAAATAACACTCACACTTGCCAATCTACTTCTTGTACTTGGAGAACTACGGGGATATGCTGTCGAATTTTTCTCAAATCGTAACAATGTGCATGAGATATTAAGTATATTATAGAAAAATGCGGTCTTGAATGGGATAGGACCACTTACCCTTTAAAGGAGATGGATGAAATAGAAATTTCTATTATAAATTGAGTTTGAATTTGAAATTTAAAAATTAAATATAAATAAGACATAATTAAATGATACATACTATAAATCTAAGTTTTGTTTATACTAATCCATGAGTATACGCTTCTTACCTTTAATAGGTGATTAGTTGTGGTAGCTGTGATGGGATATCCAAAATACAAAGAGTGGGTGGGTGAGATAAATAGAATGGGGGATGTGTTTCATAGAGGTGCTAATGAATTTGTGAAATACGCAAAGAGATGTCATAATGATGAAGAGTTTTCGTGTCAGTGTGCTTGGTGTAAGAATGGTAAGGTGTTTGAGTGGAAAACAGTTGAACTACATTTGTTAAGATCGGGTATGCAAGATATTTATCAATTTTGGAGTTTTCACGGTGAATTGAAAGTTCCTTTTATCCCCGACCAACCTTCACAACAACCTTCAATAAGTAGGATAGATGTAGAAGGGGACGACATAGATCATAATATGTTAGAGGATTTAGTTGATGATGCGTACGGGGGTTATGAAGCAGAGGAGACTGAGGTTACTGATGATGTACACGGTTCAAGTGCTTGTGAAGATGTCATGATAAACCTTAGCAATGACTTCCAAAGTTTAAAATTTAAGGAGACCCAACCGTTATACTCTGGTTGTGAGAAAGATCAAATAACTTTACATGTCATGGTTGGTTTGCACAGTTTGAAGACGCAGTGATTGGGCATAACTATTGTATATTTATTCCCCTAATTTCGGTACATTTTTGAACCCAAGTGATGCAATTGATGTGGATTTAACTCACATTTATGCTACAAACCTTCGTTGGCAAGTATTTTGTATTTCGTGTTTCTCCTATGTGTTTTATAGGTTAATTATGCAAGCGGAGCAAAAGATAAATCGAAATAATGAAAGAAAAGAAAGGAAGGCAAGCTCAAGGGATTTTGGTAATTTTGTAGCCAAATCCCAGAGGAAGAGTCAACTGGGAAGTTGAAAAGATCGAAACAACGAGAACCATGGAAGAAATGGCATCCAAATCTGAGTTACAGTTGAAGAGTTATGATCAATTGAAGTTGAGGAATAATAAAATTTTAAGTGTTGAAAAGAGGAAAAAGAGGCCAAAACAAGCGAAAATTCCCTAACCTAGGTCAAACCGATTTGGGGGTCGAACCGGTTCGGGGTCCCTGCGAACTGGCTCGGGGGTCCTGATGCGCGAAATTGCTCCTTTATTCTGATTGGTCCAAAGAGTTCCTGGAGGTTACAACTCATTCTAAATCGTATTTATATTAAGCCAATGACTTAGAAAAGGAGCTTCATGATAGTTTTTCATAGTTTTTGATAGAGAAAAAGTTAGAAGATCATCTAGGAACATAGTTTGAATTATTTTCTTCAAGAATCGATTCATTCCGGGTTTGTTTTCGAGTTTTAATCCAAGTTTCATTCTTATTATTATTGTTCTTGCATAGTTAGTTTTCCTACTTAATTCAAACGATTCATGGGTTCATAATACGTATTTGCATGTTTCAATATAGTTTTATCATGAGTTCTTTCACATGCAACGTAATTATTTCATGCATAATTAGGTTTAACATGTCCGTCTAGTTTTATAAGGGTCGGGATGCATGAACTCAACCTGATGTCTTAGTTGTATGCGTATAATATTAAATCTCTAAATTTAATGATGTATTACGACCGTATTGCGTAGCAACACAATCATTGTAGATCTTTGGATCTCGTTTGCTTTCGAGTCACCGGGATGCTTTAAAATGCAATGAGAGTTTCCTTATCGCATGTATCGATTTACTCATCCTCTGATTAAGTATGGTGCAGGCTTGAACCTCATATACGTAATGCTTGGGAGTACTAAATTCTAGGTCTGATTCATCATTTAAATTTATGATTAGTTTTATACCAGCAATACACTAGGGTTGAGGGTTTGTATTCTTGTCCTGTTTCCTTCATCATATATTCAAAGTTTTAAGTCATTCATCATTAGTGTTTTAGATAATTTAGAATAGTCGTTTTCAATCCATACTTTAGTTCATTAGTTAATTATTTTCTAAATTGCATTTAGTTGTAGTC
The DNA here is from genome assembly GCA_949130495.1 of Sambucus nigra. Lineage (NCBI taxonomy): Eukaryota > Viridiplantae > Streptophyta > Magnoliopsida > Dipsacales > Adoxaceae > Sambucus > Sambucus nigra. Next base: position 155,068,984 of record OX422212.1, read on the forward strand.
CATTCTCAAAACCAATCATCTTTTATTTTTCTTTAAAGTCAGAGTTAGGATTCCTTCGTCTGTCCAATGTTGTCACAACTTTGTTGTCCTATTTCCCTGAGGATCGATACCCGACTTATCGAATTATTACTTGAGCGACGGGCATGCACTTGATCCTAGAGAATACGCACTTCTGAGACAATTTTTTGGCGCTGTTATTGGGGATTTAGGTGGACATAGGATTAGATCGAGTCAATCTAACACTTTGATCAAAAATTCCAAAAACATAAAAAAATATTACTCTTCATCTCTCATAAGCCAGTTAATGAAAAATTATGAACTCACTCCAACTACCCATAATACTCCAACCCACATTTACGAAAATCCAATAGTTGAGTAAGACCCTGATAGGCCTCACACTCCTAAAGCTCCACAATTCTGGGTTCCACCTCCCACACCATCACACTCAATCGCAAATTATAATCCGTTTTCCCTCTTAGGACACACCTCAGAGCGCGCTCCGAGTATACCAAGTGAGGACACAGAGTCGTTGAGTGAGAGAAAAATGTCACAACACAGTAGTGCAGCCGTCGATGAGGGAGAGGCCCTATATCGCCCTTTGAGAGACATCTTATATCTTGAGCGCACTGTCACTTAGGGATGAATTTTACTCCCGTATAATGTAGGGCAATTTCCCTTTAGGAATGGGATGATCCAGATACTTCCCACTTACCATGGAATATATTCAGAAAAGCCATATGCCCACATCATGGAATTTGAGGAGGCGTGCGAGACTCTCAGTGATCAAACTTGCACAAAAGATGTGCTCCGCCTTAAACTCTTCCCATTCTCGCTAAAGAATAAGGCTAAGACCTGGCTATGGTCTTTACCTCCAAACTCAATTTCATCATGGAACGAGCTACAATATAAATTTCTCAAGAAATTCTTTCCTCCACATCGAACAAACTCCATCAAGGCTCACATTCAAACTTTCAGACAATTAGAAAATGAGTCGTTAGATCGATGCAACGAGCATTTCAATGAGTTGATTACTTCATGTCCCCATCATGGTTTTGACAAAACGCAAATCATTTCCTTCATCCATAATGGGCTGAACATTAATTCCAAGCAACTCATTGAAACCATGTGCGATGGTCCATTTGTTGACTTAGACGCCAATGATGCTGAGCTTCACCTAAGGTATGTCGTCGAGACTACCCAATCCTGGGATACATCTGACCCTAATTCTCAAAATCAAAATTGCCAAGTGACCACCACTCCATCGGTGTTTGGCCAATTCCACGTAGAAAAGAATTCTATGACGGACTGTCGACTCATTATAATTGAGAAAGGAATGCGAGACCTACTTGAAGTATATGGAAGAGGATTAACTGGATCCATCCCAAGCCCCGTCGAGAAGGTGTGTGAAATTTGTGAGGTGGGTCATTCAACGGAGGAATTCCCGACTATACTCTCCTACAAAGTTATGCTTTAAAAACAAGTAAGTGGTATAGGAGGATTCAAGGGTAATTTCGGTGCACGGCATGGAAATTCTTACAACCCTTAATGGAAAAACCATCCTGGTTTTAGTTATGGGAAATAACATGCTGCGATGAATCATAATTCACATGTTACCCCTCCTCCACCACCGCACTTTCAACAAGCTCCACACATGCAAGGCCATGTGCAAGCACCACCACCTCAAGGAGCATATGTCACTCCACTGCGGAGAAATATCAAGGATGCGATCAACCACTTTATCACTACCCAAAATGCAACTAATGATAGGCATGAGCGCATGATCAACAACATGAATGTGAAAATTTCAAAGTTGTAATCATCGTTGAGTATCCAAGAGAAAGGAAAGTTTCCTGCCCAGGGCCAAAGACCTCCCTAAGGTCAAACTAGTGTTAGCTCCACCTCGACAGAACATCAGGAGCAATATCAAGCTGTGACCACTCTTCGTAGTGGGAGAGTCGTCGATTTATCACCTCCCTCACACAATGCAACCAAAGAGAAGAATATTTTGCCCAACAAGAAAGAGGCCAAAGATGTCCCCTTGAATGAGAGTGATAAAGAAGACACTAGTGAGCCCGAGGTAGTAGTGAAACCACCCACCGCGTCACAATTTCCTCAAAGGTTGGTTCCTTCCCACAAACGAAACCCCCATGATGAAGTGCTAGATGTGCTTAAGCAGGTAAAATTAAATTTACCTTTCCTCGATGCCATTAAGAAAATTCCAGCTTATGCGAAAGTTCTCAAGGACTTGTTGATAGTGAAGAGGAAGATGAAGGCAAAGAAAAATGTCTTTCTAACACAGAACGTAAGCTCCATCCTACTCAATGATCTCCCGCCCAAATTCAAAGATCCCGGTGCACCCACCATTTCTTGCATCATTGGAGAAAATAAAATTGAAAAAGACATACTTGACTTGGGAGCAAGTGTCAATATCCTCCCTTACTCCATCTATAGGCAACTTGATCTGGGCAAGCTCAAGCCCACAAAGATCACTCTCCAGTTAGCAGATTGAACCGTGAAGATCCCAAGAGGTATAGCTGAGGACGTGATCGTCCAAGTTGACAATTTCTACTTCCCGGTAGACTTTGTCATTTGGGACACGGAGCCCTCCTTTGCCTCGAGTAATCATGTTCCGATCATTCTTGGGAGCCCATTCTTAGGTACAGCTAATGAAATGATCAATACTCGAAATGGGCAGATGCAACTCACCTTTGGGAACATGACCTTAGAGACTAACATCTTATATATTGCCCAACATACGGGGGAAGAAGATGATCTTCACGTGGTGAGCCTAATCGACGAGATTGTAGAGGAGTATTTTGACGAAAATTATTGTGGAGATGCCCTAGGGTCCTGTTTAGTATCGAGCCACAAGAGTGAGGGAATGTATACCGAATTCGAGAGGGAAGTTGAGGAGCTGGGAGAGTTACTTGATGAGAGAGTGTCGGCCGAGGACGCGAGATATGTGAATTGGGTTTCTCAATTTAAGGAGTTACTTCCAAGCGAGACACGCATGGTTCCCTCCAGAGACAAATTTCCAACCCTTAAATTGAAGAAACTACCCTCCCATATAAAATATGCATAACTGGGAGAGGATGAGACATTTCCTGTTGTTGTCTCCTCTATCATAGACGAAGAGAAGGAGGGTAAACTGTTAGACATTCTAAGCAAGCACCAAAGTGACTTCGGTTGGTGTATTGCTGATTTAAAGGGAATAAGCCCTTTAATTTACACCCACAAGATCCATCTCAAAGAAGATGTTAAGACCTCGAGAGAAATACAAAGAAGACTAAATCCAAATATGAAAGAAGTGGTGAGAACCGAAATCATTAAGCTATTGGATGTCGGGATTATCTACCCAATCTCGGATAGCAAGTGGGTGAGCCCTATTCAAGTTGTCACAAAGAAGTCGGATATAACAGTGATTGAAAATGCTAAGGGAGAGTTAATTCCCCAACGTACCACCACCGGGTGGCGCGTTTCCCTTGATTATCTAAAACTCAATGCGGGAACTAGGAAAGACCATTTCCCCTTGCCATTTATTGATCAGATGCTTGAGAGAGTGGCGGGCTACCCTTACTATTGTTTCCTTGATGGTTATTTCGGATATAACCAAATTGAGGTAGATGTACTTGACCAGGAGAAAACGACCTTCACTTGCCCCTTTGGTACGTTTGCCTACAAACGTATGCCATTCGACTTATGTAATGCACTTGCGACCTTTCAAAGGTGCATGTTGAGCTTATTTAGTGACATGGTTGAGAGAAGACTCGAAGTGTTCATAGACGATTTTGGCATTTTTGGCACCTCTTTCGATCGTTGTCTTGAAAAATTGGAAAAAGTACTTGCCCGATGTGTGGAAAAGAACTTAGTGCTAAATTGAGAAAAATGCCATTTTAGGTCACTGAGGGAATAGTTCTTGGCCACATAGTTTCATCCGAGGGGATAGAAGTTGATAGAGCTAAGATAGATGTCATAGCCGATCTACCCCCACCAAAATCGCTCAAAGACGTGCGCTCCTTCTTGGGCCACGTGGGGTTTTATCGAAGGTTCATTAAGGACTTTAGCACCATCGCTAGACCCTTAAGCAACCTACTCATTAAGGACACCCCATTTGAGTGGATAGAAGCATGCCATAGCACTTTTGAAAAACTGAAAACCATGCTTGTTTTCGCTCCCATCATGCAAGTTCCGGATTGGTCCTTACCATTCAAACTCATGTGTGATGCTAGTGACTATGCGATAAGGGCTGTTTTGGGCCAAAGAAAAGACAAACAGGCTCATGTCATCTACTACGCTAGCCGGACTCTTACTGGACCACAACTCAATTACTCCACCACAGAGAAGGAGTTGTTAGCGGTAGTCTTTGCTCTTGACAAATTTTGGTCCTACCTTATCGGTTCTCCCATAACTTACTTCATCGACCATGCGGTATTGAAATACCTACTTACGAATAAAGACGTAAAGCCGCACCTCATAAGATGGTTCCTACTCCTACAAGAGTTTAATCTCTCAATTAAAGATAAGAAGGGAGTAGAAAACATCACTGCCGCCCACTTATCACGACTTTCGTCCGTCGTACCTAGTGATCCAATACCCATAGACGAATACTTCCCGGATGAGTAACTCTTTGCTACCTCTTCTTTGCCTTAGTTTGCGGATATCGTGAACTATCTTGCCACCGGAGCCGTCCCTACCGATTGGACACCACAAGATAAGAAGAGGTTTATTACTTGATCGTGCATGTTTTTCTATGATAATCTTTTCCTGTTTAAATATTGCACTGACCAAATCATTCGACGTTGTGTACCGGATGATGAGATCCCCAAAGTCATCCAATTCTGTCATTCGAAAGCTTGTGGAGGTCACTTTTCGACGAAAAAGACGGCCACTAAGATTCTTCAATGCGGCCTTTATTGGCCCATAATCTTTTAGGATGTGAATAATTATTGCAAATCCTATGATAGGTGTCAAAGGATGGGGGAAATTACCCGACGAGACATGATGCCATTAACCTTGATAATCATTATTGAGATCTTCAACTGCTGGGGTATTGACTTGATGGGCCCTTTTCCCCCATCTTTTGGTTTCCTATACATCCTTGTCGCGGTAGACTACGTTTCTAAATGGGTAGAAGCCATAGCTACTAAGACTAATGACAGTAAAGTAGTGATTAGGTTCCTACAGGAACACATACTTTCCCGCTTCGGTGCTCCGAAAGCGATAATCAGTGATAATGGCACGCACTTTTGCAACAAGCCATTCAAGAAGCTCATTAGAAAGTATGGCATCGTTCACAAAGTCGGAATGACCTATCACCCAAAAATGAACGGGCAGGCCGAATTAGCGAATCTGAAAATCAAGAACATTCTCGAGAAGATGTCCAATCCCACTCGGAAAAATTGGTCACTTCGATTGAACGATTCACTATGGGCCTATCGCACCGCATATAAAAATCTGCTCGGTATGTCCCCATTCCTCTTTATGTATGAAAAACCTTGACATCTTCCCGTGGAATTAGAGCACAAGGCATATTGGGCAATTAAGAAGATAAATTATGACATGGATAATGCCGGTGAAGCTCGCAATCTTCAATTAAATGAGTTAGAAGAAATATGCAATGATGCATATGAGAACGCAAAAATTTCCAAGGAACGGATGAAACTCTCTCACGATAACATCATTCGATGCAAAGAGTTTCTTTACGGACAAAAAGTGCTTCTTTATAACTCTCGATTTCATCTATTTCTGGGCAAGTTACGGTCATGATGGAGTGGCCCGTTCATTGTAAGGAATGTTTTCCCTCACGGAGCTATGGAATTAGACGATTTAAAATGGGGAAATACGTTCAAGGTAAATGGACAACGCCTAAAGCCATATCTAGAGGCATGTGTGGAAGAAGTCGACACCGTTTGGTTGTTGGACCCCATCTACGGGGAAGAGTGAGCTTAAATTGAGAGGTCATCGCACCCCCAACGCGTATGGGGTGAATTCTTGTGTATAGTAGTCGTGTGTAAGTTAGCTTATTTTTGAGTCTGGAGCACGGTTCACGAGAGGGATTGAGTTGGAACACTTTTCGATAGAGTTTGCACGTATTTCTAGGGCTTGGTCGAGGCAATTTTAGGGAACCCGGGGGTTTAGAACATTTTTAGAGGCATTACACATAAGATAGAACATGAGAGAACACTTAAAATTTGAGATAAGCGAGAACCAAACCTTTCTGGCCAACACATTTCGGGGGGTGAATCAGTTCGGGGTACTCGCGAATCGGTTCGGGGTACCTGGTAGATTCCCCCCTGTTTTCCAAATTCATTCTCTTCCCTCGTCTTTTCCCTCCATCCATTTCACCACGATTTTTCACCCTCCAAAACCATTACCCCTTCCACTTTCACTCCCAATTCCTTCCCTCCTTCTACACCCTCCAAACCCATTCCCCTTTCCCACCAAAAATTCATCCCCAACACCTGTAAATTCACCCCCACCCCTTATCCATTTATCACACCAAAAAATCACTCTCCCTCTCCCTCTCCCCCATCCCATATCCTTCTTCTCCACATATCTCTCCCTCTCACCATGTCGCGTCCCCGCCGAGCCAACTTTAGCCATAAGAAAAATGATGGCACCACCGTCCTTGATGAATAGGTTAAGGGCGTGTTTCGAAGCATCCAAGAATGCCATTGGGTCGGGCAATACTTCTCGGCCACACACCCAATCCACATCGAGCATTTTATTACTTGGGACCAACTTCCCGGCGACGTCACCGCCCTATTAGACCGTCGGGGGGGGGGGGGGGGGGTGCTCTTTTCTCACTCGTACGAGCAATCACATGTTTGAACTCACCAGCCACCAATTTTATGCATCACTCATTCGAAAATCCTCTAAGCTTCACGAGGACGACCTTGACGGTATCCAAACTTCATTTTCGATCGCAATCATCGCGCACAAAATGCCTGCCAAAGGGGTTATCCTCCCCGTGCCTCTCCAATACCCCACAAATGGTACCCTCCGCACCAAAGAAGAATGCATTGCTCGAATGGCACCAGGGGAGGAATGGGTGCGGGATTCTTTTCCCATTGGAAGTATTTTAGATATGGTACGATTCACGCACCTAATTTCTTATGGATCAATCCACCAATGACTCGGTGGTCCGGTTACGTCATGCTAACTTCCTTGACCCCGAGAGCACAATAAACCTAACCCAACTCTTGTACGCAGATATCAACAATGTCGCCTATGATGAGTGGGGCAAGTTCGCGCTCCCTTACGCTCGCTTCATTACGGAACTATTGATGGATGCCGGGGTAGAAGATCCCGGGCAGCAAATTCGACTCGCCCACCAAATTAGCGCCACATCCACCAATCGGAGTGAATGCCAAATGCGGGTGGCTCACCCCGAACGCCCCATTCTTGATGAGGGTGCAGGGGAAGAAGAACATGATGACCCCATGATGGATGTGGGTGCAGAAGAAGAGGAGTATGAACAAGAAGATGATGATTCGGATTTCGAGCTCCTGGGGGCAAATTTTGAGAGGCGCCTTTCGATGGTGGAATCCCGACTTGACGGGTTCATTACCCAATACAATCAAGATCAAGCTGCCTATAAAAGGGATCAAACGACTTATCGGGGGGACACAAGTATGATGCACCAACTCCAAGCCCACCTCTACGACCTCAACATTGCCTCTCCCCTCCCCCCCCAACATCTTTCTTTTATGATCCCTATGATTCGCGCGCACTCGAGCCCTCACATCCTCCTCCCCAATGAAGCCCATGACTGTTTTGATATGTTTGTTGGTTATGTGTTGTTGTAAGTGGATTTAAAATCTTTAGTTTTATGCTCTCCCATCTCTTATGTAACACATGCTTCTACATTGTTATAATAAAACGATGCATTTATGTTTTAATTTGTTTGTTTTATTTTTCGGCACTTTTCATTCGCTTTGAGTTAGATTTTAGTCCTTTTTGCTTGAGGACAATGCAAAAGTCTAATTTAGGGGGGGTCACAAGTGCGTATTTCTAAAACTTCACAAATTTTCAAAAATGCCCAAAAATTTTAAAAAAATCATAAAATGTTAAAAAATCCAAAAATATTTTTCTTCAAAATAAATTCAAATTCAAATTCTAATTTTTCAAAAATATCATTAAAAGTCGGTTTAAAGTCTCAAATTGTAAAAACTCAATACACAAAGCCGAAATTGACCAAAGATGGAAATTGTGCGAAAATTGACGACTTAACGAATAATTGTGGAGATTAATAAACCCCGGTGAGATTCGAGCCTTTCATTTTTGTGAAATTTATAAATCAATCCGAGTTAATTGTTAACTCAATGTTCTTTTCAGCATTTTCATAAGTCATCGAGGTTCTCAAGTCTTTCACTTTGATCGATTTTGAGGAATGTGTGTGATATTGCCTTGAAAAATGTGCCGAAGAAATCTTTAAATTAAATTCATCTCGAAACGCATATGGTAACGCAATTAGTATTTTGGACAATGAAGTAGCCCATCGTTTTCACCCAAAAATATTGGCCATAAAAAGTTGTGAAAAATTCAACCCTTTGCAACCCAAGTTGAGCCTAATAATTTTTTTTCATTTCGTTTGATAACCCGAAGAACCCAATTAGCCCGGAATTAAGAAAATTGAATATTCATCAAATAAAGTCTGAAAAGTGCATAAGAAGGGGCGAGAAAAGAATAACTATGATCAACAAAAATAGCAAGAAAAGAATAGCGTGAAAAAAATAGAAAAAGAAGAAGAAAATGAGCAATAGCCCGGAAAAGCACTAACGGACATCATAAGCAAAATTTTCCAATTCCAAAATTCTTAACCTTTTTCCAATTTTACCCAATACACTTTCAACTCGTAAAAGTCCTAACTGAGTCCAAATGGCGAAATTTGTTACCGCATGGAGAGTTAAAACACAAAAGATAATAAAAGAGATAAAACGTACGTATAAGAGGCAATGTTCCCGTGCTTCAAACCGTATTCCGTTGATGAGATTCAATTACCATAAATTTTCGTCTTTCTATTTGTGTGGGTGAACTTGTTTCCAATATATTTACTCTTATAAATCACACATATCGAGAGAATAGCCACATTCCGAGTGATTCGTTTGTGAGATCATCACGTGAGATTTTAAAATCAAAATAAATTTTCGGATAAGTAACGTATTGGTCAATCAGTGGAAATTCGCGGTTAAATTTCCGGCTTCGTACACATGCACTATGAATTAAGACTCTCGAACATGATTCGATGATGGATATTTTTTGTAAAAGTTTGAATTATACAATTTTTTGCTTATTTTAATTTTTCTTTGAGTCAAATTTTGTTGGTACATTCACTGCAAACCCTCACGAGACAACACTCGTCCTACTAGGGTAACCTAGGGATTTTACGACTTGTTGCATACGCTAAATGCAATCGCTTGCCTGCGAAAAAGGTATTCTATCCCAATAATATGTTTAGAAGAGTTGTTACTTTATTCTTTCTCTTATACATTGCTCGGGATGCGCAAAGTTCTAAGTTGGGGGGTTTGATTGGGCATAAATATTGTATATGTTTTGCCCTAATTTCGGTACATTTGTGAACCCGAGTGATGCAATTGATATGGATTTAACTCACATTTATTCTACTAACCTTCATTGGTAAGTATTTTGTATTTCATATTTCGTGTTTCTCCTATGTGTTTTACAGGTTAATTATGCAAGCGGAGCAAAAGAGAAATCGAAACAATGAAGGAAAAGCTAGAAAAGCAAGTTCAAGGGCATTTTGATAATTTTGCAGCCAGACCCCTGAGGAAGAGTCAACTAGTAAATTGAAAAGGTCAGAACAACTAGAATCATGGAAGAAACAACATCCGAATTTGAGTTACGGTTGAAGAGTTATGATCAATTGAAGTTGAGGAAAAATCTAAGAAGAAAGGAAGAAAACATGAGAAAAATTCTAAGTGTTGAAAAGAGGAAAATGAGGCCAAAATCAGTGAAAATTCCCAAACCTAGGTCGAACCGGTTCGGGGGTCGAACCGGTTCGGGGTCCCTGTGAACCAGTTTGGGGGTCGAACCGGTTCGGGTTCCCTGTGAACCGATTTGAGGGTCGAACCAGTTTGGGTTCCCTGTGAACCGGTTCGGGGGTCCTGATTCGTGAAATGGCTCCTTTATTATGACTGGTCCAAGGAGTTCTTGGAGGTTACAACTCATTCCAAATCGAATTTGTACGAAGCCAATGACTTAGGAAATGAGCTTCTTGATAGTTTTTCATAGTTTTTGATAGAGAAAAAGGTAGAAGATCATATAGGAACATAGTTTGAATTATTTTCTTCAAGAATCGATTCATTCCGGGTCTGTTTTTGAGTTTTAGTCCAAGTTTCATTCTTATTATTATTGTTCTTGCATGGTTAGTTTTCCTACTTAATTCAAACAATTTCTGGGTATATAATACGTATTTGCATGTTTCAATATAGTTTTATCATGAGTTCTTTCACATGCAACATAATTATTTCATGCATAATTAGGTTTAACATGTCCGGCTAGTTTTGTAAGGTTCGAGATGCATGAACTCAACCTGATGTGTTAGTTGCATGTGTATAAAATTAATTCTCTAAATTTAATGATGTATTACGACCGTATTGCATAGCAACACAACCATTGTAGATATTTGGATCTCGTTTGCTTCCGGGTAATCGGGATGCTTTAGAATACAATGCGAGTGTCGCTATTGCGTGTACCAATTTACTCGTCCTCTGATTAAGTATGGTGCGGGCTTGAACCTTATATATGTAATGCTTGAGATTACTACATTATGGGTTTGATTAATCATTTAAATTTATGATTAGTTTTATACCAACAATACACTAGGGTTGAGGGATTGTATTCCCGTCCTGTTTCCTTCATCATATATTTAAAGTTTTAAGTCATTCATCATTAGTGTTTTAGATAATTTAGAATAGTCACTTTCAATCCATACTTTATTTTATTAGTTAATTATTTTCCAAATTGCATTTAGTTGTAGTCTATTCTAAAAACCAATCATTTTTTTTCTTTAGAGTCAGAGTTAGGATTCCTTCGTCTGTCCAACGTCGTCACAACTCTGTTGTCCTATTTCCCTAAGGATTGATACCCGACTTATCGGATTATTACTTGAGCGACATGCTTGCACTTGATCCTAGAGAATACGCACTTCTGAGACATAATTCTTAGTCGCGTCACGCAGTACAGTTTGTTTGGCAATTGTATGATAGGAATTCTGAAATGGGTGAAAGGCTTTCTACCCAAGGAGAATACGCTTCCAAATATCTATCTTGTTCTGAAGAACATTTTGAAAGGTTTGGGAATGAAGTATAAATTGATTCATGCTTGTATGTATGACTGCATACTATACCAAAAGGACTATTAAAATCTCGATCATTGTCCGATATGCAATGAACCAAGATATGTCCAATCTACTAGTAAGGAAGGTACAAGCTCAAAAGTGCCTCAAAAAGTGTTGAAATATTTTCCCGTTGGGCCTAGATTAAAGCATTTTTTTTTATAGTACCATGGATAGCATAGGAAATAACTTGGCATGCTAGGGAAGAAGTATAGGGTAATATCGTGCGTCATCCTATTAATTCTACAGCCTGGAGGAGGATGAATTATGAGTATCTCGATTTTGCTCGAGAACAGCGCAACATTCGTTTGGCTATATCAACAGATGGTTTCAATCCATTTGGAAATCTAAGCACCAATCAGAGTGTATGGCCAGTGATCCTATCCCCACTTAATCTCCCTCCTTCACAGTGTATGAGACCTAGATTTTTAATGATGGCTTTGTTGATATCTGGGTCAAAGGCACTAAGTGATGACATCGACGTCTACCTAGCACTTTTGGTAGAAGAATTAAATGAGTTGTGGGAAGAGGGTGTGAAATCATTTGACTCTTTTAGAAAAGAAGAGTTTACGCTGAAAGCTATGTTGATGTGGGCAATTCATGATTTTCCAGCTTAGGGGACATTATCCGATTGTGTAATACATGGTTATTTGGGGTGTCCTATTTGTGGAGAGGAGACTAAATCTCTTAGTCTATCCTTTAGCTCAAAAAATGTATACCATTGCCATATGAGGTTTTTGCCCCCGGCTCATAGTTTCAGATTTGAGAAAGGTTCGAATTTTTTATTGGGCGGGGTTGAACATAGGCTACTGCCGAGACAAATTTCAGGTTCAGAAATTGAAAGTAAATCTTCTGAATGTGGCCCGAATATGACAGGTACGAATCTCAAATTAAAGAATGTCAAGCATAAGAAGACCCCAACTGGGAATAAAACTGAGACAAGAAAGGCATGTACTAGGAGGTCAATTTTATTTGACTTGCCTTATTGGAAGAATAATCGGGTATGCCATATATTGGATGTGATGCATGCAGAGAAGAACTTCGTTGAACATATTGTGGGCACTTGCCTTGGGGGAAGTCATTCAAAGGATGGAGAAAATGCACGAAAAGACCTTAAATCGTTGAAACCTAAGCCACAACTATGGTTGAAAGAAGATAGTCGGGGAAGGACAATAATTCCCCTAGTGCGTTTACTTTGACGAGTGGGGAAAGGAAGGTGCTTTTAGACACAATATATAATTTGAAGGGCCTATCTAATTTTTTGTCCCACTTGCCAAGGATTGTGAATTATGCTACTCATGATTTACATAAAGTGTATGTCCCACGATTGGCATGCGATCATGCAATTGGTTCCTCTATTGTTTAAGCACTATTTCTCCAAGCACAAGGATTTGCGTAGGGCTATTACGCAAATTAGTTTTACCTTCTCACTCTTATGTGAGAAGGTAGTCTATCGAGAACACATAGTGGCCGCAAAATTGGCGGTGACCGAAGAGATTTGTATGTTGGAGAAGTACTTTCCCCCAACATTCTTTGACATAAGTGTTCACTTGTTGGTACACCTATGCGACGAGGCACGTCTTTGTGGTTTAGTTAAATATCGGTGGATTTATCTATTTGAAAGATTGATGAAAGTTTTTAAAGATTACGTGTAGAATACGCGATACATTGCAGGATCAATTGTAGAGGAATACATCACCGTGGAGTCATCAATATATACTCAGGAATATATGCCTGACTCGACCAGTGTTGATGACACTGATGAGTTCGTCGATGATGATGGTCATATGATGGGAAAACGAGTGAAATTAACGAGTTTGGAATATGAGCAAGTCGCTCGTTGTCTATTGGACACACATGAAGATGTCGAAGAATGGAAAAAGTAAGTTTCAACTATTATAATGTTTAACATTATTTTAGATTATTTTATACATGATTAATTTTGTAATATGCAGAAAATATGAAGCCTGTGAGAACAATAAAAGACGAAAAACAATGCTACAATCAGTCATCGAATTTAGGCTGTGGTTGACACAAGAGGCAATTATAATGAAAATGCCTGTTATATAACATTACTAGGGCTGTGTTTTTTTTCGAACTTTCCGATTTTTCCGATTTTCGATCCGATTTTTTCCGAATTTGGAATGAAATTTTAGTTTGCCGATTTCCGATTTTTCCGAAAAAAATCGGATCGGAAATCGAAAATAATTCTGAATTTCCGATTTTTCAATTTTTTCGATCCGATTTTTCCAAAACTATGCTGATCCGATTTTTTCGATTTTTTTCCGAATTATTTCCGATTTTTTCGGAATTAATTTCCGATTTTCGATTTTTCCGATTTCTTTTTCGATTTTTTGAAAATTTCCCATATCCCACATCGGTTGGGAGAGGGAGAGGGCTCCAAAATATGCTCTATAAAAGGAGAGTATCCTCCTAACTTCTACACAAATGAAAAATGAGCCAAATTCTCATGAGTTTACATGTTGGGTTAAGCTATTTTCATTGTTTCTTTAAAATGAGAATTCCGAGTAATCGAAAATCCATAATTTATTTTTTTGAAATTTTGGAATTTCCGAAATTTCTGGATTTTTAATATATTTTGTGAATTTCCGATTTTTGTCGATTTTCCGATTTTTCCGAATTCGGAAATTTTTTTAATTTTCCTAAAAAATCGGATCGAAAATCGGAATAGTTATTTTATTTCGGAAAAAATCAGAATTTTTTCCGAATAGGCATTTTTCGATCCGATCCGGCCGAAACACAACCCTAAACATTACATTACACTCAAATTTTACAACTAATATAATTAATTTATCTATATTCTCAGCTCTTAAAGACGGGTGATGTGACATCAAGGCTTGTTCGTCTAGCCACTGGACCCTTGTTCGTGGCACAAGATTACAAAAAGTATCGATTGAACAGTTACGTTTTTGGTGAAAAAGTGTACGAGGAAAGTACAATGTGACACCCCGACTAATCAAATACCGGGTAGCTACTCCTTTATTAAATTAATTCAAAATGCCAAGTTGGCTCAGTTAATAGCATCACTGTCGAAAACATTTTATTATTACTAACCACCTAGTATTTAAAAAGTAAGTTGCCAAATTTTAATTTAAGTCTGATTAACATGCAACAAGTGTAATTAAGAAATAAATAACACCATACACCATACTGAAGTAAAACGAATAACCATCACAATAGAGTAAATAAAGTCTGGAGGAAAACTCCTCACTACAATCCCACAACTGATAAGTAAAACGAATACTGAAACAATACATGCTAAAGTCTGAAACTGAAATGTAAAAGATGTCTCGAAATAGAAATGGGCAACATGCCCTACAACTGATAGATAGTGACTCTGGAGTCCAAAAGATAGAAGCGTCTACATGCAAATCCCTGTAGCTTCCACAAACCGCTACAGCTCGTCACCTGAATGAATAATCTATGCTTGGTGTCCTTGTGGCTGGGCACCTAAAATGGTTTTACAAGAAAAAGATTTGAAAAGCAAACGGGTCAGAGCCCGAATGTGGAGTTATATTTTAAAAACCTGCAAGTGCTTTAAAAACATTTAAAACATTAAATGCAAAGTACATGTTACGACGTACACTCACATGATATTCTCACCTCTCGTCTAACTGTGCACTCCTAACGCAAGTACCCATCTATAACTACCCATACCACTAGCTAAGTGACAACATATCTAGCTAGACTGCCAAAGGTCTTACCCATAATACTCGATTCCATTAACATAATAGCGCTCGTAATTAAATAGGGGTTTAACGTAAACTCAGATACTCAATATGCAATATATATAACTATCAGTTACTCGTTATATATCTCGAAACAATACCGTACTATATTTACAACATTAACATGAGGATTCTCATTAATTAAATGTATATTAATCACATCGTAAATATACAATACAAGCACCCCGAGAACTAAGCTCCGGTGCACACATACTCTGCTATCCATCCCGGTACATCACGTACATAAGGATCACATATTCCGAATCTCTCAGGAATAGTTCAGATAACACAAATCACAAATAATGGAGGCGAACACAGTCACCATCACATGGGTCACGCACATACCTACGCTCCCATGATCAGCGGACTTATTAATATCACAATAAGTCTTTCTATGACCTATGTTCATCGAGGTAACCAGTCTAAATCCGGGCAACACAAGGATTAGAGGGCCCTAAGCGAACGCAAACCTCCCGTGATAGCAAGTATGGTAGGTATGTCATACACATCAAATTATATGCTAAGCATTCACACATCTTAGATATCACCATATTAATAAGGTATACTCTACATCATTATACCATAATTCCAAACTTATATATTTCAAGTCCCCCGTTAATATAAAGTTAAATTGCCGACACGTCTCACGCCGTAGTCCCTTATCCTTAAAACCTATCTATAATAGAATATTAGGTTCCGATTATTCCCAAATATAACATCTTTATTCCTAAGGTCTTTACTTCTGCTCCAAACCTTATTTCATCAAATTACACAAATTTTACACTATTAACCCAAACGTTATCTCACTTATCGAATTTCAATAATCTAGAAAAATTCCTCGAATTGCATTCTAAATAAAGTCCACTATAATAATCACACCTACTGGTCTTCCTTAAGGGTGAGGGTATTCATAGAGTCTCTAAAAATATTCTCCGAGGGTTACTACCATTAAAATCAAATTAAGGAAAACTTCACTCATTCTGGGAAGGTCGATCGATCGACCTATGAATATCGATCGATCGATTGAGTCGATCGATCGACTGATGAATGTCGATCGATCGATCGAACAGGTATGGCTACGGACTGCTTCGTTTTGCAGGTTTGAAAACATCCCAAAACTTATTCTTAAGACATGATTCTCTAGTATAACGTTATAGTAATGTCATATAACCATCCTACGATATTACTAACGTCCACAAATCAATATTTCAACAACTAAAGGCTACATATGGATCAATCTTCATCAAAAACCTAGTTTTTCCAATTTATCTCAAGAACATTCATAAACTTCATCTTAAATCCGTTTTTGGTATAACAAAAGTCAGTAATTCTCTTAATATAATCTTTCAGTAACATTCTACATGCAACCTATATCCCAAAATTTAAACTAATAACTCCAATCTTATGGGTTTTTCATTATCTTTCAAGAACACACAAAGTTTTTTGAATAATCTAACATGGAAGGAGCATTCTCCGAAATTTAAATGGAATAAATCACTTGCCTTGATTGTTTCTGAATCTCGTGTTGGATTTGTAATCTCTTTCTGCAGATTTTCTGCAGAATTCCTCCTCTTTCCCTTCCTCTCTAAGCTTTCTTCTTCCAAAGATGGCTATGGTGGCTAGGGTTTTCTTTGGGAGAGTTGGAAGACTAAATGATAACCTACGTAGCTTTCTAGGTTAATAAGGGTTGGTTATGGGCTTAGTGGGTCTTATCCACATCAGATTTAATTAACCAAATTTTCGTCACTTTTAATTCCTCAAAACGTGAAATTACCAAAATACCCTTTAAGTTGCCGGTATGGCCTAAAAATACCCAGGGACCCAAACTATACCCCCGGCTAGTGTTTTCTGACTATCTCGACCCTTCCGGACGCGTTGGAGCACTCAAAACGACCATACGGATTATAGATTTTAAATTCACTTTTATTATCAAAATATTATACCGTGACGCGGCGGTCCCACGCGTCTCAACAAAATTTCTAAAATGCCTTATATAAATCTCACGACAAATTTTATAATACCAAATACATATATAATCATATATGCACATAATCAAATACCAATTCGCATCTCATTAGTATTTATAACCCGGATTAATTATCAATTAATACGCATTTAATTAATTAATCCCAAAGCCAAAAGTACGGGGTATTACATACAAATGTATAGAACTCGGGGATTTCATACAAGGCTCTTACTTTCTTTCAAGCGAGCGCAAAAGATAAAAACCTCGTTGAAGCCGAAATGACTTACTATGGTGTAATCTGAAATATATTTGAATTGGATTATATAAGCTTTAAAGAGGTTGTATTTTACTCTGACTGGGTAAGAGTTGAGGATAAAAATATTTATAAAGTTGATCCTGTCACCAATTTGATCATGGTTGTGGAACTCGCTGCTTCATCGCCGACACACTTGAGCTCTTATTTTGATGATCCACTTCCCTATTTGGCTCCCTTTAACCGATCGATGTCGACACTTGGTTAGCCGAGTGTGTTTATACTGGACATATTTGATGGTCAGTGGATAGGACGGGGTTGAGGGACCCGAATATCATCCAGAGTGCAATAATTCATGGACGTGAGATTCAAGACATCGAGTACAAGGTGCTCGTCACGCATGTGATGCCCGAGAAGGAGAACTCCCCATTGTGGTTGCGTGAACAATGCGGCACTATGTATATTAGTGGGTGTGTAAATTTGTATATCGTGTGGCCTACTCACCTCCTCAAAGCTAACCTTACCCAAGACATGTAGTGACATTATTTGAATTGAATTGTTTTTAAGTTGGTACATTTGGAATTATATTTGGATTATATAGTGATGCACATTGTCTTTATTTTATTTGGTTATATTATGCTTAAACAGGTACAACGTTACTATAATAGGTACAAATATACTACTGGGCAGTGGCAGTGGCCAAACTGCCCAACAGATTTTTTTTCAATTCTGCCTAGAATTGTCACGGTCATTGACTGTGACAAGTCCTTGACAAAGAAACTTGTCACATTCATTGACTGTGACAATTTTTTAACCATTATCACGGGCTTGTCATGGTCCTTAACCATGACAACTTATTAAAGTCAAGGATCGTGATATGACCGTGATAATTCTAATGAACTTATCAGGTCAATGATCGTGACAAGTCTGTGACAAAAAAAGTTATCACCCCAGGAATTATCACGGTCATTGACCTTGACAAGTTGAACTTGTAAAGGTCAATGACCGTGACAATTCGACAGATTTGGTGTAGTGGCACTTAATCTTTTAATTTTGGTCAAAGTACAAATAATACTTATTTTTATAATAAGCATGACAAAATCGTTGTGGTATTTATAGTACAATACGTGGATGGTATTCTCCTCATTCAGAACGATGTGGGTGTATTGTTTTACATAAGAGTTCATTGCGTAAGAAGCTTGATATAAACTACTTAGCACATGCCAATCACATCCATATGATCAAGATTTTTCTAAATGAAATAAAAATAATGTTGGGATTATACCAAGTCACTATATCAATGTTTTTCTTACAAGATTAACATCGGGATTCCAATAAAGATTTTTATTTCAATTATAAAATCCGTCTACCTGGGGATCAATGTCCTAAAATACTTGATTAGATGGAAGGAATGAGGAATATACCTTATGTTTCGGTGGTGAGCAGTCTCATGTATGCTATATTGTGTACGAGACATAATATTTTCTTTGTCGTTCGCATGATCATCATATTTCAGTTTGATGGTCTTATACTATTTATGTACAAAGACTTATTTGTTAGGAAAAAAATTCCAAGTTCTGTACCTTGGAATATGTGCTTACTATAGAACTTGGAGATGTAAGCTGGAGGAGTTTAAAGAAACCTTGCATTGCTAACTTAACCAAGGAGGCCAAAGTTATTGCCACTTAGTAGCAACAAAAAAGTCTATATGGCATGGAAACTTGCTAAGTAATTTGGGTGAAGTTACTTCAAGTGCAATTGGTTCTTACATTTTATTTTGTTCATAGTGGAGTGATTAAAAGTTTGAGAGAACCCATAACCCATGGTAGGGTTGAGCCCATTGAGTGTATATTTCACCTAGTTCAAGATATCAAACAAGGTAGGTGACAAGTCTATGACCAATGTTGCATCGTGTAACACCCGATTCATAACTCTACAACAAGGACCATAAACTGTCGAGTAGATGGGTTGGGAGTTGGATGCACATGTACATGGATTTACGTCTAAGTGAGATATTGTTAGTGGTATTATTATTAAAACCATGTATGATGTTTACTTTTCAGTAAAGGTGCATCAATTCATTTTTAAATAAGCATCTTTGTGAGATTGCGTAAGTCTAATCTAATAAGCACTTATACTTGAATCTAACCAATCGTCTTCATGTTTTGCAACTTCTGTATTTTGACACTTCAATTTACCTCATGAGTAATTGCCAAACAATCCCATGCTTCTTTAGTTGTCTCGTAATTAAGTATTCATTTATACTCTTATGTGCTAACTGATGTAAAAAAAACATTAAAAGAAATTGAGTTATAATTTCCATCAACAAACTCGTCATCCGACCAACTCACTCTTATTTTTTTAATCATAACAACTTCTTCATTAATCATGGAACTACTCAACCCATCTTCAACACATATCCATAAGCACTCATGCTTCCATTTAAAATGATCAAGAATTTTACCTTTCCAATGGACATAGTTCGAGCCATCAAATTAAGGAGGATGGTTCGTAGAACTACAATCACGATATTGATAAATGTACCAACAAGATCTAATCACAACCACAAGCTATAATTAGGAACAAAGAATATAACAAAAATACACAAAATAAGTATGATCAACTCTAACATGTAAGTGCCTAAAAGAACAATTTATCTTATGCCAACTGAGTGTGTGTGTGTTGTAGTTATAAGTTTTCACCTCAAACAAACCTAGGGATGAATAAGATTTAATAGGAAATTACCAATTCAAAAAATTCCTTTCTAATTTTAGACCAATCCTAGTTAACACGAATTTAGATGAGAGATTTATTAGATCTATATAATTGAACAAGTGATCCAATTAAATAATTAACAACAAATAGTTGATTTCAAGTATAAATTGTCAATTAACTCATTAAAAGCAAATCTAAGTCAATTAGGTGATTTAACTAGATACAAGCCTTACGTTCAATTGAGAAAGGGATCATATTGGATCCATTATTAGATATATGTGTGTGTTTGATGTTAATTTTGTATATAATCCACAAACAATCACACAATAAGCACAAGACAAGATCTACGAGGAAACCCCCACCTAGGAGTGAAAAAACCTCGGTGCAGCCTAGTTTCTAATTCAATTTGAAAATTGATTTTACACAAACGCAAGAAGGTACCTCTCTATTCTTCTCCTAAAAAGAATTTACCTATGGATGTCAATCTCTCCCTCGTTTGAATGAGTGATCCTCTCAAAACTCTATCAATTAAATATGGAATTTATTTTTTTCGTCCTTGGATCGCAACATGCATTAACTCCTCAATAAACTAGTTCAATTATTTTTATATCTGGAGTGCAGATATTTAAATTTAGATTGAAATTGGTATAATGAATATAGGAATTGTGGTCATTAAAGTCAAAACACTCTAAAATATCACAATCAAAACACTATAAAATCTCGCAATTAAATTCAGATCGGAATGGATTCAAGGTCTTCTCTCAAAGAAACATAGGTCAACTGAAATTGAAGTTTGAAAAGTGTTTCTCTTATCACTTACCTCGAAAATACTCTCTAAGCGTGAGAAGTAGTAAGGAAAAGTATCTAAAAAATGGAAGGCAAAACTCCTTTTTATAGAAAAACATTTCAGACCTGTTAGCATCATGCATACAGTAAAAAGAGCTCCGTGAATTTGTTTTTGAGTAGAGATTAAACTCATACAAAAATTGTGACAACTGTGTGCACAGGGAAATTTTATGGTTCTGCACAACTTTTAGACATAAACATTTTGAAGCCCCAAAATATGTATTGGCGAGCTCACAATGAGGTTTTAAAGTCATGCACGCAGTTTTAGGAAGAATTTTTTTCTAGTATAAACCATGTTACCATGTGCACAGGTCTAAAACCTAATCGTGCGCACTCATATAAGAAGTATTGAACATACACCTAAACATGCATACACGACTTTCCATTTTTGAAAATATCACTTAATCCAATCATAAAAAAAATCGAAGTAAAATGATTCGGTATACATGCCTATATAAGCCTTGAGACGATTCATCTGAGATACGACATGATCTTTATATCCACATGGGCATTGTTGATGCATCTCTAGTGTCGATGGTAAAAAAAACAATGGCAAAATCATCAACAATAATTGCATCATCAACGGTTCCAGTTTGTATTTTCTTGAAACTTCTCACTAACATCTGTTAGTTGTGTGACTATACACTCAATACCATAACAATTTACTAAAAACCCTCCTTGGGAGTTCAAGAATACTCTATGTTTTGCACATGAGCTTTTCACCCCCGGTTGAATCGATTCTTTATTTTATGCTTTTGGAAGTATCTCATCTACAAACAATGCATAAGTGTCACATCAACTACTTTTGCATAAGATGGATAAGAATAATTTCCCAATAACATGAATTTAATGGATCAACTCAACCCAACATTAAAATAACCTATCTTCTTCACATTGGTATCCACCTCCTTAAGTGAAAGGAAAGACACTCTAATAAACTTCGACTCATATTCTAGAATTGTATAATGACCTTTATTTGAAGTCATAAACTCCCTTATCTTATACAAATTTCATATGGGAAATACTTATAATCAAATTTAGCTCAAAATTGAGCACATGTCAAAGTCATCGTCTCATTAGAACTAGTTGCACTCTCTTACCAAAGAAAATTATATCCAATAATTTGAAACATAATAAGCAATGATTTTACACATCAGTTCACTTAATCATATATATGTGTCTCTTTGTCTCTTTTCACTGCAAAAGCAACAAAAATAACCATATAAACCAAAAATTCTTATAGGATCCCTCCTAGAATCACTTTGGAACATTTCTCATCCCAAAGTTGATGCAACATGAGACAGGTGGATTATGTGTGCCTGAAGTAATTCATGAACCATGACTTTGTTAGGGATCGTTATACGCGGAATACAAATTTTCGTCACTTGGATCTTTGATTAGTCATATAATAAAAAGTATAAATGAAAAAACTAGATTGAAAACCAAAGCTATCATTTTGAATACAATACCTTTGCAAATCTAGCTGTAATTCGATAAGGAGAAAGGTGTTTAAAGAACATTAAGGGAGACCTTCTTTTGGATCTCCAAATGTTTGCTTGACTTCTTTGAAATTATAGGATGTTCTAGTATATGATCCTCTCAAAGCTAGGTATGTGTGTGGGAACCTTTGAAGAGGAAAACTTCTGATTTTTCACTGAGATATGTACTCTCTCTCTTGGCCTCTTCATGAAAATGTGAAGAGTATTTTCTATCCCCACTCTAAAAAGCTAATAATGAATTATGTTGCTTAAAACCCTAACTTAAACCAGGATATATTAATACAAGTGGTGGGCTCAGGATTTTTAAGAATATGGGCCTAACTACTTGGGTATATGAACTATATTAGGTACCCAGGACAAATAATTAAATTGACTACCCAATAAATACACAGAAATCCAAAATTACAAATCTTGTAATTTATTTCCTTTCTTTATTTAATTGAAATTAATTCCACTAAATAATTATGAGGTTTTAATTATCTCAAAAATCACTCGGATATAATGAAGTTTTATTTCAAAGTTGATTATGATACACATTGTGGTTCACTACAAAAAAACTCACTTTCACAGACAAAAAAAAATCACTAAATATTATAAATCGGTCTAAAAAAGTTTTTTGGGATGGTTTTAGGGACGATAATGCATGGTTACATTTACTAAGGGTCCCAATTGTATTAGGGGTGGTTTTAGACGTCCCTAATAATCTTATAGGGCATTTTTTTTACCTTACTTAAAGAACAATCAACACTCCAATTTTTAAGTAATGTTATTTGGGACGATTTTAACCGTCCCTTAATGTTTGGCGCATAAATTGTTAGAATTTTTTTATTTTGGTGCTGCATTTTAGGGACAGTTCTAGCCATCCTAAAAGATATAGGCAGTACTGAAAAAATGTTCATGTTATAATATGTACATATTTTAAGGCTTTCCCTTTATGTGGATTATATTCCATGTTTAGAAATATTTAGATATGAATCTTCAATGTTTATTCAATATCAACCAAAATATCTATAAATGTACAAGTTATGAAAAATAAATATCACAAATAAATTATCAACGAAGATCCTAACTTGAATGACATATATAAAAAGGAGAAAAATTGATTCCAACATATTCAAGGCTCCTCACATTATGCTTTTCATATCCTCTTGGTCAAATCAGTTTGCTGCTAATTGACTTTATCCAACATCAAATAAATTCTTGATTCTTAGTCTTAATTTATTTTATTACTCCACTAGATTATAAAATAATCCACTGATTAGGTTTAACTAGTGGAAACAAATCCTATAAATCTATCATAGGGTATCACAATCCAAGGTACCCCCTAGACGCAGATTGCTCTGAATTATCTTGTGACACCCCTACTAATTAAATACTGGGTAACTACTCCTTTATTCAAATTGATACAAAATGTCAAGTTGGTTCAGTTCATAGCATCACTGTTGAAAATGTTTATTTAAACAATTACTAGCCACCTAATATTTTAAAAAGTGAGATGTCAATTTTAATTTACTTAGATTGACATGCAACCAATTAAATTATGAGTTAAAGGTAACACAATCACATCACAGTCACAATAGAATAAAAATGAGTCTGGAGGAACACTCCTCTGAATAATCTAAATTCCGAATAAAACCAAATGCCAAGTCTGAACAATTAATTAATTAAAATCCGAAACTGAAATGGAACTAGGTATGATAAATCTGTCTCTAAAGAAAAAGGGGCGACATGCCCTACAGATGAATAAATTCGAAGTGGAGTCAATGTAGAAAGTGGAGGAGTCTACTATCGAGGTCCTGTAACTTCCACAGCAGCTACATCACGTCACTGAAATGGAACTCCTAAGCTTGGCTTCCCAGTGGCTGGGCACCTAAAAGGTTTTTACAAGAAAATAGATTTGGAAGAAAACGGGTCAGAGCCCTATGTGAAAACAGTTTAAAATATAGCAAGTGTTTAATAACATTAAACAGTGAATATAAAATACATGTTAGTTGCGTGCACTCACATGAGTTACTCACCTCTCAACTAATTGTGCACATCTAACGTATCCGTAACCCGTCTTAGTTATACCGCTAACTAACTAGTTTAAATCACGAACTGACCTTACGTTATAATATGAGTCAAAACAAGGCATTCTAAATAACCTGTGCGTGTCATTCTTTTTATTTCTCAGATTTCCTTACAATAATTATTATGTGAAATTTCCATTTTAACTTTACTAAAATGTCACAAGTATTCGCACTTACACTAGAATAAAGTGTCCATTTCACTTACAAGTATATAAATCTCATCATAAGTATACAATTAGGGCACCCCTAGGCTATGCTGTGGAGCACACATACTCTGCTATCGAATCCCGATACATCACGTACACAAGGACCACGTATTCTGAATCTCTCAAGAATCGTTTCAATAAGAAATAATCACACATAATGGGGCGAACATAGTTCACATACCCATGGGTCATGCACATACCTACACTCCCATGGTCAGCTGACTTATTAACTCACAAATAAGTCATTCACAACCCTATGTCCTTAAGGTACCAATCTAAATCCCCCCGTAGACACACAAGGATTAGATGGCCCAGTTTGAAAGCCGACCTCCTGTGATAGCAAGTATGGTAGGTATGTTATACACATAAGTCCATATACTAAGCAATCACACCACTTAGATATCTTAAAATATTAAATAAGGTATATTCTACATTCCTATACTGTTATTCCAATTTGTACGTCTTTAACTCTCCGAATGATATATAATATACACCGCCAACACATCTCACGTCGTAGTTTCAAGTACCTAAAGCCTAACCCACAAAGGTTGCCAAGTCCCCTATTATTCCCACGTTTAAATTCACTATTCTTAAGGTCCTCATTTCTGCCATTAACCTTATATTATCCAACTATCTAGGACTTACTCATCAATTCTCAATCTCAAATAGTATCACACTCGTCGAGCCTTATTAAGTTTAATATAATTTCTAATTTAACTTTTAATTATAATTCGAGTCTCACAAATATGCCTACTGGTCTTCCTTGAATCTAACAGTATTCACAAAGTCCCCACCAATAATTCCGTAGGTTCGAAATTGTTAAAATCCAACAAAGGAAAAATATAACTGATTCTGGGAAGGTCGATCGATCGACCTTGGAGTGTCGATCGATCGATGGGGTCGATCGATCAAACTGGGAGCATCGATCGATCTAACTGGGAGCGTCGAGCGATCGAACGCACCAGATAGGCTACGGCTTGCTTCGTTTTTCAATCCTCCATTCGTCCCAAAACTCCATTACAAGGTATGAAAATCTAAACTAACGTTATAGGCTCATCATATAACCAAAATACATCATTGTTAATGTTCTAAAACCTTTCAATCATCAATCATTTGCATTATATGGATCAAAACTTCAATAAAAACCCTAGTTTTCTATTTTCTTCAAGAACATTGATAAATATCCACTCAAATTCATTTTTAAATCATCAAAAGTTATATTTGGGGTACTGAATTCGTCCAGAACTGATCTACATATAATTCCTAACCAAAGTTTAGAGTTTTACATTAAATTCATTGGGTTTTTCATCAAATCTTTCAAGGCAATCATGACTTTCTACACTAAATATGGAGGAAATATTCATTAAACTAATGAAACCAAATCACTTGCCTTAGATTTGTTCTTCTGATTTGTTGTTGGTGAATAAAGGTTGAATCTCTCCTCTTTCCGGTCACAAATCCTTCCCAATTGGTGGTGGTGGGTGGTGGTTTGTTTTGGAACTCCTTGTAACCTCTCTCTAACTCCCATAGCCCACTTCTATTATGTTTTGGCTGATAATGGCCTTAGTGGCCTCTCTAATAATATATAATTAACCTCTAAAATTCGTGGGTCTTAACTCCTATATTTTTAAAATTACCAAAATACCCTTCTGGGTTGTCGGTTTGGCCTAAAAATTCTCGGGGACCCAAATTAAACCCCCGGCTAGTGTTTTCTGACAATCTCGACCCCTCTGAACACGTTGGCACAGTTAAAATGACCATACGAATGATAAAAATATAATTTAATTTTTAAATCTAATTAAACTAATTTCTGACGCGGCTGACACACGCGTCCCAACTTAATTTATCAAACTGTCATATTTAACTCTTGACAATTTTTAATACTTTCGATACTCATATATTACCATATATACCCAGTAATATTCAATATTATCATCATAATCATATACCAACTCGCGTCTCGTTAGTATTTAAATCCGAATTAATATCCAATTAATTATCATCTAATTAATTAATCCATTAAATAAGAAATAATAAAATTACGGGGTATTACATACTTCCCCCCTAATAACAGAATTTTGTCCCGAAATTCAGAAATAAAGTATACCTGGCAAAAATAACTCTGGATAACGCTCGCGCATCTCATCCTCACGCTCCCATGTGGACTCCTCGGCATTATGATGCCGCCACTGAACACGTACTGACGGTACTATCTTTGATCTCAGTTTCCTCTTGCTGTGGTCTAGAATAGCAATCGGCCCTTCCTCGTAGGAACTATCAGGCTGAAGATCGATGTCCTCTAAAGTAATATGAGTATGGGCGAAATCGTCCCTAAGATATCTCCTTAGCGAGGAAATATGAAACACGTCATGAATCTTATGCAAGTGTTCCGATAACCCAAGTCTATACGCTACTGGCCCAATCCGCTCGATGATAGGAAATGGGCCCACGTATCTAGGCGCTAATTTCCCCTTCTTCCCGAAACGCATAATCCCCTTCATTGGAGATACTCTGAGTAAGACCTGGTCTCCCACCTTGAACTCTCTAAAGATTCTCTTGGCATCGGCATAACTCTTATGTCGGTCCCGAGCTACCCGAATACGGCTCCGTATCATCTCTATCCTTGTCGAGGTATCCTGAATCACCTCCGGCCCAAGAAGCTTGTTATCCCCCACCTTTAACCAACATGATGGGGAACGACAAGGTCTACCGTATAACGCCTCGAATGGAGCCATGCCAATAGTGAACTGGTAGGAGTTATTATAAGCAAACTCCACCAGTGGAAGGTACTGCTCCCAACCACCTCCAAAGTCTAGAATGCACATACGCAACATGTCCTCCAACATCTGATTCGTCCGCTCGGTTTGCCCATCTGTATGCGGGTGGTACGCCGTACTCAGCCGCAACTCCGTACCCGTGGCTTTTTGGAAACTCTCCCAAAATCGTGAAATAAATATCTTATCTCGGTTAGACACGATATTGAGAGGCAACCCGTGAAGTCTCACTATCTTCGCAATGGAAATCTGGGCGTAATGTCCCGTAGTGTAGTCTGCCCGGGCTGGTAGAAAATGAGCAACTTTGGTCAATCTATCCAAGATTACCTATATGGAGTCGTGACCCCTCTGCGAAGTAGGTAACCCCGTGATAAAGTCCATGTAAATGCTTTCCCATTTCCACATAGGAACCTCTAACGGCTGTAGAAGTCCTGCTGGTCTCTGATGGTCCACTTTTATCAGCTGACAAGTGGCACATTTGGAAACGAACTCGACAATATCTCTCTTCATCCCGCTCCACCAATACTGTCGCCTCATATCCTGGTACATCTTATCCCCACCAGGATAGACATCGAACTATGAACCGTGTGACTCGGTCATAACTTCGTGTCACAAGTCTTTCCCTTCAGGAACAACCAGTCTCCCATTGAAGCGTAAAACCCCGTATGAACTAACGGTATATGACTCGGCTCCCTCTGCTAGTAAACGAACTATCTACTCTTGACAAAATGAGTCTTTTGTCTTGGCCTGTATCACTGTCGTAACAATCTGGGGCGTAACGGTCATTACTAACATAAATGATCGGGCCACTGCGTCCTGGTGTCCCAACTCCTTCCACTTTTCTTTCCACACTTCGGCCACCTCACCTACTGGTCTATGGATCAATGCATCTGCTACCATGTTAGCCTTTCCCGGGTGGTACTGGATATCGAACTGATAATCCGTCACGAACTCAAGCCACCTATATTGATGCATATTTAATTCTTTCTGCGTGAAGAGGTAGGGACTTGTGATCCGTGAATAAACGAAATTTCTCCCCCAGGAGATAATGTCTCCAAATCCGAAGAGCAAATACAACTGTTGCTAACTCCAAGTCGTGGGTGGGGTAATTTTTCTCGTGAGGCTTAAGCTTATGGGAAGCATAAGTTGTGGTATGACTCTCCTTTTGTAGTACACCTCCAAGTCCTTGTAAGGACGCATTGGTATAGACTAGATACTCAACTCCCGGTCTGGGAAATGCTAACACTGGCACTGAGGTCAACTTTTCCTTCAACTTATCGAATGCCAACTGACAGGCATCGCTCCAGATGAATGGCACACCTTTGCGAGTCAAATGTGTCAAAGGACCCGCTATCTTTGAGAAACTCCGAATAAACCTTCTATAGTATCCTACCAGGCCTAAGAAATTATGGATCTCAGTCGGTGTTGTGGGCTGTCCCCACTCCCTCACATCGAAAACCTTCCCCGGATCAATAGATATTCCCCTGTTTGAAATGATGTGCCCTAAAAACTGAACATCCTTCAGCCAAAACCCACACTTCTCATACTTTGCATATAGCTCGTTCTGATGCAGCGTCTGCAAAACCTCCTCAAGTGCTCGGTGTGTTCCTCCTCTATTTGGGAATAAACCAGAATGTCATCAATGAAGACGATGATGAACTGGTCTAGGAACTCTATGAATATCCTATTCATCAAGTCCATAAACACAGCTGGGGCATTGGTTAGGCCAAAAGGCATAACCCGAAACTCATAGGAGCCATATCTCGTCAAGAAAGCAGTCTTTGAGACGTCCTGTTCCCTGATACGCAACTGATGGTATCCAGATCGCAAGTCAATCTTTGAAAAGAAGGAAGCTCCTCTCAACTGGTCGAATAAGTCATCGATTCGAGGAAATGGATACTTATTCCGTATCGTGACTTTATTCAACTCCCGGTAATCTACACACAACCTCAAAGATCCATCCCTCTTGTTTACGAACAGCACAGGGGCACCCCATGGCGAAGTACTCCTACGGATAAACCCCTGACCCAATAGCTGCTCTATCTGATCTCGTAGGTCTCTCATCTTCGCTGGAGCCATACGGTAAGGTGCGCGAGCTATAGGCTGAGTGTCTGTAGTCAAATCGATAACAAAGTCTATCTCTCTACTAGGAGGTAATCCTGGAATATCCTAGAATACATCAACACACTCCCTAACAACTGGAATCGAATCGAGTGGTATCATAACTTCCTTAGAGGTCTCCTCCTCTATGTAATACAAGTCAGTGGGCGATCCTCCCTCAGGACGAGGCATCGCCACTAAGAACATCTCTTACCCGGGTATGTAAAAAATAATACTCCTGCTAAAACAATCAATCATGGATCGGTACGCAACTAGCCAATCCATGCCAATGATAGCATCATCCTCAGTCATATCTAACACTAACATATCAGCAGGTAAAGTAAACCTCCCGATATCAATACCCACACCCCTACATATAAGGGAAATCATAGAACCTCTACTCAGTGGTGAATCTACGCAAGTAACTGTGCTCTCCGCAGTGTCTAACAAACCTATAGTGCGCGCAAATCTCGTGGCAATGAAACAGTGTGTGGCCCCCGTATCAAATAAAATACGCCCCATAATCCCCTGAATAGAGAACATACCCTCAATAGCGGGTGGATCCTGCGGGACTGTGGCCTACTGGAGCTGATAAACTTGTCTGTACTGAAGTTGTCCCTGCTGGACTGGGACTGCTTGGATGGGTGGTAAAGCCGTCATATGTGGTGGTGCTGGGAGGGGGGTGGGAAACATAGGTCTCTGGGACTCGTGTTGAGCACCCTGCTGCTGCTGCTAAGGGGCCCTGCCTCTTTCAAGACACTCCTGGCGTTTGTGGCCCGTCTTTCCACAAATAAAAAATTTCCCCGCAAAGTTTCCCCCTCTCTGACCCTGCTGCCCATGACCCTGATGACCGTTGCCATTCCTCCCCTGACCGTGATGGCCCTGCTGAAACTGTTGCTATTGGCCATGCTGGCCGTGCTGACCCTGATGGCCGTGCTGACCCTGCTGGCCCTGACAAAAACCTCCCTGACAATTTCTGGAACCTCCAGATTGAAATCTCTTATAATCCCCCTACTGGGAACTCGGATCACTCTGCCTGTGCTGACCCTGAGTTGTC
Source organism: Sambucus nigra (assembly GCA_949130495.1). Lineage (NCBI taxonomy): Eukaryota > Viridiplantae > Streptophyta > Magnoliopsida > Dipsacales > Adoxaceae > Sambucus > Sambucus nigra. The sequence goes on from OX422212.1 coordinate 155,099,577, forward strand.
TGTGCCCCGCTGGCACTATTCCCCCCTATCCTGCCCTGATGGCTGGACTTTCCTGATCGTTGACCCTCTAACAAGTGAAAACAGTGGTCCTGGCAGTGAAGTAGTGATGCGTTAACCACATCAGAATAAGTGGCCAATGAGATATTTCTTAGCAAGTGTTGACGGATCCGCCAAGTCAATCCATCCATGAATTTTTGTATCTTCTTCTCTTCGGTCGGAATCTCATCGGGAACGATATTCAGAAGATTAGTGAACTCGGCCTCATATTCTGCCACTGTCTTCCCCTCCTGCGTGAGGTTCATTAACTTCCTCCTCATCTCGGTATGAACTACTGAGGGAAAGTACTTGCGATCAAACCGCACCCAAAACTCCTTAATGATAAGAACATCTCTCTCCTCTACGGTGGTAATGGACTCCCACCACTGCAACGCTGACCCTACCAGCTTAAAAGTAGCTAGTATATGTCTCTGCACATCTATACACTCATACATCCTCAAGTGTCTTTGGATGTCCTTCTTCCACTACTTGGACATAACAACATTGGAGCTACCTACAAACTTCGGAGGGTGTGCCTTCTGAATGGAATCATGAACACGTTCCCAAGGAGATGGGAATAAATGAGCCTGGACTGGGGCTATCGCCGGCGCCTGAGGTGGTGCCTGCTGCACAACTGCTAAAGCGGCATTTACCGCATGGGCTACAATGGTTACAACCTCTGCGGCATTCATGGAACCCTGAACTGGTGCAGGCTGTGGCTCGGGCTGCGCATCCCTGGGAACTCTCTGTGCACGTCGTGGAGGCATCTAAAAAGAGAGAGAAGTCTTATAAGTTCACAGTTATTATCTCAAAATAGCCGAAGAGCGAAAGATACATAAAAGAGTACAACAGTCCTAAAAGATAAGGCTCTATATCAAATAATGCTACGCAAAAACATAACAAGCCGTACAGATCCTAAGCACACTAGAACCTGATGCTCTGATACCACCTGTGACACCCCAACTAATTAAATACCGGGTAGATACTCCTTTGTTCAAATTAATATAAAATGTCAAGTTGGTTCAGTTCATAGCATCATTGTCGAAAATGTTTATTTAAACAATTACTAGCCACCTAATATTTTAAAAAGTGAGATGTCAATTTTAATTTACTTAGATTAACATGCAACTAATTAAACTATGAGATAAAGGTAACACAATCACATCACAGTCACAATAGAATAATAATGGAATAAAAATGAGCCTGGAGGAACACTCCTCTAAATAATACAAATACTGAATAAAACCAAATGCCAAGTCTGAACAATTAATTAATTAAAACCCGAAACTGAAATGGAACTAGGTATGATAAATCTGTCTCTAAAGAAAAAGGGGCGACATGCCCTACAGATGAATAAATTTGAAGTGGAGTCAATGTAGAAAGTGGAGGAGTCTACTATCGAGGTCCTGTAACTTCCACAGCAGCTACATCACGTCACTGAAATGGAACTCCTAAGCTTGGCTTCCCAGTGGCTGGGCACCTAAAAGGTTTTTACAAGAAAATAGATTTGGAAGAAAACGGGTCAGAGCCCTATGTGAAAACAGTTTAAAATATAGCAAGTGTTTAATAACATTAAACAGTGAATATAAAATACATGTTAGTTGCGTGCACTCACATGAGTTACTCACCTCTCAACTAATTGTGCACATCTAACGTATCCGTAACCCGTCTTAGTTATACCGCTAACTAACTAGTTTAAATCACGAACTGACCTTACGTTATAATATGAGTCAAAACAAGGCATTCTAAATAACCTGTGCGTGTCATTCTTTTTATTTCTCAGATTTCCTTACAATAATTATTATGTGAAATTTCCATTTTAACTTTACTAAAATGTCACAAGTATTCACACTTACACTAGAATAAAGTGTCCATTTCACTTACAAGTATATAAATCTCATCATAAATATACAATTAGGGCACCCCTAGGCTATGCTGTGGAGCACACATACTCTGCTATCGAATCCCGATACATCACGTACACAAGGACCACGCATTCTGAATCTCTCAAGAATCGTTTCAATAAGAAATAATCACACATAATGGGGCGAACATAGTTCACATACCCATGGGTCATTCACATACCTACACTCCCATGGTCAGCTGACTTATTAACTCACAAATAAGTCATTCACAACCATATGTCCTTAAGGTACCAATCTAAATCCCCCCGTAGACACACAAGGATTGGATGGCCCAGTTTGAAAGCCGACCTCCTGTGATAGCAAGTATGGTAGGTATGTTATACACATTAGTCCATATACTAAGCAATCACACCACTTAGATATCTTAAAATATTAAATAAGGTATATTCTACATTCCTATACTGTTATTCCAATTTGTACGTCTTTAACTCTCTGAATGATATATAATATACACCGCCAACACATCTCACGTCGTAGTTTCAAGTACCTAAAGCCTAACCCACAAAGGTTACCAAGTCCCCTATTATTCCCACGTTTAAATTCACTATTCTTAAGGTCCTCATTTCTGCCATTAACCTTATATTATCCAACTATCTAGGTCGTCAATTCTCAATCTCAAATAGTATCACACTTGTCGAGGCTTATTAAGTTTAATATAATTCCCAATTTGACTTTTAATTATAATTCGAGTCTCACAAATATGCCTACTGGTCTTCCTTGAATATAAGAGTATTCACAAAGTCCCCACCAATAATTCCCTAGGGTCGAAATTGTTAAAATCCAACAAAGAAAAAATATAACTGATTCTGGGAAGGTCGATCGATCGACCTTGGAGTGTCGATCGATCGATGGGGTTAATCGTTCGAACTGGGAGCGTCGATCGATCGAACGCACCAGATAGGCTACGGCCTACATCATTTTTCGACTCACAATTCGTCCCAAAACTCCATTACAAGGTATGAAAATCTAAACTAACATTATAGGCTCATCATATAACCAAAATACATCATTGTTAACGTTCCAAAACCTTTTAATCATTAATCATTGGCATTATATGGATCAAAACTTCAATAAAAACCCTAGTTTTCTATTTTCTTTAAGAACATTGATAAATCTCCTCTTAAATTCGTTTTTAAATCATCAAAAGTTATATTTGGGGTACTGTATTCGTCCAGAATAGATTTACATATAATTCCTAACCCAAGTTTAGAGTTTTACATTAAATTCATTGGGTTTTTCATCAAATCTTTCAAGGCAATCATGAATTTCTACACTAAACAGGGATGAAATATTCATTGAACTAATGAAACCAAATAACTTGCCTTAGATTTGTTCTTCTGATTTGTTGTTGGTGAATAAAGGTTGAATCTCTCCTCTTTCCGGTCACAAATCCTTCCCAATTGGTGGTGGTGGGTGGTGGTTTGTTTTAGAACTCCTTGAAACCTCTCTCTAACTCCCGTAGCCCACTTCTATTATTTTTGGCTGATAATGGCCTTAGTGGACTCTCTAATAATATATAATTAACCTCTAAAATTCGTGGGTCTTAACTCCTATATTTTTAAAATTACTAAAATACCCTTCTGGGTTGCCGGTTTTTTTTTAAAATGCTCTGGGACACAAATTAAACCCCCGGCTTATGTTTTCTGACTATCTCGACCCCTCCGGACACGTTGGGGCACTCAAAATTACCATACGGTTGATAAAAATATAATTTACTTTTTAAATCTAATTAAACTGATTTATGACGCGGCTGACACGCGCGCCCCAACTTAATTTCCCAAACTGTCATATTTAACTCTTGACAATTTTTAATACTTTCAATAATCATATATTACCATATATATCCAGTAATATTAAATATTATCATCTTAATCATATACCAACTCGCGTCTCGTTAGTATTTAAATTCGGATTAATATCCAATTAATTCTCATCTAATTAATTAATCAATTAATTAAAAATCAATAAAATTACGGGGTATTACATTATGACCTCAGACCTACTTACTTAATTATTACCCAAAATATGGGTATCTACTGACTCGATATAAAATCATATCGTAGCCAAAGAAAATAATGTAACATTTGCTTTCGTATCCCAATACTCATAACACTTTGGATTAAGAATTCATGAACCTAAGTCTAATCAAGACAACCCTTAGACTTAAATCTCACAGGTGGTCATGTTCAATACAATTTTAGACATACCAATAATAACTTTTTTGAACTATCATACAAGTTTTCAAACCATCAGATATGTTCTCGTAGTTTGAGAAAAATAATTAGGATTTAATCCTAACCATTACGATAGGTTGTCAACTCCACATTTAGCTGGTGAATTGTTTAATAATGCAAGAACCAAAATTCTAATATCCTATGATCAAACCAAACCTAACTCATCGGAATTCTTACCAAGCACGATTGATAAAAATATCAAATGATATATTTACAGAAAAGAAATATAATGAATTCTTCCAAATATAACTCTCATTTCAAAGCGAATACCATAATCATTTTTAAATTAAAATAAAATATAATTTCATGGTTTTAATAATAAAACACAAGTAATCCCCCTACTATGTCTTAACGCTATGTGGCCATTCACTTTATACACATTCCCTCTAGAAAACTCTCAAAAGTCTTAGATGGTAAGATTTTTGTAAAAGGATCCGACAAGTTATCCTGAGATGAAATCTTTGTCACTCTGACATCTCCCCTTTGAACAATCTCCCGAATCATGTAATACTTGCGCTCAATGTGCTTTGCCCTCTTATGAGTTCGTTGTTCTTTCAAATTTTAAACCACAATGATATTATCCCAATAAAGTTTCATAACTATATTCACTGAAGGAACCACACCCAAGACAATTAGCAAGTTTCAGACTCAAACAACCTCATTTATTGACTCTCTAAAGTGGTAATATATTCGGTTTCCATGGTCGAATAAACAAGATTTGATTTCTTGATAATCCTCCAACTTATGGCTCCGCCTCCTAGGGTAAACATATATCTCGAGGTTAATCTCCAAGAATCCATATCTGATTGAAAATATGATTATATTTAACCAATAGATACTATATTATCCACTGAGTAAACCAATACATAATGTTTAGTTATTTTTCAAATACTTGTGAATTTTCTTAATTGCATTATAGTGCTCCTCACCGAGGTTAGAATAAAATCTATTAACCATGACAACGATATAGCATATATCCATTCTTGTAAACACCATAAAATATATGAGGATTCCTCTGGACGAAGTATATGTTATATTTCGCAATCTCACTATCTAATCACGTGTCTTGGGAAATTGATCCTTAGACAAGGAGATTCTATTCCAAAAGGTAAGAAATCCTTTCTTGGACTCTTGTTTGCTAAACCTTGTGAGAACATTGTCGATATAAGTGGCTTCGAATAAGACCAACATCCTGCATTATGATCACACTTAATCTTGATCCCAAGGATGTGGCTAACTTGTCTTAAGTCCTTTATATCGAACTAAGTAGATAACCACACTCTTATACTAGATAATACACACGCATTGTTCCTAATTAGGAGAATATCATCCACATAAAGTACTAGAAATATCATCACATTTTCGTCATTCATCTTATATACACAAGTTTTATCCAAACATTGATCAAAACTAAAGCATTTTATTGTCTGATCAAATCAAATGTTCCAAGACCTGGATGCTCTTAAGTCCATAAATTGATCTGTTAAACTTGCATACTTTGCTTTCTTGATCCTTTTCTATGAATTAATGGGGTAACATTATCAATATTCACTCGTCAAGACATCCTTTCAAGCATGAAGTTTTAACTTCCATTTTTAAAATCTTATAATCTAGATGATCCACAATGGGTAAGAGAACTCAGATAGACTTTATCATGGATAGTGGAGATAAGGTTTCCTTATAGTCGATACCCTATTTCTAAGTAAACTTTTTCGCAATAAGAATTTCCTTGTAGATCCACTTTCAACCAATAGGTTTTATCCAATCAAGAAAGTACAAAAGTTCCCAAACTTTATTTGAATTCATTGGATACATCTATATGTTCATGTGCTTCATCTAGATCTCAAAATCCTTGACTTGTAGTGCATCACACAGTTGCAGGAATCCGACTTGTGTTCCTCTGAGATCTCATCGAAGAGTGCACCAATATACCCTAACCTATTAGGATGACGCCTGAATCTTACACTACGATGTGGCTCCACTTTTGGTTAGATATTAGTGACATGTGTATCCTTATGATTGTTAATACTCCCACTACCATTAGGTAATTTATAATTGATATCATATTGGATTCCATCCTGTAAGGGCATTTAAAAATAAATTACTTGGTCTTGCACTCTCAGCTTTTGTAATATAATCTTGATCTTGGGCTTGTGGCTTATCAAATAGTGTTTTTCCATGTCGTTGGTGCTAACCAATACCCTCTGGTCCTTAGGATTATAAAATGAACCACCTTTGGTTCCTTTTGGGTAACCTAAAAAGAGACATACTTCCAATGCACCAAAATAGATTAGAGTTTTTTCCTTTTTAATAAAAACAACATCATTAAAATAAACCAAATATCCATTCAAAACCAATTTAGAAATATAATTAAAATTTCTTATAATGCTTTGAACATATAAACAATCAACCGATATTAAATTATTGTCTTCACCAAAATTTATAACTAAATTTCCTTTTGCTACTAATGTTACCTTGTTGTTATCATCCATAAATAGAAATATGTCTCCATCACTGAGCTAATAGGTCATGTGATACCCTTTTAAAGAATTGTAAACATTATTAGTGGCTCCTTAATCTACGCACCAGGTACTTGTAGATTATACCACAAAACAGGTCTCAATGACTAAGGATAAATAACCATATTCATTCTTCCTGGCAAAGAAGACCGAGAATTCTTCTTCCAGTATCCTGATCATTAGAAAATATAACAATTGTCTTTTATCTTGTTACCTGCTCCTTGAGGATTAAAGTTACACTACACCACAGTGCGAAAATTATCACTAATTTTGTCCATGACCATGCCTCTAGGTCACGGATGAGATCTGCGGTCACTTTATCATTGTCCAAGAAAGAGGGTCAGGGATTGGGTTATGACCATTATGTTGCTATATGGTCATGAGCATAGACCATGATCAGTTGAGGACTATGGGTCACAAACCTAGACTGTGACCAAAAGTACACACCTGGCCTTGGTCCAAGTCCATGATAAGTTATACAAATATGGTCACAGCCTTAGCCCTCGACCAGAGGTGAATTATGGGTCATGAACAAAATTCATGACCAGTCGTGGGCAAGGAGTCACAAAAAAGGTCCATGACCAGGTTAGCGACTGGTTATGGGCCAAAGCCAAGACCATTCTTTCTTTAAAAAATAATAAAAACCTTTAAAAAAAATTTGATTCCCAAATTGAGAGTATCGTGACTACGGGGTCAGTTATTACGAGCTACATTGGTCCCGTGTGAGGTGGTCGTGCCCCTCATGGGTACTTTTGGGGCATGCTTTGGGTTTTCCCCTAGGGCCATGGTTTCATGTTTATTTGGAAATTTTAGTCGTATTTCCAATTCGGGAGTCTCGTGGCTACGTGGTCTATTCCTACAAGTTACATTGGTCCTGTAAGAGGTTCCCATGACCCTCACGGGGTTTTTTCAATGGTTGTTTTGGGTTTTCCGTAAGGGCATGTTTTTAAGCCTATGTCTGTTTATTTGAAAATTTTATTCATATTACCAAACCTAAAGTCCCGTGACTACATGATCAGTTTCTACTAGTTATATTGGTTATGTTCGAGGTGTACGTACCCCTCACGGGGCTGCTTGGGTTTCCCTTAAGGGCATGTGGGCATTTTTTCAAGCCTAAGTTTGCTTATTTGTAAATTTTCCTCATATTCCTAAATCGAGAGTCCCATGACTACACGGTCAGTTCCTACGAGTTACTTGGACACATGAGAAGTGTTTGTGTCCCTCATAGGTCCATTTAGGGGTTGTTTTTGGTTCCCCCATGGGAATGCTTTTAGTCCTAAGTATGCTTATTTACAAATTTTAATCATATTCCCAAAGAAAAAGTCCCATAACAACGCTATCGGTTCCTACGAGTTACGTTGTTCTCGTGCGAGGTGTCCGTGACCCTGGCAGGGTCATTCTGGGGTTTTATTTTAGGTTTTTCCCTAGTGGCATGTGTGCATTTTTATCTACATTAAGTTTTTGTATTTACAAATTTTAGTAGAATTTCCAAACCAGGAATGCCGTAACTATATGGTCAATTACTAAGAGTTAAGTCGGTCGAGTGAAAGGCGTTCGTTCCCCCCATGGGGCCATTTGGGGGCTATTTTTGGTTTTCTCCCCAAGGGGCACGTGGACAATTTTTCAAGACAAGGTCTTCTTATTTTAAAATTTTAGACATCGTCCCAAATCGGGATTCCCGTGACTACATGACCAGTTCCTACGAGTTATATTAGTCCTGTGAAAGGTGTTCATGCCCCTCATGGGGCTGTTTAGTTTTTTTCCTAGGGCATGTCTTTAGGCTTCGATCTTTTTATATGCAAATTTTAGTCATATACGAAAATCTGGAGTCTCGTGAATATGCAATCAGTTCTTATTAGTTACATTGATCATGTGCGAGGTTTGTGCGCACCTTATGGGGTCATTCAAGGGTTATTTGGGTTTTCCCCGGGGCATGTGAGCATTTTTAAGCCTAAGTCTGCTTATTTAAAAAATTTTACCGTATTATTAAATCGAGAGTTCCATGATTACGCGGTCAGTTATTATGAATTACTTCTATCCCATGCAGTGTGTTCGTTTTTCTCATAAGGTCGTTCAAGGGTTGTTTTTGGTGTACCCCTAGGGGCATGTTTTCCATCCTAAGTGTGCTTATTTGAAAATTTCAATCAAATACCAAATCAATTAGTCTCTTCACTATGCGACCAGTTCTTACGACTTATATTGGTCCTGTGTAAGGTGTTCATGCCCCTCATGGGGCTGTTCGGTGGCTATTTTGTGTCCCCTCATAGGGCTTTGTGGCATTTTTTAAGAGTAAGTATGCTTATTTGAAAATTTTAGTCGTATTATAAAATTGGGAGTTCCATGACCACGTGATCAATTCCTATGATTTACGTTGGTCCCGTGCGAGGTGTCCATGCCCTTTCACATGGCCATTCAGGGGCTATTTTGGGTTAACCCCCCTAGGGCGGGCTAATTTTCAGTCCTATGTATTCTTATTTGCAAATTTTAGTTGTAAACCTAAATTATGAGTCCCGTGACTACGTGATTAGTTCCTATGAGTTAGGTTGGTCCTGTGCGAGGTGTTCGTGCCCCTCGTGGGGCCGTTCGAGGGCTATTTTTTTTATTTCCTCTGGGCCATGTGGCTGTTTTTTGAAGCCAAAGTCTACTTAATTGCAAATTTTAGTCTTATTTCAAAATCAAGAGTCCCATGACTATTCTGTTAGTTCCTACGAGTTACATTGGTCCTGTGAAATATGTTTATGCCCTTCACGAGGCCATTTGGGGGTTGTTTTAGGTTCCCCTTAAGGGCATTTTTTAGGCTTAAGTGTGCTTGTTTGCAATTTTTTATTGTATTCCCAAACCAAGAATCTTGTGACTACGCGATCAGTTTTTACGAGTTACTTTTGCCCCGTGTCGGGTGTCCGTGCCCCGCATAGAGCCATGAGGGGTCTGTTTTGGGTTCCTCCATGGCATGTTTTCAGGGCTAAGTCTCCTTATTTGAAAATTTTAGTTGCATTTCTAAATCGAGAGTCCTATAATTACACAATCAATTCCTACGAGTTATGTTGGTTCCATGTGAGGTATTCGTTCCCCTCACGGGGCCGTTGGGGGCTATTTTCAATTTTTCAAGGGCATTTGGGTGTTATTTTTAAGCCTAAGTCTTCTTATTTGCAAATTTTAATTGTATTCCCAAAACTAGAGTCTTGTTACTGTGTTGTCAATTCCTATGAGTTACGTTGGTCTTGTATGAGGTGTCTGTGCCCCTCACGTGACCGTTCAGGGGTTATTCATTGACTCCCCCTTAGGGGCATGTTTTCAAGTCTAAGTATGCTTATTTGTAAATTTTAGTTGTATTCCCAAACTAGGAGTATCATGACTATGCGCTCAGTTCCTACGAGTTATGTTGGTCTTGTGTGATGTGTCCGTGCAACTCATAGGGCCGTTCGGGGGCTTTATTAGATTTACCCCCGAGGGGCTAACAGGTATTTTTTAAGTCTTAGTCTTCTTATTTGCAAATTTTAGTTGTATTTCCAAATTAGGAGTCCCGTGACTATGCGATCAGTTCATACGATTTACTTGGTCACATGCGAGGTGTCCGTGCCCCTTATGGGGCTATTTCGGGTTGTTTTAGGTTCTCCCCCTAGGGGCACGTTTTTAGGCCTAAGTCTTCTTATTTGCAAATTTAAGTCGTATACCCAAATCGAGATACCCAGGACTACATAGTAAGTTCCTACGAGTTATGTTTGTACCGTGCAAGGTCCTTGTTCCCCTTACAGAGTCGTTCGGGGTTAATTTTGGGTTTTTCTTTAAGAAATGTGGGCTTTTTCCAAGCCTAGGTGTGCTTGTTTATAAATTTTAGTCGTATTCCCAAACCGCGAGTCCCATGTACACCATGTCAATTCCCATTAGTTATATTGGTCCCGTGTGAGTATTCGTCCCATCACGGGGTCATTCGGACTTGTTTCGGGTTCCACTTAGGGACCTCCTTTTAGGCCTAAGTCAGCTTATTTTCAAATTGTAGTCGTATTACCAAACTGGGAGTCCCGTAACTATATGGTCACTTCCTACAAGTGATGTTGGTCTTGTACGAGGTGTCAATGCCCCTCATGGGTCTGTTCAGGGGCTAATCGGGTTTTCCCCATAGGGGCATATTTTTAGGCCTAAGTTTTCTTATATGAATATTTTCCTCGTATACCTAAATTAAAAGTCTCGTGAATACGCGGTAAGTTCTTACGAGTTATGTGGGCCCTGTGCGAGGTGTTTGTGCCCCTCACAAGGATGTTCGAGGGCTGTTTTAGGTTTTCTCCAGGCATATGGGCATTTTTTTGATGCCTAAGTTCGGTTATTTAAAAAATTTATTCGTATTCTCAAACCGGGAGTATTGTGGCTATGGGGTCATCTCCTATGAGTTACTTTTATCCTCTGCGAGATGTTTGTGCCCTTTACGGAGCCGTTCGAGGGCTATTTTGGGTGTACCCCTAGGGGCATTTTTTTAGGCCTAAGTATGCTTATTTGAAAATTTAGTCACATACCCAATCAATGAGTCTTGTCATTATGGGGCCAGTCCTACGAGTTACATTAGTCTGGTGCAAGGTGTTCGTGCCCCTCATGAGGTTATCCAGTGGTTGTTTTAGGTTCCCCTCCTAGGGGTATGTGGGCATTTTTTAAGAATAATTTTGTTTATTTGAAAATTTTAGTCGTATTATTAAAATGGAAGTCTCTTGACTATGCTTTCGGTTCCTACGAGTTAAGTTTGTTCCGTGCAAAATGTTCATGCCCTACACAGGGTCATTCAAGGACTATTTTGGGTTTTCCCCTAAGGGTATGTTTTCAGTTATATGTTTGCTTATTTTCCAATTTTAGTTATATTCCCAAACTGGGAGTCCCATGATAATGCATTCAGTTGCTTCGAGTTATGTTTGTTCACTACGAGGTGTCCATGCCCCTCACAGGGGCATTCGGGGGCTATTTTGGGATTTCCCTAAGGGGCATGTGGGTGTTTTGCCAAGCTTAAATTTGTGTATTTGCAAATTTTAGTTATATTCTCAAATCGGGAGTCTTGTGAATACGCGATCAAGTCCTATGAGATAAATTAGTCCAGTGCAAGGTGTTCGTGCCACACACGAGGCCATTTGGGGGATATTTTGGGTTCCCCCAGGGGCTTATTTTTAGGCATAAGTATGCTATTTGGACATTTTAGTCATATACCCCAATCGAGAGTCATGTGACTATGAGATCAGTTCCTACGAGTTACGTAGGTCCCATTCGAGGTGTTCGTGCCCCTCATGGGGCCATTTGAGGGTTATTTTTTATTTTCCCATGGGGCATGCGGCTATTTTTTGAAGCCCAAGTCTGCTTAATTGAAAATTTTCGTTTTATTCCAAAATCGGTAATCCTTTGACAATTCAGTCAATTTTTAAGAGTTACGTTGGTCCACTGCGATGTGTCCATACCCATCACGGGGTCGTTCGGGGGTTTTCCCCTTGGGGCATATTTTTAGGCCTAAGTGTGCTTAATTGCAAATTTTTATCATATTCCCAATTGGAGAGTCTTGTGACTACGCGGTTACTTCTTACGAGTTACGTCCATCTCGTGCGAGGTGTTTATGCCTCGGATGGAGCCATGAGGGGGATACTTTGGGTTCCCCTCTAGATTTATGTTTTTAGGTCCAAGTCTACGTATTTGCAAATTTTAGTCGTATTCCTAAATAGGGAGTCCTATGACTATATGGTCAATTACTACAAGCTACATTAGTCCCATGCGAGGTGTCTGTGCCCCTCACGAGGTTGTTCGGAGGTTGTTTTTAGTTTTCCCCTGGGGACATGACAATGTTTTTTCAAGCATAAGTCTTCTTATTTATAAATTTTAATTGTATTCCCAAATCGTGAGCCCTGTTACTACATTTTCAGTTCCTACAAGTTATGTTGGTCTCGTACGAGGTGTCTGTGCCCCTCACGGGGCCATTCTAGGGTTGTTTATGGATCCCCCCTTAGGGAATGTTTTTCAGATCTAAGTCTTATTATTTGTAAATTGTATTCATGTTCCCAAACTAGAAGTCTCATGACTACGTGGTCACTTCCTACGAGTTACGTTTCCTTTATGCGAGGTGTCCGTGCAACTCACAGAGCTATTTAGGGGCTATTTTAGGTTTATCCCCAAGAGGCATATGGGCATTTTTTCAAGTCTAAGTCAACTTATTTGAAAATTTTAATCGTATTCTTAGATCGGGAGTTCGGTGACTATGCGATTAGTTCCTATGAGTTACATTGGTACTATGCAAGGTGTTCTTGCCCCTCTTGGGGCTGTTGGTGGGATGTTTTGGGTTTTCCCCTTAATGGCACATTTTCAAGCTCATATACCCAAATTGGGAGTCCCATGACCATGCAGTCAGTTCGTACAAGTTACATTTTACCTGTACGAGGTGTCATGCCCATCACTAGGTTGTTGGGGGAGTAGTTTTAGGTTTCCTTTGGGGGAGTGTGGGCTTTTTTCAAGCCTAGTTTTACTTATTTTCAAATTTTAGTCGTATTCCCAAACCGCGAGTCTCGTGAATATACGTTTAGTTCCCATTAGTTATATTTGCCCCATGCGAGGTATTTGTGATGTCACGGGGCCATTCAGATACTATTCTGGGTTCCCTATAGGGGCATCCTTTTAGGACTAAGTCTTATTATTCTCAAATTCTAATCGTACTCCCAAATCGATAGTCTTGGGATTAGGCGGTCAGTTCCTACGAGTTACGTTTGTCTCATGTAAGGTGTCGTTACTCCTCACAGGGCTGTTAGTGGGCCATTTTGGTCTCCCTGGAGGCATGTGGGCATTTTTCTATACGAAGTCTACTTATTTTCAAATGTTAGTCATATTCCCAAATTGGGAATCCCGTGATTATGCGATTAGTTCCTATGAGTTACGTTGGTTCCGTGTGATGTGTTCGTACCCCTCATGGGTGCGTTCAGGTGTTGGTTTGGGTTTCCCCCTAAGGGCGTATTTTTAAGCCTAACTCTTCTTGTTTGCAAATTTTAGTTTTTTACCGAAATTAGGAGTCTTGTAACTACGCGATTAGTTCCTACAAGTTACATTGGTCCCATGCGAGGTGTTCGTGCCCTCACAGGGCCGTTTGAGGGCTATTTCGATTTCCTCTAGGGCATGTAGTCATTTTTTCAAGTCTAAGTCTTCTTATTTGAAAATTTTAATCATATTCCCAAATTAAGAGTCCCATGACTACGCTGTCTGTTCTTACGAGTTACTTTAGTCCTGTATTAGGTGTTCGTTCCTCTCACGGGTCCCTTCGGGGATTATTTTGGGTTTCCTTCTGGGTTATGTGGGCGTTTTTTCAAGCCTATGTCTTCGTATTTGTAATTTTTTTCATATTCCCAGGTCGAGAGTCCCGTAACTATGTAGTTAATTCCTACGAGTTATGTTGGTCCTGGGCGAGGTGTTTGTGCCACTTATGGGGCTATTCGGGGGTTATTTTGGTTTTCCCTTGGGGCATGTGGGCATTTTTTTAAGACTAAGTTTGGATATTTGAAATTTTTTGTCATATTCTTAAATTGGAAGTGTCGTGACTTTGCAGTTAGTTCTTACGAGTTACGTTGATCACGTGACAGGTGTTCATGACCCTCACATGGCCATTTGTTTTGTGTGTACCCTTAGGGGAATGTTCTCTAGCCAAAGTCTTCTTATTTGCAAATTTTAGTTGTATACCCAATCAGTGAGTCCCATCATTATGCTGTCAGCTCTTACGAGTTACATTGATCTCGTGCAAGGTGTCCATGCCCCTCAAGGGACTGTTCGAGGGTTGTTTTGGGTTCTTCCGTATGGGTATATGGGCATTTTTCAATCCTAAGTCTGCGTATTTGAAAATTTTTGCCGTGTTATCAAATTAGGAGTCCCGTGACTATATGATCAGTTCTTACGAGTTATGTTGGTCTCGTGTGAGGTGTTTGTACCCCTCACATGGCTATTTGGGGGGCTATTTTGGGTTCTCCATGGGGGCATATTTTCAAGCCTAAGTTTCTTTATTTACAAATTTTAGTCGTATTCCCAAATCAGGAGTCCCATGACTATGCGATCATTTCCTACAAGTTATATTGATCCTAGGCGAGGTGTTCGTGCCCCTCACAGGGCTGTTCGATTATTGTTTTGGGTTTTCCCCTAGGAACCGTGGGCATCTTTTGAAGCCTATATTTGCTTATTTGAATTTTTTTTATCATATTCCCATATTGCGAGTCCCGTGACTACACAATCAGTTCCTACGAGTTACGTTGGTTCAATACGAGGTGTCCGTTCCCCTAATGGAGATGTTCGGGGGCTATTTTAAGCTTCCCCCTAGGGGAATTTTTTTAGCCGTAAGTCTTCTTATTTGAAAATTTTAGTCATCTACCTAAACCGGGAGGCCTGTGAGTACGCGGTCAGTTCCTATAAATTATGTGATCCCCATGCATGGTGTTCGTGCCCCCAACCCCACAAGACCATTCGGGGACTGTTTTAGGTATCTCCCTCAGGGCATATGGACATTTTTTGGAGCCTAAGTCAACGTGCAAATTTTAGTCGTATTCCTAAATCGAGAGTCCCGCGACTACACGGTCAGTTCTTATGAGTTATGTTGGTCCCGTACGAGGTGTATGTACCCCTTAAGGGGCCTTTTGGGGGTTATTTTGGGTTCCCCCTAAGGGCATATTTTTAGTCCTAAGTCTACTTACCTATAAATTTTTGTCGTATTCCCAGACCGAGAGTCCCGTGAATACGTAGTCATCCATTTTTTACGAATAGAACATTTGAAAAGTTATCCTTATTAAATATATAAAAATTAAAGTTAAAGTAAAGAATACCTAGTTCCTGCGATCCATTAAGGCAGTGAAATAAAGTCTCGTAAGTTTGTGGATGGACCAAATTGATCCTGGAACCCCTCGCATTTACCTTCTTTGACTTTGCACTGGTTAATGTATCCACATCTCATTCCAAGCATAAAATGCAAGGTGCCATATTTTTGAATCTGTTTTTCCAAGCTTCAGCCTTATCCTCAACTTTGGTTTTGGCACGCTTAACTGGCACAACATTATCTTTCTCTAATATCCAAATTGTATTTTTCTTGAGTCCTCTTTTCTCGTATGAGGTATTGTTTGTCCTTAAATGGATATGAAACGAAATCAAAACTGTTAGTTCAATTTTTTTAACTCTTTTGCACAAAATTCGAGACCTTTTGCTAGGCATGCAATCCTTGAAGAGGAATTGATATGCCCGAAGTGAACCCTCTTAACTTAGAGTAACTAACCTCTGCCAATCTCACAGCCGAGGTGACCAGAAGCTTATGACAACCATCAGTAAGTTCGTCTCTCATAAGGTCAGCCCCAACCGACATTGCAATAACCTCATATCAACCTCGACATGTCAACTACCGAGGTCAACAAGGTCTCATGGGCCCAATCATCTACTAACATCATCATCGGCCCGAGTCGACGCTGAGGATACCTCGTACCTAAACATGATCGACCCTACTAGCAGAGGTCATCAAGGACACAAAGCAACTACATATGACTCCACCAACCTCGTACTTGTCCAGGCCAAGGATTCACCAGTCAAGGACACAGGGTCGATCATTTACAATCACATTCAAGGTTTGGAGCGTATGGACAAATTAGTTATAACCAAATCATTTCCCTCACGTGAGGGAATGTTGAGGTCATCATTATCAATATGAGATCAACCAGGTGTCATTCTCATACTGGTTCGATTCTCATGCATATGTTGATTGCATGATTGGGGGGAACATTACACCCCCAAGAACTATATATAGAGGTCATACTCTACCTTGTAAAGAGATCCATAATTTCAACCCTAGCTAAAACTCTATCATTTTGCACAGTAGAGAGAGAAAGCTTGAGAGATTGTACCCATGGCCATTAGTGCCTTTTTCTAGTGATATTACTCACACCCTTACAGTGGACGTAGGCCAGATTGGCTAAATAACTTACATTTTAGTGTTCATCCTCTTCTCCTCACCTCCATCTACTATATATATATATATACTCTCTTGTGCTTCCATTGTTATCGCTTGCTTGAGCTTATCAACACCTCATCTGGTTGTGATGTTTCGAGCATCATCATTTTGGCGTCGTGTGTGGGAACAAGAATATTCATCTCTTCCTTTTTGTAGCTTAACCTCACCGGAGACTCTGGTGGTGAACCAGGCCTCACCCTTCGTATGAAACAGTGTCACCATTAAAAGAGGTCCTTTCAGGTATCTAGCTCTCTAATATTTTCATTTCAAGCTCTTTAGTGCTAACATATGGCACCGTAGTTATGACCACCTCCTCCACCATCTGGTGTTGGAGGACCCAGTTCTATCCAAGCACTACCATAGTCCGAGATGGCTGAGGTGGCAGCAGCCTTGTGGTCTTTGGTTGCAACGCAACAAGCAATGAAGGAGCAATTTGACCAGCTAAGCCAGAACATAATAAGACCACCTGGGTCTCACCGGAAATGATTACTCCGGAAGCTGTTCAACCATATCCTGAGGCCAAGGGACCACCGTAGTCAACGCAAAATGACTAACCTACTCCTCAGTAGAGGAGGGACGTTGATGACTCTAGGCATTTACGTCTTAGGAGGCAAGGAAACCCTTTCCCTGAAGATAGGTATGATGACATTGAAGCAGAGGAAGATCCAGTAGACTGCTAGGAGCCATATGATGTTTCAAACAACACACTGCGTCCTATACATCAGAGCCGAGGTTATGGATCAAGAAGGGTCGATGTTGGTGATGCCCAGCAAAGAGGATCAACTTTTGATCGCTTGAGTAGAGGGTCAGCCTTTGAAAGTCTCGGCCTAGTTAATGATCTGAGGCAAAGGTTATCCAGGTAAAGAAGTGTAGCTGGTTCACAAAGGGAAGGTGGTGAACATCTTCCTCATCATGGCCGACCCCAACATGGATGAGACTGTGGCCAGGAGGTCAATAGACAACGTTGTGCAACGGAGGGAACCCTCAGTTCACCCCTTGGAGGTAGCTGGGGATAACCTCGGCCAGGCCGACATTGCTAAACCTTGGAATAACTTCATTCAATGGATGGAAAAGAAGATAGGTAACCTCATAAAAATCCAAGACCTACTGTAAAGGATATTCTCAGAGGGCTCCCCATTTGTGACAAGAATTGTGAACTTCCCAGCCCCTGCCAAATTCAAACCACCAATGGTGTCTCCCAAGTATGATGGAAGTACCAACCCTGTACATCATATTGAGATGTATTAGTCTGTAGAAGACATTTATTCAATCCCTGATGAGATGAGATGAGATGTCGATCTTTCTCAAGAACTTTGACGGGATCTGCACACATTTTGTTCACTTCCCTTCCTAAAAATTTCGTTGAGAACTTTAAGGGGTTAGCTGAGCGGTTTATAGACAACTTCTATCTTGGGGCGAGACATCAGAATAAGACAACCCATCTACTCTACATAAAGCAAGGAAAGAATGAGAGCCTCAGGGACTACATTGAAAGATTCAACAAGGAAAAATTAGAGGTTGAAGATTACGAAGAGAATATAGCTATGACAACCCTTATAAAAGGACTTTAGAAGGGGAAGTTGCTTTGGAAGCTTGCTGGAGACCCTCTTAAGTCTATGGTCGAGCTGTTGGCAACAGCTGGTAGGGTCATGAATGCAGAAGAAGCAATGAATTCAAAATATGAGAATGATAACGACAGTAGCAGTGAAAAATTATAAAGGAAGACGGATGGAAAGAAGAGGATTATAGATGATAAGTTTGCACATTATACTCTTCTAACTGTGAGCTACGAACACATCCTCAATGAAATAAAGAATAATAGGTCCTTGAGATAGCTAGAGAAGCTGAAGTCTTCTCCGCATAAGAGAAACAAGAATATGTGGTGCGAGTTCTACCAAGACCATGACCATCTAACTGATAAGTGCTTTGCCCTGAAGGATGAGATTGAGAAGATGTTGAAGTATGGAAAGCTCAAAAAGTACATGGATGGTAGAGCCCATAAAGAAGAAGAGAAGACCCAAAAAGTAAGAGAAATGACAGGTGCCTAGAATATGCCCCTGCCAGAATAGTAGAAGACTCAGATGATGATGATGACCCAGACCTCCCACTAAAAGATGACAATGTCCCGATGAAGAGAGTTGGTATGATCTCTTTCAGGGTTAATACCATTTGCGGAGGACTAGTAAGAGGAGGTTCAGAGGTCACTGATCGAAAGGCCCATGTGGCAGAGGCCAAGGCAGTAACTAAGGCCGAGGTTGTTAACTTGGCCTATACAGTTGTTAAACACAAGAAGAGAAAGAAGGTAAATATGAATACCCTCATAGTTGGCTTCTCAAGACTTGATTTCAAAGGTATCTTAGATCCTCACGGTGACCCTATGGTAATCACCACAATGGTGCATGGGTGCGAACTTTAGAGAATCCTCATTGATGGCGATAACTCTGCAGACGTTATGGTCTGGCCATGTTTTAAGAGACTAGGCATCAACAGATCTTGGCTTGTCCCTTATCATCACTCCTTAATTGACTTCAGTGGTGAAAAGGTTCATCCATTGGGCATGTATGAGATGGATGTAAGAATAGGAGATTAGTGGCCTAAGAGGTTGACCAGAAAGATCAATTTCTTTATGATGGATGAAAATGTCTTCTCCACCTACAACCTTATCATAATACGAGTAGCCCTCAAGGAGTTTAAGGCAGTGCCTTCAGCGGTCCACCAAATACTAAAATTCTCGACTCCCTATGGGTAGGGGAAGTGCAAGGTGACCAAACAACGACACATGAATGCTACTTAAATTTTGCAGAAGAGGGAGAGAGAGAGTCTCATAAGAGGGCAATAACCACATATAACATCAATACACTTGATCCCGAAGATAAGACAACGATCAATAAGGGAGAGGCCACAGAAGAGGTAGAATCCATCGTCCTCAATGAGGACGATTAAAAAAACATCCATGTCGGCAAAGCCCTGAGACCCGATATCAAGGAAGAGCTGGTGAAGGTCTTAAGGAAGAGACAAAGTGTCTTTTCCTGGAGCCATACAGACATGCCAGGTAATAACCCTGAGATTATGTGCCACAAACTCAATGCTAAAGAAAACACTAATCCCATCAAGCAGAGAAGAATAGTATACTCAAGATAAAAGTATGATGTCATCAGAGAAGAGGTCAGAAAGCTTAAAAAGGACAAGTTCATCAGAGAGGTTATATACCCTTAGTGGTTATCTAACGCTGTCATTGTGCCAAAAGCAAATGGGAAATGGAGGATGTGCGTAGACTTAACTAATTTGAATAAGTCTTGCCCAAAATACAGTTTCCCCTACCTCATATTGATTAAATGGTGGATTCCACAATAGGACATGAGCTCATGAGCTTCATGGATGCATATTCTAGGTATAATCAGATCTTCATAAATGCGAAAGACTCAGAGAAGACAACATTCATCACAAACAAGGGGACCTATTGCTATAAGGTCATGCCCTTTGGGATGAAGAATGCAGGGGCTACTTACCAACGTCTTGTAAATAAGATGCGTGAGGATCAGATAGGCAAGTCCATGGAAGTGTATGTGGATGACATACTAACGAAGAGTTTGAAGATCGAAACTCATGTGGTCGACCTTGAAAGAACTTTTGACACCATGGATAAGTATAGAATGAAGCTCAACCTGGTCAAATGTGTCTTCTAAGTAGGAGCAGGAAAGTTTTTAGGATTCATTGTCAACCAAAGGGTAATAGAGGCTAACCCTGAGAAATCAAGGCTCTGCTAGAAATGAAGACTCCCAAAACTATCAAAGAAGTTCAGAGGTTAACTGGAAGAGCTGCAACACTTAATAGGTTCGTCTCAAGAGCTACGGACAAGTGTCTTCCTTTTTTCAAAGTGCTTAGAAAGGACTTCGAATGGGATGGGGAATGCGACAAGTCTTTTAAGGATCTCAAGTCCTACCTCGGATCCCATCTACTCCTATCTCGACCCATTCTGGGGGAGAAGTTATATGTATACCTAGCTGTTTCAGAATCAGTCATTAGTGCTGCCATAATAAGAGAAGCTGATGGAGTGCAGAGGCCAGTATACTTCAATAGTAAATCCCTTAAAGGGTCTGAACAACAGTACCCTCGGATTGAAAAATTATCTTATGCTCTGATAAATGCTTCTAGTAAAATGAAACCATACTTCAAAGCCCACTTCATGGTCATCCTGACTGATTCCCCACTCAGACAGGTGCTCCATAAGCCTGAAAAGTCAGGAAGGCTAATGACCTAGGCCATCGAGTTGGGGGAGTATGACATTATTTATCAATCCATGGTTGAGGTTACCTTGGACTTTGTAGAAGAGTTTACCTTGGAAGAGGTTGAGGTTAAAGATAGTCAAAAGGCTACAGGTTAACCAAACAGAAACGTCTTCCAAGATCCGAACGAGGTTGAGTCAAGCAAAGCCAAAAAAAGAATGGTTGAGAATGAGGAAGACTGGTACCTCTTCAGGAAAGGGGCCCTATCAGAGGGGAACTTATATTCAAATGAAGATATTTGGAACCTTTTCGTTGATGGGTTATCCTGTGAAAGTGGAAGTGGAGTAGGGCTGATAGTGTCAGCACCAGATGGTACCAATATTGAATATGCGCTAAGATTCAACTTCAAAGATTTGAACAATGAGTCAGAATATGAGACATTAATAGCAGGTCTCTCCTTGGTAAAAGCCCTTAGTTTTGGCCAACTCTTAGTCCACAGTGACTCAATGTTGGTTGTCAACCAAATCCTGGGAGTATATGAGGCCAAATATGAAGGGATGGCCAAATACCTGAAGAGGCTGAGAACGATGCTAGAAAGCTTCAAGGAGGTAAAGATGAAAAGGATACCCCGGCAAGACAACAGTGTAGCCGATGCGCTAGCAAGGTTGGCCTCAGCAATAAGGACGGACATAAGAAGAATAATAATCGTTAAAATTCAGATCAAGCCGACCATTAAAGAAGAAGAAGAGGTTACCAAACCTTGCCTCAATTTGAATATGGGGCTTCATGGATGGACCCTCTTATCAGATACATCAGACATGAAGACCTACCATAATCAAAGTTAGAAAGAAGAAATATGAGGTTCAGGGCTGCCAAGTTCTTAATTGTAGGAGATGTTTTGTATAAAAAGGGGTTCCACACATTTTGCACGATGTGCATGAGGGATCTTGCTCTAGTCACATAGGAGGAAGACCTTTAGCTAAGAGGATAATTACTCAGGGGTATTGGTGGCCGACCTTGGGCAAAGATGCAGCTGCATATGTGAAGAAGTGTGATAAGTGTCAGAAATTCTCCACCATCCCTCATCACCCATACCAACCTCTTACTTCTATCAGCTCCCTAAAATTATACTCAAGATAAATGTACGCGGGTTCATTGCGTGGTTAGCAATTTTTGGAGATAGAAAATTTTAGGTGATATTCATGATAAGTTTCGAGATTAGAGGTGAGGAATTTATTTTTGGGAGACGTGATTTATTTTTGGAGATTGTTAGCCTAATTTATAAGAGTTAGGCATTCGGCGAATTTCGAGGGTGAAATTCCATGTTTAGTGGGGAAGTGTAACAACCCGCGTAATTTTGGGCTATTTTAATTAATTTCTGGAAAATGGAGGAAAATAAAGTTTTTGATAAAATTATTTTTCTTGCTCAAATATGTTGGTTATTATTTTTAAAGGCGAGAATTTCAAACGGTTTTGAAATCGGAGTTAAAACAGATTTTAAAATGATTTTAAAATGTTTTTAACTCTTGGAGTTGTTTTGACTTCCAACTCTTCATTTCGTTGCCTTATTTAAAGGAGTCTTTTGGATTCCAACTTTTCATTTCTTTGCATTATAAAAGGAAGTCATGGTCAACCCTTTTAACATACTTTTGGCACAAATTTTTGGCAACAAATATATTTTATATTCCTCTTCTTTTTATATACACATTGGCCCTTGAGATTTGTGAGTTTCAACCTTAGATTAGAGGTGTTCTTGGGGCTATTTTGTTGGAGGTTCTTGGAGGAGCTTTTGTAGATATTTTTAGTTGATCTTGAGGATGTGATCTTTGATTTCTCTTCGTGTTTTGAGGTATGGGGTTTTACACAATATGCTCCTTAAATCCCGCGAGTGTCATTCTATTTGAATTCTTGTTAATTGAACTCATATTTGAATTGATGAATTCATTGAAATCTGGAAAATAATTGTTGAAATTATTTTGATTCATGTGGTATCATTATATTGTTGGTGAGCACGTTGTCATGAGATTTTAATATGGCACAGAGGTTGGGCACCCGCCAAATTCCTGTTTCCCGGGCTATGGCTTGATAAAGCATATACGGATGTGGTGAGGCCTGGTGACCCGGTTAAAGTGTTGTTGAGAAATTATATTGATAAATGCTTTGAGATATTCATTTTGATTTGAATATTCATACTCGTGTTGTTACACTTTATTCATTGCTAATCCATATTTGTTGAGCATCTTTCTTGTCGCATTGTGTACTTCCCCATATTTTCTTTTAGTTGGCAGGTTAGCGTGGATTGGGACGCTATGGACCAATTGGGATTATTTTAGCGTGGATTATTTTGGGAAGAATATTTTTGGAAGATTTGTATTATTTTGATGTATAGAGCTTTGGAGATTTGTATTTTATTTTCGAGTTAGTTGTATGTAATTCGAGAGATTTGGTATTTAATTTGAAGAGATTGAGATTTGTAGTTTCTCTTTTGTTGTCGTGGGACTTAGATGCTCTATACCTTGTCACTTGTGGATTTGGATTTATTTTATCACATTAATGCTCCATTCGCTCTCCCCGGGCGGGCGGGGTGTTACACTCCCCTTAGCCATTTGCAGTGTGGGGCATTGACTTGGTAGGACCCTTGCCAAGAGCTGCAAATAACTATCGATTCTTAATGGTGGCAATTGATTACTTCTCTAAATGGGTAGAGACTGAGACAATGCTCATAATTACAGAACAAAAGACCTCCCAATTCAACTGGAAGAGTATCATATGTAGGTATGGTCTTTCAAACACCCTCATATCAGACAATAGAACCCAGTTCAAGAATGCTTCTTTAGGAAAATACTGCGAAAGAGTTGGGATCAAATAGTTCTCCTCTTCTCCTGGACGACCCCAGGTAAATGGTCAGACCGAGGTCACAAACGGAATAATCCTTGACGGGATAAAGAAGAGGTTAGAGGAGTCCAAAAGTAGACAGACAGAGGAGATATATGTTGTGCTGTGGGCCTGCAAGACAACATCGAGGACACCAACGGGAGAGACTCCATTTATGTTAGCTCAAGGCTTAGAAGCTGTCATCCCTACACAGGTAGGACTTCCCACTCATAGAGTTCAGACCTATGACCCCCATAGGAATGGAGAAGAGAGAAGACTTGATCTTGATTTAATTGAAGAAGGAAGAGAAGATGCAAAGATTAGACAGGCAGCCTATCAACAGAAAACTGTGAGGTTCTACAACCAAAGGCTGAAATCAAGGCCTATAGTTATGGGAGACCTAGTCCTCAAGAAGACGTTGCAAAAAGCAAATAAGCTCCAAACAAACTGGCACAGTCCTTACAGAGTAGTTGATGATGTTGTGCCTGGAACCTGCTAGTTAGAACATATCGAAGGGGAACCTTTCTCTAACCCTTGGAATGCAGATCACTTAAAGAAGTATTACGTATGATGTAGTTCTCTTTGTAATACATGTATCACTTTATGAAGAGGATGTTAATGAAAAGAGCAATGGTGTGTTAATACTTGTGTTATATGCTTAAACATCATTAGTTTGGTGAAATTTCTGAGGTCAAACATCATATTTTGGTGACCTCGGACCTAAAACATCATTAGTTTAGTGAAATTTATGATGTAAACATCATAATTTGATGACCTCAGACCTTAAAACATCATTAGGTTGGTGAAATCTATGAGGTAAACATCATAATTTGATGACCTCAGACCTTAAAACATCAAAAGTTTGGTGAAATTTATGAGGTAAACGTCATAATTTGATGACCTCAGACCTTGAAACATCATTAGTTTGGTGAAATTTATGGTGACCTTAGACCTTAAACATCATTAGTTTGAAGAAATTTAAGAAGGTAAACATCATATTATGGTGACCTCGGACCTATAACATCATTAGTTTGGTGAAATTTATGATGTAAACGCCATAAATTGATGACCTCAGACTTTAAAACATCATTAGTTTGGTGAAATTTATGAGGTAAACATCATAATTTGATGACCGCAGACCTAAAACATCATTAGTTTGGTGAAATTTATGAGGTAAACATCATAATTTGATGACCTTAGACCTTAAAACATCATTAGTTTGGTGAAAGCTGTGAGGTAAACGTCATAATTTGATGACCTCAGGCCTAAAACATCACTAGTTTGGTGAAATTTATGAGGTAAACATCATAATTTGATGACCTCAGACCTTAAAACATCATTAGTTTGGTCAAATCTATGAGGTAAACATCATAATTTAATTACCTCAGAACTTAAACATCATTAGTTTGGTGAAATTTATGAGGTAAACATAATAATTTGATGACATCAGACCTTAAAACATCATTAGTTTTGTCAAATCTACGAGGTAAACATCATAATTTGAAGACCTCAGACCTAAATAATATTTACTTAAGTGAAATTTATGAGGTAGACATCATAATTTGATGACCTCAGACCTTCAAACATCACTACTTTAGTGAAATTTAGGAGGTAAACATCATAATTTGATGGCCTCAGACCTTAAAACATCATTATATTAGTAAAATTTATGAGGTAAACATCATAATTTGATGACCTCGGAACTTAAACGTCATTAGTTTGGTGAAATTTATGAGGTAAACATCATAATTGGATGACCTCACACGTTAAAACATCATTAATTTGGTAAAATCTACGAGGTAAACATCATAATTTGATGACCTCACACCTTAAAACATCATTAATTTGGTGAAATTTATTAGGTAAGCGTCATAATTTGATGACCTTAGACCTTGAAACATCGTTAGTTGGGTGAAATTTAAGAGGGTAAACATCATTTTATTGTAACCTCGGACCTTAAACATCATTCGTTTGGTAAAATTTAAGGGGGTAAGCATCATATTATGGTGACCTAACACCTAAAACATCATTAGTTTGGTGAAATTTATGAGGTGTATACTTAATTTCATGACCTCAGACCTTAAAACATCATTATTTTGGTGAAGTCTATGAGTTAAACATCATAATTTGATAACCTCGGGCCTAAAACATCATAAGTTTGGTGAAATTTATTAGGTAAACATCATAATTTGATGACCTCACACCTTAAAACATCAATAGTTTGGTAAAATTTATGAGGTAAATGTCATAATTTGATGACCTCAGACGTTGAAACATCATTAGTTTGGCAAAATTTAAGAGGGTAAACATCATTTTATGGTGACCTCGGACCTTAAACATCATTAGTTTGGTAAAATTTAAGAGGGTAAACATTATATTATGGTGACCTCAGACCTAAAACATCATTAGTTTGGTGATATTTATGAGGTTTAACATCATATTATGGTGACCTCAAACATAAAACATCACTAGTTTGGTGAAATTTACGAGGTACACATCATAATTTGATAACCTCAAACCTTAAAATATCATTAGTTTGGCCAAATCTATGAGGTAAACCTCATAATTTGATGACCTCAGAACTTAAACATCAATAGTTTGGGGAAATTTATGAGGTAAACATCATAATTTGATGACCTCAGGCCTTAAAACATCATTAGTTTGGTGAAATCTATGAGGTAAACATCATACTTTGATGACCTCAGACCTTAAAACATCATTAGTTTGGTGAAATCTATGAGGTAAACATAAGAATTTGATGACCTCACACCTTAAAACATCATTATTTTGGTGAAATTTATGAGGTAAATGTAATAATTTGATGACCTCAGACCATGAAACATCATTAGTTTTGTGAAATTTATGAGGGTAAACATCATTTTATGGTGACCTCGGACCTTAAACATCATTAATTTGGTAAACTTTAAGAGGGTAAACATCATATTATGGTGACCTCAGACCTAAAACATCATTAGTTTGGTGATTTTTATGAGGTTTAACATCATATTATGGTGACCTCAAACCGTAAACATCATTAGATAGTGAAAATTTATGAGGTAAACGTCATAATTTGATAACCTCAGACCTTAAATCATCATTAGTTTGGTCAAATCTATGAGGTAAACATCATAATTTGAGGACCTCAAGAACTTAAACATCATTAGTTTGGTGAAATTTATGAGGTAAACATCATAATTTGATGATCTCAGACCTTAAAACATCATTAGTTTGGTGAAATCTATGAGGTAAACATCATAATTTTATGACCTCAGACCTAAAACATCATTACTTTTGTGAAATTTATGAGGTAAACATTATAATTTGATGACCTATGACCTTAAAACATCATTAGTTTGGTGAAATTTAAGAGGGTAAACACCATATTATGGTGACCTCGGACCTAAACCTTCATTAGTTTGGCAAAATTGATGAGGTAAACATCATAATTTAATGACCTCGAACCTTAAAACACCATTAGTTTGGTGAAATCTATGAGGTAAACATCATAATTTGATGGCCTCAGACCTAAAACATCACTAGTTCGGTGAAATTTATGAGGTAAACATTATAATTTGATGACCTCAAACCTTAAAACATCATTAGTTTAGTGAAATTTAAGAGGTAAACATCATAATTTGATGACCTCAGACCTTAAAACATCATTACACTACACCAAAATGGGCAAATTGTCACCTTTCAGCCGGCCAGCCTTGTCAAGGTCATTGACCGTGACAAAAAAACACGCGTTTTATGTCACGGTCATTGACCTTGACACAACCGTGACAACTAATTGTCACGTTCATTGACCGTGACAAGTCCGTGACAAGTTTAATTGTCACGGACTTGTCACGGTCAATGACCGTGACAATGCGTGTCACGGTCAAAGACCTTGACACGACCGTGACAATGTTAGCAGCAAAAACCCTATCCCCCTTCTTTTTTCCCTCCCGCGCCGTTCCCTCCATTTCTCTCTCTCTCTCTCTCTCGACGCTGCTCTCTCTCTCTCTCTCTCTACTTTCAGGTCCATTTTCTCTCTCTCTCTCTGTCTCTCTTTCATTTATATATATATTTGTGTGTATATTTGTGTGTATGTGTATATATATATGTGTGTATGTGTGTGCGTGGAGGGGGGCAGGGGGTGGGGCGGGGTGGGGCAGGGTGGGGGAGGGAGTGGTGGAGGGGGGCAGGGGGTGGGGAAGGGTGGGGGAGGGGGTGGTGGAGGGTGGGGTGGGGTGTGTGTGTGGTGGTGTGTGGTGGGGGAGGGGGTGGGGTGGGGTGGGGTGGGGTGGTGTGTGTGTGTGTGTGTGTGTGGTGTGTGGTGGTGTGTGGTGGGGGAGGGGGTGGTGGAGGGGTGGGGTGGGGTGTATGTGTGTGTGTGGTGGTGTGTGGTGGGGGAGGGGGTGGGGTGTGTGTGTGTGTGTGTGGCGGTGGAGGGGGGCAGGGGGTGGGGTGGGGTGGGGTGTGTGTGTGTGTGGTGGTGTGTGGTGGGGGAGGGGGTGGTGGAGGGGTGGGGTGGGGTGGGAAATCATATGAAATGAATTCAAATTATTGTTGTAGCACTAAGGGAATAAATGAAAATGAATTGGAACTATTGTCTTTTCAACCATCCAATAAAAGTTTTCCTTCATGGAATGTTAGAATTGTTTCTAGGATAATAATCCTACTATAAGATAATTGCTCAAAATAAATATTAAATAATAATTACTAAGATATCAATTCAAATAAAGTCTTAATAACCTAACCAAAAGAAATAAAATAAAATATCAAATAAATTATCATCCACCTCATAGACATTCCCTACCAATCATTTTAAGATAATTTTATCCTTATAAAGATAAATACCTTTGATTGCAAAGCATGCACTTGTATTATTATTATACAACATGTATTATTTCGACGTGTAATTCTAAAATCTCACCTAGTTTTGTATACTATTTTTAAAATCATACTATCAATTCACGAGACACTAAACAAGAAAGAGGACATATTAATTTGGAAATGCTTGTTTTTCTTTCTAGAGACCCGTGTCATCAAAACTTGGTAGTGTTCGAGTGTGTTTTTATCACTAAATTATTATTTCACTAACAAATACTCCTTATATCCTAGATTAAGAGTCCATATTTAATTTTTGTACTTACTAATAATACACTTAATCAATGGCTAGGATTAACCCTTATTCACTATTATGAAATTTGGTTAATTGATTATTTAAATAAAAAAAGCAAAAGTAGACTAACATATATACACAACACTAAAAGTAGACATCAATTTTATAAATAATTGATATTTTCATTCAAAATAAATATTTCATTCAAAATAAATATTTCATTCAAAAATATTGGATAATAATTGATATTTTCATTTAAATTGATAATAATTTTATTCATGAAATTAATTCAATTAGGTAAAACCCATGATAATGAAATTTATGCTACAATTATCTCATGTCATAATTTTATGTAGTTGTCACGGTCGTGGTGGGGGGAGGGGGTGGGGGTGGGGTGGGTAGGGGTGGTGTGTGTGTGTGTGTGTGCGTGTGGCGGGGGTGGTATTGACGGAACTTACACATATGTTATAATATAGACGAAACATTTTTTTTATCTGTACTAATAACATTTTTTTTTATCTGTACTAATAACATTTTTTTTACAGCAAAAATGTCTCCTTCAGATGTTAGGGCGAAGATGATGATGCTGTTTATGATGATGTCGTCGTGTGGGTTCGGTGGTAGCGGAGGCGACGAGGGCTCCTCCGCCCCTAGGCTCCCCAAATATGGAAAATTTGGGATTACCGTCGAAAACAAGTCGGAGCTTTTAGCGAGATCCCTCGAGCTGCTAAAGACGGTCATCGGCCCGGGGTTTATGAGTTGGAAGGAGGTGCCGTATGAGCTCAAGTTAGCTGTTTGGACGGCACTACAGGTAATATTTATATGAATATTTCAATTTCAATTTCAATTTCAATTTATATTTATATTTATATTTATTCGCAACTAACATTGTATTTGTTGGACAGAAACAATTCAACTTGGATCCAAAGCTACGCGATTCCGTCTTCGAGCAGTTGAGGGAGCAACACAAGACGTGGAAAAAAAATATGCGGACACGGTACTTTGGAAAAACACGAGAGACCATTTTACAATGGCGTGGATCCGTCTCGCCCAAGGAGCCGATCTCATTGGCACAATGGCAAAAGTTCATTGACAATGAGATCGAGGATCGACAATTGGCATCTCGCCAATCGGGGAGGGAAAATCGGGCTAAAAAGACGGACGTGTACTACTCCGGCCGGACCTCTTACGCTGAGGTGGAGCATAGGATGAAGGTAATATTTAATTTATCTATAACTACAGAAATATATTATTGGATATTATTTTACTTTGCGGGGCCGATACTAATTTTACTTTACTTTATTTTATTTCAGGGGGTAGGGAGTGGGCCAGGGGGTAAGCCACATAGGCTCGATACTTATGTGGCTCTTCGGACGAAGAAGGGGAAGGACAAGGAGGTGTCCCCGAGCATCGCGGCCACGATTATAAGTAATCCGACAGTTTAATTATTGTTAATTACGTTATAATTTTTTAGTTTACTAACCATGTGCTTTTTGTCGTTTCAGGCAAAGCTTAAGGAAGTGCATGAGTCGCAGTCTGATGCCGACAAGGCATCTTTGTCCACAGACGCACTCAGCCAAGTGTTTGGCTCTGATCGCAAGGGGAGGACAAGGGGAGTGAGCTCGCGG
The DNA here is from genome assembly GCA_949130495.1 of Sambucus nigra. NCBI lineage: Eukaryota > Viridiplantae > Streptophyta > Magnoliopsida > Dipsacales > Adoxaceae > Sambucus > Sambucus nigra. The sequence continues at coordinate 155,130,105 of OX422212.1, forward strand.
GTGGCCAAATCTTGGATCATCGGATTGGAGACGAGCGACACCGGGTTGGCTCGAACGGTGGATTCACACGACGCGAAGCTGTCCCGTTTGGAGGCGACGGTCCAAGATATGTACGCATTCATAAAGCGTACGTTGGGTGGAGACCGTAAAGAGAAAGGTGAAGGGAAAGGGAAGGAGAAGGCGGTGGAGGAGGAGGTGCGGGAGGACGAGGAGGTGCGGGAGGACGAGGCGCAGGATGACGAGGATGTGGACCTCGCTGCTTCATCACCGACACGTTCGTACTTCGACGATCCACTTCCCTATTTGACGCCCTCCAACAGACCATTATCGACAATTGGTTGGCCGAACGTGTTCATATTGGACATATTTGATGGCCAGCGGATAGGGCGGGGGTTGAGGGACCCGAATATCGTCGAGGGTGGAATCGTCCATGGACGTGTGCTTCAACAGATGGAGTCCAGGGTACTCGTCACACATGTCATACCCGGGAAGGAGAACTCCCTATTGTGGTTGCGCGAACAATGCGGCACGACGTATATTAGTGGGTGCGTCAATTCGTATGTCGTGTGGCCTACTCACCTCCTCAGTTTTATCTAAGACATGTAGTAACATTATTTTTAAGTTTGTCCATTTTAATTATATTTGGATTATATCGTCATGTATATTATTTTTACTTTGAAGATTTGGATTATACTGTCATGAATATATATTTGCATTATCTTTAGTTTGTGTTGGATATATGATGTTTGGAACAGGTACAACGTTGCTATAACAGGTACAAATATACTGCTGGGCAATGGCGGTGGCCATACTGCCCAGCAGATTTTTTTTAAATTCTGCCCAGAATTGTCACGGTCAATGCCCATGACAATTTTTTTTAAAAAGGGTCACGGCTTTGTCACGGTTTATAACCGTGACAAACGTGTCACGGTCATTGACCTTGACACGACCGTGACACAAAACGCGAGTTTTGTGTCAAGGTCAATGACCGTGACACGACCGTGACAAAAAAAGTTGTCTCGCCTCGAAATGTCACGGTCATTGACCTTGACAAGGTGAATTTGTCAAGGTCAATGACCTTGACAAATGGACAGATTTGGTGTAGTGTTAGGTTGGTGAAATTTATGAGGTGAACATCATATTATGGTGACCTCACACTGTAAACATCATTAGTTAGTAAAAATTTATGAGGTGAAACGTCATATTATGGTGACCTCATAACTTAAACATCATTAGTTTGGTGAGTTTCATGGGAAACATCATAGACAAGAAATAGTAAGGCAATAGGCAAGGAAAATCAACACAAATAAAGGAAACAAAATTGCATTCATTCTTGCCAAATGGTGTTACATTGTTCTAAAAGAAGAGGTTATAGTTAATTAAATAAGAAGTTATATAAAAAGCTTCACAAAACTATAGACGTGTAGAAGAGACACTCATACAGTCAGGCCTCAGCCGACCCATCAACAGTAGGGTCATTTTTCCCTTGGACTTGGTTGGAAACTTTAGCCTCTTAACCCTGGTGCCCAACATCTTCAGTCTCAGCCACCTGAAGTTGACTTGTCTCTGCGGGGAAACCCTCTTCAACCTATTGCAGGGCCTTAGAAAGCTGGCCATTTGTAAAACTAAGTGATATGCCCCAAGTGTCACCTCGGCCTAGAGACACCAACCTCGGCCGATATTATGGCCGATGTTGGGCATGTCTTGGATACGCGATATCACCCCTCGACCATATCAAGGTCGGCCCAGGACGACACTACCATGAGCCTCTCCAAGGGACGTCACAAGGATCGGCAGTATTCTCGTATACCTTGGAATGGCAACCTCGGCCAGATGTAGGCCGAGCTCGCGTGAAGCCACCAGCAACCTCATCAAGCCACCAGTTCAACCTCGTCTCAGGCCGACCTTGCCCATTGTCTCGGCCAGGATTAGGCCGAGACCTCCATGGAATCCTCGGACTGAATAGGTATCAAGACTCACCAACCTTGGCCTCACCAAGGCTGAGGTCATACCCCAGACGCAATAGCCGAGCACCTGCTGACATTTAGATAAGGACACGTGGACACAAATCAGTTATAACAAGATTATTCCCCGCACGTGGGGAGAATATTGCATCATCATTCTCTACATGTGACAGTGACAAATGGCACTCCCATATTGGTGAGGTAACCACACACATGCTCATTGCATGCATGGAGGGTACATTACACCCCCTAGGTACTATATAAAGAGGTCATCCTCTACCTTGCAAAAGGATCCCAGTTATTCAACCCTAGCTGAAACTCTTTCTAGATACACAGTAGAGAGAGAAAGCTTGAGAGATTGTATCCATGGCCATTAGTGCCTTATTGCAGTGAGATTATTCACACACACACAGTGGGCGTAGGCCATTCTAGGCTGAACCACTTATATCCTGGTGTACTCTCCCCTTCTCCTCATCCCATTCTCTTACCTTTACATAACTATGCTGCCATTGTTGTTCTTAGATTGAGCTTGAAAACACCGTATCTGGTGGTGCTAATTCCAGCATCATCATTTTGGCGCCGTCTGTGGGAACGAGAAGCTATCTCTTCCTCTTTTTCTGCTTAACCTCACCGGAGACTCTGGTGGTGAACCAGGCCTCCCCCTAGCGCGGAGCTGTTTCACCATTGAAAGAGTTCCTGTGAAGTACTAAGCTCATCTGCTACTCAAGCTCTATAGTGTTAACATATGGTACCAAACTTACCACCGCCGCCCAGGGGTGGGGGGCCTAGTTCCAGTCAAGCGCCCCCCAGTCCGAAATGGGGGAGGTAGCTATAGCCTTGAGATCTTTAGCTGCAACACAAGCATCCATGCAGGAGCAATTTGCACAGCTCAGCCAAACTATGATGATGCCACTTGGAGCCTCACCGGACATGATCACTCCGGCAGCAATTCAGCCTCATCCTGACGCCAGGGGACCACCCCAGGCACCAATGAAGGACCAGCCTGCACCCCCGCAGAGAAGGGACGTTGCTGACCCTAGGCACTTGCGCCTGGGGAAGCAGGGAAACCCTTGCCCAGAGGACAGGTATGATGATATAGAGGCGGAAGAAGCCCCGGAAGACTGCTGGGAGCCGTATGAGGTGTCGAATAACACAGTACGGCCTCTTAGGCAGAGTCAAGGTTGTGTCGGACGAAGAGGTGATGAGGCCCAACAAAGAGGGTTAGCCTTTGATAAGTTGAGCATAGGGTCGGCCTTCGAGAGACTAGGCCGGATAAATGACCTAAGATAGAGACTGTCGAGATCAAGTAGTGCAGCAGGCTCTCAGAGAGGGAACAGGCAGGGTCGGCCAGACCAAGGCCGACGCTGTGAAAGAAGAGGCAGGGAGCAGGAAGAGGTCAACAGCCAACGTGTCGTGGCAGGGGAACCCTCGGTCCATCCCAGGGAGGTGGCAGGGGATAACCTCGACCAAGTCGATGGCCGAAGACCATGGAATGATTCTATCCAACGCCTTGAGGAGAAGATAGGAGACCTTATTAAAAGCAGGGACCCATTACAAAGGGGTTAATCAGAGGGCTCCCCATTTGTGGCTAGGATAGTGGGGTTCCCAACCCCAGCTAAGTTCAAGCCTCCTACGGTGTCTCCTAAGTATGATGGCAGCACTAACCCTGTGCATCATATCGAGATGTATCAATCGGCAGCAGACATCTACTCGATACCCGATGAGATGAAGTGTAGATCCTTCTCAGGGACATTAACAGGGGATGCACACAGTTGGTTCACCTCCCTTCCGAAGAACTCAATTGAGAACTTCAAAGGCTTGGCTGAGCGATTCATCCACAACTTCTGCTTTGGTGTGAGGCCTCAAAAGAAGACTACCTACCTGCTGTATGCCAAGCAGGCCAAGGGTGAGAGCCTAAGAGACTACATAGCAAGATTCAACAAAGAAAAGTTGGAGGTCGAAGATTATGAAGAGAACATAGCCATGACCGCCCTTATAGGTAGTCTCCAGAAGGGGAAGCTATTATGGAAACTGGCGGAAGAGCCCCCTAGGTCTATGGCGGAGCTGCTAGCAACCGTAGGAAAAGTAATGAATGCGAAAGAGGCAATGGCCGCCAAGTATGAGGATGAGAACCGCGGTGGCAGTGGAAAGTACCAAAACAAGAAAGATGGGAAGAAGAGATCGGGTGATGACAAGTTCGCTCACTATACTCCTCTGACTGTGAGTTGTGAGCACATCCTCAATGAGATTAAGAATGACAGGGCTCTGAGATGGCCAGAGAAGCTAAAATCCCCACCACATAAGAGGAACAAAAATCTATGGTGTGAGTTCCACCAAGATCATGGTCACGTCATAGATAGATGCTTCCCTTTTAAGGATGAGATTGAGAAGATGTTAAAATTTGGGAAATTGAGAAAATATGTAGACGATAAGGCTCCTAAGAGTGGAAGAGATGACCATAAGAAAAGGAGGAATGACAGATGCCGTGACAACGTCCCGACCCAAAGAGACGATGATTCAAAAGGTGATGATGAAGATGATCCAAATCTCCCACCAAAGGATGACAACACCCCGGTGAAGAGGGTTGGTATGATCTCTTTCGGTGTTGCCACAATATGCGGAGGATTTGCAGGTGGTGGATCTGAAGTAGCTGATAGGAAGGGTCATATAGCCGAGGCCAAATTAGTGGCCAAGCTTGAAGTTGTGAATCTAACGTCTTCCGATACAGTACAGAAGAGGAAGAAAGGAGACTTGAACACCCTCATAGTTGGGTTCTCCAGACTCGACTTCAGAGGTATCTTAGCCCCCCATGATGACCCTTTGGTCATAACGACAAGGGTGCATAGATATGAGGTGCAGAGGATCCTCGTGGATGGGGGGAGCTCGGCAGATGTGATGTTTTGGCCTTACTTCAAGAGCTTAGGCTTTAGTAGAGCAAGACTGGTCCCCTATCACCACCCCCTGATAGGATTCAGTGGTGAAAAGGTTCACCCCTTGGGCATGTATGAGATGGACATACGGATGGGTGACGAATGGCCTAAGAGGTTGACCAGGAGGATTAATTTCTTCGTGATGGACGAGAGTGTCTTCTCGGCCTATAACCTCATCATAGGAAGGGTGGCCCTTAGGGAGTTCGAGGTTGTGCCGTCAAGGGTCCATCAGATGCTAAAATTCCCGACTCCTTATGGAGTAGGGAAAGTGCAAGGTGACCAGACCACAGTGCGAGAATGTTACTTCAACTCGAACGAAGAGAGAGAAGCCCATAAGAGGGCAACCACCACTTATAGCATTGATACTCTTGATCCAAGAGATGAAATAAAATTGAAGAAGGGAGAGGCCGCAGAAGAGGTAGAATCCATCGTCCTCGATGAGGACGAGCCGGAAAAAACCATCCAGGTTGGCAAAGCCCTTAATCCAGAAACCAAGGAAAAGCTGATAAACTTCCTCAGGAAGAGGCAGAGTGTCTTCGCATGGAGTCATGCAGACATGCCTGGCATCAATCCTGAAGTGATGAGTCACAAGCTCAACGTAGCCAAAGATGCCAGGCCTATCAAGTAGAGACGAAGAGTCTACTCCAGGGAAAAATACAACGTCATCCGTGAAGAGGTGAAAAAGTTAGAAGAGGCTGAGTTTATAAGAGAAGTTACCTATCCGGAGTGGCTATCAAATGCGGTCATCGTGCCCAAGGCCAATGGGAAGTGGAGAATGTGTGTCGATTTCACTGACCTAAACAGATCTTGCCCAAAAGACAGCTACCCCTTACCTCGGATAGATCAGATGGTGGATGCTACAGCAGGACATGAGCTCATGAGCTTCATGGATGCGTATTCAGTCTATAACCAAATCTTCGTGGATGCCTAAGACTCAGAGAAGACAGCTTTCATTACCGACAAAGGGACGTACTGCTACAAAGTGATGCCCTTCGGTCTGAAAAATGCAGGGGCAACATACCAACGTCTTGTCAATAAGATGTTCGAAGAGCAAATAGGGAAGACCATGGAAGTTTATGTAGATGATATGCTGGCAAAAAGCTTGAAAGATTGCACTCATGTAGCAGACCTTGAGAAGACCTTCGATGTGATGGACTCATACAAGATGAAACTCAACCCAGCGAAATGTGTCTTCAGAGTAGGAGCCGGGAAGTTCCTGGGATTCATCGTCAACTAGAGAGGGATCGAAGCGAACCCTGAAAAAATTAAGGCGTTGCTTGACATGAAGACTCCTAGGAGTATCAAGGATTTCTAAAGACTCATGGGGAGAGTGGCTGCGCTTAACAGATTCGTCTCTAGAGCGACGGACAAGTGTCTCCCATTCTTTAAAGTTTTAAGAAAGGCCTTCCAATGGGGTGAAGAGTGTGAAAAAGCCTTCAACCAACTCAAGTCCTACTTAGGGTCTCCTTTATTGCTGTCTCGGCCCATCGCAGGAGAAAGGTTGTTTATGTATCTCGCAGTCTCTGAATCAGCCATCAGCGCGGCCATCATACGGGAAGAGGATGGGATCCAAAGGCCTGTATACTTCAACAGTAAGTCCCTTCAAGGATCTGAGCAAAATTATCCCCGTATGGAAAAGTTGGCTTATGCCCTAATACATGCCTCAAGAAAAATGAAGCCTTACTTCCAAGCTCACTCCATGGTAGTCCTCACTAACTCCCCACTAAGGCAGGTCCTGCATAAACCTGAGAAGTCTGGGATATTAATTACCTGGGCCATCGAATTAGGAGAATATGATCTTACCTACCAGCCTAGGACATCCATCAAAGGACAGGCCCCCGTGGACTTTGTTGCAGAATTCACTTGGGAATAGGCCGAGACAGAGAGAGGCCTAGAAGACGCCGAAGAGACAAACCGTAGTGTCTTCCAAAATTCGGAATAGACGGCACCAAGCATCTTTCGAGATCGAGAAGAGGTCATCTCAGGCAAAGCCCGGAGCAGAATAGAAGAGAACGAAGAGGATCGATACCTCTTCAAGTAAGGAGTTATGACATAAGGGGCCTTCTCATTAGATACAGACGTTTGGAGCCTCTTCGTTGATAGCTCTTCCTGTGATAGTGGAAGCGGTGAGGGGCTAATACTCTCGGCTACAGATGGCGCCAACATTGAATACACCTTGAGGTTCAACTTCCAGGCCTCGAACAACGAGTCCGAGTATGAGTCCATGATAGCAAGTCTCTTATTGGCAAAGACTCTTCGCGTAAGACGACTCCTACTCCACAACGACTCAACGTTAGTTGTCAATCAAGTACTGGGAGTCTATGAGGCCAAGAATGAAAGGATGACGAAGTACCTAGAGAGAGTGAGAAAGATGTTGGAATATTTTGAAGAGGCAAAACTGAAGAGAGTGCCTCGACAAAGTAACAGCCACGCAGATGCATTGGCAAAGTTGGCCTCGACAACGAAGACAGTTGTAAGAAGGACCGTTCCAATTGAGGTCTTAGCAAAGGCAACCATCGAGGAAGAAGAGGTATGTAACCCTTGTCATAATTTGAACCTAGGAGACTCATGGATCGACCAGGTCACCAGATACCTAAGAGTGGGAGAGCTGCCTGAGTCCAAATTAGAGAGGAGAAAATTGAGATATAGAGCTGCCAAGTTCTCGATGATAGGAGACGTCTTGTACAAAAAGGGATTTATATTGCCTCTCCTTAGGTGCGTGCAATCCACGGAAGTCTCCAGGGTCTTACAGGAAGTCCATGACGGTTCTTGCTCTAGCCACATAGAGGGAAGGCCATTGGCCAAGAGGATCATCACTCAGGAATACTGGTGGCCTACCTTGTCCAAGGAAACGTGAAGAGGTGCGACAAATGTCAAAGGTTCACCACTATCCCTCATCAACCCCATCAGCCTATGACGTCAATCTCTTCTCCATGGCCATTTGTATGGGGAATTGACTTAGTAGGACCTTTGCCAAGAGTTGTCAACAACTATAGATTCTTGATAGTTGCCATTGACTACTTCTCAAAGTGGGTGGAGGCAGAGCCGATGATAACAATCACAGAGCAGAAGACCTTCCAGTTCATTTGGAGGAATATCATATGCATATATGGCCTCCCAAACACTCTCATCTCGAACAATGGGACCCAGTTCAAGAACTCCTCTTTAGAAAAGTATTACCTGAGAGTAGGGATTAAGCAGTTCTTCTCATCTCTTGGACGACCTCAGGCAAATGGTCAGACCGAGGTCACAAACAGAACTATCTTGGACGGAATCAATAAGAGGTTAGAAGATGCGAAGGGAAAATGTATTGAAGAGGTATACGCTGTGTTATGGGCTTACAGAACCACGACAAGGACACCAACAGGAGAAACCCCATTCATGTTGACACATGGCTCAGAGGCCGTCATACCAACGAAAGTAGGACTCCCAACTCATCGGATTCAGACCTATGACCCTGACAATAATGGAGAAGAGAGGAGGCTAGACCTAGATCTTATCGAAGAAAGAAGAGAGGACGCAGAGGTCAGACAAGCAGCCTACCAGCAGAGGGCAGCGAAATTCTACAACCAGAGGGTGAAGCCAAGACCCATTGCAGTAGGAGACCTAGTGCTGAAGAAGACCCTATAAAAAGCAAATACGCTTCACCCAAACTGGCACGGCCCCTACAAAGTGACAAAAGAGGTTGTGCCTGACACTTACAGGCTAGAAAACCTAGAAGGAGAACCTTTCACTAACCCATGGAATGCTGATCACCTAAAGAGATATTACATATGATGTTGCATAGATATTTATGTAAATGTACCATCTTATTATGAAGAGGTTATTAATGAAGATCAGTTCCCATGACAGTTCTTGCTACATTCTTAGATCAGAGATTAATTATGAGGATAACATCTTAGGTGATGACCTCAGACCTTCATAACACCATTTCATTGGTGAAGAGGTCTGAGGTCAGACACCATAATAAGATGACCTCAGACCCTTAGCATCATTAATTTGGTGAGATTCTTTATGAGGATAACATCTTAGGTGATGACCTCAGACCTTCATAACACCATTCATTGGTGACGAGGTCTGAGGTCAGACACCATAATGAGATGACCTCAGACCCTTAACATCATTAATTTGGTGAGATTCTTTATGAGGATAACATCTTAGGTGATGACCTCAGACCTTCATAACACCATTCAGTGGTGATGAGGTCTGAGGTCATACACCATAATAAGATAACCTCAGACCCTTAACATCATTAATTTGGTGAGATTCTTATGAGGATAACATCTTAGGTGATGACCTCAGACCTTCATAACACCATTCAGTGGTGACGAGGTCTGAGGTCAGACACCATAATAAGATTACCTCAGACCCTTAACATCATTATTTTGGTGAGATTCGTTATGAGGATAACATCTTAGGTGATGACCTCAGACCTTCATAACACCATTTATTGGTGACGAGGTCTGAGGTCAGACACCATAATGAGATGACCTCAGACCCTTAACATCATTAATTTGGTGAGATTCGTTATGAGGATAACATCTTAGGTGATGACCTCAGACCCTTATAACATCACTCAGTCGTGACAAGGTCTGAGGTCAGACACCATAATGAGATGACCTTAGACCCTTAACATCATTAATTTGGTGAAGATTAGTTATGAGGATAACATCTTAGGTGATGACCTCAGCCCTTCATAGGACCATTCAGTGGTGACGAGGTCTGAGGTCAGACACTATAAATTAGATGACCTCAGACACATAACATCATTAATTTGGTGAAGATTTATTATGGGGATAATATCTTAGGTGATGACCTCAGACCCTCATAACACCATCCAGTGGTTACGAGGTCTGAGCTCAGGACCATTGGTTGAGTTTAAGCAAGACCATTGCAAAAATACAAGCTTAGAAAGAGGGCTTCAGAGGATGAAGCTCATTAGAAATTTGTTTTTTAGCAGACATGATTGCAACGAAACTAAGAATGAAAATTAATGAGCTAAGAATGAAAATCATCACATGACATTTAATGAAAAGAAAGTGAAGATGGTCCTCATCAGAGGTTGATATATATATATTCATAAATTATATGTTCAACGATTACAGAAACTCCATAATACAACGAGTTACAAACAATGATAAAAAAATCCTAAGGGCTTGAAGAGGGAACGTTGACATCCTCGGCTTGATTAGTCATCTCGACTGCATCATCACAATGGTCTGCCCCTCCAACCTCGGTAACCTCCAATGTAGAAGTCTCAGCAGGAGCGGCAGCCTCTTCCTCAACCTCCAGAAGAGCTTGGGCAAATTGGGGATCAGCAAAGTCGAGGCCAACGAAATCAGAGGCCTTCAAAGTGCCGGCTTCTCTCTCCCTGGCGTCTGCCCATTTAATAGTGGCTTTGATACCTCTTTAAAGGTATTCAAATCCGAAGCCCATGAACTCATCAGAGGCCTTATAATCAATAATTATCTTCTCAGAGGCGTCATCAAGGGCGGCTCTGATAGCTGAGTTGACTTTCTGCTATAGAATGTCATCCATAGCCTTCAGCGCAGCAGCATGATCCTTACCGAGCTGGGAGATGTCTTTCTCCAACCCCTTCACCCTCTGCTCAGAGTCCTTCAGCTCAGACTTGAGGCCCTCGATCTCTGCGTTCAGAGTACTCTGGACTTTCTCGGCCTCTTGCCCCTTTTGGATGAGGGGCAACTTCCTCAGAGTCCAGTTTGATAAATGGTGCATAGCTGTCAAGCCCTGCATGTTTAGTGATCATGAGTAAGCTGAAAAATAATCAGAGGTTACACTTAGAAGAATTTATGAAGAAGGATCAAATCATACCTGAACAGCTCTGTGAAGGCCGAATTCAACCAGCGATGGGGTGTCCAGAGACCTGAAGAAGTGTTTATCAGCCTCGATCATTACAGAGCCGACGGCATCCAGGGCCTGAATGCTATGGCCGACCACACTGCCAGTTAACTTCAGCTGATCCAGACGAGCCGACAAGGGGTCAGCTGAAGAGATGGGGATGGCAGAGTCAGCAGCCTTCATCTTCGGCCTCTGATCCTCGGGGGCATGACCTTCAGGAGCCCTCTTATTTTTTACTGGGGGATTAGAGGCAGAGGGAGATGGGGAAGGAGCGTTAAGACCTGCTCTCTTGGAAAGTCTCGTCAAGCTTGGTGCAGCCATCTCCCAAAGCTCGTCCGTAATATCCTTTCGTCGCTCTGCAAAAATTAGTAGATCAGAGTTAGATAATCAGATGTGAATTAACTCAGAGGTTAAACTTAAAAAACAAAAATGCTTAACAAGCTCGGCAAGGGGACTTCCACCCAGACCTGTCCCAGAGAGGAAGTGGGGAGTCATCAAGTGTTCGAACCTGACAAATAGCCCATGTACCCCCTAATCTTGAAGGGCTTTCACCTTCTGGAGGTTTTGTAGACTTAGGCCAGGATCGGCCCTGGCATACATGGTGACCTTACCCCACCTCAGGGGCATCCTCTGCTCCAGATTGGATGAGGGAACACTTGGGCCAAACTCCCATGGCCCTGAAGCAAAGAAGTACCGAGGCTTACAGTTATGGTTGGAAGTCTGAGTCACCTGAAGCAATTTCTTCTCAGGCCTCCGAGCTACAAAATGGTAGTAGCTCGGATGATTATTGGCTGAGGAAGGGACGTAGCAACCTACGAAGACCTGAACTGGAAGGTCTGAGTGGTGGACAGCCTTCCATAACACTATGGCCCCTATTAGGACTCTCCAAGCATTAGGAGGGAGTTGAGAGGGGGCAAAATTAATATAAGAAAGGATGGACTTGATAATGGGGTGAATGGGCAGACGGAACCCCAACTTGAACATTTGCTCGTACAAGCAGATCTCGCCGTCTCGGCCATGATAAGACCTCTCTTCCCTCAGAGGTCTCCTAAGTTTTATTGAGGGGCTGATAGAATACAGATATCTGAAGTAGAGAAGGTCTACCTCAGTAATAGTACTCTCGATCTCGGCCGGCTCAGAGACGTCGATATCGCTCTCAACCTCATCATCATCCAACTCAACGTCGGCCGGAGCAGATGTTGATGGGTTACTCGGAAACCTATGAGCGAACTCTGCCCCGGTGGCAGTCGACAGAGGGATGGCATCAAGTGGTGGTGGAATGGCCACACTCGGCTCAAGAATCTCAACCTCTGAGGAAGACCCTGAGGTTCTTGAGTGATTATGGGACGAGGCTCGGCTGGAGATCTCGTCCTAATCAGCGATCAGGCCTAGGTGTGAAGTCCATGGCCTCTTGAAAGGAATCCACAGACATGGGGTCTGAGGTAGAAGATTCAGACTCAGACATAGGTATGGGATCAGTAGGAACCTCTGTCTGATAGAAGTTCTCCGGGGGGTCAGGATATATCACCTTTAGAGGTGGTGGAAATATGGGTCTAACGGGAAACTCTTGTGATCTACGAGCCTCCTCCTGTGCTCTTTCTGTTTGCCTAATCTTTTATAAAGTCTTCTCTCTAAGAGAGGGGAACTCCTCAAGAAGCTGATATAAGGGTCTGAGCATCAGAGGACGACACTACACTTAGGGATTTTCCTAAACTCCAAAAGATTATAAATAAGACTGGCTGATAAAGCAAAAGGAATCTAAAGATCAAACTACTTAAATTTGGCAAGAATAGCTTGCCTGAAATTATGGTGGTCTCGCCGGAAAACTAAGAAACTCGTCGGAAAATACAAAAATAAGGGTGCTTGAAGGAAATATGAAGGAAAAAGTATGGTAGACCTTACCTGAGGATAAAATGGTAAGGAAGAGAGGAGAAGACGCGAGAAATCACCACCCAAAAGCCTTGAACCAAGATCTTTCTAGAGAGAGAAAGCTGCAGAAACGAGAGCGGCTGAAATGGGAGAAATGAAGAAGAAAGAAGGAAAGAAGGGTTCAAAACCCTTAAATACTCAAGCACAACTCCCAAGGCCCATCATTGCCTGGGGAGCCCCAAACGGCGGCTGACAACACACGCCTACCAAGCAAGCATGTTCCAGCGTTGGACAAGTGTCAAGCAAGTATTGGCTTGTAACAGAAAAGCCTCGGAGATGTAGTAATCCCCTAGTCACTTGCTCTCACATATGACTAAGGGCTGGGGGGTGATTGATATGCCCCAAGTGTAACCTCGGCCTAGAGACACCAACCTCGGTCGATATTATGGCCGACGCTGGGCATGTCTTGGATACGCGATATCACCCCTCGGACATATCAAGGTCGGCCCAGGCCGACAATACCATGAGCCTCTCCAAGGGACGTCACAAGGATCGGCAGCATTCTCGTATACCTTGGAATGGCAACCTCGGTCAGATGTAGGCCGAGCTCGCAGGAAGCCACCAGTTCAACCTCGTCTCAGGCCGACCTTGCCCATTGTCTCGGCCAGGATTAGGCCGAGACCTCCATGGAATCCTCGGACTGAACAGGTATCAAGACTCACCAACCTCGGCCTCACCAAGGCCGAGGTCATACCCCGGACATGATAGCCGAGCACCTGCTGACATTTAGATAAGGACACGTGGACATAAATCAGTTATGACAAGATTATTCCCCGCACGTGGGGAGAATATTGCATCATCATTCTCTACATGTGACAGTGACAGATGGAACTCCCATATTGGTGAGGTAACCACACACATGCTCATTGCATGCATGGAGGGTACATTACACCCCCTAGGTACTATATAAAGAGGTCATCCTCTACCTTGCAAAAGGATCCCAGTTATTCAACCCTAGCTGAAGCTCTGTCTAGATACACAGTAGAGAGAGAAAGCTTGAGAGATTGTATCCATGGCCATTAGTGCCTTATTGCAGTGAGATTATTCACACACACACAGTGGACGTAGGCCATTCTAGGCTGAACCACTTATATCCTGGTGTACTCTCCCCTTCTCCTCATCCCATTCTCTTACCTTTACATAACTATGCTTCCATTATTGTTCTTAGATTGAGCTTGAAAGCACCTTATCTGGTGGTTCTAATTCCAGCATCATCACTAAGGCCAATAAAGTCCTCGGTGGACAGACTTCCAGAACTCTCCTTCTTCCCCCTCTCTAAGTACTCAAGTAAAAAGCTGATAAATTCATCAGAAGATTGATACTCCTTAATGATTGACTCTGAGGCATCCTCCAAGGCAGCCTTCATGGTAGCATCAACTTTGGATTGGAGGATATTATCCTTCGTCTTCAGAGCATTGGCATGATCAGTCTTCATCTGGGAGATCTCGTTTGACTTCTCCTTCAGCCTGTTGTTTAACTTTTTAATCCTCTTATTCAAAATCTTCTCTAGCTTCTCAACATCCCTGCCCTTCTGGAATAGAGGCAGCCTTATCAGAGTGTAATTATCCAGGTGATGAATAGAGAGGGAACTCTGTAAAAGAAAAATTCGACACATCAGTAATAATAAAATGCTAGGAGCAGAGATAACATTTGAGAAAATTGCAAATCAGTACCTGAACTGCCCTATGAATAGCAAATTCTGCGAGTAGAGGGACATCCATCGAGTGGAGAAAGTTCTTATCATACTCGGTCATTGCGTGGCCGAGGGCATTAGAAGATCGACCACTATTTCCTATGAGGCTGTCATCGATCTTCAGCTGAGCAATTCGAGATAACAAGGCATCATCATAGGAGATTGGGATACCACACTCAGTATTTTAAGCCTTACTAGGCCTAGTTTGGGAAGGGTGTGTAGGCGCCTTCATCTTCTTCTCAGCAGGAGCTTTACCCTTCTTTTTCTGGGTACGGGAGGCACAGTCTTACCATCTTTAGCCATCAGTTTGGTAATGTTTGGAGTAGACATATTCTAAATGTCTTCAGACACTCCTTCAGGCTTCCCTATAAAGGGAAAACATCAGAGAAGTAATATCATACACATAGAATTCATGAGACTAGACTTGCATAAAATTGATTTTTCTGGAATACTTACGAATCTCGGACAAAGGGTCACTTCCTAGACTCGTCTGAGACAAATAGTAAGGGGTTATTAGATACTCGTACTTGATGAGGCGACCATCTTGTCCCTAACTACGAAGATCATCCATATTCTTATGATTGTCTTGACTCAACCTAGTGTCTGCCTTGGCCGAGAAAGAGACCTTGGCCCACCTCAGAGGTGTTCTTGGAATAGATGTTCTATAATCCTCATTGGGACTGAATTCTTATGAGGCAAAAAAGAGCCGGGGTTTCCAGTTATGGTTCGAGGTCTGAGTCACCAGTAACATCTTCTTCTCAGATTTTTTGGCTACAAAATGATAATAATCGGGGTGATTTTTGGCGGATGAATATTTGTAACAACCTAAGTATACCCTAACTAGAAGGTCGGTATGATGAACCACCTTCCAGAGTACAATGGCCCCAACCAAGACCCTCTAGGCATTGGGGGAATGATGAGAAGGAGAAAGGTTGATAAAAGAAAGAACAGCTTGAATAGTGGTGTGAATTGGGAAACGAAAGCCGATCTTGAATAACCTGCTCATAGACGCAGAGTTCTCCATCTCAGCCATTAAAGGCTCTATCATCCTTCAGGGGTTTCCTTTAGGTAATAGATGACGGGATGGCATACAAATGTCTGAGGACCAAAAGGTTGTATTCTGTGATAGAAGACTCTAGACCATTAACCTTGGAGGTGTAAAGTTCACTCCCTTCATCATCATCACTACTATTAACTGGCTGAGGCTGAGCCTCAAAGGAGGCACCAACAATAAATCTCTTTACAAATACAACATCGGTAGCAGACGATAAAGGAATAACATCAATGATAGGAGGAATTGCCACATTGGGCGCTAAGATTTCAATAGATGGAGACCTACGAGAGGTTCCATCCTCTTGATGAGAAGAATAACGATTGTAATCCTCTGCTCCCTCGGAGATAATACTCCCCTCAAGGGAGAAATCCATGCCCTCTTGGAAAGAGTCTACCGATTCTATAGCCTCAGAGGTAAACATAGGGTGTGAGGAGGACGCCTCAGACTCAGACATGGGGTTAGAATCCTCAAAAACTTTCAGCAGTCTTGGTGCGAATGATTGTCTTAGGGTATATAACCCTAAGGGGTGGAGGGAATATGGGTCTATGGGGAAATGTCTTAGCCCTACAAGCTTCCTCTTGGGCTAGTTCTATCTTCCTGATTTTCTCAAAGGTCTTCTCATGAAGAGATGGGAACTTTTCTATGAGTTGGTACAAGGGTCTGATCATAGAAGAGATGAAACAACACTTGGACTCAAACTATAAACAAATAAACTACTTGGGATACGCAAACTAAAAGATAAAAAATGTGGAGTTGAAAGGTTTCGAATGAAGAACACCAAGAACTTCAAGAACCTTAAGAGCAGGGTCGTAAGAGAAGGTGACCGAAAGTTCATCAAAAACTTAAAAAGGGGGTTATTTCTGGCTAAAACAACCTCTGAGAAGCCCAAAGTAATCCCAAAGCCACTCAACCACCACTATCTTATCCCTACAGCCACCTAACTAACGAAAAAACCCTCGCCAAAAAACATAAAATGATGTAAAAAATTTTGAAATGAAAAATAATTACTGGAAATGGAAAAGAAGGGTTGAAAAATATACTTGGCAAGTTGGGAAGGAGAGAAGAAGAGACTTTGAAGAAAAAGAAACCTTCAAATGCAGTCAACAATGGAAAATTGAAGGAAATGGAAGTCGCAGTTGCAGAGAGAGAACTCAGGCAGGAAAATAAAAGAAGAAAAAAGAATAAGGATAGAGAATGGGGCTTTTAAATTTAAAACAATGATGGGGTGCGAGTCCCAATGCCCCATCATTGCCCTAGGGAGCCTCAAAGGCAGGACAGAATCACATCATCTTAGGGAACACGCTTCACTTCAGCAAGTGACATGTTTCAAGAGAATATTGGCACTTAAGGAAACACACCCTCGGCCTTCATACCCGTCAATCACTGACTCACGTAGGTAACTAAGGGTTGGGGGTGATTAATATGCCCGAAGTGCACCCTCTTAACATTGAGCAACTAACCTCGACCAGTCTCACATCTGAGGTGACCAGAAGCTTATGACAACCATGGGTAAGGTCATTTCTCACAAGGTCAGCCCAAGCCAACGTTGCAACAATCTCATACCAACCTCGATGGGTCAATAGCCGAGGTCAATAAGGTCTCATGGGCCAAATCATCTACCAACATCATCATCGTCCCAATCCGATGCTAAGGCTACCTCGTACCTAACCGCGTTCGGCCCTACTGGCAGAGGGCATCAAGTACACAAAGCAACTACATTTTAATCCACCCACCTCGTAGTTGTCCAGGCTGAGGTTGCACTAATTAATGACACAGGGTTGAGCATTTACAAACACATTTAAGGTTTGGAGCACGTGGACAAATCAGTTATAACCAAATCATTCCCCTCACGTGAGGGAATATTAACGTCATCATTATCCATATGACATCAGCCATGTGTCATTCTCATACTGGTTTGATTTTCATGCACTTGCTGATTGCAGGCTTGGGGGTACATTTCACCCCCAAGCACTACATATAGAGGTCATACTCTACCTTGTAAAGGGATCTATAATTGCAACCCCAGCTAAAACTCTATCATTTTACACAGTAGAGAGAGAAAGCTTGAGATATTGTACCCATGACCATTAGTGCCTTCTTCTAGTGATATTACTCACACCCTCATAGTGGACGTAGGCCAGATTGGCTGAACCACTTACATTCTAGTGTTCATCCTCTTATCCTCACCTCCTTCTACTATATATATATACTCTCTTGTGGTGCCATTGTTATCACTTGCTTGAGCTTTTCAACACCTCATCTGGTGGTGCTGTTTCCAGCATCATCAGACATCACCTATTTTTAGAAGCTACGTGTATTAATGAATTTGTATTATGGCATATTTTTATTACACATGAGCAAATAATCGCACACATATGAGGTGGAAATTATCTTTCTGGATACCCATGCCCTAAACTATTCGTCATGCAATTTTTTCGTTGATTTGGGGTAATTTCTTTTTAGTACTTTCGATAAGTAAATTGTGGAGTTCGGATCATTATATATATAATATATATAATCTAACAAGAATAATTTAGTAGATACTTACTCTCTCCAATCTTCAACTCATTTTGTGATTCGAAGACATAACAGGCTACTTTCTCGTATTCTATAATTTTGAGTTACATATCTTTTGGTTTCTTAAAAGGAAATTCATTTTCAAATTTTCTAGGTTCCTAGATCACTCATTCTCCATGAGGATTCAACCTCCTCAGCTCTTGTTCTGGAATATGTTACCGAGCTTATAGCTATGATTTCATAATTGCATATTCTTCAATAATTCACCCTTTAATATATCGTGTATTGTTTACATAATCTTTAAAGGTTTTTATCAAGAACTTGAAAGGATACATCCAAATATACCTAACGGGACCACACAACAAAGCCTTGTTGTATAAATGGATAAGCAGGTGGATTCTAATATTGAAGAGCGAAAAAGGAAAATATTTCTCTAATACACAAATTGTCGTGACTAAAATTGATTTCACAACTTTAATGTGCTTTTTGTTTACCACTTTTGAACAAATTATGGTAAAGAAAAAATTGATTTGCATAATTTCCTGATGGAGATCTTTGTGTTCAGAGAAGGAATGCCTAAATAGTAAATGGATTACTTGAATGATGACATGCCTGTCATGAGAGTTTATTTGTTTTAGGTCATTTTTTTGGTAGCTTACTACCTTGCGCAAATTATCTGAATAACCATTTGGAGTCTTCATGTTAAACAACATGTCTAGGAGGATATTTTTCTCACCAGTAGTCAAAGTGAAAGAAGTCGGGGGATAGAAATTCTTCCTATTATAGGATAATTTTTTAATCATTATTTATTTTCATCTTCTGTAGATTGTGGCAAGCGCTCTCTCAATACTTTGAACAGATCCTCCCAAACATGTTCCTATTCAATGTTTTACAACTTTCTTATATGTGTGAATCTCGTCAATTACATGCCTTACATATTAATCGTTCCAATATGGCAAGTCAAAAAATATTGAATATTTTGACCACACCTTCGTTTTATTAGGGTCATTCAGATCATCCCTAGATTTACACTTTAGATTTACAAATTTCAGGTTTTTGCCCACATAAGTATTCTTCATAATTACAAAATTCACCTTATCCAAAATCTATTGACTAAAAAGCCGATCAGGTTTCATTTTATGCTCGTGACTGATAGGTAAGAAGATAAAGTTGTTGTTCCTAAAAGGGTGACTGGTCGGTAGAAACCTATGATGACTCATATAACTTATCTTACCACTATGATGTAGCTAAGTGGCTTTAGTTTCCTCCCTATATATGGGACATCCATAATAAGCATGAGCATTTAACTGGACAACGTCCCATAACCAGGAAGGTCATGGATTGCCCACACCACTATTGCTTTAAGTGTGAACTCTTCACCCTTATGAGAGTCAATTGTTTCCATGCCTTTATGTCATAGCTTTTTAAGTTCTTCAATTAATGGGGCTAAGGTTATATCAATATCATCGTCGGGAGCCTTCGATCCGGGTATCAATAAAGGCAACAATGTGAACTACTTTCTCATGTGCAGTGTTAGAGGGAGACTTCAAGGCGCCATGAGAACTGGCCAATAACTTTGATTACTACTTAGATTAGTGAAAGGGTTAAACCCATCGGTTGATAATGTACGACAGACAATGCGCAGTTTCTTTGAAAATTCATTGTACCGTGCATTTAAAATTTGTCATATGATTGATTCAACTGGATGATTCACGAGATTCCCACCCACCTCGCATCTAACAAGTCATGTCATGGCCTTTTCTATCCCCAATACAATTAAAAATCACTTTAACCGTGGCCCACATGAAAAATACTTTAAAACCTTTCGTGGAACTTATGAGCACTTGGGACATTTGCAGTTTTTTCCTTTTCATTCTCACAAGCCACATATTTAGGCTCATTGCATAGAGGACACTTATCTTTCTTTTCATTCTCATTGTGGTACAATATGCAATCATAGTTTCATTCATGAAATTTTTTTTACTTCAAACCCAAACCGTTCAAGGTCTTCTTTATGCTAGGATAATTTTTCGACAACTTGTTCTCTTTTGGGAGAATGTCTTTAACCCACTTAAGAATGTTGGTTGCGCTGTGTCTTTACAAACCAAATTAGCTATTCAAATTATGAAAACCAGTCATTGCATATAAGACCGAGTGATTTTCATCAAAATCTTTAACAACGATCTTACCATATCGGATTTCAACCGTATGTATTTTCGATCTTTTGCTAATTCAACATCAACTTGTTCATTCAATTGGTCATAATACACATTATTTGTATCCATATGTTGGTGGGTTTAATGGTGGTGGACTTCGTAAGCATTGTCATTAGGCCGATCAAAGGACGATGTGTTGGAGAATCATGTACCACTTTCGCTTGGTGGGGTTCCTTTATGAGGCTGGGTACCCATAATTCTTTCGGAACATAAGGTAAATTTTTTTCTGCTTAGTAAATACATCTCAACATCTACTAAAAACTTATATTTTTTGTTCATTTAATAGGTGCATGGACACAAAATCTTATAACTTTTAAGATTTCTATAAGCGTATTTAATAAATTCTTGAACTCCATTTACATGGTTGTCTGATATTCGGTTACTCTCCCCCATCCACTTTTTGTACTGTGGGAAATCCATCAAATAATCTTCAAAATTCAATTATCAGCAATTAATAGGTTGAAACAACGGTCATGTTTCATACAAGAACACACAATTCACAATTCATTCAAATTATTCAACACAACTTTAACACAAATGAAACAAATTAAATTACATTAAATAAATAAATATTAATTACAAATTGTCTCAAATATTACAAATTGTCAAACATTGTTCATGTCCTAGCCTTGGCCAACAACTAATCAAACCAAGTGATAAAATAATTTGTGTAGTATTTTAGTTCTTTCCCTTCTCCACTGTTAATATGTACAATCATATCTTTGTAAATGTAATCAACCATAATCTGAGACTTACCCATCTGTAAAGGTAGATTATGTACTTGAGTTTTGAAAAATACATAGATGAGTGTGCACACGCCAATAGTCCTAATATTGGCCAGGTCCTTAAAATAGTACTGCTCGCGATAGTCACCGTGGGTGGATGATGATGATACACGACTTGTGGTAGGCAGAGGGATTAAGAAAGGGAATATTAAAGGATATAGGATTTGTGATGGGAATGTTGAAGGAGGCGGCATTTTGGTGGGGATAATAGGAAAGGAAATATAGGGAAAACCTTGGGAAGGAGGGTAGGGGTTTAGGGTTTATTGATTTGGGCTTAAGTTTTAGGTCTTAGTAAATAGGGGTTTGGGTATTTCTCACTAATTTTAAGCTTGGGAAAATTTTAGACTAACTAGTGTTTAAGAATTGAAAATATATAGACAAATACATACACATACATATACACACACATGCGCATAAATACACACACATATACGCATACACACACATTCACATACATATACACATATATATACACACTCACACAAACACACACACATATACGCATACACACACATGCATGAACAATACATAAACAACTTATATAGAGAGGGAGGTTATCAGACCTGATTGAGGGGAGAGATAGAGATAGAGATAGAGATAGAGAGAGATAAAGAGAGAGAGAGAGAGAGAGAGAGAGAGAGAGAGAGAGGAGGTTACCGGTCGTCGGAGATAGGGGGTATTGGGGTATTTCGATAGTGAGAGGGAGAGAGAGTGAAATTTTGAGTAAGGGATATAGTGAGTGAAATGACACTTGTTTTTTAATTAAAGACAGTGGTCACAACCCTGAACTATTACCACACACCGTGATGAATTAATTTTCCAACATCATCATCATGGTCACTACCTGGTTACGGACCATTACCATGGCCATGTTGATGACATGGAAAAAATAATTAGCACGGTCAATGGTTACGACCCTCGACCGTGACCATCTATTGTGACCAATTCAAAATGCTAACGGCCCAAAGATATGACCCCTATCTACTAAAAACCTTAATTTCATGGACATGGTCATGGGTTGTGACCACTATCGGAGGGAATTTTGGCTTCATAATGGTTATGGCCTTGTCACAGACCACAACCATGACCATCCTGATCACGACCCTAAGTCATGACCATCTTCAGTTTATGTCATAATGGTAAGTGGTCATGGACATGATCATGGGTTCATTGACCCTGATCAAGAATTTAAGCCGTGACCACCTTGTTATAGCCTTGGACCATGACTACTTTACCGTGGCCATTTCCAATTCATGGTGTAGTCTTAGTATTAATAACCACAAGTTATCCCTGAGACTTTCCATTTTATTTCTTCTTACCTTGTAGGATATAAAACAAAATGGACCTTTCTCAGTAACCTATACTAAACCCATATGATTGGTGACATTCTTCGTAGCTTGGATTTCTTTAAGAAGTTATGCCAGAGAAAAATCAAACTTGTTCATAAAATAGTTTAGGATAAACTATTTAAATGAATCCAACAGTGATCGGAGCCCAAATACGACTTGGGTTCATCATCGATTTTAGATCCAAGAACCTCTAGTTTTCCCAAAATGGACATCATCTTAAGAACATGCTCACGTACAGGAGTACCCTCTAAAATCTTGATGATAACTAGCCTTTTCATAGCATCCAGCCTTGCGGCATGGTTTTAATCATCAAATATATCCTTGAGGTTCAAAATCTTATCATAAGTTATTGAGATGTGTTGATGCTTGTATGGCAACACATTGGTCATAGAGGCCACTATATAGCAATGAGCCATCTGATCAACCTTTTTCCACCTTTTGATATTCTTTGGCATCCCTTTTGAATGCCTCTTCCTCAAGCTTGGAAATGAAAGTTTCATACCAAGACAAATTTATAACCCTTAGCAGTAAGGACAATGTTTGGGTTTATTTTCCAGTTAATGTATCTCATGCCGGTTAGTTCGTTGTCCTTTAATATGTAAGCAAGTGGGTTGAATGAAGAGACCTGAAATATGATAATCATAAATTTCAAAAACAGAATGAATCTTAATATAGCATGTGAAGATAAACTTTAGATTTGATTTTAATTTGGCATCCCTCACCGCCACATAAAATAAATTCCATCAAATATCCTAATTCCCTTATGAAATCAGTTTTATCGATGGGAGCTTAAATTACTTCACCTTGAACTAGACAAACTTTAGTCTTTGAATTATTTACTCCTGACAGTTCCGGAACTTATTTCAAACATAAATGAATAGTCAATGTGTTTTGGTCCCACACGTAATGTTAGTGACTCTGATGAGGAGGATATCATTAGTTGTGTCTAAGTGTATACCATCGGTTTGTTTAATGAAATTAAACATGATTGTGTAGGACTTCGTTAATGGGAGGACCAAACATACTCACATTTTATTTATATAAACTATCACTTAAGAATTTTAAATTTTTTGTGATTTTGCGATTAAAATTATTTGATGTGGGGATTTATCATGTTAACGCAAGGAATTAGTTACATCACAATTTTAAAATACCATTGGATATTATGGAATTGATCCTGAAACCCCTCTCCCACTTAGTAATTAAAAAACTTGAGGGTTTTAGAAAAATAATTATTCAATTCTAAAAGATCGAATTAAATCCTTTATAATTTTCCAATGTACTTGTACAAATTAATTTTCTCGATCTCACCATTTTAATTTTTCAAAATAGTTTTTTTAAATTAAAATAAAAACCTAAAGAAATCAATTTAATTTATACTTTTAAATTAATTACCTGATAAATTCAATTTAGTAAAGAATAAATAAAAGAATTTTCCAAAAAAACAGTGTTCAAGGCCAATCCCAAAAAATATCCATATTGTTCATAAAATCAGGTGTTCTTAATTAATAAATTAATTAGCATACAAAAATATCAACATGCAATATATTAGAATTATGATAAAACAAAATAATAAAGCAATCATAATTCAAATAGGAAACTATTTCCCTTTCTATCATGGCCCAGAATTCCTCTTGAAGTACAACACTTCAGGACTAAGAATACTTCTTAGAGAAGACTTCCTTTTGACGTAGGGTCCCACTCGAAGTAGATTTGAATTAGAGAAGGAGTTCTTGATGCTCTTTTCTTCTAAAAATAGTTCATTTAATCTGGGAAGAAGAATGAAAAAGAACCACCATGAAAATTGACGAGAAAACACCACAAAATGAACAACCTACCACACTCTACTGATGTTGGATCGTACTGTCTGTCACGAAATTGATCCAGCACCTTTTCGGATCGATCTGACCATGTAGCATAAATGTCTTGTCTTATTTATGGAAATCGTATGCAAAAATTTCCATAACCCATCCAAAAGTGGATGCAACGTGAGACACATGAATTGTATGTGCCTGAAGTAATTCATGAACTATGATTTTATTGGGGATTGATATATGCGGAATAAAAAATTTCATCCCTATCTCTTTGATTAAACATACAAAAAAGGGTAAAAGAAAATACTAGGTTTGAAAACCAAACTTGGGGTTTGGAATATAATACCTTTGTTGATTCGATTGTGTAACGTCCCGACCCAGATTTATGGGTTACCAGTGAGTTAACTAAGTTCGACCTGAGTGTTAGGTGTGAAGTGCAATGGAACAACGTATATAATATTTCAATCCAATTATATTTTAATTGATGTTTCACTTGTTTATCATGTGATTTTAGTTTCAAGATAAACTACGTGAGGGACCCGTAGAGAGCACCATGAGATCCAAGTAAACAAAGCTACATGTAGTAATAGATATAAGCCTATGCCCGGTGGGATTTATACAAATAGTATAGAAACGAATAATAGAAAGGAATACTCACACCCTATAATCACATGTATATATATATATATATATATATATATATATATATATATATATACCTTTGGTAAATATACATACCAATGTATTTATTGTTTTATTTTCAAAAAGTCTTACTTATCTAGATTAGTTTACCTTAATCTAGAAAAGACTTCATCTATTCATACTTTAGCATTTTAAATTTATTTAACACTCCCGGTTCAACACTTGAAACATTTCACTTGATTTATTCGAACCCATTCCATTACCGCAATTTACTCTTTTATTCATTCCAATACCATTTAGTATTTTCATTGAAAATCGTCATTTCAACAGACCTAGTCCCCATGTTAGAAAATACTTACTTAATCTTTGAAAATCCCTTTCACAACACATTCTTTTATTAAGTATGGGTTTAACCATTTAGGTTACTTAAGCACACATTTATTTACTCCCTTTAACCCTTTTCGCTTCTTTATGGACATTAATAAAATTATGCATTTACTTATCCATTTCACTTTTACCGGAACATTTATTACATCCATTCAAGTTTGGTTGATTTATATGTCACCACACAACCCATTTCTTGATATATTCCATATTTTCTTTATCTTTTTCTCAGAATCTTTCAATATTGTATACTTACACGGGCTGCACACCAACGACTATACGCACCATATGCTCTGGCCTGTGATTTAGACCTTTTCACCCAAGGGCTCCGGGCCCTTCTTACTTTATCCTGGTGTAATCTGAGTTCCTTTAATGTGTTTTAACATTTTACAAATATCCACATTATTCCATTTCCTTACCTTTACTTTATTGAAGCCAAAATCCGGACTTAACTGTCCGTTTTTCCATTAACACTTGAAAAAAATGATTTCTTTCTCGTTTAAGTCCTTTAAGTCCTTTATGCCAAAATCATTTATTCCTTTTAGGACTTAATTCAATTTCAACCATACTAATATAAAAATATTCATTACATTTTTATTCCTTAAATATTTTCCACTTTAAGTAAACTACCAATTTACCCTTTCCGTGCCAAATTTGCAATTAAATCGTTTAACTAGTGATATTTTCCCAAAATGGTTATTAAGTTTCCAACTTAACATTTTAAAAACCTTTTAACCATTTTAACACTTGTTCAATATCAGAATTATCCCACTTTCTTACTTTATACTTTGACATCTTCAATACATAAAATCACTTCTACAAATTAAAGTCCCATTTTCTCAACATTTGAAATACAGACTTTAAATTTTGCATCTTAACACCCACTTCACTTCTATTCACACATTTAACCCCTTTAACTTTCATTATCCACTTTTACACCACAATTTATCTAAAATTATATCTTTCACACATTTTAACATTTAACCCACTTTACTTTCTAAATGAATTTTACTTAGTTAGAATATGCATTTAACATGGAAATCTCTTTTTCTTATATATCTTAATTTATTGATATAAGAAATAATCCTTTAATCTCATAAAATGGTTCAAACAAACCAAATACAATTTTATTGACTAAAGCCACATTCTTTCCCTCTAAAACACCATTATAAAATATTTTCTTACATAAAATGTTTAAGACATATATTCTGAAAATTTATTCACTTTAAAACCATTTTAAATCATCCTTTTTGAAACCCATTTTCAAACAAATGATAAGACAACTACTATCCAACACTTAAATGCAAACTAACATCAATCCTACATATATTTAGTCTAATATATGTAACTAAACATACTGAATTCATACTAAACTAAACAAATATAAATCAGAGTTAGTTTACCTACCTTGATGTGCTCCAAAAATGGTGGAAATTATGAAGAAGATGGAGGACCCCCACCTCCAAAGGTATCCTTAAGGGGGGCTCTAAAAGCCCTCTTAAACTTGACTCTATTGTTACTCCAAGAATGCTCCAAATGATGCTCCACGAATTTCTTATTCATCCTTAAAATACCTTCTACAAATACCCATAAACCATGCAAAGAATACTCTATTCTTCACACCAATAATCTATATATGGTTTACTAAGGTAATATAAGGTGTTTAGAGGCTTAAGGGTGATGGTTTTCATGGTGTATGTAGTAGTTAATGTGGGTGGTTTCAACCCTTAATAAGCCTGGCCATAAAACCTTCAATGGGAACTTCTAAATTAGAGAGAGAGGGGGGGGGGGGGGGGGGGGGAGGAAGGATATATATATATATATACTAGCGGAATGCGAAAATTTCAAAAGCACGTAATTACAAAACGGTGAAAATTTTCGAAGTACGTAATTGCAAAACGGCAAAAAAAGAGTAATTTATAACAATTGACCATAAGCTCTTTTGTTTACAAACAACAAATAGTCCAACAACATTCAAATAATCTAAATTCATCAAACAAATTCACATATAATATGAAGTATACAATATTCATCAAATAAATTCTCATTGTGTCTCAAAAAAACGAAGTGTCAAGTTTTAAAAAAATTGGGCAAAGTCTCCTTTGTTTATTGGACTATCCACCCTTCTCAAGCGATAACGACAAATCCAATAATATAAAAAAACAAATTCGCCTAACAAAAGCTTCAATAAATGTCCAATAATTACCATAGCAGTCATGTATTAGCTCCGTAGCAGCCCCATAGAAGTCCCGTAGCAGCCCAATAAAAGTCCCGTAGCAGCCCCATAGAAGTCCCGTAGCATAAAAATTAAGTCTATGTTTGATTGGTCTTGGATTAAAACCTGAAATGAAAAGAAAAAAAATTAGTTTGTTTCCAAAAACATTGTACGTTAGCTATATAGGATGTGGTGTGGGGTGGGGTGGGGTGGGGGGAGATACACATCAATCCGAATTACTAAGAAAATTAAAAATAAGCACCCAACTTAAAAACCTAATTCAAAAAACACATTTGTGCGTGAGTGTGATCTGTGTGTGTCATCTTGAAACTCATGTATGTTTAATTAAACATACTTTAGTCACTGGATTTCAATGTCCCCAAGCAACCCCGAAATCATCTATATGAAACCTTAAATATAGATAGTGTGAAATGGATCAAAAACAATTTGATAACATCATATCACGAATACAAAATGTAAAAATGAAAAATAAATGAAAACCAATCCAAGTAGGCAATATGTAAACCTCGATCCGCTTGCTTTCAATTCGTAAACCTCACCCGCTCTTCTCATCTTCCTCGTCTCCCTCAAACCATGCTTTTCAAGGCTGCAACATGATCAACTTCTATGCATTAAATATAAGTTACAACTAATGCAGGAGAATATAACGATAAAATATTTTCTCAAAAGAGAGTAATTAACAAAACTTATAAAATAAACATGATCAACTTCTATGTTAAACTGAGACACCATACGTATCAGGTTTATGACATTCAGATGAGAGTAGTGTAATTACAACACCTGAAAAACTAAGAGTGGAAATAAGAACTAAAGTGCCAAAAGTAATTTGAATGAATCTGAATACAAATTAAAAGCGGAAAATAACAATTAAATCAGAATTAGATTTGAATTGGTGGTACATTTCCAAATAGTTTCTTTGTGAGCATAATTAGTTTTTTATAACAAATTTCTAGATTGTTTTTACTTAATGTCGTGTCTACTTTAGTAACCGTTAGAACTTTAGGCCTCAACTACCTATTTTCCTAACTTTAGGCCCCAACTTTATATATACTTATTATTTTTTATACTGAGTTGACAATCTTAAGGAAATAAGACTTGATCTCTATCATAAAAAATATGACAAAATGAAAAGAAAAGAAAACAAATAATATTTAGCGAGAACATTTCTTTGTTTTAAAAAAATAAAGTGTCAAAGTTTTAAAAAAAATGGGCAGAGTCTCCTTTGTTTATTGGACTATCCACCCTGTTTAAGGGGAAACAACAAATCCAACAATATAAAAAAAAATCCCAAATTGGATGTAATCCAACAATATAAAAACATCCACAAAGTCTCACATATTGATGCAATTCAAATAATAGGAATGGAAAAAATTGAATACAAAAATGGGATTCAATAAACATCATAAAAAGTAATAGTAATTATCCATTCCAATATGGAGAAGATTTGGGAACAAACAATTAATAACCGCCCCAAACATTATTTATAAAAAAAATGTACCTGAATATGTGTTATTTATGCAAAATAATTGCTTAAATGAGTCCATCTTCCGCCTGAGATGCATCAGAAAGAAAAGTAGTAAGCCAATAACTAAAATACACGCCAAATAAATTAAATTAGAACAAAAAAAAAATCAAACTTAGATGGCATTACCGGAAACACACCCAATGGTTACCTCCAACACATTCATTATATAATGACATAAATCCACGAATTTCACCAAAACATGTCCCATGAATTTAATTTGGTTTGATTTAACTTGTTCACTCTCTTTGTATCAAATCATATATTTTCTAAAAGGTTTCCCAAAAAAATCAGTTGATTATTTTTTCAAGCATGTGGAATTCAACATATGAAAAAAAAAAATCTTCAAGAACTACTAAATTCCTAAATTATAAAAGAAAAAGTAGAAACTAACAAAAATTATTCAAAATCAAAAAATACTCACAGTATTGGAAGTTATCTCTGAATAACCCAACCCTTAAACTATTGAAAAAGTAAAAAACACTCCCAAACTCCTAAAAAATACTCACAGTATTGAGTTTTTTGTCTTAATCTCGTAAATCAATGTAGCATCTACCGCTCTTCTGCTCCATTTCATCAAACTCCTAAAAAATTAAGAGAAAACTAACTCAAATAGCAGAAAATTAGAAAATGACAACAACATAACAACTTACGCCTGTTTAACTGTTATCTCAATATTACACCTCAAATTAGATTTTAACACTAAAAATTTACATGTCTTGAATAACAACTAATAACTAAATGTAAAAGATTCCAAAAAATATGGAAAGCTTAGATTTAAAGAATATGGTAAGAATTTTATCACCCCTCACAGTTATCACTAACGTTAAAATAAACTTCAATTTTGCACACTAATTCTTATTACAGTTTGAGAAAAAACTACACCTACCATATCAATTATTTTTTTCCTCATATATTGGAAAATAGGACCTGCTATTAAGGCTCTATGCTACTAATTGTGATGACGTTAATGGAAAAAGTGGTAGATGTCAGAGAAGAAGATCCCGTGGTGGAACAATTGACTAAACACTGCATGTTCTACTAAATTTGGCATATCTCCAGAGCGAACATAAATTCCTTACCAATTCTAAAGTAAGATCAAACCATATAGAAACATATATGCATAATATGCATAATATACATAATATGCATAATATATGCATATATATGCAATGCATAATTACGGTCCCACTATATCATAGAGAAACAGGTAAAAGCATATTTATTCACATCCAATTGTCAATAAAATTTCATACATTAACAAATACATACTTTAACAAATATTAACTTCGTCTCAAGATAGAGACTTACCCGTTGCAAATATTAACAATGGAGTGAGCAGTCTTGAAAGAGAGAGAGAGAGAGAGAGAAAGGGGAATGCAAAAGAAATGTTTTGGATGCTTAGTTTAAGAACAAAGACATCAGTAACTAAAAATCAATTAAGAGAGGAGTGCATTAGATAATTTCCAAATTAATGGCATGAACTCAATTTAACTCGCAAATAAAAAAGAAAATCAAGAGTTCAAGAGCTCACATTGGGGAAGCAGGGTGGAACAGAGCACCAACATTCAGATTACAATCATAGTACCATCTTTACAACATAAGTGTCTTTACAATATTTTGCTGTGACAAAACAAAAAAGGAAGTAAATAAATAAAACTCTTTGGTAGTAATGTAACTTGAAATTAGTTGGTAGCAATGTAAAAAGTTTGTTGGTAGCAATGTGTAATGTAAAAAAAGAATATTAGACATACAAAAGGAAATTGTTAAATGAAACAAACCTCTTGCAAATTGCCTAGGTGTATATGATTAGTAGAATAAAACCAAATCAAAATTTCAAAAAACCCTAAAAAACAACTATCTCTATAAATTATAAAAAACATATAGGAACATAAAACTGTAACCCCCAAAGAAAGAACCCAAATTAAATTTGAAAAATCCCTAAAAAGCACTTAAAGGAGAATAAAAATGCAACCCCAAAACAAATTATCATATCTTAAAAAACATTGAGCCTAAACTTAATTGACAGCTCTGCAAAATGAAACCAAAATCGCACCATTTATGTGGGCCTTTGCACCATTAGATCATGAAAAAAATGGGAAATTAAGAAAAGAAGGACGAAAAACGTTGCACCATGTATGTGGGTCTTTGCACCATCAGATCTCGCACCATGTATGTGGGCCTTTGCACCATCAGATCTCGCACCAAAATCGCACCAAGACAGATAAAAAAAATGGGAAATTAAGAAATGAAGGACGATTGAGGGGGCAACGTAGATAGGAGGTGGGGGCTGCGACAAAGAGGGAGGGATAGGGGGAGCATCGGATCTGGAAAAATCTCACCAGAAAGGGAGGGCGAGGGGGTCTCGGAGCAGAGGAGGGCGGCAACGGAGCAGGAGGTGGGGGCTGGGGCAGAGAGGGAGGGAGAGGGGGAGCGTCGGATCTGGAAAGATCGCACCAGAAAGGGAGGGTGACGGGGTCGCGGAGCAGGGAGTGGAAAGAGGGAAGGGGGAACCAAGGAGTGTAGCGGGGAGGGGAGAGGCGGATCGTGGGGAAGAAAGGAAACGGGGGTAGGGAAAAGAAGGAGAAACAGGGTGATTTTTTGTTGGACGAAAATGAGAGTGGGCAACGCAGCGAGGAAGGGGATGTTTTTTTCAATATGCCATGTCACAATGGGTATAATCCTACATGGCATAATCTCAAACCATTAGATCGCCCCCAAAAAATTTCTCCCAACCGTTGATTTTTTGGAACAGTAAAACACTCCCCTCTCATATAATATATATATATATATATATATATATAGAGAGAGAGAGAGAGAGAGAGAGACTAAATAATCTGATGGAGTGTTTTCTCCTCACACTTACACAATTTCCTTGTTGTAATCCAAGCCAGTGAGTTATTACCTTAACAAGGAACCTCATAAACCTAAGGCCTTCCTATATTATGTATTTTTTCCCCACAATTTGACAGCGCACAAGATCTTAAGGCTGGTATAGAGAAAGCATTTAAAATGACCCCCGCCTAGGCTATATCTTCTAGGCACGTTCGATCGGCTAGGGACCCTCGATCGATCGGACTTGGTGGAAAAAACCTTTTCTTTTTAAAATTTTGACCCCATGATATTTATATTTATATTTTTAGCACGTTAAATCTTTGGTTAAAGTATTTTTATCCGCAATGAAGAGTCCTATAAAAATTGCTCAAGTTTCCATTTATATGTCGTGTACCGCTACAAAGTGCATCATATTAACCATGATCCTGTCACCTCCGTTCCTTGACCAATTTGTATTACACTATATTAATATATTAATTGTAACTATACAGGTTCAAATTACACCCCATGCAGACCATGCAACGTGGAATCTTCTTGTTAACCCCTATGCGTGATCTGTCACCGTATGTACAATTCTACTTCAATCTTTTATGTATTTATTTCTTCAATAATTTCTTCGAATAAACTATTCAAATTATAATAAAAATAATTATTTCTAGAGCGGGGTATTACAGATTGTGGTCCGATATGGAGAAAGGTATTTGAAGAAGATGAGGGGCTGCTTATTTTGGATCTCCAAAATATAGATTGAATGCTCAAAGATAAATAATAAAATTGTCTTTCAAATAAATACTCTAAAATCCCAAATTACTCATCTCATAATTTATTTTCTTTCTTTATTTAATCATAATTAATTTCATAAAATAATTATGACCGCACTCGAATTTAATTATTAAAAAAATACTCGAATATAATGGGGTCTTATTTGTAAAGTTGATTATGGTACATAATATGATTCCCCACGTTAATCTTCATATACCCTATTTGTAAAATTATTTTTTTTTCAAATTAACTTTAATCATATTTAATTAATTCCTTAATTCGGAAACTTAACTTATTTTTTTACTCCACAGAATTATTAAATAATCCAATGATTATGTTTAACTGGGGAAATAAATCTTATAAGTATATCAAAGGGGTATCACAATCCAAGGTATCCCCTGGATGTGAATTCCTCTTAATTTTGATCTTAGACCTACTAAGACAACTATTACCCAATATGCGGGGATCTATGGACCTCATATAAAATCATATCGTAACCATAACAATCAAATTAATATTTGAGAAAATGTCTCAATCCTCGTAACTCCCTGGATTAAAAATCTACGCACCATTTGCAAATGATGTGAGATTACCTAAGTCTAATTAAGATAAACCTCAAACATAAATCTCATGGGGGTACTGTTCATAGCATTCTTAGATGTACCAATCATAATTCTCTTTTGAACTATCACACAATTTCTTGAACTATTTGACAGGCTCCCATTGTTTGAGATAAACAACTAATATTGTATCGCAAACGTTTCGATAGGATGTCAACTCCCTATCTAGGTTGTGAATTTTTTTAATAGTGCTAGAATCGGAATTTAAATTACTTGTGATCAAGCAAAACCCAACTCACGGAAATTACTACTAAGCATGATTGATCGACATATCAAATAATATATTTAAAGAACATAAATACATATCATCCTCACAAATATGATTCTCATTTAAAAAGGAATAAGACAATCCTTTTATTAATTAAAATAAAATGCGATTACATGATTTTAAGAATAAAACCCCAACAAACCATAACCCCAACAACAATAGCTTCAATAATTATTTTGACAAATTGTGGTGGAAATCCTTGTTCAACCACTTGATCCACCCTCTACCCTTCATTCCTCATCGAATCCTCCTCATCTTGATCATTTTTCACTCCTCCATATCAAGGGTAGAACAAACAGTTTCAAGACATGCGTCATTGTGATACAAGAGTACAAAATTCAATTGCATGATTTATATCAATAATAATAAAATCGATGGTAAAAAAAACGGCCTCACACAGATAAGGATCGATATCATGCTTTTATAATATGTAAATTCCACATTTAGGGCTATCAGACCCAAATATACTATTTACGGGAATCCAAAAATTAATAATAAATGTAAGTGTGTAAAATAACATACAAAGTTTAAAGAAACATTAGGATATATGAAATAATACAAAAATGACAATAAATAATACCAATATATCCATTGATGAAAAAATAAACTAGAGCAAAATAACTGGTCCAACTAGAATATAGTAAATGAATACAACTTGGGAATACTATAAACTAATAACCTAAAATAAGATATGAACAATGTTTGAGAGATATAATACTAATATTTGAAGGCATGTACACTACATCTCCTCAACTATAGAAAAACATTAAAAAAATTACTGATGTCATGCTAATGCCCCTAGTATTACATCATCGTAACTTTAAAAGATAAACCATAAAATATGGTTTAAGCCCACAAGAAGTAATACCTTACATCCTCCCAAACAAAGATAATAATTAACAATATAAAAACCATGCCATCCTCATTATGTAACAACATTACCCAAATCGTAAGGATAAGAATAATCTGATGTTAATATAGAACATATAATGAGTGATAATAAACCATAAATATGTTTCATGTAATCTCGATAATCTTTGTAATCTTTACCCTTTGGGATGGTAACAAGAAGTGTTAAATGTTAAATCTCACTTTCGAAACCTAGGATAGTAGAACTAAGAAAACTCCCACCAAGAACCTAATAACGAATAACTAACTATCAAAGCATCCATAAGTATATACTTATACACGAACCACTCAAGTCTAAAAGACAATCCTAAAATATTGTAGCATCTCATAATCTCTAAGTTCCCAACTAAGTTGAACCTCATGCGTGGATCATATAATCCAAATAAGGAAACTGTCATACACTTTTCAATTTAGTTGATATAGTTTCCATGATCTAAGATAGTACTAGACCACAT
The DNA here is from genome assembly GCA_949130495.1 of Sambucus nigra. Lineage (NCBI taxonomy): Eukaryota > Viridiplantae > Streptophyta > Magnoliopsida > Dipsacales > Adoxaceae > Sambucus > Sambucus nigra. The sequence goes on from OX422212.1 coordinate 155,164,848, forward strand.
GCATAACAATGCATAACACACAAAACACAACTGTTACCAATTAGCAATTCATTCTACTAAGTACTATACACAAAACCACACAACAGTTGGTTCCACACAATGTCTTGGAATAATCCCAACAAGAGTATAACATACCCTTGATCATCAATAGTTGGGAATTCTTCTAGCTCACAAGTCAAACAAATACAATAATTTATAGGGAACTCAAATAGACCACTTCATATTATAACATATATTAGCATACTCAATCACCCCACTAATTACCATAGTCACTACAAAAACACATAATATGAACAACCGTTCATATAGGGTAGTCTCATTATCGACAAGTGTTGTCTCACGAAGGTCTACTCCCGAAAACTATTGTATATGTTTATTCCTGACTAAAGGATGTACAACCTCCTAAAGCTCCAGAACACCTAAAAGGAAATTACTAAGTCATCCATACTTATATATGAAAGGTATGTTCACGGAGACAAGATAAATATAAATAAATAATTATTCAATAGTGAGAACTATCCCAAATGTATCCTAACTCTTGATTAACACCCATAATACACTACCATGACAAACATAATGTCCATAAAATTAATTAATGACACGATAATAAACATTACCTAAAACTTATCTTAATTTGTAAGCAAACACATAGCACCTCGTATACGACAAAATCTTTATATTAGTACCATAATCTTGACACTACCTAAATTAATCATAAGATTAAATCCATGCATAGTCTGCCCCTAGTAGAATACCCTCGAGTGGATACTAGAGCATTAACATATCCCTTACCTATTTCTAGGCTCTAGATTAATGACCATAATCCATAAATACATCATTTTAATGTTTATAAGCCATGTCTGGGTACTAACCCTAGGTTGTAACACCTCGTGTTTTATTAATTGACTTTAATTAATTTGGAGAAAAATAAAATCTTTGAGTTACTGGCCTTTAATAATTTAACTTGGTTTTATTAGTAAAATTTTCAATCGGGAATTAATTCGGGTCTTTTATAAAAAGGTTATAAGAATTTTTATCATTTAACTGGAAGGTGCGTTTTTAAGAATAACTATCAGATTAAAAAGTCGGATTTAAAAGATTTTTTTTTTGGATGTGGGGTCATTCAAATGACATCATATGTCATTCCAATGACAGAGGCGACGGATGGATTGGAGAGTCATAATCATATTTTAACTCTTAAACCCTTTATATACTAAACTGATATGGGGATGGGACTTCAAAAATCACTTTTCTCTCAAACTTTCTCCAGAAAGCTTTCCCAAATCTATTTCCTCTCATCTTCTAACATGTTTTATATATTCAATTCTAGAGGGGTTTAACCTTGTACTCAGATTTTTATCCAACAAATTACAGGCATGAATACTCTATTCTTTTCCTTTAGTATTATGCATTTTAAGTGTTGCCTAAACCTTAATTTAATATTTTTTTAAAATCAATTAATAATCTAATTAGAGAAAGTGGAGACATAAAACTTGGGGTTATTTTTATGAAATCTTTTAATATGATTAATATTCATAACCCGTGGGTACATAGGATTTATGAGTGGATTTTGGGTTCTGTTGGTGTAGGTTGCATGTATAAAAACCCTAGTTTTGAAATAAATGAATTTGGGGGCGTATAACTCACGTAATTTGTATAGAGACGATGAAATTGAAATTTTGTTGTACTAATGAGGAAATCTCGGTCTATTTAATTGAAAATAATTAAATGAGATTAATTGGGTGTTTATGACGTTGTATAAATTACATTGAGATTTAATTGAATTGGACTATCATGCGTAGATTTATACGTTGATTAATTATGGTTTTTTGCGTGACTTGTTGGTATCATTTAATTGCCCTTTTGTGATGACGGGTTGTTGGGTATTTACGCTCTCCCTATATTTTAGGATGCACAAATGATGTAAGCCTTATTTTTTTACGGATGAACCGTGACATGAATAGTAAGAGTGAACACTAGTATGAACAGTAACTTTTTGAATCATTCCTCAAGTTCAGAGTACTACAGGTTACTGTAGCAGCCGAGTCAAGCCTAAAAACACCAACATAAGGGCAACAATGGAAACACAAAAGACATCGGAAATTTTAAAAATTTAAGATCATTCTAGAGTTCAATCAGATATTCATATCAATATTTTTCATAAAAATAAATCCTCAAGGATCCTTTGATGATATATCAAAACATAATAAGAATATTATCTAAGTACTCAAAGTGGTTAACCTGGAAGATATAATAAAAACTTTAAATTTTATTACTGGAAATGTAACATGAGTTTACACACTATTTAATTTACAAGTGATAATCAAAAGTAAAATCCATAATTTAAACATAATAAAAAACTTACAATTCAAGATAATATATACTACTATTGTTGCTGGAATGTGGTCGAAAAATTGACCGGAGATTTGAGAGAGAGAGCTTCGTTGCCATGGGTTATGGAATTTCTATGTGTGTCGTAGTTATTCTCGTGTATTGGAATGAAGGAAGGATGCCTTTTTATAGGAGGCTGGAGGTTTCGGACTATAAATCATATGATAACTTTTATGGAGATGCGGGAAAGGCCTCGTTTTGTTTTTTTTTTTTTTTATGGAAAATGGAAAATCCTTATGATTTAAAAAAAAAAGGATTCTCATACATCATATGTATATAAATAAATACAGTTTTCTTTCTATTTTATGGATCTTCTCTTATGGATGCTTTTGATAAAGTAAAAAAGGGTGCTGATACCATGTGCCCTAACGGAACATATTAAGAACCCAAAAATAGTAAGAACAAAGTTCCAACATATATTTAATAGGGCGCATATACTCATGTGGATATTTAATACTTACTATTTTGAGGCTCGTAACATGTGCCATAAGGGAATGCTTTTACTTGATGGTGTAATTATAGAGAATGCCTATTTTTGTCATCTATAAGTAGATGCATTATTCTAGGTGACTTTGATGTTGCCTTTGATCGAAGTGCTCCTTTTTACCCGGGATAGGTTGTCAATTTATGGGAAGTCCTTGTGAGTCTGCGCTTATCAACTTTTATTCGCTGTGGATTATGTTTTAGGGGTGATTTTTTATTTATTTTCCTAAGAAATGGTGTGGATCGTGTGTCCTTCCCACTAGGAGTCTAATTGTTTCTTTGAAGGGTACCTTCCATTTTGTTTTATTTCTTAAATAACGATAAGCATGCGGAGTTCTAAAATGATTTAGGGCATCATTTATTACTTGACATTTAGTCTATTAATCCCGTGTTTAGTCCTTATGATGGTAGATACAACAACTATTCAATTAGTGTTTCCACATGTGGGGTACTTGGTGTTTATTTAGACCGAGCCCGAACTGATATCTAAAATTGCCTATGTATCTCAAATTAAAACACAATGATGTGTCTATTCTTTGAATTTCTATGATAATATTTATAATGGAGAATCTAGTCTTCGTAGTTTTATCGAATGAAAGAGTTGGGGGCTAGAATTTTTAGTTCACTCCAAAAGAGAAGTTGATGGCTTAAGTAGATGTTTTGTTATGGGGGTAGGAATGTGTTTGGGGCTATATGATTCTATGTTCATGATCGAATCGATTATTTTGGTTTCGAATCAATTTCTTCCCTTATCTATAGAAGGTATAGGGAAACAATTTCTTCAATCTATTGAGATTTAAAGGTTAGGAGAATGTAATTCCACCGAGTTCGGGTAAGGTAGCTGCTCCATCGAAGTTTATTTTGGCGAAAAGGTAGGTCCCTCCCTAATGGGGTGCAAATTTCCTCCCGAAGATCAAGCAAGTTTGAGATTATCTGTTAGGAATAGGTTTCCTTCTTTAATGTTTTGTCTTTTGGCCCTTTTATTAAATGACCGAGTGATCCTTTATTTGTAGCCTTGAATGTGGGAAGAAAGATTTAGTATTCTTTTTCAGAAAAATGGCTAGTTTATTGTATGGATCATGTACCTAATTGACTTCTACGACCTGGATTTTATCATAACCATGAGGGATGGTATCTAAAGTTCTATGGTTTGGACCGATACCATGCCATAAACCAATGACTGGGGGGTGGCCCTTTTCACATTTATTTTGGTAGTGCGATAATCCCAGAGTCTAAACATGAGCTTCTCTAATTATTCACTATAAGTCTCCAACATTTTGCTGATGATATTCTTTGTAAGGACACAAATTTTCAATTGAGTCCTTTGTTGTTTTGGCTCAATTCTGGACAAAAACATTTGAGTTATAGGATAGAGTTCTTGATCACCCTTCAAGCCCATGACATTCTAAAGTTGAAGACGTAGCGACCAAGTTCATAAATATTCATCCAATGCCGTGTTTGTAGTGCCTTGTTTCTACGTCAACAACATTTATTCCGTTTACTCCTAAGGTATGAATGCATAATATATTTATATAGGACCTTAGAACAAGTTTATTGGGTGTAATTTATAATTTTTATAAATTAATTTTAACGACTTTGTTTTTAATCAGAAAATATTTTTTAGAACTTTCCATAAAAAGGTTTGGGCTTAAAAATTAATATTTCATTTTTCTGACACGTCATTTGAACCACATTGGAATCTCGTTTGAACGATATTGCAGGTCATTTGAACGAACTGGCGCCAGATCGTTCGAACGAGATTTTTAACGAATTTCATTTTTCCTTTTTGGAACCTCGTTAGTAAAGTCGTTCAAACGAAAATTTGCGAGAACGGTTATTTTGGGCATTTTTGACAGTTTTCCCACTTCTTTTCCCCACTATCTCTTACAGAACTACTTAGTGCGGAAACCAACTATTTTGAACTAACTTTTTCCCTATCCACCATCTCCTAGAGAGAGTTTTTAGAGAGTTCAACTTCAAAAGAAAATTTTCATGTTTTGAGAGTTATTTTCTTCAAGAAAAATTCCTTAAACACTTTTACACCCATATTGTTTATTCTAAGTTTTAATATATATGTCATTGCTTGGAGTGTTTGGCACCATGTTTTTCTCTACCGAGTTGAAGAGAAGTTTGAGTTTGCTTCTAAATCCCACAGAGAAGAAGTTTGTTTGCATTGACTTACCCACTTGGAGAAAGGCTCCTTGTTCGTGTGGGTGTGACCGCAAAAGTCCGATCGATGGATTCCGAGACCGCGGTGGAGCCTTATAGTTATTCGCTAGGCAGAGGTGTGTACAAGAACAAGCGTCGGGGCTTGGATGGAGTCAAGTGGAGTGTTGTAAGTCTTTCGTGTCTTGTACTTGTAAAACCTTACTTAGTGAATTTGTGGCTAAGGTCGTCCGAGGTTTTTTTTCGTTATGGGTTTTTCCTCGTACATTGCAGCGTAGTGGTTTATTTGGTTATTTTATCTTTTGCACAATTCACCAAGAACGCATGTTTAGCTAAAAAGATAAAATCGAGTTTAAATCACTATGTACATAATTTGGTGCTTAAATTGTTTTGGGTAATGTTTAAATTAATTTAGTTCAAGTCATTTACTTTAATTTGATAAAATATGGGTTGGCCTAATTTGCAAAAGTGATTTAATATTATTAGGCGAATTTCTAGGACTTGAGTTGAGTTAATCTGGTTTAAGTGAAATTAACATAACTGTGTATTTAATTTAATTTCACGTTGTTTAATTTTAATTTGAGATAAATTAAAATTTGGTGTGTACTTGTTTAATTGAACTATCCCGCTTCCGCATATATAAAGGTAATTACTTTGTTTCTGTAAAGAATCTTAAAATTTGGGGTCCTATCCTTTTCAAATTGGTATCAGAGCAGGATCGCTAAATTATTGCGTTTAAGATCTTTAATTTTTTTTTTGCTAAAAAAATGGAATTTTCCCCATTTTCAAAATTTCCTATCTTCGATGGTTCTAACTACGCGTATTGAAAAGCGCGCATGAAATTGGCACTAAAGTCTATCGACGAGAGGGTTTGGTTATCTATCATTAACGGGTGGTCCCCACCTACACATTTGGTAGACAATGAGCGTATCCCGAAACCCATCAATAGATGGAGTGAGAACGAATTTAAACTTGCTAACTTTAATTCCCGAGGGTTAAATGCCTTGTTTAGCGCTGTCACACCAGATGAATTCCGAGGCATTATGATGTGTAAAACCGCTAAAGAAGCTTAGGATGTTTTACAACTCACTAATGAAGGAACTAGTGTCGTTAAAGCTTCTAAACTCCAAAACCTCACCACTCAATTTGAAACCATCAAAATGAATGAAAAAGAAACTTTTGATGAATTTTATGCTAGACTTTTCGCTATTATTAATTGATCTTTTAATTTGGGAGAAAATTACCCGACAACCGAGTAGTAAAGAAAATTTTAAGGTCCCTACCCGATAGATTTATTCCAAAGGTGATCATGTGAAATTCTTTACCCACTTTAGCCTCTACGAAATTAGAAGAGCTCGTAGGTGATTTATAAACCTATGAACTAGACAAGTTTCCCTCCAAAACTAAAAAAATAGAAAAAACCGTTGCTTTGAAAGCCCGAAAGGAGGAAAAATAAGTAGTAGAGAGTGAAAGTGATAGTGACTCGAAAAATATGGCTACGTTTGCTATAAAGTTTCAAAAATTTCTTAAATTTAACAAACATAAATTTAAAAATGAATTTAAGAAATTTGAAAAATCTACGCATGAGAAAGCTGAGGAGATCCCTCAAACTAATAATGAAAACTTAAATAGGGACGAGTCAAATAGGTTTTATGGTTGTTAAAGGTATGGCCATAGGGCAAAAGAGTGCCCCACTAAACTAAGGACAGAGGGTAAGCAACCAATTTCCTACAATATAACCCATAGTGATAGTGATAATGAAGAGCGACCCGATTCCCCCACTGAGCCCAACTTTGTCGTATTTATAGCTAGTCATGTGAGTGATAGTGAGAACTCGTCTATTGATGAAATTTTAACACATGACACTTCCATGGTCAAAGTTTATGAATCCCTTATTTTTTATGGTAGTGAGAGTGGAGAAGAAAGAGAGAGTGAACGTGAAAATAAGGTTGATGTGAGTGAACCTCAAAATGATTTTCAAGAACTTTATAAAGAATCTATTAAATTAAAAAGAGCTAATTTGAAGTTAGAAGCGAGTTTAAGAGAGCGTGTCAAGGTCGTTGATTATAGTGTGTTGGTTGAAGACCCTAGGACACGTGAGAGAGCTCTTCGTGAGAAGATTGAATATTTAGAAGGCGAGAGAGATATCCTTAAGGGTTTAATGGAATCCTTGAAAAAAGAGTTTCTCGCATTTGAAGAGCTCAATATTTTATTAGAGTCTAACGTTTTCGAATTACAAAATAAATTAAAAGACTCTAGTAAAGTCAAATTTGATTTGGAGTGTCGTTAGGAGAAATTAGATAAAAATATTAGGAACTGTCCAAATTAAAAATGACACCTGTGGTTTAGGCTTCGATACTTGTAATGAATCTTCTCATAAATCCAAAACCCATGTTTTAGGGTAATCACTTAGGAAAGCCTTTAGAGATCAATCCTTAGGTACCAATTTTAATGTGTTTTTACTTGTGCTATTGTGGTCGAAAAGGTCATCTTAGGAAATTTTGTTTTGGTCTTACACGAGGTCCTAGAAAATCCCAACGTAAGGCAACCGAGGTAGCCAAGATTCCTACACCCCGAGATAGTCATTCATCATTAGTTTGGGTTAGGAGATCCGACTTGGTAGCCTTACAAGATAGGATTTTTTATCCTCGTTTACTTTCACATGCTTCCTTCCTTGCAAAATCTAAAGGTTAAATGTGTAAGTTTTGTGTGCATACTTCAGATTTTATGCTTCATGCTATAGCACCCATGATAATTGTATGCTTCTTTAATCATTTTCTAGTCTATTCTTCATGCTTAATCACATGCTAGAATAAAGTTTTTTGTTTATCTTTTGTATTACACTTCTTTTATTTTAGGTTACATTAAATGAAAAATACAAAAAGATTTTGTTTATCATTTGTTCTTTTAGTAATTCAAGATTAATGAAAAATACAAATGATTTTTATGTGTCTTTTGAGTAAATAATTTTGTTGTTTGGTTTAAAAATTTCAAAAACTCAAAAAGATTTTTTATGTGTGTGGATTTTAGTTTGACACAACTTATGTGGCATATACTTGTGTTTGAATCCCATCTTTTTCTCTCCCATGTGGCTAGAACTTTTGGTTAAGATTGTCAATCCTTAAAATGTTCTTTACCATGTTTACATGGAGTAGTTGGATTTTATGTTGATTAAATGGATTCTATTTTTATATGCCTCTATTCACACATGCACGAGCTCTCTTAAAATTTTAACTTCATATGTATATTTGATCTTTGTGAGGTGTTCTCATACCAATCTTGTCATCTACATGTTATGTGACCTAGGAGGACTAGTGCATGTCAAAATTCGTTGCACGTGAGATTTGTGAGATATAAAAATGATATATATGAATGTGCACGGGGAAGGGCTCCGAAAGGAATTATTATCCTTTATGAATAGTAAGCCACCGTTTGGAATGGACCTAAAAGAAATACGTGGTTCAAAGTCCTAAAAGAAAATATGGCATTGAAAGAAAAATAATTTGCAAAGGCCTAATTTGTATAGTTTTTTTATTCATTCAAAAGAATAATATATATGCTTATTGAGGGAGTTTGGATGATATATCAACGTTTTTCACAATGTCCGTTTATCCTAGTTGTACTTTCAATGTCATGACTCTATTGGTTTGTAGAATCATCAAAAGCCTAGGCTTTTATGCATTGTGTATGTTTGTACATTGAGTGGAATTTATGTTGTCACATGAGGTTATATTCAAATGTGATGAAGTTTGCAATCAATTGATAACTTTGTGAACATGTTTTAAGTGATTGGGTCTAAATGTAATTGTTACTAGTTCACACCCCAACACTTCCATTTCCATATGAAACATTTTTGCCATACCAGTGTGAAAAGCTTATTATATTTTGTGTCATGTCTGGTATTTATACGTAGTATATGTGACTATGAGTTAATGATATTTATTATGTTCCCATATACGAGGAATTCAATTTGTATTTGCCTTGCTTTCTAGTCCATCTATGCTTCTACTTCATGATTGATATGTATCTTGTTGCATTCTTTGTTGATATCACATGCTTAATACTTTATGTATCATATTGGTATCACTTTCTTGCATCTTAGTTGGTATCCGTTATTTCTATTGGATTAGATATGATTTTGTTGCCCATGTTCGTTAATGTTCTCATCACTTTGTGCACTATTGCATGTTTATCTTGTTATCCCATTCTATTCATCCCTTGTTTAGTTTAGGGGAGTATATGCTTTAATTGGGGGAGATAAGTTATGTTTTTATTCTTTAGCCTTTGTCTATTCCTGAACAAAAAGGGGGAGAATGATGGGGGGGAAATTGTATTTAATCCTATTATAATATTATATAAGTTTAGGAGATTTAACTTAGGGGGAGAAGGATATATTCTTAGGTTGATCATAGTTGATAAAGGGGAGAATTAATTTAGGGGGAGTAATTATTTAATTGCATTTAATATTCTTGATATTCCCTATATGTTTGATAGTTTGCTTAAGTGTGCAGGAACTCTTCTAATTGGCAACTTTCATCATCGACAAAGATATTGATCCTTGGGTATTTGATTCAAGCTATGCATTTTTTATTTTGGGTGGAGTATTTTTTTTAAGTCTGGTAGAGCTTGCCGGCCCTTTAGGATTTTTGCTGGTTTTTGTCCCGGAATAGTCAAAGGGGGAGATTTGTAAAGACACAAATTTCCAATTGAGTCCTTTGTTGTTTTGGCTCAATTCCGGACAAAAATATTTAAGTCATAGGATAGAGTTCTTGATCATCCTTCAAGCCAATGACATTCTAAAGTTCAAGACATAGCCGCCAAGTTCATAAAGCTTCATCAAATGATGTGTTTTTAGTGCCTCGTTTCTACGTCAACAATATTTGTTCCGTTTACTCTTAAGCTATGAATGCATTATATATTTATATAGGAGCTTGGAACAAGTTTTGTTGGGTGTAATTTATAATTTTTATAAATTAATTTTAACGACTTTGTTTTTACTCAGAAAATATTTTTTAGAACTTTCCATAAAAAGTTTGGGCTTAAAAATTAATATTTCATTTTTCTGACACGTCGTTCGAACCACAGTGGAATCTCATTCGAAAGAGATTGATAGGTCGTTCGAACGAACTAGCATCGTGTTCGAGCGAGATTTCCAGGTCGTTTGAACGAGATTTCTGATGAACTTCATTTTTCCTTTCTGGAACCTCGTTAGTAAAATCGTTCAAACAAAAAGTCATTCGAACAAAAATTGGCCAGAACAGTTATTTTGGGCGTTTTGGACTGTTTTCCCACTTTTCCCCGCTATCTTTTTACAGAAATACTTAGTGCGGAAACCAACTATTTTGAACAAACTTTTTCACTATCCTCCATCCCCTAGAGAGAGTTTTTAGAGAGTTCAACTTCAAAAGAAAAAGTTCATGTTTTGAGTTTTATTTTCTTGAAGAAAAATTCCTTAAACACTTTTACACCCATATTGTTTATTTCAGGTTTCAATATATATATCATTACTTGGAGTGTTTGGCACTGTGTTTTTCTCTACTGAGTTGAAGACAAGTTTGGGTTTGCTTCTAAATCCCACAAAGAAGAAGTTCGTATGCATTGACTTGCCCATTTGGAGAAAGGCTCCTTGTTCGGGTGGCGGTTACAAAAAAAGTGTGTAAAAAAAAAGCGTCGGGACTTGAACGGAGTCAAGTCGAGTGTTGTAAGTCTTTCATGTCTTGTACTTGTAAAACCATACTTAGTGAATTTGTGGCTAGGGTCGTCCAAGGTTTTTTCCCATTGTGGATTTTTCCTCGTACATCGCGGTGTAGTGGTTTATTTGGTTATTTTATCTTTTGCAAAATTCACCTAGAACGCAAGCTTAGGTAAAAAGATAAAATCTAGTTTAAATCACTATTTACATAATTTGGTGCTTAAATTAAATTGGGTAGTGTTTAAATTAATTTAGTTCAAGTCATTTACTTTAATTTGATAAAATATGGTTTGGCCTAATTTGTAAAAATGAATTAAAATGGTTACGCAAATTTCTAGGACTTGAGTTGAGTTAATTTGGTTTAAGTGAAATTGACATAAGTGTGTATTTAATTTAATTTCACGTTGTTTAATTTTAATTTGAGATAAATTAAAATTTGGTGTGTACTTGTTTAATTGAACCATCTCGCTTCCGCATCAAAAAAGGAAATTACTTTGTTTGTGTAAAGAATCTAAAAATTGGGGGTCCTATCCTATTCAAATTGGTATCGGAGCAGGATCGCTAAATTATTGCGTTTAAGATCCTTTCATTTTTTTTGGCTAAAAGTGGAATTTTCCCCATTTTCAAAAATTTCCTATTTTCGATGGTTCTAAGTACGCGTATTGGAGAGCGCGCATAAAATCGGCTCTAAAGTCTATCGAAGAGAAGGTTTGGTTGTCTGTCGTTAACGGGTGGTCCCCACCTACACGTTTGGTAGACAATGAGCGTACCCCAAAACCCGACGATAGATGGAATGAGAACTAATTTAAACTTGCTGATTTTAATTCCCGAGGTTTAAAAGCCTTGTTTAGCGCTGTCACACCGGATGAATTCTGACGCATTATGACGTGCGAAACCACTAAAAAAGCTTGGGATGTTTTATAACTCACTCATGAAGGAACTAGTGTCGTTAAAGCTTCTAAACTCCAAAACCTCACCACTCAATTTGAAACCATCAAAATCAAAGAAAAAGAAACTCTTGATGAATTTTATGCTAGACTTTCCAATATCGTTAATTCATCTTTTAATTTGGGAGAGAAAATACCCGACAACCGAGTAGTAAAGAAAATTTTAAGGTCCCTACCCGATTGATTTATTCCTAAGGTGACCGTGTTAAATTCTTTACCCACTTTAGCCTTTACGAAACTAGAAGAGCTCGTAGGTGATTTATAAACCTATGAACTAGACATGTTCCCCTCCAAAACTGAACAGAAAATAGAAAAGGGCGTTGCTTTGAAATCCCAGAAGGAGGAAAAATAAGTAGTAGAGAGTGAAAGTGATAGTGACTCGAAAAATATGGATATGTTTGCTAAAAAGTTTCAAATTTTTCTTAAATTTAATAAAGAAAAATTTAAAAATGATTTTAAGAAATTTGAAAAATCTACACATGACAAAGCCTAGAAGATCCCTAAAACCATTACACGAGACAAATAGGTGTTATGGTTGTGAAGGGTATGGCCATAGGGCAAAAGTGTGCCCCACTAAACTAAGGAGAGAGGGTAAGCAACCAATTTACTACAATCTGACCCTTAGTGATAGTGATAATGAAGAAGAACTCGATTCCCCCACTGAGCCCAACTTTGTGACTTTTATGGCTAGTCATGTGAGTAATAGTGAGCACTCATCTATTGATGAAATTTTTACACATGACACTTCCAAGGTAAAAGTTTATTATTCCCTTGTTTTTTATAGTAGTGAGAATGGAGAACAGAGAGTGAAAGTGAAAATGAGGTTCATGTGAGTGAACTTCAAAATGATTTTAAATAACTTTATGAAGAATCTATTAAATTAAAAAGAGGTAATTTGAAGTTAGAAGAGAGTTTAAGAGAGCGTGTAAAGGTTGTTGATGATAGTGCGTTGGTTGAAGACCTTAGGACACGTGAGAGAGCTCTTCGTGGGAAAGATTGAATATTTAGAAGGCGAGAGAGATAGCCTTAGGGGTTTAATGGATTCCTTGAAAAATGAGCTTCTCGCATTTGAAGAGAGCAATATTTTATTAGAATCTAACATTTTCGAATTACAAAATAAATTAAAAGACTCTAGTAAAGTAAAATTTGATTTGGAGTGTCGTTCGATGAAATTAGATAAAATATTAGGAACTGTCCAAATTAAAAATAACACTTGTGGTTTTGACTTCGATACTTATAATGAATCATCTCATAAAGCCAAAACCCATGTTTTAGGAGAATCACCTAGGAAAGCCTTTAGAGATCAATCCTTAGGTACCAATTTTTGACGTGTTTTTACTTGTGCACATTGTGGTCGAAAAGTTCATCTTAGAAAATTTTGTTTTGACCTTAAACGAGGTCCTAGAAAAACCCAATGTAAGGAAACCGAGGTAGCCAAGATTCCTACACCCTGAGATAGTCATTCGTCATTAGTTTGGGTTAGGTGATCCGACTTGGTAGCCTTACAAGATAGGATTTTTTATTCTCATTTATTTTCACATGCTTCCTCCCTTGCAAAATATAAAGGTTAAATGTGTAAGTTTTGTGTGCATACTTCAGCTTTTGTGCTTCATGTTATATCACCCATGCCAATTGCATGCTTGTTTAATCATTTTCTAGTCTATGCTTCATACTCAATCACATTCTAGAATAATATTTTTTATTTATCTTTTGTATTACACTTCTTTCATTTTAGGTTGGATTAAATGAAAAATACAAAAAGATTTTGTTTATCATTTGTTTTTTTTAGTAATTTAAGATTAATGAAAAATACAAATGCTTTTTGTGTGTCTTTTGAGTAAATATTTTTGTTGTTTGGTTTTAAAATTTCAAAAACTCAAAAAGACTTTTTTTGTGTATGTATTTTAGTTTGACACACTTTATGTGGCATATACTTGTGTTTGAATCCCATATTTTTCGCTCCCATGTGGCTAAAACTTTTGGTAAGATTGTCAATCCTTAAAATGTTCTTTGCCATGCTTACATGGAGTGGTTGGATTTTATGTTGTTTAAATGGATTCTATTTTTATATGCCTATATTCACACATGCACGAGCTCTCTTGAAATTTTAACTTCATATTTATATTTGAGCTTTGTGAGGTGTTCTCCTACAAATCTTGTCATCTACCTATTATGTGACCTAGGAAGACTAGTGCATGTCAAAATTCGTTGCACGTGAGATTTGTGAGATATAAAAATGATATATATGAATGTGCACGGGAAAGGGCTCCAAAATGAATTATTATCCTTTATGAATAGTAAGCCACCGTTTGGAATGGACCTAAAAGAAATAAGTGGTCCAAAGGCCTAAAAGAAAATATGGCATTAAAAGAAAAATAATTTTCCAAGGCCTAATTTGTTTAGATGTTTTATTCATTCAAAAGAATAATATATATGCTTATTGAGGGAGTTTGGATGATATATCAAAGCTTTTCACAATGTCCGTTTATCCTAGTTGTACTTTCAATGTCATGACTCTATTGGTTTGTAGAATCATCAAAAGTCTAGGCTTGTATGCATTGTGTATGTTTGTACATTGAGTAGAATTTATATTCTCACTTGAGGCTATATTCAAATGTGATGAAGTTTGCAATCAATTGATAACTTTGTGAACATGTTTTAAGTGATTAGGTCTAAATTTAGTTGTTACTAGTCCACACCCCAACACTTCCGTTTCCATATGACACATTTTTGCCATACGAGTGTGAAAAGCTTATTGTATTTTGTGTCATGTCTAGTATTTATATGTAGTATATGTGCCTGTACGTTAATGATATTTATTATGTTCCCATATATGAGGTATTCGATTTGTCTTTGCCTTGCTTTGTAGTGCATCTATGCTTCTACTTCATGATTGATATGTATCTTGTTGCATTATTTGTTGATATCACATGCTTAATACTTTATGTATCATATTGGTATCATTTTCTTGCATCTTAGTTGGTATCCATTATTTCTTTTGGATTAGGTATGATTTTATTGCCCATGTGCTTTAATGTTCCTATCACTTTATGCACAATTTAATGTTTATCTTGTTATCCCATTCTATTCATCCCTTGTTTAGTTTAGGGGGAGTATATGCTTTAATTGGGAGAGATAAGTTATGTTTTTATTCTTTAGCCTTTGTCAATTCCTGAACAAAAAGGGGGAGAATGATGGGGGGAGAAATGGTATTTAATCATATTATAATCTTATATAAGTTTAGGAGATTTAACTTAGGGGCAGAGAGCTATCTTCTTAGGTTTATCATCGTTGATAAAGGGGAGAATTAATTTAGGTGGAGTAATTATTTAATTGCAATTAATATTCTTAATATTCCATATGTGTTTGATAGTTTGCTTAAGTGGGTAGGAACTCTTCTAAATTGCAACTTTCATCATCGACAAAGATATTGATCCTTGGTTATTTGATTCAAGCTATGCATTTTTTATTTTTGGTGGGATATTTTTTAAAGTCTAGTAGAGCTTGCCGGCCCTTTAGGATTTTTGTTGGTTTTTGTCCCGGAATAGCCAAAGGGGGAGATTTGTAAGGACACAAATTTCCAATTGAGTCCTTTGTTGTTTTGGCTCAATTCCGGACAAAAATATTTAAGTCATATGATAGAGTTCTTGGTCATCCTTCAAGCCAATGACATTCTAAAGTTGAAGACGTAGCGTCCAAGTTCATAAAGCTTCGTCAAATGCCATGTTTGTAGTGCCTCTTTTCTACGTCAACAACATTTTTTCCGTTTACTCTTAAGGTATGAATGCATTATATATTTATATAGGAGCTCGGAAAAAGTTTTATTGGATGTAATTTATAATCTTTATATATTAATTTTAACGACTTTGTTTTTACTCAGAAAATATTTTTTAGAACTTTCCATAAAAAGTTTTGGGTTTAAAAATTAATAATTCATTTTTCTGACACGTCGTTCGAACCACACTAGAATCTCGTTCGAACGAGATTGCCAGGTCGTTCGAACGAGATTTCAGACAACCTTCACTTTTCCTTTCTGGAACCTCGTTAGTAAAATCGTTCGAACGTAAATTGGCGAGAACAGTTATTTTGGGCATTTTTGACAGTTTTCCCACTTTTCCCACTTCTTTTCCCCCTTTCTTTTTACAGAACTACTTAGTGCGGAAGCAAACTATTTTGAACTAACTTTTTCACTATCCTCCATCTCCTAGAGAGATTTTTTAGAGAGTTCAACTTCAAAAGAAAAAGTTCATGTTTTGAGTGTTATTTTCTTCAAGAAAAATTCCTTACACACTTTTACACCCATGTTGTTTATTCCAATTTTCAATATAAATATCATTGTTCGGAGTGTTTGGCAGCGGGTTTTTCTCTATTGAGTTGAAGAGAAGTTTGGGTTTGCTTCTAAATCCCACAAAGAAGAAGTTCGTTTGCATTGACTTACCCACTAGGAGAAAGGATCCTTGTTCGGGTGGCGGTGATCGAAAAAGTCCGATCGCTGAATTCTGAGATCACGGTGGAGCTCTGTAGTTATTCGCTAGGCAGAGGTGTGTATAAGAATAAGCGTCGGGGCTTGGACGGAGTCAAGTCGAGTGTTGTAAGTCTTTCGTGTCTTGTACTTGTAAAACCATACTTAGTGAATTTGTGGCTAGGGTCGTCCGAGGTTTTTTCCCGTTGTGGGTTTTTCCTCTTACATCGCGGCGCAGCGATTTATTTGGTTATTTTATCTTTTTCAAAATTCACCTAGAACGCATGATTAGGTAAAAAAATAAAATCGGGTTTAAATAACTATTCACATAATTTGGTGCTTAAATTAATTTGGGTAATGTTTAAATTAATTTAGTTCAAGTCATTTACTTTAATTTGATAAAATATGGTTTGGCCGAATTTGCAAAAATGAATTAATATTGTTAGGAAAATTTCTAGTATTTGAGTTGAGTTAATTTGGTTTAAGTGAAATTAACATAAGTGTGTATTTAATTTAATTTCACGTTGTTTAATTTTTATTTCAGATAAATTAAAATTTGGTGTGTACTTTGAACCATCTCGCTTCCGCATCTAAATAGGAAATTACTTTGTTTGTGTAAAGAATCTAAAAATTGGGGGTCCTATCCTATTCAAATTGGTATCGGAGCAGGATCACTAAATTATTGCGTTTAAGATCCTTTCATTTTTTTTGGCTAAAAATGGAATTTTCCCCATTTTTAAAAATTTCCTGTTTTCGATGGTTCTAACTATGCATATTGGAAAGTGCGCATAAAATCGGCACTAAAGTCTATCGAAGAGTGGATTTGGTTGTCTGTCATTAACGGGTGGTCCCAACCTACACGTTTGGTAGACAATGAGCGTGTCCCAAAAGCCGTCGATAGATGGATTGAGAACTAATTTAAACTTGCTAATTTTAATTCCCGAGGTTTATATGCCTTATTTAGTGCTGTCACACTAGATGAATTCTGATGCATTAAGACGAGTGAAACCGCTAAAGAAGCTTGGGATGTCTTACAACTCACTCGTGAAGAACTAGTGTCGTTAAAGCTTCTAAACTCCAAAACCTCACCACTCAATTTGAAACCATCAAAATGAAAGAAAAAGAAACTTTTGATGAATTTTATGCTAGACTTTTCGATATTGTTAATTCATCTTTTAATCTGGGAGAGAAAATACCCAAAAATCGAGTAGTAAAGAAAATTTTAAGGTCCCTACCCGATAGATTTATTCCTATGGTGACCGTGTTAAATTCTTTACCCACTTTAGCTTCTACGAAATTAGAAGAGATCATAGGTGATTTACAAACCTATGAACTAGACATGTTTCCTTCCAAAACTGAAGAGAAAATAGAAAAAGACGTTGCTTTGAAACCCCGAAAGGAGGAAAAATAAGTAGTAGAGAGTGAAAGTGACAGTGACTCGGAAAATATGGCTATGTTTGCTAAAAAGTTTCAAAAATTTCTTAAATTTAACAAAGATAAACTTAAAAATGATTTTCAGAAATTCAAAAAATCTACACATGACAAAGCCGAGAAGATCCCTGTAAGGACATAAATTTCCAATTGAGTCCCTGTATTGTTTTGACTTAATTCCGTGAACAAAACTTGTTTGTAATATGTCATAGGGAGATGTTTATTTTGTCACGATCCCACTCGATCTATGACGTATTGAAGAAATTGAAGACATTGCAGCAAAGCTTCAAAGAATTAATCATGTCGATGTTTAATTGGTGCAAGTTTGATCGTCTTCAAAGTTAATTTCATTCCGAGATCACTCATGTATGAATGCGTATAGTTTATGGTGGTAGGAATTATTTTATAAAAGATAAGGATGTAATTTTTATAAAGAAAAATGTCTTTAGATGTTTTAAAAGTGTTTTAAAGGTTTACACCTCGTTTTATGATGATAAGCTCGAAATAGAGTTTGACTAATTTGGATCTCTTTGTTAAGAGACATTTTAATTAGAAAGTTTGTCGCTCGAACGACATTGGATCTCGTTCGAATGAGAAACAATGTCGCTTGAACGACATGCTTAAGTCTTTCGAATAACATGTTTTTTGAGGCGGCGTTTAAATCCTATTTAAACAGTGTTTGCATCATAATTTCGTAAGTGTGCATTCTGGAAATCAATTTTACGAACCAGAACCTTGTTTGCACATGTTTTCTAAGGTTTAAAAGTCTTAAACACATCCTTAGAGTTTGCAAAGATCCGAGTTATCATTAGTTTATGTTTACGTGATCTTGCGGCACCAAAGTTGTTTATTCTACACATTGAACATCAAAAGGGTTTTGCGGTAAAGAAGCGACGAACAACGTGTTCAACATCGTAGACATATCAAAGCAATTCGGTGGACACCGAGACATACGTGGACGCGTGTGTTGTTGACAGGTATCATGGAAGACGAAATTTCTACGTGGGCACTATTAAAGAACGATTGAATATTAGAAGGAGCGTCAAGACCCGTGGGGATCTAGTCTTAGTGTAAGGCTAATCTGTCTTTGTAAAACCATTACTCATAGTGATTATCTGGCTTGGTTCGTCCGAGGTTGTGTTCCCGTTTTGGGTTTTTTCCTCGTACATCCGGCGTTGTGAGTATTCTTTACTTTACTTTACTTGCTTTAATCACTAGATGCATGTTTAGGATTAATCAAGATAAAACTGGTTAAAAATAAAAATTGAGTTTTTTTTTTCACAACTTGGATTAGTGCTTAATTAAAAGTTGGACCTTTTTCTGAGAAAAATTGGTTTTAATTTGAAACACACATATCGGGCCACCCACGTTTCACAAATTGGTATCAGAGCTAGAAAACATTTATATTTGTTTTGTGATCCCGTGTGTTTTTAAAAATGAATTCTGGATATAATGAATTTTTTCGAACACCTATTTTTGATGGCACTAATTACACTTATTGGAAGATGAGAATGAGATGTGCTTTAAAATCTATTGATGAGCGTGTTTGGCTTGCGATTGAAAAAGGTTGGACACCCCTGTCACTATTGTAGGTGAGGTCACTAGTTTAAAGCCTATTGAGTCATGGACCAAAACTGAACAAAGACTTGCACAATATAATTCTAAGGGTCTGCACGTTATTTCTTCACTTGTCACACAGGAAAAATATAATAGAATTATGACTTGTCAAACATCAAAAGAGGCTTGGGATATTTTGGCACTCACTCACGAGGGCACTAGCACGGTTAGGGCGTCAAAACTTCAAAATCTCACTACACAGTTTGAGACCATTAGGATGTTAGAGAGTGAGACCTTTGATAAGTTTTATGCTAGGTTGTCCAATATTGTCAACTCGTCGTTTAACCTAGGTGAGAAAATTCCCAACAACCGTGTCATTAAGAAAATCCTTAGGTCGTTGCCGAGTAGGTTTGATGCTAAAGTGACCATTTTAAACTCTTTGGGTAGGTTAGAATCAACGAAACTAGAAGAGATTGTAGTTGACTTACAAACCTTTGAAATCTACATGATTACCTCCAAGAAAGTGCCTAAGAATGAAAAGGGTATTGCTTTGAAAACCCGGAAGGAGGAAATTAAAGTTTCAGATTTTGATTCCGATTCCGATTTTGAGGATGTTACTTTGTTGGGGAAGAAATTTAAAAAATTTATTAAGTTTCAAAAGCAATCGAAAGATTTTAAGAAATTTGAAAAATTCAAGAATAAAAAAGTAGATCCCACCTCTAAGGATAAGTTTGAGAAGCCTAAGAGAGATGAGTCGGATAAGTGTTTTGGGTGTGAGGGGTACTATCACAAGGTTAAGGAGTGTCCCATTAGACTTAAGAAAGAGGGAAAGAAACCCATTGTCTATAATGCCACCTTAAGTGATAGTGAACCGTAAGAGGGAGAGAGTTCCCCCATTGAACGTAACTTTGTTGCGTTTATGGCATGTCATGTGAGCGACGACGATACAACTCATGTGAATGACACTTCCGAGGAGGTTTTGAGTGAATTCCATATTCGTGAGGGCGAAGAGAGTGATGAGGAGGAGGTTGATGTAAAAGAATTGCAAAATGCATTTAATGAGTTGTATGCCAAAACGGTGAAGGTGAAAAAGGCTAACTCAAAATTGCAATCTAAGTTAAATGAGCGTTCCATAGAAAATGATGATAGTTTGATTGAGGATCATAGGGCATGAGAGAAGAAGTTTAGGGGAAAATTAGAGTTTGTGGAGAAAGAGAGAGATAATCTCCGTGGTTTGATGGAGTCCTTGAAAAAGGATATTTTAGAGTTTGAGAAGTCTAGGCGTTTGCTCGAGTCTAGGATTCATGAGTTAGAGGAGAGATTGAGAGACTCATCTAGAGTCAAGTTTGATTTGGAGGCTAGGTCGGAGAAGTTAGATAAGATTCTAGGCACCATCCAAATTAAGGAAGATAGGGGAGGTATAGGTTTTGATGAGAGAGTTGTTCCCATTCCCCCTGCATGTGTGAAAAACGCTAGGATGGTTAGAAAAGGTCAACATAAAGGTAATCATTTCCACCACCGCTACACTTGCTCGTTTTGTGGTAGGAAAGGTCACCTTAGGCGTTATTGTTATGACCTTAGACAAGCTCCTAGGAAGTTTAAGAATAAAGTTGCCCCGGTTACCCAAACCCCCATGCATCGTGTTACACCTACTTGGGTTAGGAAATCGGATTTAGTGGATTTAGGAATTAAACTTCATGATTCTCATTTGGGTGCACTTGATTCTTCCCATGCTAAATCTAAAGGATGATAGTGTTGCCATGTTTGTCATATGCTAGTTTGCTTCATGATATATTCATTGCTAGTATTATGACATGTATATCATTTTTGTATTATAGCTTTCATTTGTTTGAGTCCTATTTGAATAATACAAAAAGATTTTGTTTTTGAGAAAACTTTTGAAAATCCAAAAAGATTTTGCTTTTCTTTGAGTCAAAATATGTTTGAAAAGCCAAAAAGATTTTCAGTTTTTGTTTTTGAGTTTATATGTTTGATGTGGCATATTGGTGTGCTTGGACCCCCCCCCCCCCATTGTTTTATTATCCATGTGGCTAGGACATTTGGTCATTATTATCGATGTTTAGAATGATCTTAACCATTGTTTATATGGGGTTGTTTCGAAGTTGATATGCATTTTGATTCGACTTTGTATATATGCCAACAATGCACACATGCACGAGTTTATATGAATGTTTGACTTCTCTTGCATATTTGAATTTGGTGAAGCGTTCTTATCTCAATCTTGTCATCTATGCATAAGTAGACTTAGGAGAAGTGTGCATGTAATAACCGTTTACCGTGAGGATTTAAAATTGGTAAAAATGATGAGTGATTCACGAGAAAGGGCTGCGAGAGTTCAAAATTAACTTGTCGTGAAAGCAACCGTTTAAAAGAGCCCAAAAGAAAATGCAAAATGCTAAGAAAAGGGACAATGAGATTTTCTCTAAGTTGATAATGCTAGAAACCTCAAAAGAACTTGAAAAATCATATATATATGAGGGAGTTTGGTTAGAGAAAATTTAAACGGGTTTTCACAACTAACCCAATTGTTGAAACATTGCAATTTGACGCTATTGTTTGTAAAATCGTCAAAATTCTGGATTTGTGTGCATGTAGTATGTTTAGTTCATTAAGCTCACTCTATAATTGTCATATGGCTATGATAAAGTTGATGATTTATCGCTATCAATTAGAGCTTCATGATCGTTTCGATGTGTTGGAATTGTGATTCATTTGTTGTAGTTTCACGCCCATTCATTCCATATCCATGTTTGAGCACATCGGTACTATGTTTGCATCTAACTCGAATTTTAAGTTTTTATGAGTTTTTTCATTTTGTGTTAAAAGCCTATTGTTTTAACACTGTTTTGATTCTGCCAGTCCCTTCCTGGATTATTTTTGTTGAAATTTTTTCACTAGGTAATACTTTATATTATTTTCGGGAATCTGGGAAATTTTGGCAGGTCGCGCGAAGTCGTTCAAACGACAACTCATCTCGCGTGAACGACTTCTGTACTTTGTTCGAGCAACTTCCTCATCTCGTTTGAGCAAAGTCCCTGGCTCGTTCAAACGACATACTGAAAAATGGCTTCTGATTGGTTTGCAGTCCTCTAGTTTAATTTGATATATTTTTGGTACTGCAGGAAGCATTTATGGTCTGTTTGGTTTATATGCTGGTTCTTTTATGTTCCAATTGGTATTTTTCATATAAGTCTATGTATCATACTTGATTTGATTGGTATACTCTTTGTGTGATTCCTTGGTTTACTAGCTACTGATTTATTATTGCTTGATCATATTTAGCTGGTTATTTGATGAGTATCTAGCGTTTTTCAATTCTCAAATTGGTATCCAGTTGATTAAATTTGGTATCATATTCACATGCTAGATATTTCAAATTGGATTATCTTTTCACTGGATTGTATATTTGAGACAAAAAGGGGGAGAGATGTATGTGATGTAAGGGGAGATTTGTTGAGAGCTTCTATTGATATCTGCTATACATTGTTTGATTATATTTGTTTCAAATTGGTATCAAATAATTTTTTCATATGTTTCAAATGATCTGTTCTTATTAGAAATATAGATTGGTATAATTTGTTCCTCCATACTTCACCGGGTATCTAGTAGTCTGTTTCATGTGTATAGGTATGCTTTAGCGATTCAATATTTCAAAACTACATCACATTCAGACAATTCATGCTTGTCGGTTCTACATATTCTAGTCCGTGTCCTGTAATTTTTTTTGGGTTTATGGGATGGGATTTAGGCGTCATACGGCTTGACGGTCCGGTTAGGCATTTCACTGGTTTAGTTTTATCCCGAAATAGTCAAAGGGGGAGATTTGTAAGGACATAAATTTATAATTGAGTCCCTGTATTATTTTGACTTAATTTCGTGAACCAAACTTGTTTGTAATATGTCATAGGGAGATGTTTATTTTGTCACGATCCCACTCGGTCTATGACGTATTGAAGAAATTGAAGATATTGCGGCAAAGCTTTAAAGAATTAATCATGCCGATGTTTAATTGGTGCAAGTTTAATCGTCTTCAAAGTTAATTTCATTCCGAGATCACTCAGGTATGAATGCGTATAGTTTATGGTGCTCGGAATTATTTTATAAAAGATAAGGATGTAATTTTTATAAAGAATTTTTTTCAAATGTTTTAAAAGTGTTTTAAAGGTTTACACTTCGTTTTATAATGATAAGCTCAAAATAGAGTTTGACTAATTTTTAAAGAACTTTATGAAGAATGTATTAAATTAAAAAGAGCTAATTTGAAGTTAGAAGCGAGTTTAAGAGAGCGTGTAAAGGTCGTTGATGATAGTGTGTTGGTTGAAGACCTTAGGACACGTGAGAGAGCTCTTCGTGAGAAGATTGAATATTTAGAAGGCGAGAGAGATAGCCTTAAGGGTTTAATGGAATCCATGAAAAAGGAGCTTCTCGCATTTGAAGAGCCCAATATTTTATTAGAGTCAAACATTTTAGAATTACAAAATAAATTTAAAGACTATAGTAAAGTCAAATTTGATTTGGAGTGTTGTTCGGAGAAATTAGATAAACTATTAGGAACTGTCCAAATTAAAAATAACACTTGTGGTTTAGGCTTCGATACTTGTATTGAATCTTCTGATAAAGACAAAACCCATGTTTTAGGAGAATCACATAGGAAAGCCTTTATAGATCAATCCTTAGGTAGCAATTTTCGACGTGTTTTTACTTGTGCACATTGTGGTCGAAAAGGTCATCTTAGGAAATTTTGTTTTGATCTTAAACGAGGTCCTAAAAAATCCCAACATAAGGCAATTGAGGTAGCCAAGATTCTTACACCCGGAGATAGTCATTCGTCATTAGTTTGGGTTAGGAGATCCGACTTGGTAGCCTTACAAGATAGGATTTTTTATCCTCATTTACTTTCACATGCTTCCTCCCTTGCAAAATCTAAAGGTTAAATTTGTAAGTTTTGTGTGCATAGTTCAGCTTTTATTCTTCATGTTATATCACCCATGATAATTGTATGCTTGTTTAATCATTTTCTAGTCTATGCTTGATGCTCAATCACATACTAGAATGATGTTTTTTGTTTATCTTTTGTATTACACTTCTTTAATTTTAGGTTGCATTAAATGAAAAATACAAAAAAAATTTGTTTATCATTTGTTTTTTTAGTAATTTAAGATTAATGAAAAATACAAATGATTTTTGTGTGTCTTTTGAGTAAATATTTTTGTTGTTTGGTTTAAAATTTTCAAAAGCTCAAAAATATTTTTTTTCTGTGTAATTTAGTTTGACACACTTTATGTTTCATATACTTGTGTTTGAATCCCATCTTTTTCGCTCCCATGTGGCTAAAACTTTTGGTTAAGATTGTCAATCCTTAAAATGTTCTTTACCATGCTTACATGGAGTAGTTGGATTTTGTGTTGTTTAAATGGATTCTATTTTTATATGCCTCTATTCACACGTGCACGAGCTCTCTTGAAATTTTAACTTCATATGTATATTTGAGCTTTGTGAGGTGTTCTCCTACCAATCTTGTCATCTACATGTTATGTGACCTAGGAGGACTAGTGAATGTCAAAATTCGTTGCACGTGAGATTTGTTAGATATAAAAATGATATATATGAATGTGCACGGGGACGGGCTCCGAAAGGAATTATTATCCTTTGCGAATAGTAAGCCACCGTTTGGAATGGACCTAAAATAAATACAGGGTCCAAAGGCTTCAAAGAAAATATGGCATTAAAAGAAAAATAATATGCCAAGGCCTTATTTGTTTAATTGTTTTATTCATTCAAAAAATACTATATATGCTTATTGAGGGAGTTTGGATGATATATCAACGGTTTGCACAATTTCCATTTATCCTAGTTGTACTTTCAATGTCATGACTCTATTGGTTTGTAGAATCATCTAAAGTCTAGGCTTGTATGCATTATGTATGTTTGTTCACTTAGTTCAATTTATATTGTCACATGAGGTTATATTCAAATGTGAGGAAGTTTGCAATCAACTGAGAACTTTGTGGACATGTTTTAAGTGATTGGGTCTTAATTTAATTGTTACTAGTTCATACCCCAAGACTTTCGTTTCCATGACACATTTTTGCCATACGAGTGTGAAAAGCTTATTGTATTTTATGTCATGTCTGGTATTTATACCTAGTATATGTGCCCGTGCGTTAATGATATTTATTATGTTCCCATATACGAGGTATTCGATTTGTATTGCCTTGCTTTCTAGTCCATCTATGCTTCTACTTCATGATTAATATCTATCTTGTTGCATTCTTTGTTGATATCACATGCTTAATACTTTATGTATCATATTGCTATCATTTTCTTACATCTTAGTTGGTATCCGTTATTTCTATTGTATTAGTTATGATTTTGATGCCCATGTGCTTTAATGTTCTCATCACTTTATGCACAATTGCATGTTTAGCTTGTTATCCCTTGTTTAGTTTAGGGCCCCTATATGCTTTAATTGGGGGAGATAAGTTATATTTTGATTCTTTAACCTTTGTCTATTCCTGAACAAAAAGGGTTAGTATGATAGGGGAGAAATGGTATCTAATCCTATTATAATCTTATCTAAGTTTAGGAGATTTAACTTAAGGGGAGAGCGCTATCGTCTTAGGTTGATTATAGTTGATAAAGAGGACAATTAATTTAGGTGGAGTAATTACTTAATTGCATTTAATATTCTTGATATTCCCTATGCGTTTGATAGTTTGCTTAAGTGTGCAAGAACTCTTCTAAATGGCAACTTTCATCATCGACAAAGATATTGATCCTTGGGTATTTGATTCAAGCTATGCATTTTTAATTTTGGGTGGGATATTTTTTTAAATCTAGTAGAGTTTGACGGCCATTTAGGATTTTTGTTGGTTTTTGTCCCGAAATAACCAAAGGGGGAGATTTGTAAGGACACAAATTTCCAATTGAGCCCTTTGTTGTTTTGGCTCAATTCCGACCAAAAACATTTGAGTCATAGGATAGAGTTCATGATCATCCTTCAAGCCTATGACATTTGAAAGTTGAAGCCGTAGCGGTCGAGTTCATAAAGCTTCATTAAATTTCGTGTTTGTAGTGCCTCGTTTCTACGTCAACAACATTTGTTCCGTTTACTCCTAAGGTATGAATGCATTATATATTTATATAGGAGCTTGGAACAAGTTTTATTTGGTGTAATGTATGATTTTTATAAATTAATATTAACAACTTTGTTTTTACTCAAAAAAATATTTTTATAACTTTCCATAAAAAGTTTTGAGCTTAAAAATTAATATTTCATTTTTTTGACACGTCGTTCGAACAACATTGGAATCTCGTTCGAACGAGATTGCCTGGCCGCTCGAACGAACTGGGATCTCGTTCGAACGAGATTTCCAGGTCGTTCGAACGAGATTTCTGACGAACTTCATTTTCCCTTTTTGGAACCTCGTTAGTAAAGTCGTTCGAACGAAAATTGGTGGGAATAGTTGTTTTGGGCATTTTTGACAGTTTTCCCACTTTTCCCACTTCTTTTCCCCACGATCTTTTTACTGAACTACTTAGAGCAGAAATTAACTATTTTGAACTAACTTTTTCACTATCCTCTATCTCCTAGAGAGATTTTTAGAGAGTTCAACTTCAAAAGAAAAGGTTCATGTTTTGAGTGTTATTTACTTCAAGAAAAATTCCGTAAACACTTTTACACCCATATTGTTTATTCCAAGTTTCAATATATATACCATTGCTTGGAGTGTTTGGCATCGGGTTTTTCTCTACCGAGTTGATGATATGTTTGGGTTTGCTTCTAAATCCCATAAAGAAGAAATTCATTTTCATTGACTTATCCACTTGGAGAAAGGCTCCTTGTTCAGGTGGCGGTGACCAAAAAAGTCCAATCAGTGGATTCCGAGACCGCGGTGGAGCTCCGTAGTTATTCGCTAGGCATAGGTATGTAGAAAAAAGAAGCGTCGGGGCTTGGAAGGAGTCAAGTCGAGTGTTATAAGTCTTTCGTGTCTTGTACTTGTAAAACCATACTTAGCGAATTGGGGGCTAGGGTCATTCGAGGTTTTTTCCCATTGTGGTTTTTTCCTCGTACATCCCGGCGTAGTGGTTTATTTGGTTATTTTAACTTTTGAAAAATTCACCTAGAACGCATGCTTAGGTAAAAAGATAAAATCGAGTTTAAATCACTATTTACATAATTTGGTGCTTAAATTAAATTGGGTAATGTTTAAATTAATTTAGTTCAAGTCATTTACTTTAATCTGATAAAATATGGTTTGGCCTAATTTGCAAAAATGAATTAATATTGTGAGGAAAATTTCTAGGACTTGAGTTGAGTTAATTTGGTTTAAGTGAAATTAACATAAGCGTGTGTTTAATTTAATTTCACGATGCTTAATTTTAATTTGAGATAAATTAAAATTTGGTATGTACTTGTTTAATTGAACCATCTCGCTTTCACATCTAAAAAGAAAATTACTTTGTTTGTGTAAAGAATCTAAAAATTGGGGGTCCTATGCTTTTCATTCTTAAATTTTCTTTTTAGTAGCTTTAATTGCTTCCTTGATCTGAGGTATGTATGGGGAAGACTTATGTCGAGTAATACTATATTTGTGTAAAATATTAGAGACCTCTTTCTCAAAGTGGGAACCATTGTAGGATACCAACTTGTGGTGTACGTTGAAGTGACAAATGATGTTTCGATGTATGAATTTGGCCACCTTTTTGTCATTGATAACTAAGTAAGATTCAACTTTAACCTATTTGGTGAAGTAGTCGATGGTGACATAGACGAATTCGTATTTTGTGGTATCCTTTGGAGTTAACTTGCCTTTGATATCGATCCCCAAGTAAATAAAGGCCATGGAGAGGTCAATCCATATAGCTCTCGGGGAGGCATATGTTTTCCTGGAGCATATTGTTGGAATTTTAGGCTTATCCTGATATAATCCCTGCAATCTTTTTACGTTGTTACTAAGTCAAATGATTTTTAGAATATTTTTCTAGAAAACAGAGTGTTCATTCATGTCTGGGCCACACTCGTCACTATGGATTTTGTTCATAATCTCAATAGTATTATTCTATGTGACGCAGCTTAGGTGTACCCCATTAAATCCTCTTTTGTAGAGTTTACCCTAACATATGATGAAGTGATTAGCTAATTTCCTCAAGGGGAATCAATTGGTTAGAGTGGCATGTTGTGGATAGTGGTTCTTGAATAATAAGTTAAATATCTTAGTACCAAACTGTGGAATCGAATATCACTTACTGAATTGAATTGATCTCAAAGTAGTACGGAGTGGTGCTTGACTAGTCATAGCAACAGTAGTGTTCAAAAAGGCATGCTTAGGCGTTGCCTAGGCGCGCCTAGGCTTGAGGCTTGGGAGAAATGCTCGTCCTTAAACCTTTTATGAATTATTCTTGATAAAATCTTTAAGGCGCACTTTTTTTTAAAAACAACAATGCTTTAGTGAAATGATATCGCCTTTTAAAGACTTTTTTTTACAAATCGGGCCATTATCTCGTCCATATAATCAAATAGTATTTTAATTTGCAAATATTTAGACATATTTTTATGGTATGTACAATTTTAGTATTTTTAATAGCCTTGTTATGGTTAAAAAATATTAAATATATTAAAAAAAAGGCCTAAATGCCTTTTCATGCCTTTTTATGCCTAAGGCTCGCCTAGGCTTCTAAGGCTTAAAGTTTGGCCTCCACGCCTGGATCACGCCCCTCATTCTTTAGAACCTTGAGAAAAAGTGATCTCTATGGTTCCGTCTGGTCTATCTACCATCAAGGCTAGGGCGGCGAGTGCATCCACATAATTATTTTATCCCAGGGGAGAAAGTAAAATTCGAGACGCTCAAATCGTGAAGCCACTTCTTCTAACTATGAATGGTAAGGTTGGATATTATCATCCACAATTTTCCATTTTCCCAGTGTTTGGAAAATGACTAGGCTTGAGTCTCCGTAGTCTTTTAGTTCGGTGATTCTCATTTCCCTGACCTGTGATGCGAGCTTCATACTCGACCATGTTACTAGTCCACTCCTCACCTGGAAATTCTCTTGTTTACTTTTCTTTGCCATCTAGATGGTGGGGTAATTAAAAGTTAAAGATGAATCTCCCTTCAGTGGATTTTTATGTTACGTAGATGATTTCAAACTTGTCTAAAAATAATAACCATTTGTCCATCCAGCTGGAAAGAGAGGGATTTTCATATAGGTAATCTAAGCGGTCCATCCTTGAGATGAGTAGCATCCTAAAAGACATAACGTAGTGGAAAAACTTACGGGTGATTCATATTAGTGATACGCTTGCCTTTTTCAAGGTGGTGCATTGGAGGTCATATGATACTAACTTTCTTTTGACATAGTAGATTGCACATTCTTTCCCGTTGATATCCATGCATTGTATTAGTATGACCCCAATAGTAGTGTCAGTGATAGTTATATTAATGAATAAAGGTTTGCCCAATTGAGGAGGTACTAGTATTGGTGGGTTGGTGATGTATTCTTGTATTTTTGTGAATGCTTCATAGCATTGGGCATTACACTCTTTGAATGATTACTTTTTCATCAATTGAAAGATGGGTTCGTAGGTGGTGGTGAGCTAGTTTATGAACCGACTTATAGATTTAAGTTGACCTAAGAACCCTATAACTTCTTTCTCTCTTTTTTAGGGGGGGGGGGGATAATTTTTCATAGAGCCTTGAACTTGGTCGTACCTACCTCCAATCAATCTTTGTTGATGATGAATCATATGACTTTTCCCTTCGTAACCTCGAATACACTTTTATAAGGATTTAGCCTCATATTAAAAAGGCAAAGTCTTTTAAAGGATTTCCAAAGTGTGAGGGAATTTTTACTTGATGATCATGTCATCCATGCATACATCTACTTAATTATATATAAGGTTGTAGACACCCCCATTCTAGAACTTACACACTTCTCCATAGCATAAAAAGTCCCTTTAATCCTAGACGTGGTCCTCCTTTAATTTCTAATTGAAAAATAATTGCGCTCTATCTGAGCAGTATTTTAGTTTGGTAAACTCTCAACCCTGGAAGTCTCTTAACAAAAAATCATAGAGATCGCAATCCTCTTTCCAATGGTCCCATTTATGTGCGAATCATACTTACAATTAGCATTTTATAACCACATAACTATTTCTGCCAGCCTATGGGCAGGAGACCTCACCTTCCCGTTAGCGGGTTGAGCTTTAATTTGTCACCAAGTCTAACTAGCCAATTGGAAAATAGGTAAGGGGCCATGTCCGCCAGAAGGTCCCTATGGCATCCTCGTCCATTTAGGGTTTCCCTATTTAGGGAAACCCTAGCCTCCTTTTAGAGGGGACTCAACCTCTATTTATTGTAATAGCTTTCCTCAAAATTATCACACATCACTCTCACCACATTTTCTCTACATTACCTCATATCGTCCTTGCCTCGCCTTTAGTCACCACTCCACCACCATATACACTCCCAAATTATCCCACAACAAACCTTAAAAACTAAATTTAAAAGATCTTGGATGTCCAACACTGCTTTTATTTCATTTGCATAATAAATATAATTTCACATATTTTAGTGTTCTTATCATATTTATCACTTGGTTTATTCATTTCCAAATTATTCCTACCATTTTACTACATATATATTTTCAAATCTATTTTTATAAACCATAAAAACCTAAAAATTGGGTTTACACTATAATTCCCAATACAAACTTCTCACATATTTTTCTATACTTTCATCGCATTTCACACACTCTTTCATAAATCAAGAGAGAGAATCTAAATTTGGATTATGGTTTAGACCCCAAAGTTAGTCTTATCTCGAACTGCATGAACTTTGATGCCATATTTGGCTACATCGGAATCCTGTAGTCATTTTGTGATTCGAGTGCTTCCTTATTCACTTTACATAGTTTACTTCCTATACATTAACACTTTATTTGTATATTTATCATTTTTATATCACATAGTTAGTTTTCTTATGAATATTATCTCTTTAGCGATCCCGTGTATGCATATTCACTCTTTCATACTGGAATTACGTTTTTTAGCATTGCTCATATTTTAGTATTTTTATACATTCTGCTACCATACTTGTTCATGTTTAGTTAGTTATATCTCCTGAGAGGGATTCATTTTTATCCCTTACATGATGTGTATATGATGGCATCCATCCTCACACACTTACACACCCTTGTACATTCATGCATATTTCCACCTTCCACGCTTCTCACACATGATACATTTTACACATACACATTTTCATCCATTTAGGATAAGGATAATATTTTATATCCCACGAGATATCCAAAGGGAGGAGTGGGTGCCTAAAACCTTCCCATTCCTTAATATAGTCTACGAATCCATGTCTCATTTGGTTTCACGTGCACTTATTATCTTTTATGCTATATCCTTGGA
Source organism: Sambucus nigra (assembly GCA_949130495.1). Taxonomy (NCBI): domain Eukaryota; kingdom Viridiplantae; phylum Streptophyta; class Magnoliopsida; order Dipsacales; family Adoxaceae; genus Sambucus; species Sambucus nigra. The sequence goes on from OX422212.1 coordinate 155,196,413, forward strand.
GGTTACTGCCTCTTTTTCTTGTTTTGAGTAAAATAGGTTTGTAACTTTGATATTTACACATTAACACACCTCATATTGTTGTCAATGACCACTTATTTCGTTTTATCCCATTCACACTCGAGAGCGTGTAGGAATGCCATCGCCTCACTTCGGGGCCCAGAGATGGCCACAATGGTGACTCCACTAGGACGATTGAGGAATGTACTATATTTATATGGGCTTTGGTTTTATTTCTCCCACATCACTTTCTACGTGTGTATATATCTTTTCACTTACACATGTACTTATCACATTTTCTCTTGTATTTGCTCACATGTTCTGTATGTAATGATCATGTTATGTCAGCTATGTATATTTCTCTCGTGTACATTCTTATTTCTCCATCACATGTAAATCCCAAGTTTTCTATCACATGCTTCATGTCACTTGTATATTCCCATGTTTAACTCCACTTGTACATATGTTCACGCTCCACTTCACTTACATATATTCCCATGTTTTTCTTCACTTGCATAATAGCTCTTTATCACATGACATTTATATATACTTGTAATAACTCCCATTTTCCACGTACTGGTTGGAAATTCTAATATGCTTAAGATATAGGGCGTTAAAAAATCTATACCATTCTCAGCATTAACATACAACATAAAATAATTTCAAGTGAATTTAAATCCTTCCACAACATGTGATAACTAAATGATAAATAAAAGCTGGAATAGATACCCAATCATCTAAACAAATAAAATACTAAAATAGTCTCAACTCTCAAGAAAATATCCTGAATAAAAATATAATAGGGACATAAGGTCCATACAATCTCTGACATAAATAAACTAACTAAAGTACTCAAATGAGATAGCAACCTATGCTAAAAATCAACTAAATGACTGGGAAATGAATTGAGTTGCATGTCCGAATCTCCTTAGCTCTGCGAATCTTATTAATGAATGCTTGTAAAATAGTTTTATATTATTTGGGTCAGCACCATACAAATTTTAAGAAATATGTTCAATGTCTACAATAATAATCATGCGACCCATTTATAATAAACACTCCAATACCGTCGACACTCACGTGAAATAATTACCTCATCCCTCATCATAAGTGAAATGCTAACGCATAATTGATACTAAAAGTCTCAAAAACTAAATAAATAAATGAGCACGAACTAATGAGATAAAATCGAGATGTAGCTAACTACATATGTAAAGAATACAACTCCAAATACAACCCTGTAATGCCACCCATAAGTAAGATACACTCGATCTTATAATGATAACATATAAATGTGACATAGGGTTCATTTTCATTAAATGTCCATCACTGGGCTAAAATATTTCTATTAATAATCTTATTAATATCAACGAACTCAACTACCTTTAGGGACCTTCTTGTCCTTATATCAGTAAACATATAGGAGTTCCTCACCTAACGGACTTAAATGCATACACATAACAATGGGGATATTACTATGCAATAACACCATCCGCTAGTCCCATACCCAAACTCTCTCAATGGATCAAGTCAATACACAATTCTTGTCATGAAGTGATCACCATACTAAATGTATGATCAAAACATAACAACCACCACATCGGTATGCGTCAACAACCAGGTATGTAGTACACAGTCATAACTTTCAAAGCAACCCTGACCAATAGATTCCCTATGAGTAACGGTATGTTCATACAAGCAAGAAATATATATATATATATATATAGACACACACACACACACAATTATAGGATTTCGCTTCAGTCACACGCATACCTAAAATCGTCTCAATCCCCAATGCCGGATTGTACTTAGTTAAATAAAGGTTTATAAATATCAAACCTACATTAAAGTATCTTATAATTATTCTCTAATTTAAATATCATGTTAACCAATATTATAAGTGCATAATGATTACCCAAGAATTTATTACGCTCTAAAATCCAAAAATCATCATTTAATTTCCAAACGTCATCGATACTGTAATCTAGTTCGAATGAGATTTCAAAGTCGTTTGAATGACATACACTTTCTAGTTCGAATGGGACAAAAATCTCATTCGAACGCGACAACAATCTTGTTCGAAAAAGATAGGCAAAAGTCACTTCTTCTTCGATTAATAAAAAATTGCCATACTTAACCCCCAAACTCACAACTAAAGTGTCAAATTCTTAAATTGTTCATTCTCTAACAAACCTTAGTTATATAAATGCAATACCAGCACATATTAACCAATTCTAATCAGAAGCAAAGGTTTAATCAAACAAATCCTTAAATCAAACATAATTCATCTATCACCAATAATGGAGTCAGATATAAACGCAATTCGAGATCCAAATACAAAATTAACATGGGGATTCATCTTATATACAAAATTTAATCCTAAACATGAATTCCAACCACAAAATCATATTAAAAATTAATCCAAATTAAGATTTCTCATTAAAAAGTTTGAGTCTTTCAATTTATAATTCATTCGGAAGCGATCCCAATTAATCAATTAATAGAACACAATTAAGATATTAAATCACAATCCTAAACATGCATCTACATCTCACATTGCATTACATAAAATGAATTATAAACAAGTTACAGATTATTCATTATAAACTAGAGACTTATTGCTGGAGTGTATGAACGGTTACTGTCTACGCATTGATTCTTGTTCTTTTTTCTCCTAAATTCTCCTTAAGATCTCCCAAAGGTTCAAGACCGGTAGGGTTTATTTCTCTGGTTTAAACTAATTAATTAATTAGGTCTAATATTCATAGTTAATTTAGAAATCTGAAAGTCAATTTTATACCTATTTTTGGGTCTCCAAATGAGCCTAAAATACTACCTGGAATAGTCTAAAAATTAGCCTGAGGGTATACCTACCCCCTAGGACTAACTTAGAACGATAAAAACACATATTCGGGCCTTTGTATCACTCTAAAATCCACTATAAATGTTATTACCTCATAGCTCATGGAAATACTTCACAATGTCAAACAAAACATACATGCATATTTATTTTGTACGTAACCACATGTAGTCCAATCTTACTTAATTAGTTTCACACATTAATTAAAAATAGCACATGATACATATACATAACATAACATAAAAATTTAATCATCATCTAAATATGCATTTTTACTATTACTAATTTTCTCAAATGATAAGTAATTCAAATTTATTAATTTATTCTTACATTTAATAATCATTAGACAAATACCAAAATTACTCGGTAATACAATACCTCTCATTTTAATTCATGCTTATTAGTTGTACATATCTCTCTTAGCATACATAATACTATGTACAAATATATTAATAATACTCGTGCATTTGCACACTACATTACACGATCATTGAGTATTGACCTTATATTTATCTTATAATTGGGAGTCACTTTGTGATGCGTTGTCGATTCTGCGGGGTGTGGTTAACCTAAGAAATAGTCTCTTATGTTCAATTGGCCAAGTATCCATGACGTATATGAAACGGTTCCCCAACATCTTACCTTTTGACCAAAATCACGATAGGAGGTATATAAAATGAATTATTTCACGTACCTCGAGTATATCAAATTCACTTCACATATACCTTCACCATGAGGTATATTATGAGACAATTCACTACACTCATGTATATTTTTATGGCTTCTCCACACATACTGATGAATGATTAACCTAATATGCAATATGTACATCATAAAAGTCATGCCTAAAGGGGAACCCTTAAACTAACCTACCATTCATAAACCTTGAATAAATGTCTGCCCTACGACACTCATATCTAGATTGTCAATTTCAACATGAAACTTTACTGAAATTTGGATCATTTTACAACCCAACTTTTGTGCTATTTTTCCCATTTTTTTAAATCGGACCCTGTTTGTGAGTCTAGAAATACGTTAAATCGTGTCTTGCATTAATTATCCTATTTTTTCCTAGACTTGAGTCATGTCCAAAATTTCACTTTCACCCTACGCAAAACATAATGCAAGTGGAATTTAAGACGAACAACTGTACTGAAGGGCTTACTTCCCTATTTTTCCACTTTTAAAAAAAATATATACCAAATCATGAGTTTGTCCTAGAATTTATAGATGCCTAATATTGATAAGTTTCAAAGTAAGTGGGCATCCCATTGTGCATATGTGTTACAATCACTAAACCATGAGTCTGTTAGGTGCTACTAAAGAAGTCATAGACCAAATGTTTCAACAAACCCTAAAAAGAATGGGCATTGTCTAGTTCCTATCACTAGAAGAATCCCAAATCCAAAGTTAGGAGGATGTCACCAGAGAATTCATGACTCAATACAAATATAATGAAAAGTTGGACGTAACCCACTCTAACTTGATCTACTAAAATAAAGCTCAGTGGAATCTACCAATGGGTTTATAGAGAGATGGAGAGAGAAATCTGCTAGCATTACTAATCGACCATTAGAGGAGGAAAAGTCAATATTAAGAAGAAAAACTTTCTATCGCATATCAGAAACACCATTGGTAGTCAATACTATCTTCACTTCAGAGTATTCTGAGGAGTCGTGGTACAAATCAAAGAGAGTATATCTCTATTTGAAATGTGAATAAAAAAATTAGAGCCAAAGAAATTTGTGGGTCAGTTCATTCGTTAAAAGTATCAGAAGCCTATTATTGCTACCATCAATAATATTTCCTCCCATACTACCATTTCACCCCGCCCTACTACTGTCAGAAGATCGTACACTGAGCTTCATGCTCCTCTTTTCAAAGTGTATCAAGCCCTTCTATCCAATAAAATTATCAAGCCTTTGGAACCTCATCCATTACCTGATCCCTTACCCAGATCATAACACCCATTAAGAATTTCACCAGATCTCTATGCATATAACTGATCAGTGATATCACCTCAAGAACATTGTATATTGATAAAGGTATCATCTCCCTTCCTATGGGTCGAAGGAAAACTCCACCTAAAATCCTTTACCTCGACACCAAGATAACATGAATGCCATCCTAATCGATAAAGACTCTGATTTTAACTTTTCAACCAAAATCAAACCCATTAGTAGTCTTACTTCACTGACAAACTCATACACTGATAAGAACTCATTTTTTTATATATTTCCCTAAATATAGTCGTTTTAATTGTTAGTTCTCATTAATATTGGCCTTGTACGCGTAATGTTTTATTTTCTAGGAGAATCTAAGCGATTGAGATTTAAAAGATTAATTAAAGACAATTGCAACAAAAATACTGTAAAAATGTGAATGCAAATATATATGTGTGTGTATGTGTGTGTGCGTGTGTGTATGTATATATGTACAAACTATCCCACACACCTATCTTAACCACCTTACACGTTACCTACCGAAACAACCCATAATCTGACTCTACCCTAAAGCCCAGTTGTCCCATTTGCTCCACTCCACTTTGGCCTACACCTAATACCTTAACCTATCACATGCATCCCTTATTCACAATAGTTAACCCCTTGTTAATATTTTACCTAGAAGGCATAAGCCAATTGAGAATAGCACCCCCATATTTCTCTATATTCCACTTCGTGATCCATCTCTCAATCTTTCTCCTCATGTCACTCCCTCCCTGCCCAATACCTAGCGGACACCTTAGCCCAAAATCTGTTGCTACAAATGGCAGGATATTCCCTCCATCACCTTGCATCGACACACCCTCTTGTTGCCCCACACACCTTCGTTCTCCTAATTTCCTCCTCCTCTCTTTCTATCTCTCTCTCACTCATATCCCTCTCCTAACATCCATTTATACCCTACCCAAAAGCCCCTCATACTCTTTATTCTCAAATAGTTCCCATTTTCTCCTGTCCAAAACACATGCCCAATTGTACCATGGGTTATTCCAAACCTCTCTCTCTCCCCCCCCCCCCCCCCACACACACACATAAATATACACCCATATCCTCTCTCTCTCTCATCACACACATTATCTCTTTACTCCCTTACACACCCAACTTGTGCATCCTACTATTAAACTCCCCCAACAAACCTCGTTTCATAGTGTTATACTACTCCCACCTCAGTTCGCCTTTCCAACCGTATACCTTTCCTTCTCTTAACCATTCCCTTTCTTCTTCTCCTATTTATAACAAATGATGCAACTTATTAAATGGGACTTCTACACACTATTAATTCTTTATCTTTTGAGAGCTAGAGAAAGTTTAGTGGTAGAAAAATAGATTAATGAGTGATTTAGGTATAGATTTTATATTAAGGAATGTTGAGCGTGTTATTTATGAGAATAGTTTGAGAGTGTGAGGAACCACTAATAAGAAAATATATACGAGTATTGAATGTGTATTTTTAAATTATAAATGATACATATTTTGTAAATTTCATTTGATATTGATTATACATATTATCTCATATATAGTTGTTATTTATTGAACTTTATCATCTCTATAAAGACTTGATTCCACTCTCACAATTTTAGTTTATTCCTTGAGAAAGGATAATTTTTTCAAAAAAAAGTAGTAATATAAATTATAATGTTTCTTAGGAAATTAATTTAGAGATGTATTTTTCCTCAAATATAGTGTTATATTTATAATTTCTAAGACTATAAAACTAATTTTTCTAAGATTTAGACAAATTTTAATAAACTGTCCCTAGAGAGTGATTTATGAAAACAAGTTTAAATCAAATTTTTGTGAGTTTGTGAAAGTTACACACTAATCTTATAAGAGGATAATTATTTAAATTATACTTGAGACGGGATTTAATTATTGATTTTAAAATTATCTTCGGGCATTATAGATAAATAGGATATATTGTTAAAATATATAGATTAAGTGATAAATTCTCATCCCTTGGCTTTTCTCACATTAATTCATCTCATATCTTTTAAACTTTATCATTTTTATTTACTAGTTAATTGTTTTACGTTAAAAAATTAAAATCAACATATTTAGCTAATTAGATAAATAGCTTCAAAAGTTGTTTTTAAATTTGTATGAGTTTTTATTTTGTTCCTTTGCATTTATTGAAGAATGATTGATACCCTTATTTCCCCTACACTTACTTTTTAGTGCATTATATTGGTTTCAAAGGGATTTGGATTGAAGAGGCCATCCATCAACGGCAATCACAAAAACCTTTTCATCAGAAATGTCTTTAACTCCCCTCCAAACATACCATACCAATATGTTGCATCCCAAAACTGCTTATGATTGGGACCTCGCTCTGATGATAAAATCTTGCATTGTTATCCGTACCAAATAAAAAACATAGAGCATGGATATTTTAACTGCCTTTGAGAATTTGAAATAATTCGGAATGAAGTATCTGCCAAGATTGACCCTGTATTTACATGATCACCCGTAAGTGGGCCTGTAAGTCCCATGACCAGTTTGTGCCTCCTAAAGAGTTTAGCCTCAATAGCATTGTTCAAATCCTTACAAAGGAAAGTCTCAAGAACGGAAGAATCTATGAATTTTTTGATCTCCTTATTTCCATGAAACTCAAGCGATATTTTATTCCTTCTCAGAACCATTTCTCTTTAATGTGGAAAGACTTATACTTTGAAGTTATAGAAGTTTTTAAACGCATATATTTCTTGAGAAACAACCAAATATTTTCAACAAGAAAGGTGATGTCTCTGACAACCTAAATGATTAAAATTTTTAGTCTGACAATGAAACTATCAATCCAGCTGCCACCTCACAAGGGTAATTTCTTTTAAACAAATCCATCTGAAACCAATGAAGTTTACAATACCCTCAAAGTGGATGAAAAAATTGGGGTTCTCTTTTATCCCACATTACAAAATCACATGAATCGATCGATCTAATGCTACAAGGATCCAATTTCTCCCATGGACAACATGAGGGTAGAAAAAAGGTAATAGTGTAAGGACAAATTTATAATCAAGTCAATTTATAGTATTGCATTAATTTCGGACAAAAATACTTGAGTCATAGGATAGTTTGTTGTACCTCAAGCCTATGACATTTGAAGAGTTTGAGACATAGCATCCAAGAATTTAAATTTTCATCCTTGCCGATTTTAATACCAAGTGTATACGTCATCAATATTTGAATTCCAGGGTCTCTAAAAGGTATGAATGCATTTCATATATAGAGAGAGTTGAATAATTTTACTGGGTGATAAGTTTTTATAAAATTAAGTTGAAAATGGGTTTTATAATTTTTTGGGGAAAAATTAAAGTTTCTGAGATCTTGTTCGAACGAGATGCACAGGTCGTTCGAACGACATTCTAACGGCTTTTCATGAGATGTCAATTGTTTTCTTGTTAAAAGTTTAACTCGAATGAAAAATCTAACTAAAAAGGTTTTGGACAGTTTTCAAAGACTAAGAGAGAAAAACTTTGTCTTCCAAATTTCCATTTTTGTGTGAGAGTTTCATGAATTAATTTCTTCAAAACACCCATGTTTCTAGTTTAATCCAAGTTACTATTTGTATATATCTTATCTTGGAGATTGTTTGGCATTGGGTTTATTGTCTCCCCATCAAAGTATATTGTTTGGCTCCTTCTCTGCATAAACAGGAGATCGTTTTCTTAGATTGTGGTGTACATACGTTAAAAATGTCATCATATGTTTTGACGGTAGTTGTGCCCCATCGGTGGATTCTGAGACTGCAGTGGAACCCATAGTTGTCGACTAGGCGGATGTTGATTCAAAAAGGAGTGTCGAGGCTTGAAGGGAGTCGATCCGTGTGATATAAGTCTCTTGTATTGTATTTGTTACCATACCATACTTAGTGGACTTATAGGCAGGGTCATCCGAGGTTTGTCCCTTTGTGGATTTTCCTCGTACATCACGGCATAGTGTCATTGGTTCAATTTTTATCTTGCAAACTCACATATATGCTTGTGTAGTTTTAAAAACATAAAAAATTGTTTAATCACAACTTTGATTTTATTTGGTGTTAATTAATATATGGGTAATTTTAGTTTAATTTAATTCAAATTGGCATTAATTTAATTTGATAATATTCATGCTTAGTTTGTTTAACTTAAAATGGATTGAATTTTGTTTAACTGACAATTATAATATTTGTGTAGTTTAATTTCACTTTAAGTTTAATTTAATTTTTCGTGTGTTTGATTGTGCTTTTCAAGAAAAGAAAATTGTATAATTTTTGAAAAATTAGAATTTGGTATATCATTGAGCCATCTCATAATTTGAAAGTTTAAAATTTGGGGGCATTCCACCCCATCAAGTGGTACCAGAGCATATAGTTTAGAGAAATCAGATTCTTAAATTGGTATCAAAGCGGGAGTTCTAATTTGCCTTAAGACCCTCAATTTTGTATGGTCTAAAAATGAAAAATTCACTTTTTACAAAATTTTCTATTTTTGATGGTTCAAATTACGCGTACTGGAAAGCGTGAATGAAATCGGTGCGTAAGTCCTTAGATGAGAGGGTTTATCAATCATTAGTCAATGGGTGGTCTCCACCTACGTGTCTAGTTGAACAAGAGCGCGTACTAAACTCGTTGAGAGATGGAGTGAGAATGAACTTAAATTAGCAAATTTTTAATTCCCGTGGTTTAAATGCCCTCTTTAGGGCGGTTAAACCCGATGAGTTACGTCGAAATATGACATGCAAAACGTATAAGGAGGCCTAAGATATACTCCAACTCACCCATGAAAGAACAAGTGTCGTTAAGGCTTCAAAACTCCAAAGCCTCACCACTAAATTCGAAACCATTAGAATGGCTGAAAGTTAAACTTTCGATGAATTTTATGCTAGACTTTCTGATATTGTTAATTCATCATTTAACTTGGGAGAAAAGATACCTGACAACCGTTTAGTAAAGAAAATTGTGAGGTCATTACCCGATAGGTTTATTCCCAAAGTGATAGTTTTAAATTCGTTTCCCACTTTAGCCTCTACGAAACTTGAAGAGTTCGTAGGTGAGTTACAAACCTATGTACTTGACATGTTAATCTTCAAGAATGAGAAGAAGAAAGAAAAGGGCATTGTTTTTAAAGCCCAAAAGGAGGAAAAACAAGTTTTGGGTGATGAGAGTGATATCAACTCCGAGGATGTGGATATGTTTGCTAGGAAGTTTAGAAAATTTCTTAAGTTTCATAAAGATAATATTAAAAAGAATTTTAAGAAATTTGATAAATCTAAGTACAACAAAGCCAATAAATTCCCTACAAATTATAATGAAGATCTTAATAGGGACGAGTCAAATAGATGTTATGGTTTTGAGGGTTATGTCCATAGGGAAAGAGAGTGTCCCACTAAACTAAGGAGGTAGGGCAAGAAACCAATTTCATACAATTCCACCCTTAGTGATAGTGAAAAAGGAGAGGGACCCGATTCTCCTATTGATCGCAACTTTACCGCGTTCATGGCAAGTCATGTAAGTGAAAGTGAGAAATCGTCAAATGATGACATATCAATACAAGACACTTTCGAGGCCATTGTTTGTGAATCCCTAAAATTTATTGGTTTAGAGAGTGGAGAAGAAAGTGAGAGTGAAAATGAAGAGGAGGTAGAGAAGAGTGATATTCAAGTGGACTTTCAAGAGTTGTATGAGGAATCAATAAAAATAAAAATGGCTAACTTGAAGTTGGAAGCTTTTTTGAGAGAATGTACTAAGGTTAATAATGAGAGCGCTTTAGTGGAAGACCTTAGGACATGTGAGAGAACTCTTCTTGAGAATCTTGAGTATGTAGAAGGTTACAGAGACAGCCTTAAAGGTTTAATAGAGGATATAAAGAAAGAGCTTCTTGGGTTTGAAGAGAGTAAGTGTTTACTATAATTTTAGAGTTAGAAGAGAAGTTGAGAGCTCCAAGTAAGGCCAAATTTGATTTGGAATGTAGGTCCAAAAAATTAGATAAAATACTTGGAACCGTCCAAATTAAAAATGACTTGTGTGGTATTGGCTTCGATACTAAAAATGATTCAACTAATAAAGCCAAAACCTTTAGTTTGAGAGAATCTACTAGGAACACTTTCAAAGGTCAATCCCTAGGTACTACTTTTTCTCGAGTCTTTAAATTCTCACATTGTGATAAAAAAAGGTCATCTTAGGAAATTTCATTTTGATCTTCAAAAGGGTCCTAGGAAGTCCAATGGTAGACTCACCAAAATTCCCAAATCCCGAGAGTGTCACACTTCACTAGTTTAGGTTAGGAGATCCGATTTGGTGGCATTACAAGATATATTTTTTTTTTTCATTCACATGATACGTCCCTTGCTAAATTTAAAGGTTGAATTCGTTAGCTTTATTTGCATACACTAGCTTTTGTGTATCATGATATAATATTGCTAGTTATATGTTTATTTTTCATTTTCTAGTCTTTGCTTAATCATATAAAAATTGTGCTAGAATTATGATTTGTGTATTTTTCTTGTATTTTAATAAAAAAAATTTGGTCTCGTTGAAAAATACAAAAAGATTTTTTTTTCGTTTTGAGTTGAATTTTTTTTTGTGTTTGGTTAACAAAATTTAAAAACTCAAAAAAAAATATTGTGTATTTTAGTTTGACACACTTTATGTGGCATATACTTGTGTTTGAATCCAATATCTTATCTGCTTCCATGGGCTAGAACTTTTGGTTAAGATTTTCAATCCTTAAAGTGTTATTTATCATGTTTGCATGGAATAGTTTGATTTTTTGTTGCTTAATGGATTCTATTTTTATAGGCCTCAATTCACACATGCACGAACTCACTTGAAATGTAACTTCACATGTATATTTAAGCTAAGTGATACGTTCTCTTATCAATTTAGTCATCTACATGTTGCTAGGACTATGGAGGATTTGTGCATGTAATAACCATTTCTCGGATTTAAAAAAAGTAAAAAAAATATTTATCCAGTGTAGTTGTCCATCGATGGAATTGGGCTGCAAAAGACAAAATTACTTTGCATGAAAAGGCACCATTGAAATTTAGCCTAAAAAATGTGGCATAAAAAAATTAAAAAAAAATTAGCCAAGGCATTAATTATTTAGTTGGTATGTTCTGAAAAGAAAAAGTAAAAGAATATTAATGAGGAAGTTTGGTTGGATATATCAATGGGTTTGTACAATGACAATGTATCATAGTTATGCTATTTTTGTCTTGACTCTATTGGTTTGTAGAATCATTAAAATTATACGCTTGTGTGCATTGTGTATGTTTGTTCCGTGAGTTCACTTTATATTGTCACATGAGGCTATATTTAAGTGTGATAAAGTTTTACAATCAAATGAGAACTCTGTTAAAATGTTTAGGTGATTGGGTCTATATTTCTTTAGTCTCTAGTTCAAACCCCTTCACTTCTATTTACCACATGTATTTAGACACATTTTTGCCATATGAATGTATAAAGCTTACGTTATTTTGTGTCATGTGTGTTGTTTATACCTACGTATATATGTGTGCGCATTGTATATATATATATTCTTTGTTTTTAAGTCTTTGCCATGCTAGCTAGTCCATGTATGCTTTGAATTCAAAAATTCTATCTATCTTGTTACGAATTTTGTTGATATCCTATGCTTATCATAATACATTACAAGTGGTTTTGGTCATCGCATCATAAGTGATATCAATTAACCTTTGCATGGATTGTTGTCATATTCTTAAATGCTCTTGTCTCTTTATGCACCATTGAATGTTTATCTTATTTTTACTTATTCATAGCCCTTATTTAGTTGAGGGGGAGTATTTGATTTAATTGGGGGAGAAATAAGATATTTAATACATTTTAATCTTGGTCTATTCCTGAACTAAAAGGAGGAGAAATGGTATCTAATCCCTTTAAATTTGGGAGATCTATCTTAGGGAGTGTACACCTTTCTTGGGTAGACATTGTTAGACAAATGGGGACCATGTATTAAGGGGGGAATTTATTTTTTTCATTTAATCCATTGATATTCCCTTTGTGTTATCTTCTTTCGCATCATTATCCAAGCGGTAAAGCATTTGATTTCATGTGTCGTGTCAACCATTGTATTTTTTTATTTTTGGGTGGGATTGAGTCAGTTTAGATGTGTTTGACGGCCCAAATGATTTTTGGTTTGGTTTTGTCCTGGAATAGCCAAAGGGGGAGATTTGTAAGGACAAATTTCCAATCGAGTCAATTTGTAGTAATGGCTTAATTCCGGACAAAACTACTTGGCTCATAGGATAGTTTGTTGTACCTCAAGCCTATGATGTTTGAAGAGTTGAAGACATTGAACCCAAGAATTTAAAGTTTCATCATTGCCGATTTTAGTGCCAAGTGTATACGTCATCAATATTTGAATTCCAAGGTCTCTAAAAGGTATTAATGCATTTTATATAGAGAGAGACTTGGATAATTTTATTCGGTGATAAGTTTTTATAAAATTAAGTTGAAAATGGTTTTATAATTTTTTGGAGAAAAATTAAAATTTATGAGATCTCGTTCAAACAAAACTAGGATCTCGTTCGAATGAGATGCGCAGGTCGTTCCAGAGCCATTCTAACGTTTTTTCACGAGATCTTCACTGTTTTCTCATTAGAAGTTTGGTTCGAACGAAAAATCTAACGAATAAGCTTTTGGAGAGTTTTGAAAGACTAAGATAGAAAAACTTTGTTGTCTCAATGTCCATTTTTGTGTGAGAGTTTGCATGAATTAATTTCTTCAAAGCACACATGTTTACACTCGTGTTTCTAGTTTTATCCAAGTTCATATTTATATATATCTTTGCTTAGAGATTGTTTGGCTCCGGGTTTCTTCTCTACCCATCAAAGGAGATTGTTTGGGTTCCTTCTCTACCCCAAAGCAGATTATTTTCTTAGTTTGTGGTGTACATATGTTAGAATGGTCATCGTTTGTTTTTATAGTATTTGTGCCCCATCGATGGATTCTGAGACTGTAGTGGAGTTCGTAGTTATCGACTATGCAAAGGTTAATGCAAGAATGAGCATCGAGGCTTGAAGGGAGTCTAGCATATGATGTAAGTCTCTTGTCTTGTATTTTTAAACATACCATACTTAGTGGACTTGTAGGTAGGGTCGTCCGAGGTTTTTCCCATTGTGGGTTTTCCTCGTACATCGCGGTTTAGTGTAATTGCTTTAATTTTTATCTTGCAAACTCACGTAGATGAATGTGTAGGTTTATAAAGATAAAAATTTATTTAATCACAACTTTGGTTTAATTTGGTGCTAATTAATATATGGGTAATTTTAGTTTAATTTAATTCAAGTTGGCATTAATTTAATTTGATAATATTCATGCTTAGATTGTTTAACTTGAATTGGATTGAATTTTGTTTAAATGATAATTAAAAAATTTGTGTAGTTTAATTTCACTTTAAGTTTAATTTAATATGTGTTTGATTGTGCTTTTTAAGAAAGGAAAATTAAATATTTTTTATAAAATTAAATATTTGTATATCATTGCGCCATCTCATAATTTGAAGTTTAAAATTTGGGGGAATTCCACCCCATCAGGTGGTATCAGAGCATATAGTTTAGAGAAATCACATTCTCAAATAGAATTATTGAGGAATTACCATGTGACAACCCGGTATCCGAAATAAGGGGTGCCCAGCCCGATACTCCAATAATACAGGAATCATGGATGGAATCATTCTCAGCACCGAACAGCATAAAGAGTATACGAGATAACCACTCAATAATTCAGACAACGGGTTGTCAAATTTTTTTTTTTATAATTTAAAGAAATCATTTTAAACAACCCATACATGAAAAAGAAAGTGGAAACCCCAAAAGTATATATGTATATCAACAACAACAATTTTACAAAAAAAGGACCGAATGAAATATCGGTCAACAAAATTATATACAATGTACAATAAGTTCCATGAGTTGCATATTACATCCATTATACAATTACAACAGTTTAGGCCACACGCCCGAATAAAGACCCGAATATAACTATAAAACAGCAATGAAGGCATCTACACAAAATATCCCGTGATATCCGCAAAAATTTCACGGCTCCTCAAAAGACAATGGATTGGGAAAGTCATTACGGGCGTCCTTGCGGTGGAGCACCCGAGCGGTTACAATATATATATATATATATATATATATATATATATATATATATATATATATATATATATATATATATATATATATGAACAACAAGAAAGAAAAACGGGTTAGGGCCCGATTTTATGTGATTACCAGATAAATGACAAGTGAGACAATAACGAATGATTAAGCATGGATGATAAAGATGACATTCTAGCATGATAACATCATATAATGAACTAATACAGTTGAATGATTATCCAGTGAAATTCAATTATATAAGAGAATACGAATAATTATAAGTCTTTTTCATCTTTCAGCGTTTCATCTTATCTTTCTATTCCTTATCAGGAATACAAGTTTTATCATGTGCTCTTTGTGGCATATATTATGCTCTTTATGGCATTAATATCCATCAAGTCCAACTTGATGATTAGAATAGTTATAAGTATATACATATAACGATTCTAAGACCGCCCGTCCAGATTTCCCCACTGTGCGCGCCCCCAAATAACCATCATCTTCCAGGGCCTATCATAAGACAACCTGGGATCCTATCGAAAGCGCCGGGAAGCGGCCATATGCCTGTGGGATAGTTAAGACCACTCCCAAAATCTCCTACCCATCGCAAAAACATATAAAACAAGCACTCATATGGCCTAGGACTATATCCACCCTGCATTCATTAGCCAGGGGGCTTCACCTTACGCACGATCTTCCCTTAAGATGGTATTTAGAGAGGTGTGTTTAACCATTTCATTAATTTCCATTTCATGATTTAGTAAATTATCATTTACTTTGTCCATTTTACATTTTATCAAATGTATTATGGTTATCCTGAACTATACGCACTTAACATCATTATAATAACCCCGAAGAACATTCAAACTCCCCAAGTTATTTTCCAAAGTCTCCTTTTTGGACTTTATATAAACCATCATACCCCAAATCAATTTCTAAAGTCTCCAAATATGACTTAGTAACCTCCTAGACTCCTACTAATTAAAGAAAGAAAGTGATGCCTGAACATCACTTCGTACATCCTCTAAATAATCCCCCAGTAACCCAATTCTAGTCTAGGGTAGTAAACTAACTCACCTAGAACTCTAGGACTCTAAGTTGACTTCATATAAGAAGGTTCCTATGTCCTAAGAATAGAAAAAGGGGGTTAAAAATAAAAAGAAAACAAAATAAAAAATGCAAGATTCCCGAATCGATTATGCCAGAAAATATGGGATTCTGCATAATTACCGAATCGATTCGAACCTTCCGAATCGATTCGGTCAGGGAAATGGGGTTTTCGCATAAATGCCGAATCGATTCGGACTAGGCCGAACCGATTCGATTCACCTAATCCTGGAAACTGTCCCTGGGCGAATCAATTCGGTCCTGCGAATTTTACCAATTTTGGCTATGGAGTCTTGGACTCCAAATTTATCCCAAATCAAATCCTTTTTGCCCAACATCATTTATGGTCATCAATGCATAATAAGTACCACAACTACCACCATAAACCTCATTAATCACCCAAGTCATTCTTAAATAATTCAAAACCCACAAACACAAAAAAAAAACCTAAACTAGTTAAACCATAATCACCACACCATTATCACTACAAATCATTATCTTAAAACACATATAGCAAGTAGAAAACTTGCCTCAATCTAGCAAATTCATATTCTCTTTATGTAAAAGCAAGAATCCTTCTTCAATCTTCAATCTCTTATCTTTTCTCTACTCTTTCTCTTCCTCTCTCTAGCTCTCTAGGTTTAGGAAATGACATTAGGGAAAAATAGAAGACTTAGTAAGACTAAGTCGTGCCTTTAGTCAAAAATCCCAACTTAATTAATCAATACCGTGATAAAACAACACGCAACTGCATATTTAAGGTATAATCAATCAAAAGTGCAAAAAATCTCAAAATACAATATGGCACATAATTTGACTATCTCGCACGTTCCGGAATCAACTACAGCCTCCAAATTATCATTTGGACAATTTATAATCCATTTTAAGTTTCGGTTCCATTTTAAGTCATAGGGTCATTTTAAATTCTTATGACACAATAAAGCTCATCATGAGGATATTTACATGCTCATACAGTAAATATTCGATAAGTTAGTAAATATTAACTTTTCTTCCTTAAATTAATACTTACTCCGTATTACGACATTTCATATTTAATTACCTCACATAGTAAGTAAATATAAAATAGGCTCTCATAAGAGAGGGTTGTTACATACTCCCCCCCTTATGAGGGAATTTTGTCCCCAACATTCAAGCGTACCTTGCAAGAAGAGATGCGGATACTTCTCCCGCATGTCATCCTCACGTTCCCACGTCGATTCTTTAGCATTGTGATGACTCCATTGGACTCTCACCAAGGGCACCACATGAGACCTCAACTTACGCTCCCCATGCTCTAGAATAGCAACCGATTGTTCTTCATATGAGATGTCGGGTTGCAAGTCAATGTCTTCAAAAGGAATATGACAAAGGGCGCCTTCGCATCTCTTATACTTCTTTAGAGAAGAAGCATGGAATACATCGTGAATTTGTTGCAAAGGTTCCGGTAAGGCAAGTTTATATGCCACTGGATCGACTTTTGCAATAACTGGAAAAGGTCCAACAAAACGCGGCGCAAGCTTTCCTTTCTTCCCAAAACGCTTAATGCCCTTCATTGGTGACACTCGCACCAAGACCTGGTCCCCAATCTCCAACTCAATGTGTTTTCTACCCTCATCGACATAGCTCTTTTGGAGGTTTTGGGCTATCCGAATGCGATTCCGAATGAGTTTGATCTTTGACGAAGTATCTTGGATCATTTCAGGTCCAAGAAATTTGTTATCACCCACTTCCAACCAACAAGGGGGCGACCTACATAGCTGGCCATAAAGAGCCTCATAGGGCGCCATTCCAATTGTAAATTGGTATGAGTTGTTATAAGCAAACTCAACCAATGGGAGGTATTGTTCGCAACCACCTTTAAAGTCAAGCATACACATACGAAGCATATCCTCCAACATTTGGTTTACCCTTTCAGTTTGACCATTTGTTTGAGGATGGTAAGAAGTGCTTAAGTTCAATTCGGTTCCCATGGCCTCTTGGAAACTTCGCCAAAAGTGGGAAATGAAAATTTTGTCTCGGTCGAAAACGATATTTAAGGGTACCCCATGAAGTCTAATGATCTTTTCGATGAACAGTTGGGCATAGCGAGCGGTATCATAATCAGTACGCACGGGTAGGAAATGTGCCGACTTAGTCAAACGGTCAATAATCACCCAAATTGAATCATAACCCCTCTGTGATCTTGGTAAGCCCGTAATAAAGTCCATCGATATATTTTCCCATTTCCATACCGTAATCTCCAACGGTTGCAACAAACCTGTCGGTCGCTGATGATCAATCTTGACCAGCTGACAAGTAGTGCATTGGGACACAAACTCCGAAATATACCGCTTCATGCCGGGCCACCAATACTGGCGTCGCATGTCTTGATACATCTTGTCCCCACTAGGATGTACCATAAATTTTGATCCATGAGATTCTGCCATCACCGCCCGTCTCAAATCTCCCTCTTCTGGAACAATAAGTCTTTCATGGAAGCATAGTCCACCCTATGAAGTTATCAAGTAGGATTTCGCTCCCTCGGACAGTAATCGGTGTATATGATCCTGACATCCCTTATCCCTTCCTTGGGCTTCCACAACCCTTGCAACAATGGTAGGAGTAACGGTCATCACTGACATGAACGCTCTCACCACCGCATCCTCCTGACTCAATTCTTTCCATTTAGCTTTCCATGCTTCAGCTAATTCTCCCTCGGGCCTCCTACTCAAGGCATCTGCCACTACGTTCGCCTTGCCCGAATGATAATGGATATCAAATTGATATTCTTTCACGAACTCCAACCATCGGTGCTGACGCATATTCAAATCTTTCTGTTAAAATAAATATTGCAGTGATTTATGGTCCATGAAAAGATTGAATTTCTCCCCCAAAAGATAATGCCTCCAAATCTTCAAGGAAAAGACAACGGTGAAAAATTCTAAGTCATGCACCGGATAGTTTCTTTCATGAGGCTTGAGCTTTCAAGAAGCATAGGCAATAGCCCGTCGTTCTTGTTGAAGCACACCTCGTAATCCTTGAAGAGATGCATCGATGAAGACTAGATATTCCAATCCTGGTTTTGGCAATGCGAGGACTGGAGCCGATGTTAATCTATCTTTGATCTCATCAAAAGCATCCTGAGAAGAGCTATCCCAAACAAATCTCACCCCTTTCCAGGTTAAATATATTAAAGGGCTAGCAATCTTTGAGAAACCCTTGATAAATCGAAGGTAATAACCCGCCAAACCCAGAATAATACGAATCTCGATAGGTGTCGTGGGCTAACCCCACTCCCTCACCGCAACCACCTTTCTTGGATACACCGATATACCTTGGTATGACACCACATAACCCAGAAACTGAACTTCCTTCAACCAAAATCCATACTTCTCGAACTTTGCATATAATTGGTGATCCCTCAATCTTTGCAGGACCAACCGTAAGTGAGTAGCATGGTAAGATTCTGTCTGAGAATAGACTAAAATGTCATCGATAAACACAATAACAAATTGGTCAAGGAAATCTCGAAATACCCTATTCATGAGGTCCATAAATACAGCGGGGGCTTTGGTTAGTCCAAAGGGCATAACCAAAAATTCATAGGATCCATATCGGGTCAAAAATGCGATCTTGGAGACATCCTATTCCCGTATCCTCAATTGATGATACCCCGTCCTCAAATCGATCTTAGAGAAGTACGACGCTCCCCTAAGTTGGTCAAATAGATCATCAATGCGAGACAAAGGGTATTTATTCCGGATGGTGACTTTATTCAACTCTCTATAGTCCACACATAACCAAAGAGAGCCGTCTCTTTTCTTTACAAACAATACCGGAGCACCCCATGGCAACGTACTGCGCCTAATAAATCCCTGCTCAAACAACTGTTGAATTTGATCTCTCAACTCCCTCATCTCCACAGGATCCATGCGATATGGAGCTTTCACAATAGGTCGCGTTCCCGGCGCTAAATCGATCACAAACTCAATCTCCCTACTCGAAGGTAATCCCAGTATCTCCCGGAAAACATCTTCAAAATCTCTAACAATCGAAAGAGAATCCAATGAAATAACTACATCCCTAGAAGTATCCTCCACAATGCAATATAAATAGGTACTCGTACCTCCTTCTATACAAGGCATAACAACCAAGAACATTTCTTGTCCCGGAATGGCGAAGACTATACTCTTCCCATAACAGTTCACTATCGCATGATATTTCATTAACCAATCCATGCCCAAAATTACGTCATACCCACCATGTCAAGGATGAGTAAATCGGCTTCAAAACATAAATTACCAAGAATAATCCCTATGTTTTTACAAATAAAGAAAATCAATGAACCATCACCCATTGAGGATTCAACACTAGTGAAAGTATTCTCAGCAGACTTTATCAAATTTGTGGTCTGAGCAAAACTACCAGAAATGAAGGAGTGTGTCATACCCGTATCAAATAACACCCGACCCATATGCCCTTGGATGAGAAACTTACCTTCAATCGCTGGCGGTGCCGGAGGGGCTGGAGGAAGCATAACCTCCTGAATATGATAGACCCGTCCATACTGTAGTTGCCCCTGTTGTGGAGGAACAACCAAATTAGGTGGCTGGGGCAAAAACTGAACATATGGTTGCTGTGGAGCCCTAGGAAGATGCCCTCCAATCAACTGAGGACACGACCTCTTATAATGGCCCAGCTCTCCGTACTGAAAACATTTGTTCACCACATTCTTCTGGTTCCGCCCTTGATTGTTTTGGAACTACCCCGAACCTCGGCCCTGTTAGCCTCTACCACCGTTCCCACCTCTACCTGATTGTTGTTGTGGTGGTCCACCTTGACCCGGCCTATTATTGTTACCACCCGCATTAAATCCACTAAAGTGTTGGCATTTAGACAAATCCCCTTGTTGGGGATCCCTCTCTCTTTGTTTACTCCCCGAAGATTAGGATGAAGGAGATGCTCCTCCCCCAATCCCATTCGCTCCAGGTTTTCCCACTTGCCCCATCGTGGTAGCCTTCTTGCTATTTTTCACAAATAATCTATGCTCTTGGCAATGAAGTAGTGCCACATTCATCACATCCCCAAAGGTTTATAACGTCGGATTTCCCAACAAGTGTTGTTTTATCCACCAATGTAAACCACCCACAAACTTTGAGATTATCTTCTCTTCTGGAGTCACTTTCTCCGGTACAAAACTTGCCAACCGGGTGAACTCCTCTTCGTACTATGCAACAGATCTCTCTCCCTGTACTAAATCTTGAAGCTTCCTTTGCATCTCCCTTTTAACTACGGGATGGAAGTACTTTCCGTCAAACAAGGCCCAAAAATCAGTGAATGACATCGTATCCCTTTTCTCTGGTGTAGTCATCGACTCCCACTAATGTAATGCCGATCCGACAATCTTGAAAGTAACAAGGAATTTCTTTTTCTCCTCACTACATTCTACCATTCGAAGATGGCGCTGCATGTCTTTCTTCCACTGATTTTCCCTTATAACATCCGAGCCTCCATCGAATTCTGGGGGATGGCCCTTTAGAAAAGATTCCCTAACTCTCTCCCACGGAGAAGGTCCCGTAGGAGCTTATACCTCTTGCCCTCGTGGTTGAGCTTGTGTCATTTATTGTACCATTGCAGTCATCGCTGCATTGACTGCTTGGGCCACTATGTTTGTTACATCGGCAGCATTTATACTCCCCGGTGGCGGCGATGGAGGATCAACCTCCTCTTCCACAACTCTATTATGTCGAGCGGGACGTCCTCTCTTAGGCGGCATATGAGATGAAGAAATAATAGAGTTAGGATACTATATAATACAATCTATCTTGCAGAAGATCGCAAACATAAGGAACAGAGCAGTCCTAACATTAGGCTCTATATCAAAGAACGCTACGGTAGAACGTGACAAGTCCGCATAGATCCTAAAGACTCTAGAACCTGATGCTCTGATACCATCTGTGACAACTCGGTATCCGAAATAAGGGGTGGCCAGCCCGATACTCCAATAATACAGGAATCATGGATGGAATCATTCTCAGCACCGAACAACATAAAGAGTATATGAGATAACCACTCAATAATTCAGACAACGGGTTGCCAAAAATTTTATTTTATAATTTAAAGAAAGAATTTTAAACAACCCATACATGAAAGAGAAAGTGGAAACCCCAAAAGTATATATGTATATCAACAACAATAATTTTATAAAAAAAAGGACTGAATGAAATATTGGTCAACAAAATTACATACAATGTACAATAAGTTCCATAAGCTACATATTACATCCATTATACAATTACAACAGTTTGGGCCACACGCCCGAATAAAGACCCGAATAAAACTAGAAAACAACAATGAAGGTGTCTACACAAAATATCCCGTGATATCCGCAAAAATTTCACGGCTCCTCAAAAGACACTAGAATGGGGAAGTCACTACGGGAGTCCTTGCGGTGGAGCACCTGAGCGGTTACAATATATATATATGCACAACAAGAAAGAAGAACAAGTCAGGGCCCGATTTTATGTATATATGCACCGCAAAAGACACTATAATGGGGAAGTCGCTACGGGAGTCCTTGCCGTATATGCACCTGAGCGGTTACAATATATATATATGCACAACAAGAATCAGTCATGCAAGAAACGATGCGACAACTCATACGAACCCTCTATTGCGGTGCACCAACCCACTCAGAATCGCGAAGTATTCAAAGAAATACCCGTTTACCTTCCTCGCGTACTAGGCGTACTGATTCATATCGTACTGATGAGTCTGAATATTTTTCTTATCAACCTGGACGAACTTCGTCGGTACGAGCCACAAATACTGAACAACATATCACTCTCTCTCCAGAAAGGACGAGTGCACTAGAAAGATTAAGCAGAGTATCTCCTTTTGATCGATTAGGTCCTAGGAGGAGCAAAAGTCCTCCTAGAGCCACATCGAGGAGTTTTCGACGACCATCAGACTTAAAGGAAGGATTTGCCCAGTCGCGACGAGCTGCTCGTCAAGATAGATCCCAGGAAGCCACATCAACGCGATCAGTTGCTCAAACCAACAGGCCCGAGGAAAGAAATGATGCATGGAAAGGCTCTATTCAGAGGCTGGAGGATATATTAGGGGAAATGGCTAAAGCTAAGAACCCTCTACAATGAACTTTTGTTCAAGGAACACCTTTTGTCCAGACCATTGTAGATTTTCCAACACCATCAAAGTTCAAAGCACCTGTTGTGACCCCCAAATATGATGGAAAGATCGACCCTGTCCTTCATATAGAACAATACCAAGCTGCAGCCGACATATATATTGTTCTAGATGAGATGAGATGCAGAGCATTCTCGGTAACTCTTACTGGATCTGCTCAAATATGGTATAATAATCTTCCTCGGGGTAAGATTTCAACTTTCTTTCAACTGGCCGAGTTATTCATCGGGAATTTCTGTTTTGGGGCAAAGCCAGTTAAACGAGTAGCTCATTTGTTAAGTGTTAGACAAAAAGCTGGTGAAAGTACCAGAGATTATATAACTCGTTTTAATAACGAGAAGCTCGAAGTCATTGATTATGAGGAAAAGACAGCGATTACCGCCTTGATGAGTGGACTACTTCCCAACAAGTTGTACTACACTTTGGCCAAAGATCCACCTAGAACTATGTCAGATCTGATGGGAAAAGCAGCCAAGATTATAAATGCCGAGGAGGCTATGGCTGCGAAGAAGAATATGGATGCCAAAGAAACCAAGGTGGAAGGTGATAAAGCTAAGAAGAAAGAGCATAAGGACAATGGTAATAACAAACACTCAAAAACAAGATCGTCATGGGAGATATTGAAGAAATTTGATAATTATACTCCTTTGAAGAAAAATATCAACCATGTTCTAGAAGAAATCAAGAACAACGAGGAATTAAATTGGCCAGAAAAAATGAAAGCAGATCCTGATAGGAGAAATAAGGAAAAATATTACGAGTTTCACAAAGATCATGGCCATATGACCAAAAATTGCATAGCTCTTCAGAATGAGATTAAAACACTCATCAGACGAGGAAAACTGGCAAAATATGTTGATCGGAGGAATGATAGAATAAATAACGACCGAACAAGAGAGAGGTCTAGATCTCCTCGTCGAGCAGAGGAGAACAAGAAAAGAGACCATGAAGTTAATCCAGAAGATGACCCCGATCTTCCCAAGAGACCAAGGCAGCCAGAACGTGAGGTATTTTCAATACGCTTTGGGACATTTGACTGTAATGTTATTACAGGAAGAGATGCAGGAGGAGGAGACCTTACTGCAAAGAGAAAAGCTTACCTCTGTGAGGCTCAATCTTGCTCATACATTCAACGAATAAATCTAACTGAGGAGGATCGCCCTAGAAAGGTGAACAAAGAGAAATTGGTCATTGGTTTCTCAAAGAACGACCTCGCAGGTGTTCTATATCCTCATGATGATCCTTTGGTGATCAAAATGAGGATGAAGGAGGTAATAATTTTAAGAGTACTAGTAGACAATGGTAGCTCGGAAGACATCATGTTCTACTCATGCTTCGACAGTTTAAATCTAAAGCTATCTCAACTAGAGCCTTATCATAGACCCCTCCTCGGTTTTGCTGGCGAGAAAGTATTTCCACTTGGGACGATCAAATTGGATATATTCATTGGTACGTGGCCTGCTTGTCGAACAGAAAGAATACGCTTCTTCATGATGGATAAGAATGTTCAATCATCATATAATATCATCATGGGAAGAGTAGGATTGAAGAAGTTTGAGGCTGTATCATCTACGGTACATCAATGCCTAAAATTTCCAATAAATTTTTGAGTAGGAGTTGTTAAAGGTGATCAGAAAGTAGCTCGGGAATGCTATTATTCATCCGCCAAGCAAGAGGAAATGGAGGAATCAAGGAAAAAGACCACCACCTATCAAGTGGATGAAGGTGCATAAATTGAAACATTGGATCCTAGAGATGAGTCACAACTCGTGAAGGGTCAAGTGGTGGAAGCTACTGAAAACATCATCCTGGACGACGAGCACCCTGAACGAACTACTCAAGTAGGTTTGTCGTTGGAAGCCTCACTAAAGCATAAATTGATAACTTTCCTAAGAAGAAGAAAGCAAACTTTTGCGTGGAGTCATGAGGATATGCCTGGGATAGACCCAAATTTCTTATGTCACGAACTCAATGTGAATAAGGAGATTAAGCCTGTGAAGCAGAGAAGAAGAGTATTCAATCTCGAGAAGAATCAAGCTATACAGGAGGAAGTCGAGAAGCTCGAGAAAGCTTGCTTTATTAAAGATGTTAAATATCCAGACTGGTTAGAAATTGTGGTGATGGTGAAAAAGAAGAACAACAAATGGAGGATGTGCGTAGACTTCACCGACCTCAACAAAGCATGCCCAAAGGATCACTTTCCGCTGCCCCGAATTGATCAACTAGTGGATGCTACCTCGGGACACGAGCTGCTGAGCTTCATGGATGCTTATTCTGGTTACAATGAGATTAAAATGAAACCTGAAGACAGGGAGAGTACTTATTTCATTACCCCTAGGGGAACTTATTGTTATAATGTTATGCCTTTTGGTTTGAAAAATACAGGTGCAACATATCAGCGGCTGATGAACAAAGTGTTTGCAGAACAAATCAGTTGTAATATGGAAGTCTATGTTGACGATATGCTGACAAAGAGCAAGAAAGCTGATGATCATCTAGTTGACTTAAACCAGACCTTTGATCAACTAGATAAATATCAAATGAAGTTGAACCCGATGAAGTGCATATTTGGAGTACGAGAAGGCATGTTTCTCGAGTACATTGTCAATCAGCGAGGCATTGAAGTTAATCCTGAAAATATCAAAGCTTTGTTAGGGCTGCGATCCCCAACGACGAAGAAAGAGGTGCAAAGTCTTACAGGACGAGTAGCAGCACTTAATAGATTTGTATCGCGAGCAACTGATCGATGTCTCCCATTCTTCAAGACGCTCAGAAAAACTTTTGAGTGGAATGATGAATGTGAAAAGGCTTTCCAAGACTTGAAAAAATATTTGGGAACACCTCCACTGTTATCCAGGCCAGTGATGGGAGAAAAATTATACTTGTATCTGGCAGTGTTCAAGAATGCAGTTAGTTCGGCATTGATAAGAATGGAGAATGGAGTACAAAAACCAATTTACTACACAAGTAAGGCCTTCCGAGGAGCAGAGATCAGATATCCAAGGCTGGAAAAATTGGCACTAGCATTGATCGAGGCAAGTAGAAGAATGAAGCCATACTTCCAGGCTCATACCATAGTAGTATATACTGATATGCCATTGAGGCAAGCCCTTCATAAACTAGAAAAATCAGGAAGATTGCTGTGTTGGGCAATAGAACTTGGTGAATATGATATAGTTTATGAACCCAGATCATCACTAAAAGGGCAAGCGATAGCAGATTTTATAGCAGAGTTCACCTATCCCGATACCCCCGAGGAGCAAAAGTTGCTCGCTGATCAACCTGTGGATGTGATAGGACCATCAAATGCAAGCCCAGACCAACTTAGCTTGGTAAAAGGGCAAGTAGATGTTACAGGATCATCAAATTCAAGCCCAGACCAGCTTAGGTTGGTAAAAGGGCAAGAAAAGATGATCGACTAACATCAAGAAATATCAGGAGATGGTGATAGGAAGCAACAAATTTTCCATCGAGGAACTCTGTCAGATCAGAAATTTGAAGACGAGTTACCTATATGGAGTCTGGACGTGGATGGTTCATCCTGCACTACAGAATGTGGCGCAGGGATAGTTTTAAATAGTCCGGACGAGGTCGACATGGAATACGCCCTACGCTTCCAATTCAAAGCTTCCAATAACGAGGCTAAATATGAAGCCATGATTGTAGGTCTTAGTTTAGCAAAAACCATGGGGGCAGAACAAGTTATTATTTTCAGTGACTCGCAATTGGTCATAAACCAAATGATGGGAGTATATGAAGCTAAAGGAGAATTAATGATCAGATATCATGCAAAGGCAAAGGAATTGGTGTCGAAATTTACTGCAATTCAGGTTGTCAGAATACCAAGAATGGAGAATGTAAGAGTAGACGCCTTAGCTCGTTTAGCATCAGCTACTCGTACCGAGCTGCGAAGAACAATCCCAATTGAAGTTTTAGCTAGTCGGAGTATAGATGAAGATCTAACGATAAACTTTAATACCCTCGATTTAGGGTCATCATGGATGGATCCCATCAGGGCATATATTGAGAAAGGGGAATTACTAAGTGACAAACTTGCAGCTAAGAAACTGAAGTTTAAAGCTGCTCGTTATGTACTGACTAATGGTATTCTATACAGACGAGGAATTACAGCAGGTTTGCAAAGATGTGTGCATCCAACCGAGGTGAAACATTTGATTGAAGAGGTCCATGAAGGGTCCTGTGGAGCCCATATAGCAGGTCGGACACTTTTGCAAAGAATGATGACTCAAGGATACTACTGGCCGACGATGAGGGATGATTGCATAGCCTATGCTAAGAAATGTGACAAGTGTCAGCGTTTCTCCTCCATCCGAAGAACTCCCCAAGCATTATTGACACCCATTACTTCCCCTTGGCCATTTGCCATATGGGGAATAGATTTGGTCGGGCCACTGTCGACGACGAGGGGAAGATTTAAGTATCTCGTGGTTGCTGTGGATTATTTTACTAAATGGGTTGAGGTTGATCCTCTCATTGATATGGCGCACGATAAGGTGTACCAATTTATTTGGAAGAACATCATTTATAGATATGGTATTCCTCATGCCTTCATCACAGACCATGGAACACAATTTGACAACGAGGAGTTCGATGCCTATTGTCATCAGTCAAATATCTTGAAGATCCACTCGGCACCAGTCCATCCTCAAAGCAATGGACAAACCGAAGTGACAAACAGAACGCTGCTGAATGGTTTAAAAAAAGACTGAATGACGCGAAAGCAAACTGGATCAATGAGCTATAATCATTGTTATGGGCTTACCAAACTACTCCCCAAGCAGTAACAGGGGAATCTCCATATATGCTAGCATTTGGAAGTGAAGCATACCCGCCGAATTGGGTCTTCCAACACATAGAATATTGAATTTCAATTCCCCTGTCAACGATTTAATGATAAGGTTAGACTTGGACATGCTCAAGGAGGTTAGGGAAGAAGCATCCATTAGAAATGCTGCTTACCAGCAACGAACAGCTTTGTTCTACAACAAGAGAGTGAAGAAGTGCGACTTGAAAGAAGGAGACTATGTGCTAAAGAAGGTGATTCAAAAGCACAACAAACTGGAAGCAAACTAGAATGGACCCTACCGAGTTAAGGAAGTTGTTCGACCAGGGACATATAAAATAGAAACTTTAGAGGGGGAGGAGTTTAAGAATGCATGGAATGCAGAACATCTGCGCAAATATTATCAGTAATGTAAACTCTCATGTAATGCAGTTTCATCAGTATGAATAAAGTGCCAATGTTCTGCCCAGTTCTTTCCTTTTATTGGAAAACTCGGACTACTCAAATCTATTCTAAAAATGCCAACTTGGTTGGTTAGGAAGTAAATCTATTCCTAAAAATGCCAACTCGGTTGGTTAGGAAGTAATTTTTTCCTAAAAATGCCAAATTGGTTGGTTAGGAAGTAAATCTATTCCTAAAAATGCCAGCTCGGTTGGTTAGGAAGTAAATTTATTCCTGACAATGCCAACTCGATTGGTTAGGAAGTAAATCTATTCTTAAAAATGCCAACTTAGTTGGTTAGGAAGTAAATCTATTCCTAAAAATGCCAACTCGGTTGGTTAGGAAGTAAATCTATTCCTAAAAATGCCAACTCGGTTGGTTAGGAAGTAATTCTATTCCTAAAAATGCCAACTCGGTTGGTTAGGAATTAAATCAATTCCTAAAAATGCCAACTCGGTTGGTTAGGAAGTAAATATGCCAACTCGGTTGGTTAGGAAGTAAATCTATTCCTAAAAATGCCAACTCGGTTGGTTAGGAAGTATATCTATTCCTAAAAATGCCAACTCGATTGGTTAGGAAGTAAATCTATACCTAAAAATGCCAACTCGGTTGGTTAGGAAGTAAATCTGCCAACTCGGTTGGTTAGGAAGTAAATCTATTCCAAAAAATGCCAACTCGGTTGGTTAGGAAGTAAATCTATTCCTAAAAATGCCAACTCGGTTGGTTAGGAAGTAAATCTATTCAAAATGCCAACTCGGTTGGTTAGGAAGTAAATCTATTCCTAAAAATGCCAGCTTGGTTGGTTAGGAAGTAAATCTATCCCCAAAAATGCCAACTAAGGTTGGTCGGGAAGTAAAACTATTCCAAAAAGTGCCAAAGATTGGTTGGTAAGAAAAACCCACTAACTGTAGTTGGTCGAGAAGAAAAATTTACCGACCTTGGTTGGTTGGAAACATTTTATGAGTACGAGAAAGTGATCGAGCAAAATTTTTGATGCTCATGACTTTTTAAATTACTACCAAGTTGGTCGAGAAACAAAGTATAATAAATTTAGTCATCAAATGATTACCACAAATTCAAGATAGTCGACAATAAGTTTTAACAAACCCTAGTTGATCGACAAATAACACAATGTTTCTATATTTTTAATAGATATACATGCACAGATGTAAAGCGTTTCATAATTACAAGACAATGGCAGTCAAGATTTGTAAATAAAATTATTTCATTAAATGTAGAACAAAATACATCAAGAATGAAATACAAATTTATTACATTAAGATTCCTATTCTATTGGTTTCTTCCCCTCTGCTTTTGAAATAGGTTCCTCGCCAGCAAGTGGATCATTTAAAGCATGAGGGGAATTTAGGAAGTTAAGATCTTCAAGCATTCTGATATTCATCACAGATGGTCGATCTAGTAGGTTCTCGGGAAGAGATATCTCGACATTGGAATGGATATTATAATCGCCGAGGTATTTGGAAATCAGACACCGAGGGATGGCCCGAGCAGGGATCCAAGTCATATCAAGCTTGAATGGTGACACTGGTAGGTCGAGCAGCCCAGGATTATGGTAATCCCACAGGTAAGACCCTGTTCTAGTTGCAACACACCTAAGGCATTCAACCATCCCTATTTGTAACCCTCATTGTTTGCATTTTGGATACGATCATCCAAATGGTAGAGATCCTCGTTGTAGCCAGCCATCCAGAATTCTCTGGACTGCTTATGAAATTGATATGTTAATCTTTCCAGCTGCTCGTGGAGATTTTTGATAAAGAGTTCTTTATTCTCCAAGACAGACTTTTGTGCAGAAAGCTACTCTTCCAGATCCCTGATCTTCTTAAACATCTCAGCCAATGCCTGGTTCTTTGCCATCAGTTGGAAGGCCTAGTTCTCTAGAGCAGATTGAGTCCTCTGTTTCTCGATATAAATCCGAGCAGCTCTTGCTCGTCTTCGAGTAGACGTAGAAGGTCCAGACCACTTCAAGGTTTCTAATTCATCCCTCAGGTTGGCGTTTTCGACCTCCAAGAAAGAGAATCCCTCGTCAGTCACTGGGATCAAAGCATTTGAGGTGGAAGCTGTAGACTTCAACTGAGACACATCTCTTTGCAGGTTATTATTTTCTTGCTCTAATAACTCAGCTATCTGTCTGTGCTCTTCGACCTCAGCCTTCAAAGTTCTCTCCCGCACGTCGTAAGCAGCAAATCGTTTATCTTATCCCTTATCAACACTGATTTGCTGATACTTCTTCTCGTACCCCTCGTGCAAAAGGGCAGTGGATTCCTTATATTGTTGCTGAAGTTCTTCAAGAGTGCCTTGGAGATCCTTAATCATATCATAGTATGCCACGTTATTAGCCACTGCACGATCGAGTAGGCACTTCAAATACTGATAGAATTCAATTGCTTGCTTTGAAGCACCATGACCAAGGATGTCAGTGACTTGAGCTGCACTCATGTCTGTGTGACCGACTTTAAAATATTCATTGCATTGCCGTAATAGCTTTGTGTCATGAGTAGATAATAATTCCATCCTGGCCAGAAACTAGTAGAGGAAGAAAAAGAAATAATCAATAAGAGTACAAACAGAGCATGAAAAAGAGAATCAACAGTATGCATAAGCAAAAGTTCAAATTTTATTACATCACAAAGTTCAGAAGTACAAAGTTCAGAGTTAGATGTTCAGAAGTTACATTTGACACATAAAAACAAAATAGAGAGAAATCCGAACAACTCTACACCTTTTCCTTGTCTCCCAAAACTTTCTCGGGAGGCAAGGACGAGGAGGTAGGTTGCTCGAATTGAGCAGAGGGTTGCTCGAGAAGTGCTGGAGGTTGCTTGGAGGAAGTAGCAGGTAGTTGAAGTTCCTCGCCAGTCAGCTGGATAGCTGGGGGATGAGAAATTTGATCTCCCATCACCATGGAAGATTCCTCAGACGCAGCTCCGTCCTCTTCTTCTTCTTTAGGAGTTGGAGGGGGACCAGTGATGTGTCGCTGAAAGAGTTCAGAATTTTCATCAACCTTCATCTCCTGCAGAGCAGCGATCCACCCATCTCTAAAGTATTTGAGGCAGCCATATTCCACTTGCGACATCATGGCAGCCAAACCTTTGTTCCACTCTTTATCCCAGCCATCGCTGAAAGATTTCTTCACAGCCAATTTCCTCTTTGTCTTCTCCGATGAAAGCTTCTCGGAAAGAAGATTGTCAGCAGCCTTCAGTTTATTCTCAATTTCCTCCTTCTGACGGCTTACTTCCCGAAGTTGACCCAACTCCTCCTCAGCAGCCTTGAGCTTATTTTCAAGCTCCCTAGCATTTTTGAGCTTCCCTTCGAGCTCTTTATTCTTCTTCTCCAAGTCATTCATTTTTTTCTCCAACCCCTTGGAGACCTCAATAACCTGAGCCTTCTCCTGCTCAGTCGAAGTAAGCTTTTTCTCCCAAATTACCTTATCATCATCATATTTCTGACGAGAATCTTTCAAAGACTGTGCCAGGCCTACCAAAGCTTCCTCAACACCAGACGAGGAGTTCAAAGCTTTAATAGCTTCATCTTTCTTCAAAATTGTATTAAAACAGCTCACCAACTGTGAAAAGAAAGCGAAAGCAAGTTAGTGCACAGATACAAAAAGGAAAGAATGAAAAATTTAAGACTATAGTACTTACAGAAGCAATGTGACGAGCTGCTAATGTGGTAACAGTTTCTCGAGAAAGGTTTTCTTCAATACCTTGGATCTCGGGAATAATCCAAGTCTTCACCGAGCTCATAGCAGAGCTCGGGAGAACAAAAGTGGGAACACCACTAGTCGAGGGCTGAGGGATGGATTCAGCCAAATTGACAGAGGAGATTTTCTTCAGCCTCCTCAGAGGAGCCTCAAATTTCTCGACTAATATTGTAGTCTTAGTCGGAGAAATGACAATCACCTCGCCTGGAGCAGCAACCTTGCTTGGGGCCACTGGGGGCTTCTCGACCACCTTCATAGGAGCAGACGAGGGAGGAGCATAAATTTTCTTCGTCCCTTCTCTTGGGACATCAAGCTTACTTCTTTTTGCCTCTCCAGCACCAAACGCAGGTGTTGATACCAAAATTAATATGCTGATGTGGACGAATAATACGAAGACACGTGTCAATCTACGTGGCACAATAGCAGCGAGGAAGATCATTTCCCGACCAACCATGCTTCTTTTCGAGCAACGAGAATACACCGAGGAACTCTATCGCACCGAGGAACTCTAACGTACCGAGGTACTCTAATGTTCCGAGGAACTTCTGATCAGCGAACAGCTATGGCGGTCCGAGCTGCATCTCGATCGTATCATTAATTGCCAGATAATCAACAGTTCAGATATTCATTGAATGCTTATATTCTTGACACGCACTCTGCATTAAATGTATTACCATTTCATATGTATATCATTTAATGTATCGAACCTTTCATGTACAGCCTCAAGGCTATAAATACCTCGTATCATCCTCATTCAAAGGGGACCAGAATTTCTTGAGAGAACTTGTAATCAAGAATTCCACAAACACTCAGCAATAACATAACAGTGGACGTAGGCTTTATTCCTAGCCGAACCGCTTTAAAAATCTTTGTCTTATTTATTTATCTGTGATTGAATAATTAGAGCAATCTAGTTTTTTACATCAACAGATTGGCGCCGTCTGTGGGAAACGACTGTTGCAATCGTTTTTCACCAAAAATCATTTGTTATCAATGGCAGATAATCCCGAATCCAGTAATCGAAATGCTGGAAATACTGGAAATCTTCCAAATCCATCTGCACCTCCAGATCTGGCTGGAATTATGACAAATCTGGCTCAAGGACAAACCGCCATGCAAGAATCTGTGAGGCAACTCATTCAAACTCTTCAAGGCGGTACACCTACCTATTCAGGGTATAGGAGTGATCGTGGGCAATCACAATCCAGACGTACTGGATCATATCGCAATGGGGAGTCTACTGATTCTACGTATCAACCTGGGCGAACATCATCGATACGGGCTACGGATACAGATCAACGTGTCACACTCTCTCCGGAAAGAACCAGCGCTTTGGAAAGATTAAGCAGGGCATCTCCTTTCAGTCGATTAGGACCAAGGAGAAACATGAGTCCACCTAGAGCTCCATCAAAGAGTTTTCGGCTACCACCAGGTTTAAGAGAAGGATCTGCACAATCTCGACCAGCCACTCGTCGAGATAAATCTCAGGAAGCTACGTCGGAGCGATCAGTTGCTCGGACTAGGCGGCCAGAGGAAGGAAATGAAGCATGGAAAGGTTCTATTCAACGGTTGGAGGATAGATTGGGAGAAATGGCTAAAGCGAGGAACCCCTTACAGAGAACTTTTGTTCAAGGGACACCTTTTGTGCAAGCCATTGTGGATTTCCCTACACCATCGAAATTCAAAGCACCTGTAGTGACCCCTAAGTACGATGGAAAGACAGATCATGTACTTCATATAGAACAATACCAAGCTGCTGCAGATATCTACGCTGTCCCCGACGAGATGAGGTGTAGAGCATTCTCGGGAACTCTTACCGGATCTGCACAGATATGGTACAATAATCTTCCTCGGGGTAAAATTTCAACTTTTGTTCAGTTAGCCGAGTTGTTTATTGGCAATTTTTGTTTTGGAGCAAAGCCGGTAAAGCGAGTAGCACACTTGCTAAGTGTTAGACAAAAATCAGGTGAAAGTACTAGAGATTACATAACTCGTTTCAATAATGAGAAGTTGGAAGTCATAGATTATGAAGAAAAGATAGCAATCATTGCTCTGATGAGTGGTTTGCTGCCTAACAAGCTGTACTACACTTTGGCCAAAGATCCACCTAAAAATATGTCGGAGTTGATGGCAAAGGCGGCCAAAATCATGAATGCCGAGGAGGCTATGGCTGCGAAGAAGAATATGGATAAAGAAGTTAAAGTGGAGGTCGACAACTCTAAGAAGAAAGATCAGAAAGGTAATGGTGGTGACAAACATTCCAGGAATAATAGGATAAAGTTGGAAGTCCTAAAGAAGTATGATAATTATACTCCATTGAAAATGGGTATTAATCATGTTTTGGAAGAAATCGGGAATAACGAGGAAATCAAGTGGCCAGAGAAACTGAAGACAAATCCCGACCTGAGGAATAAGGCCAAATATTGCGAGTTTCACAAAGATCATGGCCATATGACCAAAAATTGTATAGCCCTTCAGAACGAGATTGAAACACTCATCCGAAGAGGAAAATTATCAAAGTATGTAGATCGCAGAGGTGAAAGGAAGAATGGTGATAGAACTAGAGAGAGATCTAGATCTCCTCGTGGTGCAGATGAGAAAAAGAGGAGGGACCATGAAGAGGATCCAGATGATGACCCCGATCTTCCCAAGAAGCCAAGGAAACCTGAACGAGAGGTATTTTCCATACGTTTTGGGTCATTTTATTGTAATGTTATTACAGGAGGAGATGCAGGAGGAGGAGACCTTACTGCAGAAAGAAAAGCTTACCTCGGAGAGGCTCAAGCTTGTTCGTACATTCAGCGAATAAACCTGGCCGAGGATGATCGTCCGAGGAAAGTAAACAAAGAGAAGCTAGTGATTGGTTTTTCAAAAAACGACCTGGCAGGTGTTCTTTACCCTCATGATGATCCTTTGGTGATCAAAATGAGGATGAAGGATGTGGTCATTTCAAGGGTATTAGTAGACAATGGTAGCTCGGCAGACATCATGTACTATTCATGCTTTGATAGCTTGAATTTAAAATTATCTCAATTAGAACCTTATCACAGACCTCTTCTGGGTTTTGCTGGCGAGAAAGTTTTTCCACTTGGGACGATCAAGTTGGATATACTCATTGGAACTTGGCCTGCTTGTCGAACAGAAAGAATACGCTTTTTTGTGATGGATAAGAATGTGCAGTCCGCCTACAACATCATCATGGGAAGAGTTGGATTGAAGAAGTTCGAAGAAGTTCCATCTACAGTACATCAGTGTTTGAAATTCCCAACGAATTTTGGAGTAGGAATTATGAAAGGTGATAAAAAAGTAGCTCGGGAATGCTATTATTCGTCTGCCGAGCAAGAGGAACTTGAAGAGTCAAAGAAAAAGACTACTACTTACCAAGTGGAGGAAGGCACAGAAATTGAAACTCTTGACCCTAGGGATGAATCTCAACTCGTAAAAGGGCAGGTTGTGGAATCTACAGAAATTGTTATCCTGGACGACGAGCATCCTGAACGAGTAACTCAGATAGGATCGTCGTTGGATGTTTCAATAAAACAGGAGTTGATAACTTTCTTGAGAAACAGGAAGAATACTTTTGCTTGGAGTCATGAAGACATGCCAGGAATAGATCCAAACTTCTTATGTCATGAACTCAATGTGAATAAGGAGATCAAGCCTGTGAAGCAAAGAAGAAGAGTGTTTAGTCCCGAGAAGAACCAGGCCATACAAGAGGAGGTCGAGAAACTCCAGAAAGCCCAATTCATTGAAGATGTGAAATATCCAGATTGGTTGGCAAATGTGGTGATGGTAAAGAAGAAGAACAACAAATGGAGAATGTGTGTTGATTTTACTGATCTCAACAAGGCATGTCCAAAAGATCATTTTCCATTGCCCAGAATTGATCAACTAGTGGATGCTACCTTGGGACACGAGCTACTCAGCTTCATGGATGCTTATTCTGGCTACAACCAGATCAAAATGAAACCTGAAGACAGGGAAAGTACTTCTTTTATCACCCCAAGGGGAACTTATTGTTATAATGTTATGCCTTTTGGTTTAAAAAATACAGGTGCAACATATCAGCGGTTGATGAACAAGGTTTTTACCGAACAAATCAGCCGCAATATGGAGGTCTATGTCGATGACATGCTCACCAAAAGCAAGAGAGCTGCAGATCATTTGGTTGACTTGAGTCAAACTTTTGATCAACTGGATAAATACCAGATGAAGCTTAACCCGACGAAGTGTACCTTTGGAGTACGAGAAGGAATGTTCCTCGGATACATCGTCAACCAACGAGGTATTGAGGCAAATCCAGAAAAGATCAAGGCTCTTTTAGGGCTGCGATCTCCGACGACGAGGAAAGAAGTGCAGAGTCTTACCGGACGGGTTGCAGCACTCAACAGATTTGTATCCCGAGCAACTGATAAATGCCTCCCATTCTTCAAAACACTGCGAAAAAGTTTTGAGTGGACTGATGAATGTGAGAAAGCCTTTCAAGATTTGAAGAAGTATTTGGGAGCCCCACCATTGTTGTCTAGGCCAATAACTGGAGAGAAGCTGTACTTGTATTTGGCAGTATCAGAAAATGCAGTTAGCTCGGCGTTGATCAGATTGGAGAATGGAGTCCAGAAGCCAATTTATTACACAAGCAAGGCCTTCCGAGGTGCGGAAATTAGATACCCAAAGCTGGAAAAATTGGCACTGGCATTAATTGAAGCAAGTAGAAGAATGAGGCCATACTTCCAGGCCCATACCATCATTGTGTATACCGACATGCCGTTAAGACAAGCCCTTCACAAGCCAGAAAAATCAGGAAGATTGATGTACTGGGCAATAGAGCTCGGTGAATATGATATTGTGTATGAACCCAGATCATCGTTGAAGGGGCAAGCCGTGGCAGATTTTATAACAGAGTTCATATACCCGGATACCCCCGAGGAGCAAAAGGTGCTTGCTGACCTACCTGTGGACGATACAGGATCAACAGACACAGATCCAGACCAACCAAGGTTGGTAAAAGGACTTGTGGATGTAGAAAAATCATCATATTCAAACCCCGACCAACTCCGGTTGGTAGAAGGGCGCGAACAAATGACCAACGAGGAACGAAGGATACCCGGGGATGATGAAAGAAAGCAGATGATATTTCACCGAGGAACTCTAACAGATAAGAAATTTGAAGACGAGTTACATACATGGAGATTATATGTAGATGGATCATCTTGCACGGCTGGTTGTGGAGCAGGGATTGTTTTAAACTCTCCAGATAATATTGACATGGAGTATGCCTTGAGATTCCGATTCAAAGCTTCCAATAATGAGGCTGAATATGAGGCTATGATAGCAGGCTTTCATTTGGCGAAAGTTATGGAGGCACGATAAGTAATTGTTTTCAGTGATTCTCAATTAATTATGAATCAAATGATGGGAATATATGCAGTGAATGGAGAGTTAATGGTGAAGTACCATGAAAAAGTGATGGAGTTATTGACAGAATTTGATGCTATTCGATTGGTGAGGATACCGAGAATGGAGAATGCTAGAGCAGACGCATTGGCCCGACTAGCGTCAGCTACGCGCACCGAGCTGCGAAGAACAATACCAATTGAAATATTAGAAAGTCAGAGCATAGAAGAAGATCTGACGATGAAAATTATTACCCTTGATTTAGGACCATCTTGGATGGATCCTATCAGAGCATACATTGAAGAAGGAGAATTGCCGGAGGACAAACTAGCTGCCAAGAAATTGAAGTATAAAGTTGCTCGGTATGTGTTAACTAATGGTGTTTTGTATAGACGAGGAATTATGGCAGGTTTGCAGAGATGTGTGCATCCATCAGAAGTCAAAGAATTGATTGAAGAAATTCATGAAGGATCTTGTGGTGCTCATGTAGCAGGTCGGACACTTTTGCAAAGGGTAATGACACAGGGATACTACTGGCCGACGATGAGGGCTGATTGTATAGCCTATGCTAAGAAGTGTGACAAATGCCAAAGTTTTTCCTCCATCCGAAGAACTCCACAGGCATTGTTGACACCCATAACATCACCTTGGCCATTTGCCACGTGGGGAATTGATCTGGTTGGACCACTGCCGACGACCCGAGGAAGGTTCAAGTATCTCGTCGTGGCAGTAGACTATTTTACTAAGTGGGTGGAAGCTGAACCACTAATTGATATGACGTACGAGAAGGTGTATCAGTTCATATGGAAGAATGTCATTTGTCGATATGGTCTCCCCCACGCTTTCATCACAGACCATGGAACGCAATTTGATAATGAAGAATTTGCTGCCTATTGTCATCAGTCGAACGTCTTGAAGTTTCATACAGCACCACGCCATCCCCAAAGCAATGGACAGACTGAGGTGACGAACAGAACATTACTAAATGGGTTGAAGAAGAGGTTAAGTGAGGCTAAAGAAAATTGGATTAATGAGCTACAGTCAGTTTTGTGGGCTTACCGAACAACTCCCCGAGCAGCAACAGGAGAATCACCATATATGCTAGCATTTGGAAGTGAGGCTGTGATACCTGCCGAGTTGGGCCTACCAACACACAGGGTGTTAAATTTCAATTCTCCGATCAGTGATTTGATGAGAAGACTAGATTTGGATATGCTCGAAGAAGTCAGAGAAGAGGCAGCCATTAGGAATGCTACTTATCAACAACGAACAGCTCTGTTTTACAACAAAAGGGTAAAGAAATGTGATCTAAAAGAGGGGGATTATGTGCTAAAGAAGGTCATTCAGAAGCAGAATAAACTGGAAGCAAACTGGCATGGACCTTACCGAGTTACAGAGGTTGTTCGACCAGGAACTTACAGAATAGCAACTCTAGAAGGAGAGGAATTTAAGAACGCATGGAATGCTGAACACCTGCGCAAGTATTATCAGTGATGTCAAATGTAAAGCATTTCTTTCATTATGAATAAAACGAGGATGTTTCGCCATTTTCTTTCTGGTTGAAAGTTTTTCGGGGAATACTAGTGTAATACACTACACAACAAAAGTGCTATAAGTAGCCAACCTCCTTTGGTTAGGAGGACAGCTCTACGGAGCAAAAGTGCTATAAGTAGCCAACCTCCTTTGGTTAGGAGGACAGCTCTACGGAGCAAAAGTGCTATAAGTAGCCAACCTCCTTTGGTTAGGAGGACAGCTCTACGGAGCAAAAGTGCTATAAGTAGCCAACCTCCTTTGGTTAGGAGGATAGCTCTACGGAGCAAAAGTGCTATAAGTAGCCAACCTCCTTTGATTAGGAGGACAGCTCTAAGGAGCCAAAAATATTCCTTTGGTTAAAAGGTGTACACCAGCTACACCAGCGTGATCAATTACGGTTGGTAAGATAAAAATATACTCTCATATTACAACTTATGTTGGTCGGGAGGTAATATTATTACAAAGAGTTCTTTGAAGAACAAAATATTCAAAAAATACACCAAGTATAGTTGGTCGGGGATAAAAACCCAATAACTGTAGTTGGTCGGCGAGGACAAATTATTGATCTTAGTTGGTCGGACGCATTTTTATAATTGAA
Source organism: Sambucus nigra (assembly GCA_949130495.1). NCBI lineage: Eukaryota > Viridiplantae > Streptophyta > Magnoliopsida > Dipsacales > Adoxaceae > Sambucus > Sambucus nigra. The sequence goes on from OX422212.1 coordinate 155,236,163, forward strand.
CCAAGTATAGCTGGTCGGGGATAAAAACCCATCAACTGTAATTGGTCGACAAACATTATTCACCCACCTTGGTTGGTTGGAAACAGTTTGAACATTTTTACTCATTACTTTATTATTAAGTGATCGAGAAACATTACTAATACTTGTAACTTTTTATTAAGTTGCTTAATGAACAATATTATTGTTATCTTTTTAACAGATACATATGCACAAATATAAAGGTGTGTGATAAACACAAGACAATAGCAAAATTGGCAAATAGAAAATGAAATTCTTTCATTAAATTTAAGATTACAGGATACAAGAATGTACTAAATTGTTACATGGATATTACTATTCTATTGGTTTCTTGCCCTGTGCTTTAGAAACAGGTTCCTCGCCGGCAGGAGGGTCTTCTAGGCAAAGGGGAGAATTGATGAAATTAACATCTCTGAGCATTCTGACGTTCATAACAGAAGGTGTATCTAAGAGATGCTCAGGACGAGATAATTCAACTTGGGAATGAAGGCTATAATCACCAAGGTATTTTGAAATTAGGCTGCGAGGAATGGAACGAGCTGGGATCCATGCCATGTCCAATTTGAAAGGTGGTACAGGCAGGTCTAATAATGATGGAGCATGATAGTCCCATAAAAAATGCCCTTGCTCTAATTTTAACACACCCAGTGCATTCAACCATCCTTGCTTATAACCTTCGTTGTTGGCATGTTCAATACGAGCATCCAGGTGAACAAGGGCTTCATTGTATCCTGCCATCCAGAATTCCCTTGGCTATTTATGGAATTGGAAGGTTAATCTATCCAATTGTTCATGAAGGCTTTTGGCAAAAAGATCCTTATTATGCAAGGCAGATTTCGTCGATGTAAGTTGATCTTCCAGAGACAGATTTTTATTGGACATTTCAGTCAGAGCACGGTCTTTTACTTTCAACTGGAATGCTTGAGTTTCCAGAGTAGACTGAGTGCGAGCCTCTTCAACATTTTGGCTGAGGACTCTTCCTCGCCCCCGAGAACCTCTTCCTCGTCCCCGAGCAGTTCCAGAAATGGCAGATCTTCTTAAGTCCTCCAGCTCTTGCCTTAGTTTGGCGTTTTCGACCTCTAAGAACGAGAAGCCTTCATCAGTAACTGGTATTAATGCAGTAGAAGATGAAGCAGCAGATTCATATTGAGCCAATTTTTTCTGCAAATTATTATTTTCTTGTTCCAGGATCTCGGCAATTTGTCTGCAGGCTTCAACTTCACCTTTTAGGGTCCTTTCCCTAATATCATATGCAACAATGATCTTCTTATGGCCTGTTTCAGAAGAAAGTTGTTGGTATCTATTTTCATAATCTTTGTGTAACAAAGCCATTGATTCATTGTGCTGACCTTGGAGATCCTCTATGGAACCATGAAGTTCCTCGATCAGTTCGTAATACGCCACATTATTGGCCACAGCTCGGTCGAGTAAATCTTTCAAGTACCGATAAGCCTCAATAGCCTGTTCTGAAGCACCATGACCAATGATATCAGCAATTTCCGATGTACTAAGGTCTGTATGACCAGCCTTATAGTATTGATGACATTGCTGCATCAGCTCAGTATCATGTGAAGAGATCAATTCCATTCTAGCAACAAACTAAGGACGAGAAAAAGACGACAATCAACAAAAACAAGTTATCAACAACAGAGATGAGCAAAGATATATTTTATTAGATCATCAAAAAGTTACATTGTTCGATTACAAAGAAAATATAGAAATGATACCGAACAACTTCACACCTTTTCCTTGTCCCCCAAGACTTTCTCGGGAGGCTGGGACGAGGAGCTCGGTTGCTCGGTGGTAACAACAGCTTGATCGGTAGGAATCTTCTCGGGAGGAGGAGGCATGGAAGAAACGTCCTCGGTGGCAGAGGGTTGAGAGGCAGAAACTTGATCACCCATAGCCATAGAAGACTCATCTGAGGCAGGCTCATCTTCTTCTTCTTCCACAATTGGTGGAGGAGGACCAGGGAGATGTTGTTGGAATAGATCAGAATCGTCTTGGACCTTTAGCTCTTGCAGAGCAGCTACCCAGCCTTCATGGAAGTATTTTGACTTCCCATATTGGACTTGGGATGTCATTGCAGCTATCCCTCTCTCCCATCCTTTCTCCCAACCAGCACTGAAATGTTTCTTAATTGCGACCTTTCTCCTCAATCTCTCCGAGGAGAGTTTCACCTCCAATTCCTCTTTCTTGACCTTGATATCTCGCAGAGTAAATAATTCTTCCTCTGCCTTCTTCAACTTATCATCAGAGTCCTGACGTTTAACCTCCAAAACTTTAACTTTCTCCTCCAAATTCTTGGAGGTTTCAGCCATCTTCATCTTATCAGCCTCAGCCACAGCCAGCTTTTTCTCCCAAACAGTTTTCTCCTCGATGTACTATTGGCGAGATTCCTTCACAGATTGGGCTAAACCCAACAAAGCATCGTCAACATCGGACGAGGAACTGGAAGCTTTAATAACTTGATCTTTCTTCACGATGGTATTGAAGCAGTTCACCAGCTGAAAGATAAGAAAAACAATAAAGTCAACACAAATACAAGAATTCAAAAAAAAAAAAAAAAAAAAGAAAGACCAAAGGTATGAGAAATTTACTGAAGAAAGATGACGAGCAGCTAGGGATGTCAGTGTATCCCTAGGAATTTTTTCATCAACACCGAGAACCTTGGGTATAACTGAGCTCATTGAAGAACTCGGAAGAATGATGTTTGAAACACTACTACCACCAGCGGGTAGAGAAGATGCAGTTCCAGCAAGATTAACTGAGGATGATTTCCTCAATCTCTTCAAAGGAGGGTCAGCAGCATCAACCAAGGAAGAAGTCTTGGTCGGGGAGATTGTAATTACATCTGCAGGAGCATTTTTCTTGCTCGGGGCCACTGGGGGCTTCTCGGCAGCTTTGGAGGACCCAACATCTACTTTTTTAGTCCCTTCTGGGACATCAGTTTTGTCTTTCTTGGCTCCAACAGCAGAAGAAATTTCATCAAATAGAGCAGGAGGAGCTCTTTTCTTGCCCATTCTTTGAGATAAAGGGATATGAGAATCTGAAGATGAACCTTCTGGAGTTGAAGCTGGTTCAACAGGGCGAGCAGTATAAGAGGTTGTGTAACTCCTATACTGTAGCAAATATGACGCAGACCTAATATGCTCGTCAGCAATCGTCTTATGCAGACCCCAGATAAGTTTCAGATGTTTAATATTCACTTCTGATTCCTTTGGAGTTTTTCTTTTGCTATCAACTGCAAATAGATACATAATGAAATATCGGTCATACATTTTATCAAACATGATGAAAGCATAATTTTATAAGTAAAATAAAATGAAAAATAAACCTATCCCATTGCCATATGGGGGGCATCTGGGACCGTTGTACGCTTCATCCCCAGCTAAAGGCGCATGTTGCCAATTTTTTATGATCAACCCATGCTCAAAATAATCTCTATTTGAGTCAGGGAGATTAACTACAAGAGCCCTATTCAGATACCTAGTTTTTAAATAATAAATATTATCTAGAATAGCCCATTTATAACAAAACATAATTTCAGGGATCCCAATACGAGTCCCATGAGTTAGGTTTAATTTGTGCACCCCATTAATTATTCTCCATGAATTGGGGGCTATTTTTGCAGGAACAAGATCAAAATATTGACAAAACTCAAGACATAATGGGTTTGGTGGAAAGGAAAAACCACATTCAGCAACAAAAAGACTGGGGAACCAATGTCCCTCAGCCAATCGAAAGTAATCTAAAGGCTCAGAAAGAACCTCTAGAGTTACCCACGAAGGAATGGAAAAATCAGAACGGAATTTCTCAACAGACTCCACAATATAAACCATATTGAATAAAAGAGATACAGAAGAAAATAAGAATATCTTACAGAAAGAAAGGAGGTATGTTGGCAACGAACGGAAACAAGGATGAACGCACAAGAGAGAAGAAGAGAATAGAAAGCTTGAATGCAGAAAATGGAAAACGTAGACGACGGTATGGTTACCAAAGAAGTTTAAATACTTTGCATTGGGAAGCGGAGAAAGAAATGATTACCAAAAAGAAACTAATGAACTTCCGGCGGCTAAAAGGAAAAAAATTGCACGAAGATCGAAGCGCTTATAAAAAAGGCGGAAAACAGCGGAATAAGAAGGAAATTTGAATACAATGTTCCTGAAACCCAGGAAGGTCATTTAATATTGCCATATACCGAGAAAGAATGTTACATACTCCTCAAAATTCGAACTATGAAACATTGGGGGCTTCTGTTGATACCAAAATTAATATGCTGATGTGGACGAATAATACGAAGACACGTGTCAATCTACGTGGCACAATAGCAGCGAGGAAGATCATTTCCCGACCAACCATGCTTCTTTCCGAGCAACGAGAATACACCGAGGAACTCTATCACACCGAGGAACTCTATCGCACCGAGGAACTCTAACGTACCGAGGTACTCTAATGTTCCGAGGAACTTCTGATCAGCGAACAGCTATGGCGGTCCGAGCTGCATCTCGGTCGTATCATTAATTGCCAGATAATCAACAGTTCAGATATTCATTGAATGCTTATATTCTTGGCACGCACTCTGCATTAAATGTATTACCCTTTCATATGTATATCATTTAATGTATCGAACCTTTCATGTACAGCCTCAAGGCTATAAATACCTCGTATCATCCTCATTCAAAGGGGACCGGAATTTCTTGAGAGAACTTGTAATCAAGAATTCCACAAACACTCAGCAATAACATAACAGTGGACGTAGGCTTTATTCCTAGCCGAACCACTTTAAAAACCTTTGTCTTATTTATTTATCTGTGATTGAATAATTAGAGCAATCTAGTTTTTTACATCAACAGCAGGTTTCTCAAAAAGGGTGGGAGGTCTTCTTTTCTTCATCCTTTCACTCAAAGGAATATGTAACTCAGGTGAAGAACTTATAGAGGTTGGTATTGGTTCTGCGTCGCTTATCACCGGACGAGCAGTAAAAGAGGAGGTGTAACTCTTATACTGCAGCAAATATGAAGCTGACCTAATATGCTCGTCGGCAACAGTCTGATGCAAACTCCAGATAAGTTTTAAATGTCTTATATTAACGTCTGCCTCTTTTGGAGATTTTCTTTTGCTTTCAACTGTAAATAAATCAAAATTAAAATATCAGTGGCACATTTTATCAAACACAAAGGAAGCATAATTTTGAAAATAAAATAAAATAAAAACAACCTATCCAATTGCCATAGGGAGGACATCTGGGACCCTGATAAACATCATCTCCAGTTAATGGAGGGTGTTGCCAATTTTTCATAACAACCCCATGCTCAAAGTAGTCCCTATTGGCATTTGGGAGATTGACCACTAAAGCTCTATTTAAAAACCTAGTTTTTAAATAAAAAGTATTATCGCCCACAGCCCATCTATAACAAAACATGATTTTAGGAATTCCTATACTAGTTCCATGAATTTGATTTAATCTATAAACACCGTTAACTATTTTCCATGTATTGGGAGCTATTCTTGCAGGAACTACGTCAAAGTATTGACAGAATTCCAGACATAGAGGGTTTGGGGGAAAAGAAAAGCCACATTCATCAAGAAAGAGACTGGGGAACCAATGTCCCTCAGCCAAACGAAAATAGTCTGAAGGCTCAGAAAGCTCTTCCAAAATAACCCATGAGGGAATAGAGAAATAAGAGCGAAACTTATCAATCTCTTCTACAGGATAAAACATGACTAAAGAAGGAAATCAAAGAGAAAGAAGAAAATCTTACAGGAAAGGGATGAGTTTGTTGACAACAAACGATGGAAGAGATGAACGCACGGGAGAGAGAGAGAGATGATGGAAAACTCAAAGAGACAAATTTGAAAAAGTAGAAGACGATGGGATTTTCTACAACGTTTAAATACTTTGCCTGGGGAAAGGGTAAAAGTAATGATTACAAAAAGAGCCGGTTACGTTACCGTCAACTAAACAGACAAAAGGGGCGTGGGAATCGAAGCGGTTAGAAAAATTCAAATAAGGCCGATTCTACGAATTTGGAAGGAGAAATAAATTCAAAAGAAAATACTCCTAAATTTCAGGATGACCATTTAAAACCGCCGTATTTCGAGAAAGAATGTTCCACACTCCTCAAATTTCGAACTATGAAACATTGGGGGCTTCTGTTGATACCAAATTTAGTCTGCTGACATGGCTCAATTAGGTGAAGACACGTGGAAATCTACGTAGCAACGACAAACACTTACGAGCAACACCTTGATTCCTGGTAACCATACTGCAACGAGAAACTCTGCTTCCCCGATCAACTCAGACGCTCCGACCTACAAGAACTCTCCGAGGAACTTTTGAGTACCGAGAAACTTTTGAGTATCGAGGATCTTAGGCGGTCCGAGTTGCACCTCGAACAAAGCATTAATAGCAGGATAACCAACAGATTGACTGCGCATTAAATGCTTAATATTATCATACAGATGTATACGCTTAAGGGGCATTGATTGTATTACCCTTTGACATTACAGCCTTAGGGCTATAAATACATTGTATTATCCTCATTGTAAGGGGACCGAAATTTCTTGAGAAAACTTGTAATCGAGAATTCCCAAACAGTCAGCAATAACAAAAACTGTGGACGTAGGCCATTCTTATAAGGCTGAACCACTTTAAAAGTTCTTTGTCTCATTTTATTTATCTGTGATTAAATAATTAGATATCATCTAATTTTTTACATCAACAATAAGAGAATAAGAATAATTATAAGCCTTTTTCATCTTTCACTGTTTCATCTTATCTTTCTATTCCTTATCAGGAATATAAGTATTATCATGTGCTCTTTGTGGCACGTATCTCAATTATATGCTCTTTGTGGCATATATTATGCTCTTTATGGCATTAATATCCATCAAGTCCAACTTGATGATTAGAATAGTTATAAATATATATATATATATATATATATATATATATATATATATATATATATATATATATATATATAACGATTCTAAGACCGCCCGTCCGGGTTTCCCCACTGTGCGCTCCCCTAAATAACCATCATCTTCCAGGGCCTATCATAAGACAACCTGGGATCCTATCGAAAGCGTTGGGAAGCGGCCATATGCCTGCGGGATAGTCAAGACCACACCCGAAATCTCCTACCCATCGCAGAAACATATACAACAAGCACTCATATGGCCTAGGACTATATCCACCCTGCATTCATTAGCCCGGAGGCTTCACCTTACGCACGAACTTCCCTTAAGATGGTATTTAGAGAGGTGTGTTTAACCATTTCATTAATTTCCATTTCATGATTTAGTAAATTATCATTTACTTTGTCCATTTTACATTTTATCAAATTCATTATGGTTATCCAGAACTATACGTGCTTAACATCATTATAATAACCTCGAAGAACATTCAAACTCCCCAAGTTATTTTCCAAAGTATCCTTTTTGGACTTTATATAAACCATCATACCCCAAATCAATTTCTAAAGTCTCCAAATACGACTTAGTAACCTCCTAGATTCCTACTAATTAAAGAAAGAAAGTGATGCCTGAACATTACTTCGCACATCCTCGAAATAATCCCCAAGTAACCCAATTCTAGTCTAGGGTAGTAAACTAACTCACCTAGAACTCTAGGACTCTAAGTTGACTTCATATAAGAAGGTTCCTAAGTCCTAAGACTAGAAAAAGGGGGTTAAAAATAAAAAGAAAACAAAATTAAAAAATGCAGGATTTCCGAATCGATTCGGCCTAGCCGAATCGATTAGGCCAGAAAATATGGGATTCTGCATAATTGTCGAATCGATTTGAACCTTTCGAATCGATTCAGTCAGGGAAATGGGGTTTCTGCATAAATGCCGAATCGATTCGGACTAGGCCTAATCGATTCGGTTCACCTAATCCTGGAATCTGTCCCTGGGCGAATCGATTCGGCCAGGCCGAATCGATTCGGTCCTGCGAATTTTGCCAATTTTAGCTATGGAGTCTTGTACTCCAAATTTATCCCAACTCAAATACTTTCAACCCAATATCATTTATGGTCATCAATGCATAATAAGTACCACAACTACCACCATAAACCTCATTAATCACCCAAGTCATTCTTAAATAATTCAAAACCCACAAATACACAAAAAAAACCCTAAACTAGTTAAACCATAATCACTACACCATTATCACTACAAATCATTATCTTCAAAACACATATAACAAGTCGAAAACTTGCCTCAATCTAGAAAATGAAGATTCTCTTTATGTAGAAGCAAGAATCCTTCTTCAATCTTCAATCTCTTCTCTTTTCTCTACTCTTTCTCTTCTTCTCTCTAGTTCTCTAGGTTTAGGAAATGACATTAGGGAAAAATAGAAGATTTAGTAAGACTAAGTCGTGCCTTTAGTCAAAAATCCCAACTTAATTGATCAATACCGCGATAAAATAACACGCAACTACATATTAAGGTATAATCAGTCAAAAGTGCCAAAAATCTCAAAATACAATATGACACCTAATTTGACTATCTCGCACGTTCCGGAATCAACTATGGCCTCCAAATTATCATTCAGACAATTTATAATCCATTTTAAGTCATAGGGTCATTTTAAATTCTTATGAAACAATAAAGCTCATCATGAGGATATTTACATGCTCATACAGTAAATATTCGACAAGTTAAATATTAACTTTTCTTCCTTAAATTAATACTTATTCCATATTACGACATTTCATATTTAATTACCTCACATAGTAAGTAAATATAAAATAGGCTCTCATAAGCGAGGGTTGTTACATGCCAATGCCTGAAAAGATTATTAAAGAAAGAAATATTCTCAAGCAACTAAAGATGACATGAGAAAATATCCCCCTATGGGGACTATTCATGTCCTCCCAACTTTGCAGGAACTCCCCTATCAAATGAATCACACAGGAATTCTTCCTCTTTTTATTTTTCCCAATGAAGTTGTCCATATAGTCGGAACCATGACATCCGCGAGATTCATTTCCTTTGTTGAAGATAAAATTCCTATGTTTGGCCCTGATCATAATTATTCCCTCAATATCTTAGTTGAGGTTCAGTAGAAAATGGTCCTTTGGTACTTATTAATAATTATTTCTCCCTAAATATGTGCCTTCTCCGAATGTTTTGATGCCTGGGGTTTCAAGTCAATGATATTAACCCTACATCAACTATTGCCTGTGCCTATGACAAGATACACTAAAAAGTAATGGGATCTATCCTCTTGACACTTAGGGTTGGTCCAATTTTCCCTCAAGTGTAATGTTAAGTAATCGACATTCCATCAATGTTTTAATTTAGTTATTGGTCACCCATGGTTTCACAGTATCATAGGAGTCTCTTACAATATCCATAAAAAAACTCAAGTTCTTCACAAATAACCAAACAATAACTATCATTGGCGACAGAGATAATTCAGATAGCATCGGCACCAGTAACCCAATCTTAGAAATACAACATAGTACCAATGACATGTTCCTTTCATGCTTTAAGACTTATCCACTACCTATTCTAGCCAGAGATAATTTCAAAGAAAGGGTAAGCCCCGATCATTTCCCGTAGTGATATGTTAATGTGATTCAGATGTTCAAGAAGATACACTCTACGCCCGTAATGGGGTCTCAACCACAAATATTGGATCCTTGAGCCAATTATTCTAAAAATTTCTTATTTACCGCATGGTACCAACATTCCCTGGTAGAACTCATATCTCTTTGTCAACGATAAAAAAAATAGAGTTTTAGAGACAAAAGAAGTCATCCCTGGTGACTCCTAAATGGTCACTTCATCAAAAAAGATGAAGACTTACCCAATTGTTGTTTTCTCAAGCCATGGTAAGATGTAGTTGAGAAGAAAATGAAATCTTTCTTTGAGATATTCTTTAAGGAGAAGATCATTTGGTCTGGGGGATCAAAGCGCGAAGTGGAGCCATTGCCATCAAGTCATTTGATTCGAGTTCTTCTATCTATAAAATCACTAAAAGCACCAACAATGGCGACAATTTTGGCCTCACTAAATTAGGGGTGGATATTTACATGCTTCACGTTAAATTTGAGTCATGTGACCCTATAAAGAAGATATATCTTATTGATAATCGTCTTTTAAACTGGTCGAGGATCTCAGTTCTTTCAAACCTAGTAACCAAAAACCCTACTTTTTACCAACTCGAGACCAAACCTATTTCTTTTTTCCTCATTTTGATATTAATGTAAATGAGGCTCATCACTACTATTTTTCCAAAAAAACGATATCAATGGAATAAACATGGATTTTGAGTATCATATTTTCCCTTATATTAATTCGGTTGATTCTAGTAATCTAACAATTGTTGAATATGATTCAATAAATGATCAATTCTGAATTGATCTTAATAAGGAAAAAATAAAACAACATAATTGCATTCAAACTAATGATGAAACTATTATCATTAATTAATCTTAAAACTACTAGCAATCCGCGTGAGACTAAGATATGGTCAACTCTCAGTTAGCAAGAAAAATCATAATTCATAGAGCTTGCAAAGTAATTTTGAACGTATTTGCATGGTCTTGCAGCGACATACTAGAAATTAATCCAAAAATTGTATAACAAGAGATTCTTACATATCCTAAATGCAAACCTCTCATGAAAAGGCCGAGGAAACTTTTACCGGAATGGTCCCTTAAAGTGAAAGACGAAGTTCTCAAACAGTTGAATATGGGTTTTATCTATGTAGCCAAACACGGAACTTGTCCTGCCAACATAGTCGTTTTGTCAAAATTAGGAAAGAAAGTCCACATGTGTGTCAACTATCGATATTTGAACAAAGATTCTCCTAAAGATGACTATTCACTTCCCAACATCAATATGATCATTGACAACACTGCAAATCGTCCCATCGAGTCATTCATCGATGGATTCACCGAGCATAACAAGATTAAGATACACTCCGATCATCAAGATAAGACTGACTTAATTACCCTACGAGATTCCTTTTGCTACAGCGTCATGAATTTAGGTCTAAAAAATGCAGGGGGTACATACCAAATATCAACCACATACATCCTACATGATCTCATCCATAATGAGGTTAAAGTATATGTTGACAACATGATCATTAAGTCCAAAACTCGGGAAGGTCACATCCCTTCCCTGAGGAAATTCAATTAATGACTGAGATAATATCAAATGTGCTTAAATCTGTAAAAAAAGCATCTTCTATGTCACCAAGGGTAAAATCCTATGTTTCATGGTTAGGTGAAAGGTCATTGAAGAAGTCTTGCCAAACTCAAAGCGATTCTCAAGATGCCAAACCTCAGACTAAGAAATAAGTATGTTGTTTGTTAGAAAAACTCCAATACATCAGAAGATTCATTTGCCAAAACACTTCATTTGTGAACTTGTTTTCAAACTCCTTCGAATTTTTTTTACTAAAGTATGGAATGAGTTGTGTCAAGAATCTTTTCATAAAATCAAGCAGTACCTTACCCAACTGTCCGTGATTATGCCACTACAACTTTGTCTCCCTCTCCTATTGTATTTAATTGTCAATAATACTACCGTTGAAACTATACTAGACTAATACATCAAAGAGTCACATAAATAACGATCCATCTACTACACGAGTGGAAAGAAAATGGGATATGAAGTAAACTCCACGGCATTAGAAAAGGGTCGCGTTAGCTTAATTTATGTCACCTAAAAAATTCGACGTTGCATGCTTGAATTCCCTATCAAACTGCTATCTCGAATGGATCTCATGAAATATTTATTATAGAAACCTTCTTTGTCTAATCGCATGGCTCGATGGATGCTTTTAGTAATCAACTTTAATATTGCCTACGTTACGCAAAAGACCATAAAAGATTGGGTCATTTCTAATTACATAGAAGATCACCTCCTAAAAGAAGTCGATGTACAGATCTCAGAATTTTAGATGAAGAGATTCTCCGTACTACTCATATGGTTGTCCGGTGAAAATTTCTTTAATGAAACTCCAAAAAATAAGGGATATGGCATTGGGATACTTTTAATTGCACATGATTATTCACATACCCCATCTGCATCAAGCAATATTTTCCCTACACTAACAACATAACACAATACAAGGCATGAATGGTGGGCCTCAAGATTTCTCTTGAAGCTGGAATTCAGTACCACTATGTCTTCTAGGACTTATCCCCCATCATAGTACGAGTCCTTTAAAAGTGGAAAGATAAAAACGATAAGCTTTTACCCTTCCACGCTCATCTTAAAAGTCTCGTTCAATAAATATTTATACAGATGCTTTGACAAATCTGGATTATATGGTCGACATGTCAAAGGGAATAACAATTGTCCCCTTGAAAGTTCAAAAATAACCCAAGTATACCCACTACAACCACATTGAGCTTGCTACAGGAGAAGGTACATACAAGATCGAACTATGGTATTAAGATATCTGGTGCCTCCTCAAGTATGGTGTTAACCCTCATCATGAACATAACTCACATTGGTCTCTCTACAACAATTCAACTTCTAATAACTGCGAGAGTTATGACAAATAGGGACTCGAACACTAAAAATCTCCATCGGGTGTCTATTTATTGGTTTTTGTCTTATGATGATAGTTTCAGAGTTATGGCATAGCTTTCATTTTATTTATTCAATATTGATTCCACTTTATTTCTTTTCACGCATGCTTAGAATGGTACTCAATTATTTTAAATCCCGTATTATTCAATTTAAAGTCGATCAATCTATTTTAAATATTACAGGGTGTCACGGTTTATATCAAAGCATTACAGGTTCTAGTGTCCTAGGGATATTGAGTTTGTTTGTCACTTTTTAGCATTGTCTTCTTTAACTACTTTAAAGCCTTATCACTTAGGGTTTGTACTCTTTATAACGATGATCGCGTAGGAGTGTTGCGCCATTGTTTCCTAGCGAACAACTCGGATTGACCAAGTGTATCAGGAGTGTTCCTTATTTGGATATCGCTTGCGAGACATCCCACGCATGAGATATACTTCAATTATGAGTTAGGGATTTTTAGGCATGAGACCATTAGCATGTTCTTAGTGTAGATACCCCATTCCATTACCCCCCAAACTCTCCTTAGGCCCAAACTCTCCTTAGGTCCCTAGTACCTTCCTTCATCACCATAAACCTAGGTCATGTCCCGAGTACTAACCTAGAAGCCATCGGGCACTCCCCGACTCAGTTTGACCAAATAGTCAAACTCTTCATCTTGACCGAGACTGAATGAATCTTTTAAAGGAACTGAATACCCTTTCCAACAGTCCATCACGTGCACGATTCCGACTTACCATGCAGACGAACGATCCGTTTGCGTTCGAAACTTAACATAGAGGCCACCGGGTGCTTCCGAGCTCTTTTTCACCTAAGTCAACTCTTCATCTCGACTGATACTGAATAAATCTTTGAAAGTCACTGAATACCCTTTCCAACGGTCTGTCCCGTGAATGATTCCGACTTTCCATGCGGACGAACGACCCGTTTGACTCCAAGAGGTCACCGAATGCTTCTCGGACCCGGTTGACCAAAGTCAACTCCCCAAACTGGGTCAAACTATTTGAAATGTCGAAGTACATCTCCTAAGATTTCCAACGATCCACCCCATGCACAATTTGGACTTACCATGTGGACAAACGATCTGTTTGCGTCCGAACGATTCCCCGTCCAATGGACCGACAAACGCTTATGAGCCATCATTGACCCAAAGTCAACTCCCGAAACCGAGACCGGTCCAAGGGACCTTCGAAGAACTTTGAATTATCTTTCCAATGGTTTGCCCTCGGCGGCCGATTTCCCAAAAAATCTTAAAGCGCACTGGCAAATGGCAGGTTCCAGACCCTGCCTATCGGTACCTGCCAATAGACAGGAATGGGTCTATGCCGATCGACAGTGACCTGAGCCTATAAAAGGAGGCCTTCAACTCATTTACAAGGGAGCCTAGATCTGATAAAAATCACTCTCAGCGAATCCCAGAAACCTCTCTCGAAGGCAGCATGATTTCAACTTCAAAATCCCTTTTTTACTTCCACTTTTCATCATCCTTTTCATCAAACTTGGTGAATTAACCACTCTCCATCATCATCCAAGTGCAAGAGTTGCCCTCCCACATTCAAGAACAAGCTCAAGATCTCCAAGAAGGTCCAATTTTCTCAACTTTCTCTTAAATTCTCTTAAATTCGCAATAACTTGTTTTATTACTTAGCACTTTTTATTATCTCATCTCACACATCCTAATATACTTTTTATTTACTATTATTGCACATCTCTTATTTTCATATAAATAAAAAACCCAAAAAACAAGAAAAAAAGGGTTTGCTCATAAATTCCAAATATGGATTCTCATACTTTCCCACACTTTTCTCACAACTAATACACTTTTTCTACACACACACTTTTTCTACACACACACACATTCACAAATAAGAAATAGCCCGACAAGAGAATGGTTACTCTCCCAGATTACAAGCCGGTTAAACAAAAATTGATAAAACTCCGCACCGAATGGTTACTCAAGGTCAAAGAAGAGGTGGTCAAACAGTTGAATGTGGGTTTCATTCGGGTGATCGAATATCTCACATGGCTAGCCAACATTGTACCTGTGCCGAAATCAGGAGGGAAGGTTCGAATGTGTGTAGACTACCGAGATTTAAACCAAGCTTCTCCAAAGGATGATTATCCGCTACCCAGTATCGACATGATCGTGGATAACACAGCCAATTATTCTCTCAAGTCATTCGTCGACGGGTTTGTCGAATATAACCAAATCAAGATGCATCCAGACCACCAATAAAAAATCGCGTCCATCACCCCATGGGGAACCTTTTGCTACACCGTTATGACATTCGGTCTCAAGAATGCTGGGGCTACCTACCAAAGGGTTACCACAACCATCCTGCATGATTTGATTCATAAGGAGGTCGAGGTTTATGTGGATGATATGATTATCAAGTCCAAAATTAGAAAAGGTCATGTTCCCTCTCTCCGAAAGTTCTTCGAACGACTGCAACGGTATAAAATGCAACTTAATCCACAGAAGTGTGTCTTCGGCATTATAAAGGGAAAACTCTTGCGATTCATGGTCAGCGAGAAGGGGATAGAAGAAGATCCTACAAAGCTGAAGGCCATACTTGAGATGCCACCACCCCGAACAGAGAAAGAAGTCCGAGGTTTCCTTGGGAAATTACAATATATCAGCTGGTTCATCAGCCAGCAAACCTCCATCTGTGAACCGATCTTCAAGCTCCTCCGAAAGGATTCAACCAAGGTTTGGAACGATGCCTGGAAAGAAGATTTTGATCGAGTCAAACAATACCTGAACCAACCTCCAGTGCTCATGCCACCACAGCCTGGTCTCCCTTTGATCCTATACCTAACCATAACCTACACTACCACTGGGGCTTTACTAGACCAATACCTTGAGGACTCCTGTAAAGAAAGATCCATCTATTACGCCAATCGCAAACTGTCCAGGTACGAGGTCAACTACACTACGTTGGAAAAGGCATGTGTCTCATTTGTCTAGGTCACCCAAAAGTTACGACACTACATGCTCGCCTTCCCCATCAAACTTGTATCCCGAATGGACCCCATCAAATACCTTCTTAAGAAACCCGCCTTATCAAGTCGAATGGCCCGATGGTTGATGCTCCTAACCGAGTTCGATATCGTGTACGTTACACAAAAAGCTGTTAAAGGAAGAGCCATCTCTGACTACCTCGCCAATTACCCCATAGACAAAACGGATATCCGGATCTCTGAATTCCAAGATGAAAATAACCTCTGCACCACTCAAGACATCCTTCGATGGAAAGTGTTCTTTGACGGCGCTGACAATAAAAAAGGATATGGCATTGGGATCCTCCTGATCGCCCCAGATGACTCCCACACTCCCATCGCCATTAAATTGGATTTCTCTTGCACCAACAACATGACGGAATACGAGGCATGCACAGTGGGACTCAAAGTTGCTCTCAAGAAAGGTATTCAATACCTTGACACCTACGGGGATTCTGCCCTTATCATCGGTCAAGTGCTCAGAAAGTTGAAAGTCAAGGACAAAAAGCTCCAACCCTTTCATGCCCAATTAGAAGAGTTAGCCTCCCAATTCCGAGATATCACCTTCCATTACCTACCCCGAGCAAAGAATAACCTAGTATATGCTCTCGCCACCTTTCCCTCCATGGTCGACATTCCCGAGGGAATAACAATGACCCCTTTCCTAGTTCAAAAGCAAGACAAACCAACCCACTGCTACCATATTGAGCTTGTCTCCACCAAAGATCCTTAACTAGCCGATTGATGGTACTATGATATCTAGTGCCTCCTCAAACATGGTAGGTATCCCGAGGGTTCCAACAAGAAAGACCAAACAAACCTCCGAAGACTGGCCGCCTAGTACATCATCTGTCATAAAGCCCTACTTAAGAGGAACCTCTATGGAACTCATCTACACTGTATTACAGGGGATGAGATTGAGAAGATAATGCAGAAAATCCACGACGGGGAATGCGAGCCCCACATGAATGGTCATATGCTTGCGAAGAAAATCATCCGACAGGGCTACTACTGGACCACCATGACCCAGGACTACACTACCTATGTCCGTAGATGCCTCAAATGCTAACAATTCTCCAATCTTTAACACCTGCCTCCGCGATAATTTTACAACATGACCTCTCCCTAGTTGTTCTCCACCTGGGGTATCCACATCATCGGAAAGGTTAGGCCAAAGGATTTAAACGGACATGAGTTCATTCTAGTCTCCATTGATTACTTCACCAAATGGGTCGAAGCTGAGTCATACACAGTATTGAACGCCAAGAAAGTGGCCAAATTCCTCAAGAAAAATATCATCTGCCGATATGGGGTCTTGCACGAGCTGGTATCAGATAATGGGTTTCATTTCAAAGCATAAGTCACAGAAGTAGTCAACGAGTATGGTATTCAAAGACACAAATCTTCTCCCTACCGACTTCAGACCAATGGTGCAATGGAAGCCTCCAATAAAAACCTTAACGCTATCATCAGCAAGATGTACAAAAGTTGTAGAAATTGGGCTGACCGGATCCCGTACGCCCTCTGGGGAAATTCGAACCTCTACTAGTGCTACCCCTTACTCCCTGGTCTACGACATGGAAGCAGTCCTACCTGTGGAGCTGGAAATACCCTCTCTACGCGTTATGCTAGGAAGTAAAGTTAGTAAAGAAGACTAGTGCCAAAGATGTCTTGATGGGATAGCCCTCCTAGATGAAAGAAGATTAAAAGCTCTTTACCACATACAGGGGTACCATCATTGAATAGTGTGATCATTCAACAAGAGAGTCAAGGACCGCGGCGTTTGGGAGGGGAATTTAGCCCTCAAAGGGATAATAGAACCCATCTGGGACCTCAGAGGGAAATTCAAACCCCAATTGGAGCGGCCCCTACATTGTGAAGAAAATCTTATCCAACGGTGCCTCCATGCTCATTGACCTAGATGGGGAAGAGATGGTTTGTCCAGTCAATCTGGACCGTCTCAAGAAATTCTACCCCTAGTCTGAAATCTCGGCGCGCTATGATTCTTCTCATCCCCCTTCTATTGTAAAAAAAACTCTTCATTTCCCTCTACCCAGAACTACGTGGGCCTGATCCTCTGCAAAAAACTATTTTCAAACAGATAAAAAACATTTTCAAAAAACCCCAGAGGTACGTAGGCAGCTCATGCACCTCACATGAGTGAGGCCCCTTTCTTTTTTACACAATACCATTTGTTTTTTTACCTCCGAGAATGACATTTCATTCTAAAGAATACTTGAACAAAAGGATTATGTATGCCTTAGCGATCGGTGTAGATAATTCAAAATTACAAAATTCATCGAAAGGCACTGCTAGGTGATCAGAAACTTGTTTATTTCATTAATAAGAAAATTCAGCACGGATTACATAAGAAAGAGGAATAGATAACTCCCTTCCCCCTACTACCATAAAAAGCTAAATAAAATCCTCGCACTTATTATACAAATAAACTCCCCAGGAGTCCTACCCACAGCTACCAGAGGAGCATGCACCCTCATCATGTACATCCGGAGGTCCCCAAGTTTCCCCTGCCTGAATAGAGTGCTGTAAACATTCCATGGATCGATGAGCCTGAACCACTTTCAAAAAGACCACAACACCCCCTTCCATGGCGTTAGATAAAACAATCCATCTTTGTCCAGTCTCCATTGCCAACATCTTGTTGACTACTTTCCTCCACAACCACTTCATATAATCTCTGGGGACATGCCAAACTTTCCCGACAGACTCGGAGGGACGGGTCGACGGACACCGATTTTCCCACAGAGATCCAAACAATAGACGCAGGCGCCCAGTCAAATCTTTTATCAGAAAGAAATTTGAGGTCTGAGGTGGCACAACCTGTGCCCAGCCAAATTGGCGCAGAACCCGCCAAGGGAAATAAAAGGAGGTCTGCCTAAGACCAACCAGCCGCACATATGAATACTCTCCTAACTCCAGAACGGGCGGCAACTGCCCCCACTAAGGCACTGACCAATACAACCCACGATCCCCATGCTCCACAAACCAATGCTCCCAGTTCTCAACATACAGGCCAACGCTGATGAAGTAGCGTGAAAAGAAGTTAGGTACGGCCGACAAGGGATATTCTGGAGGAGTCGTCAAATGGAACCTTTCAGACAACCACATGAACTGCATCACGGGGCTACCCTTCAAAAAGTCAGAACAACCTACTCTCCAGGCATCCAAGCCATTCAGGGTCTCTACCAGTATCACTATCGTAGGATTACGACGGTATGACATCCACGAAGTGATGGCTGCAAGTTGCGGGTCCACCTGCAGTTCTCCAATCACCACCTATAATTTTGAAACCAGACCCAGAACAACGGCTTCAGCACAGCCAGCATCACATACTTCCAGCAAATGCATGGATTACAGCACCGCCGGGAGTGAGATCATTCCTCCGGTAACCAATGATATAGCCGCCGAAGGAGAAATATGAAGAAGCTCAACCAATAAATCCCTGGGAGAGCGGGAAAATTCGGGCAGAGCCGCAGCAACACTAGGATTTACACCCAGTATGGAAGAAAATTCCTCGTAGGTAGGAAAAACTTCTTCCAACCCAAAGTGAAATACATGGTCTTCGAGGTACCAGAATTGTACCACCGCCGCCAGCACGTTCCATTCAAGAGGCCGATTGCGCCACAAGGAGACTCAACGTATGTTGAAGGCATCATAGTCGACATTATAAGAGCACATTGCTTCCAAGGCTTCGAGGTAATTAGCAAACCCAATGCTACCAGGGAGATCCATCTTGGAGGGCTAAGAAATAATGGGCAAGTAAGTGAAAATGCAAAGGATGTGATGAAAACACTCCACCCTTCCCCCTTTTTATACTTAAGAACCCTCACAAGAGACATAATCCCTATAGAAATCGAAGGGAATCCAACCCCACAAGGTACCAAAGGCTGAAGAGGGTACCAATCAAAACTTTGAATTGATGGGACTGGACTGAACTAGCGATAGGCAGGTCAGGGTGATTGCCGATTGGCAACCCCCCATTTTAGAAATTTCCTCTTTTCCTCTTTTTTCAAATTAGAAAAATCAATAGAAATAAATTGATATTCTCAACAGA
The DNA here is from genome assembly GCA_949130495.1 of Sambucus nigra. Taxonomy (NCBI): domain Eukaryota; kingdom Viridiplantae; phylum Streptophyta; class Magnoliopsida; order Dipsacales; family Adoxaceae; genus Sambucus; species Sambucus nigra. Next base: position 155,255,822 of record OX422212.1, read on the forward strand.
ATTTCAAAATCCCTTTAAATTTCCCCTTTTTGATAAAAAAAAACTTTCCTTAAAAAAAATTCCTTTTTACGGTCTCAGCAGCAAAGTAAAAAGCGCATGTGCATACATTCATTCGTCATTAATAAAAGATAATAAAAAAACTCCATTGCATTGCATATATCTATTTCCTTTGTTACATCATTTTGGCAGGAAATAAAAAGAAAAAGCAAAAACAATGGGACTCAGCCCAGACCCACATTTTCTCTCTCTCTCTCTCTCAAGAGCTTGCACCCCTGCGACGTGCTCTCTTCCCCCTACGGCGAGATGACACACCACCACTTCTCGAGCCAGAGTCCTCTCCAGACGAGGCAGATGGCACCAAGCAAGAAGGAATAGGAACCGTCTCTCTAATATAATCAGTTGCCGAGGATATCCAGTCTCTGATGTCCCTGAGCCAAGTAGTCGACACCCGAACTTGCTGCAAGAAAAGGTGAAATCAGTATCAGGGCAGGGATGACCAAAACAGAAAAGAAAGAAAGAGAGGAATAGAAAGGTATACCTCACGTCGAAGGACCTCCTCTGTCAAACCCAACTCCTCCGGATCCATCACATGAGGACGGTGCAGCATAGGCACCATCCCTCCATCAGCCCACCGAATGTTGTATGAAGGGGTATGCAGCCGCACAAAAGGAACCTCTGAAGTCACCACCGCCGCAGATGCTGACGGACCACCGCCGATGTATGAAAATCACACCGCCCGACTCGAACCTACCGGAGGGAAAGACAAGGCATCATATATGCTCGGCGTCATCAACCAGCTCATCACAAAGTCCATACAGTCATACGGTGCAGCCGTATCGGTGTATAGAAAATAGGACTCGCCAATCATAGTCGCGATCCTCTCATCCTCTGACAGCAGTCGCTCCCGCCTCATGGACACAGGAAGCTGCGCAGGTGGCACCACCACCGCCTCCTCGACAATCTGATAAACCACCCACTCCTCGGGGTACCAAGAATGGTCGAACTCATACGCCTGTAAATGCCTCATCCGTGCTTTCACCCCAGTCGCCCCCGCATCCTGAATGGCTATCCCCCAGGGATAAAAGGTCACCTAAAAATCTACAAGCGAGCATAAATCAATACAAGATCAGAAGGTGCAAAAACCAAGACTGAAATGGAAAGAGTCTTACCCTACTACTGGTCAAGTCATTCAAGACCTAACGCACCGCCTCCAAGGAGAGAGATCCCTTTGACTGCCGACTGACCTTACGCCATCGATACAATCGACATAAATCCCCAACAGTGTCATCCTTTAAAGCGATCAGTGGGGTATTGCACCCAATCACCTCATAGAACCACGTCTGAATTCACAAACAAAAAGATGATGCATAAGGAAAAATGCGAATGCATGAAAAGAAAATGCAAATGCATGAAAGGAAAATGTGAATGCATGAAAGGAAAATGAGAGTGCATGAAAAGAAATGTGCAAACTAGAGAATACCTCAAGAAGGTACATGGCACCAGTAAAGGTCTGCCGATAGCACCGGCTGAATGCATTTAAAGAGGAGTAAAGGGTCGCAAAGGTCAGACTCCCCCAATCATAGAAAGGGATGTTCAAAAACATCCTCAGGTATGGCAAAAACCACAAATGAATGACGTCGCGGCTCGACGCCACCATGAAACCTCCTAACACCAGAAAATAAATAACCAGGCCATCTGCCTCACTTGCAGCCCGTCCTCCACATCAATCACCCTGCTCAGCGGAACATCCTTCGGCAGGGACAACCATATGGAATCCCTAGAAACTATCCTACCTATATCACCAAGTGCCGCACGCACCGACTCCGGTATCACCCATAAAGAGTGATCCACCTCTATCTGATCTCCATCACAATATAACCCCAACAGCTGTTGCACGTCTATAGGAGTCCCACTCATCTCCCCGAAGCCGAAATATAAGGTGTGGGTAGTATTTCACCACCTCTCTCCCAAAGCGCAGAAGATCGCTGTCGAACGAGGCATCTCATCCATCACCGATGCCAACCGCCCAAAACCCGCTGATGATACCATCCAACACACCATAGGTGGGAGATGCTCCCAGATATCCCTGAGCTCTGTTGTCCCACGGGCACGCATGTTCTTCAAATAAATATCAGACTCGTAAAAAGAAAAGTCTCATCAAAAGTCAAGAAAGAAAAATTACCAAAAAGAGAAGAATTCCAAAGGTCGGGTTACTTACATAACCGCCAGAACTCACTCTCAAAGAGCGATGACATGATGGCTCCCGCAGCAAGGTCTACTCATCCACAATAGGCTCAAACGCATCAAAAGAGTTCTCACTCCCCAAAGCAAGAGGTTCCCTAGCCCTCCACTCCACATTCGCCCAGTCATCAATGGTCAACCACTCCTGGTGGACTGCAGTGCTCATAAAAGCGGCCATTTCTTGAAGATCGGAATTCTAGAACGATTTGCAGAGGAATCACAGAGAGAGAGAAGGCAAAGAAGCTGTGAAAAAAATGAGGGGATTCGCCCCCTTTTTATAGGATGCCAAGCGCCATACCGATCGGCACCTACCATACTGATCAACACTAACTCCTTACCTTCTCGAGGTAGCCCAAAAGTCAGTACCACTGCCGAATGGCACCCTTCATACTATGCCGATCGGCACCCCCATAAAATTTCGTACAAAAATTCCCAAAAATACCAGAAAGCCTCCAAAAATCCTCGAAAAATTCCTAAAAATCCCAGGAAGTATTTAAAGCCTTTTCATCAAGAAAAACTTCGCATTCCCTAGAGCGAAACCCCTCTTTCCCAGCAAACCCCTCAAAATCAAGTGAAAACTCCTCCCGGCATCGCTCCGGAGGATCTCTAAGGATCACTTGATCACTTCCTCAGCGGAATTATCTTACAGCACCCAAAATAGGTTGTTCCCCACACGCGGTCTCCTAATGAAACAAAAGCTTCCCCAGCTATCAGCTCCCCAGCTCAAATCAAAATCATAAGGCACTTTCCCCAACGAAGTCAAAATCCAATCCTTATCCACTCTTTAGGTTAGAATTGACCTCGGTCTTGGATCGTCACCTGAGTTGGGTCAGAATTGACCCCGGTCCTCGATCATCACCACTCTTAGGTCAGAATTGACCTCGTTCTTGGATCGTCACCTGAGTTGGGTCAAAATTAACCCTGATCCTCGATCGTCACCACTCTTAGGTCAGAATTGACCTCAATCTTGGATCGTCACCTGAGTTGGATCAGAATTTACCCCCGTCCTCGATCGTCACCACTCTTAGGTCAGAGTTGACCTCGGTCTTAGATCGTCACCTGAATTGGGTTAGAATTGACAGCGGTCCTTGGTCGTCACCACTCTTAGGTCAGAATTGACTTCAGTCTTGGATCTTCACCTGAGTTGGGTCAGAATTGACCTCGGTCCTCGGTTGTCACCACTCTTTAGGTCAGAATTGACCTCGGTCTTGGATTGTCACCTAAGTTGGTTCAGAATTGACCTCGGTCCTCGTTCATCACCACTCTTAGGTTAGAATTGACCTCAGTCTTGGATCATCACCTAAGTTGGGTCAGACTTGACCCCGTTCCTTGGTCGTCACCACTCTTAGGTCATAATTGACCTCGGTCTTGGATCGTCACCTGAGTTGGGTCAAAATTGACCCCGGTCCTCGGTCGTTACCACTCTTAGGTCAGAATTGACCTCGATGTTGGATCATCACCTGAGTTGGGTCAGAATTGACCTCGGTCCTCGGTCGTCACCAGTCTTAGGTCAGAATTGACCTCGGTCTTGGATCATCACCTGAATTGGGTCGAATTTACCCCGGTCCTTGATCTTCACCACTCTTAGGTCAGAATTGACCTTGATCTTGGATCATCACCTAAGTTGGGTCAGAATTGACCCCGGTCCTCGATCGTCACCACTCTTAGGTCAGAATTGATCTCGGTTATTAGATCTTCACTATAAGCCCGTAGATTTGGCTTCGACCTGTAGAATTGGTCATCCCCACAACACCACTTTAGGTCCTGAGAATCGACCTAAACCTTGGATCATCATTCCATCCCCAACACACTCCTTAGGTCCTCAGAATTGGCCTCGACCCTCTGAATCAGTTATACTCCCTCAAAAGCATCATGTGGTGTCTATTTGACGGTCATCATTTATTCCAAACTCACCCATTTAGGGGCTCTATTGACACCCCATTTCATTAACCCCCAAACTCTCCTTAGGTCCCTATTACCTCCCTTCACCATAAACTTAGGTCATGTCCCGAGTACTGACCTAGAAGCCATTGGGCACTCCCTAACTCAATTTGACCAAAAATTCAAACTCTTTATCTCGACAGAGACTGAATGAATATTTAAAGGTAAATGCATACCCTTTCCAATGGTCCATCCCGTGTGAGATTTCGACTTACCATGCGGACGAACGATCCATTTGCGTCCGAAACTTGACCTAGAGGCCACCGGGCCCTCCCGGGATCTTTTTGACCTAAGTCAACTCTTCATCTCGACTGAGACTGAATGAATCTTTGAAGGGCACTGAATACCCTTTCCAACGGTCCATCCCGTGTACGATTCCGACTTTCTATGCGGACGAACGACCCGTTTGACTCCAAGAGGTCACCGAATGCTTCCCGAGCCCGATTGACCAAAGTCAACTCCTTAAACTGGGTCAAAATCTTTGGAATGTAGAATTACATCTCCTAACCTTTCCAATAGTCCGCCCCGTGCACAATTTGGACTTCCCATGTGGACGAACGATCCGTTTGTGTCCGAACGATTCCCCGTCCAATGGACCGACAAAACGCTTCCGAGCCATATTTGACCCAAAGTAAACTCCCCAACCTAAGAGAGGTTCAAAGGACTTTTGAAGGTATCTTAATTACCTTTCCAATGGTATACCCCGTGCACGATTCTGACCAACAGTTTTCCCTCGATGACCGATTGTCCGAAAAAGCCTGAAGTGTACTGCCAAATGGCAGGTTCCAGACCCTACCTATCGGCACCTGCCGATAGGCAGGAACGGGTCTATGCCAATCGGCAGTGACCCGAGCCTATAAAAGGAGGCCTTCAAATCATTTGCAAGGGAGCCCATATCTGATAAAAATCACTCTCAGCGAATCACAGAAACCTCTCTCGAAGGCAGCGTGATTTCAACTACCAAATCCCTTTTTTACTTCCACTTTTCATCATAGTTTTCATCAAACTTGGTGAATTAACCACTCTCCATCATCATCCAATTGCAAGATCTTCCCTTCCACATTCAATATCAAGCTCAAGATCTCCAAGAAGGTCCAATTTTCTCAACTTTCTCTTAAATTCTCTTAAATTCGCAATAACTTATTTTATTACTTAACACTTTTTATTATCTCATCTCACACATCCTAATATACTTTTTATTTACTATTATTGCACATCTCTTATTTTCATATAAATAAAAAACCCAGAAAACAATAAAAAGAGGGTTTGCTCATAAATTCCAAGTAGGGATTCTCATACCTTTCCCACACTTTTCTCACAACTAAAACACTTTTTCTACACACACACACATTCACAAATAAGATATTCCCCATTTGGATTTATGGGATAACCCCCCCCCCCCCTCATTTTGTATGAGAACTACGTGGACTTTAATGCCTTTATAGGCTACATAGGTGCGGTGACAATTATTATGCAACACAAATAGATAAGAGAAACGCAATCACCAAGTAAGAATAAGTAATGCAAAATGACAATTACACAACAAAGGATGTACGTGGTTCAGCAAAGATGCCTACGTCCACGGTGGTGCAGTCAGTATTATTACTATGTTCTCTGGAGAGTGATTACAGAGAATATCATGTGTCCCTTCCCCCGGACCTAGGGTTTATTATATACATGTTTACTTCAGTAAGTGGGGATGTTGGACTCCCCCACGTTTTCCATATCTTCCTAGAACCTCACTTAATGGGAACATGGGAAGAGACTAAATCATAATCGGTTAAGAGATGGAGGGTCTGGCCTTTGGGCCACCACAAATGGGCTACTCGTCCAGGCCCATCATTCTAATTTCGGGTACCCACAATTGCCCCTAAGTTTGTTGGGCTATGCTTGGGCTCAATAAATTTAAATGATTTGACATAATGGCTCCTTTGTACATCATGCAAATTTTCCCAAAGTTTGAGGACTAATTCTGGCAGCATGGCCTGTGCACTATAATTTGCAACACTTAAAGGTTTTCTAGAGGAGCCATTTTTCAACCGTCGTTTCAACCTTCTCAGCATTCTTCCATTTCCTATGAGCTCTAGCGATTCACACTCTCTTCTCTTAGTCTCCATTCTTATCGCTTCCTTATTATTTGGGCTCGTGATTCTTCATCGTTCGAGTCGAACTTTCATCATGTAAGTCTCTTGTGCCTTCTTTTTGTATTTTCCCTTTGAATTTGTAGTTTTCTAGGGTTTCCCAATGGGAAAGATTGGTAATAGGTCGGTGTCTGAGTTTAAGAAGTTTAATAACATCCCAAAGTGGGTAGGGATTGAGTGTGTTCCTCCCCCTAGAAATGTTAGAGAAATAGAGGGTGCCCATTGGATCCATGTTTGATGCTTTCCTAAGAGGGACTTTCTTTTCCTCCCAACGACCTGTTCTTGTACTTCTTTGGTTACTTCAATATTATTCCTGCACAATGTTCGACCAATGTGTGGAAGATAATTAATGGCGTCCATAGAATAAATCAGTTATATGGTACCAAGTTAGGGCTTGCCGAGGTCTGTTTTTGCTACTCTTTTTCTCGAACTAGTTCTGGCGTTTTCTATCTCAAAGCCAGGATCCCTGATAGGGTAATGGTAGTAAACCTACCTGATTCTCATAAGGACTATTGGCAAGAGGTTTTCCTTGCTAGAAACTGGCAGTTTTCTCCCCAGTCTGAAATGTCGAGGTCTGATAGGTTCTCTATTACCTTTTATGGGGAAGAATACATAGGTAGACTTTACTCTGTTCTTTTCATTTTTGTTGATTTGTGATCTTTCTGATATTTCTCTATTTTTTCTTCAGTGAGGTCGAAGAACTTGGAACCTGTTCTCAGCGAGGTTTGTCTCTCTGAATTGGTCAAGGCCTGGAATATCAGGGAGACCTTAGCTGACGGCGAGCATCCCCGATCCACTGATTTTTTGCTTGAATATGAGAACGTTGGTTCTAGTTTTATAGCAAGCCTGGTAGACAGTATCCCTGAGTTTGATACCTTTGAAGAGACTACTGCTGATACTATTTAGTTGGATGAGGAGGAGAGCAGTTCTGAGAGTGATATCATAGGTGGTGCTGAAGGCTACTTTGGTGAAGGGAGCTCCGATGGTAGTAGCTCTTTTGATTCGAAGGAAGTTTTTGAAGCTCAAAAATCTTCGAGCACATCTAGTAGTTCAAGTGAGGAGATGGTTCCTCCAAGGAAAAGCCTTATTCGAGATGATGATGACAACGATCACGTGATCCTCGCTCAGAGGTCAAAAAAGCAGAAGTCCGGTATTGGGGTTGTAGCTACTAGCTCTCGGTCTTCTACTCAAGACCAAGAGAGGAAGAGGAAAGAGGAAGAGCAGATGAGAGAGAGGGAGAGAAAAAAGGAGAAGGAAAGAAAGAAGATGGAGGAGAAGATGATGATGGAGGAGAGGAGGAGAATGGATAAGGATAAAGAGGAAGATAGGAGAAATATGGAGTCAAGGACGAAGGCTGGGCAAGCCTTAGTCCAGGTGTCTGCTTTTCCCGAGGGAGCCTCAGTTGTCATTTCCCCTCCACTGGCTCCTGCGCTGCTCGAGAGGGCAGTTCTTCCAGCAGATCGCTAGAGGGTGCTGGGGTCTGATCAATTGGCCCTACAAGCTAGCCAGAGGCTAGCCCTAGTAAGATCTCTTCCATTTTTTAATGCTTTAACCAGTTTTGGTTACTTCTCCTTCCTGATCTCTTCTTCATTTTTGGCAGTTTGTGACTGACTTCGCCGTGCTCTATTGCTCTCGTGACGAGCTGGTGAGAAGGAATGACGAGCTGGAGCAGCAGAGGGCTGCTTTGGAAGTGAGGGGTACTCAACTGGAGGCTGATTTAAAGACTGTTGATGTCGCCCAAGTTTCCTCTGACCTGGCCCTCGTCAATTCTAATTGAGAGAGGGATGCGATGGTTAAGGAGTTGAACGAACTAAGGCAGGCCTATAACCTGGTCTGCTCGAGCAAGCTGGCTGTCGTAGAGGAGAATAAGGTGCTGACCGAGCAGTTAAAGGAGAAAGAGTCCCAGGCAGCCACCATCAAGGAGGATTCATACAACTCCCAGTGGAGTGCTGCATATGAAGACGCCGAGGTTCAGATAGGCTACATTAGCTGTCTGAACATCAATAAGGGTTGGAAAAAGGCCCTCTTAGCTGCTGGTGTTGATGCTGACTCTTCTTTATTCGATGAGCATGACTCAGGCCCGAAGCTGACTGTGGATGAAGAAGCCCCTTCCCCTGCTATAGAAGGCGTCGAGCATGTCTCCCAGACGTTGCCTGCCGAGGTCCTTCCTGCTCATGAGACAGAGGTTGCCCCTGCTGAGGAGGGTGCTTCTACTGTCGCTAACAAGGGGAAATAGCCAGCTACCTCTGGGTAGCCTGAGGTTTCTAATTAGTTATCATCTAGGGTTACTTTTTGTATCGTTATTTGTAACTTTTCTTTTTACTGCTCGATGTACTTTAACCCTTATCAATGAAAAGGTTTCTTTTTCCCAGTGCACTGATTTGTCTTTCTTTTTGATGCCCTCTTATGTCTTGTAGTTGGTTGATGTAGAAGAGTATATTCCTGCCACATCTCAATTGGGCAGGACTCTTGGTCCCAATACAAGTCCTCAGGTTCGCCAGGCCTTTGTTAGGCTTCGCAAATCTCTTAGGTTAAGGAATAAAAAATATAAGGATCAGTCTGAGATTATGGCCAAGTTGAAGGACAGGCTCCAGGAGTTGGAAGAGGTTGGTTCTTCAGTGTAAGAAGAGGTGAATGCACTGAGAACAAGGCTTCTCGATGCTTCTAAGATCAACCGGGTTGGGGAAATGCTTGAGTAAGAAAATGAAGCTTTAAGGAAAGAGGTCTCGCATTTTAGGGGGCATGCACCGAGTACCGCTCTTGCAGTATTATGAGGATCTTCATCATCGCGAGCTAGGGCTGGCTCAAGCGACGTTCCTCCTGTGTTACAAGGTTCTACTGGTACATCCGTTCTGCGAGCTGGCAGGAGCACCAGGAGTTCAGATAGGGAAATGGAAGAGCCTCACGGTGATGTCCAGTGATCATATGTGATCGCTGCTGGGCTTCAAAGGGATGTTACTCGGCTGCGGTACCTATTTAAAAAAGGACCTCGACGAGTATGGGCCGACGGTTATGACCAGGGTTGACTAGATGCTCCGACGAGGCTGATAGAATTTGAATAGCTTGCCTTCATCAGGGGGTGGTTGAGTGTTTTGAAGGAGATGCAAGTTCCAAGGAACTCAATGCACTGGTATCTCCATGAAATATCTCTTTCCACTCGGATGCCTAATCCCTTCTGGAGGGATGATCAGTGGATACCTATCGATGCCATCCCTCGACAGCTATTGGAGTCGAATGCTAATAAAGTCGAGGAAGAGTTAGTTCCTGCTCCCGATGATGGTCAAAGAGCTCAAGTGGCTGATTATCTCGTTCAGAGGCCTCACCCCCACTGAGATTTTGCCAGTATTTACTCTATGTATTTTGTATTGAAGTGATGTTATGTCAATGTTTTGGGTGAGCTCGCCGACTAAACATGTATTGTACTTGTTGTAAATATGGAGGGTTAATATAAAATTTATGTTTTGGGCTGATTTAGCAGACTAAACAAGTGTATTATATTCTCCATATTCTCGCTCCTTTATGATCTCTAAATTTGTATTATTACGCAAGTGTCCATCCAGTCCAGTATACTATCGAGATACCATTGTGCACCACTTCACCTTTTAGGCCGTGTCATCACACTCCCTTAGGACTAAGTGTGGAAACTGGCGAGGACACACCTGGTGTTGGATTCTCTATCCGATCAGGATTTTATTGGCGACCAGTTTTAATTTGGCCATATTGCCTAAGGATCTCCTGTAGGGCTACATATATTGCCAGGGGCAATGCTAAGAGGTCTTTCGTGTTTCATAATGAAAGCCTGAGGAGGGGCATTTCCCTGCTATGGTGTAATGATCAATGTGACTGTCATTTGGAAAAGGTGTGTGATAAAGCTTATATAACTTTTACTCATTAGAACGCAGACGTTAAACTGCTTTCATTAATGACAAGGAAAATGAATTACTAGTTCCACAACAAAAGCATAAAAGAAGAATCTAAAAATAGAATTTCTTGAGATTGGCTGCATTCCATGCTCGGAAGATTTCTCTGCCTTCCATCGTTTCTAAGTGATAGGCGCCTTGCAGATTATCTCTTATTATCTTGAATGGACCTTCCCAGTTTGGTCCTAGCTTGCCGTCTGATGGTTTCACTGCGCTGCCCAGGACTTTCCTTAGGACATAGTCCCCAACTAGGAATGTCCTTGGGTTGACCCTCTTGTTATAATGCCTTGTGAGCTGTTGTTGTTAGCTCGCTGGTTTTACTAGGGCTAGCTCTCGGCGCTCATCGGCTAGGTCGAGCTCAGCGAGCAATGCTGCATCATTATGGCCCTGGTCGACAAGGCTGGACCTCATTGTCGGCCAGCCGGCTTCTAATGGGATGACTGCTTCCATTCCATATGTCAGCGAAAATGGGGTCTCCCCTGTTGCTCGTCGTGGAGTGGTTCGATAAGCCCATAGAATATGTGGTAATTCATTCACTCACGCGCCTTTGGCTCACTCTAATCGCTTCTTTAATTCATCGATCATGGTTTTGTTAGAATCTTCGGCTTGGCCATTGCTCTGAGGATAGGCCATCGAGCTGAAATGGTGTCTGATTCCATATTCTTTATAAAAACTCTGAAAAGAGCCACTCTCGAACTGCGTTCCATTGTCGGTGATGATGGTTCTGGGGATTCCAAAATGGGTAATTATATTTCTCCATATGAACCTTATCATATCTACATCTCGGATGTTCGCTAGGGGATCTGCCTCGATCCATTTGGTGAAGTAGTCAGTCGCGACTAGCAGATTCTTGCGATTGTTGGTGGCGGTAGGAAGTGGTCCTAAGATGTCCATCCCCCATTGGGCAAATGGCCATTAGCTGGATAATGATTTTAGGTCGCTATCAGGTTGGTGGACCATAGGAGCGTGAAGCTGGCATTTCAAGCACTTGCGGACATACATCGCAGAGTCCATTTGCATATATGGCCACCAATAGCTCTCCTTCATTGCTCGGAAAGCCAGAGATCTTCCTCCTATATGGCTTCCATAGATTCCTTCATGAAGCTCATGTATAACTTGCTCGACATTCTTTGGGAGAACACATTAGAGGTAGGGATCGGAAAACGATCTCTTGTATAGCCTGCCCTCAGGAGATAAGTGAAAGCGAGCAGCTTTGACTCTTATCTGGTGAGTAGTCTTCTTATCATCTGGAAGTGTGCCATCCTTCAAATAGTCCCTTAATGGGTCCATCCAATTGGGTGCAAACTCAATTCGGAGCACCTGCTCCACGCTTGGTAGCTCGCTGTTATGATTAATGCTCGGGTCAGAGAGGAAATCGATGGGGATTGTCCTTTTTAAGTCAGAATCGATTACTGAGCTTAGGGCTGCTAGGGCATCAGCATGGCTGTTCTGCCCTCTGGGAAAATGTTGGACATTGATCTCTTCGAAGCTCGCCATCAGCCATTTCACTAAGGCGAGGTACGTTGTCATTATTTCATCTTTTGCATTGTAATCTCCACTTATCTGATTGGAGACTAATTAAGAATTTCCGAACACCTGTAAATGCTTTGCTCCCAAATTGTGCGCCTTCTGGAGGCCAGCTATTAAGGCTTCATATTCTGCTTCATTGTTGGAGGTTGCAAATCCAAGCCTGATTCCTTATTCAAGGATTATATCTTGTGGACTAATGAGGACAATGCCTACACCTACCCCATTTGAGTTAGAGGCTCCATCAACGAACAATTTCTAGGTTTCCTTCGTTGCGTTGTTCCCCTTTTGTCTTATTGGTGGAGGTTGGTTGGAAGGTTGCTCACCTATGAAATTGTCTATGAAATCAGCAAGGATCTGCCCCTTGATTGCGTTCCTTGGTTGAAATTGGATATCAAATCATTCGAGCTCGACTGACCATTTAGACAGTCTGCCCGACAAATCCGCCTTCCTCAGTATTACTTTAAGGGGGTGTGATGTAAGGACGATTATAGTGTGGGCTTTAAAATAGTGCTTCAGCTTCCTCGAAGCCACTACTAGTGCAAAGGCGAACTTCTCCAGTGGTAGGTACCTCTGCTCGGAGTCTAGTAGGGTCTTGCTTGCATAATAAACGGGGTGCTGGATTCCTGCAACTTCGCACATTAATGCAAAACTGATAGTGTGGTTGGAAACGGAGAGGTACAAGTACAAGGTATTTTCTTCCTGTGGTATGACGAGCAGTGGTGGGGAACTGAGGTAAGCCTTGAGTTCGTCCAGTGCCCGCGAGCAATCTTGGTTCCATTCTACAATTTTGTTTCCCTTTAGATACTGGAAGAAAGGCTTGCACTTCTCAGAGGACTTTGAAATGAATCGGTTTAAGGGAGCGAGAATACCGATAAGCTTCTGTACGTCCCGGATCGTGCGAGGAAGTTGTACCCTGTTTATTGCATCGATTTGGTCTAGGTTGGCCTCGATGCCTCTCTTACTGACCAAGTACCCAAGAAATTTTCCTGACTGGACACCAAAAGAACACTTGCTTGTGTTCAGTTTCATTCGGTATTTCCTGAGGATTTCGAAGGTGCTTGATAGGTCTGAGAGGTGGTCTTCTTTCTTTTTGCTTTTAACGAGCATATCATCGATGTAGACTTCCATGGTGTCTCTCATTTGACCCTTGAACATCTTGGTGACCAGCCGCTGGTAGGTTTCCCCTGCATTTTTGAGACCGAAAGGCATAACTTTGTAGAAGTATAGTCCAACTGAGGTGATGAATATTGTTTTGTCCTAGTCTGGGGCATAGAGAGGGATCTGATGATACCCGGAGTATGCGTCCAGAAAACTCATTCTCTCGTGAGCTGCAATAGTGTCTACCAGTTGATCGATTTTTGGGAGGGGGAAATTGTCCTTAGGGCATGCTCTATTGAGGTCGGTGAAGTCGATGCAAACTCTCCACTTACCGTTGCTTTTTGGAACTACTATTGGGTTGGATAACCATTCGGGGAATTGCACCTCCCGTATGGATCCTGCATCCAACAGTTTTTCTACTTATTTTTCCATGACTTTTGCCTTCTCGGGTGCAGTTTGCCGTGCCTTCTGCGTGATTAGTTTGAAGGTGTGATTGATGTGCAGCTGATGACAAACCATACTAGGATCAATTCCAGGCAGCTTGTATGGTTCCCACGTAAAAACATCTATGTTGCGTCTCAGCAGAGTTGTCAATTCCTTCTGTTCCTGGTCAGTGAGAGAGGATCCAATCAAGAAAACTCTGTCATTGTCGCTATCTCCTGCTGTAACCTCTACCAGGTCTTCGACGACCCATTCCGAGGGGAGGATCCTGGTCTCCTCTACTATAGGTCTTCCGTACTTTAATTGCTATTTAGAAGGTGTGAGACCTTCTTGTTCTTCAACTTTCTCGCTCGGCTGATCGGCCTTCTTCTCTGGCCTTGGTCGGATGGCTGCTATGAAGCACCTTCTTGCCATTGCTTGATCGCCATGGATCTCCATTACTCCTCGGTCGGTTATATACTTGAGTTTCTGATGGCAGGTCGAGGAGACTGCCTTCATCGCATGTAGCCATCCGCTGCCGAGGATGGCTTGGTATGGCGAGTCGATGTCAACTATAAAAAACTCAATCATCTTGGAGACACTTCCCGTGCATACTATTAGTACAATCTTTCCCAGGGGCATAGTTATTTTTCCATTGAAGCCAACTAGAGGGACAGTGGCTTCCTTTAGGTCGGCAATGCTTAACTTCAATTTTCTGAATAGGTCGAGATACATTACCTCGGACGAGCTCCCCTAGTCGACGAGCAACTTGTCGACGTCAAAGTTAGCTCTCCTGAGGGTAATGATCAAAGCATCGTGATGTGGGGTTCTCACTCCCACCAGATCTTCATCTGTGAAAACAATATGCTTATTATAGTTGACGTCATCTGCTCCACGACGCTTTCCTGACTGTGACTTCACTAGATCGATCTGAAAAGCTTACATCACCGTTGTAAGCTTCTTCATATCCATTCGAGCTGAATTTCCTTGGAACTTCTTGGCATCAAATGCCCCATGAATTAACGCAAACTCATGTCCAGCATCATCTTCGAGCACGTTGTCAGGTCTCGCCTCTCTATTGGCAGCTGCTTTCTCTGCCTTCTTCTCTACAAACTCGTTCAAATGCCCGAATTGGGCTAGCTCTTTGAGGTGGGTCTTAAGAGCTTTGCAATGCTCAGTCTTATGTCCTCCCTCTTTGTGAAAGGCGCATATCAGCGCATTATTCCTCTTCGAGGGATCTCCACCCATCTTCCTTGGCCACTTGATGAATGGCTCGTCTTTGATTTTTACGAGAATTTTGTAAATTGGTTCTTTGAAGAACGTGTTGACCGCCTGAAATGCTTTCGACACGTCATTATTGCCTCCATTTTTGGAGCCATTTTTGCCCCCATTTTTTCCCCTTTCTTCTGGTTCTCAGTTTTATCACTGCCTTTGGCAGCGAGCTTAGTTCGTCTATTTTTCGTTGTGCCGAGATGGGTCACATCTTCCACCTTGGCATACTTCTCGATGCGGGCCATTAGATTGTCGATGGTCATGGCTTCTTTCTTTGCCAAGGATTGGTACATAAGGGAAGAGATGGGTAGCCTAATTTTGAAAGAGGACACTGCCACTTGCTCTGAACAGTCCTCAACCTCGTTAAACAATTCCCAGTACCTCTGCGCGTAGTCTCGGAGGGTCTCTTGGGGCGTCTTTTTCATTATCAGCAGAGCATCCATCCTTTTGGGATGGGAGCTACTAGTAATGAATCAGGCCATGAAGAGCTCGGCCAGGGATTTGAAACTCCTGATGGACCGGTGGGGGATCCTTTCGAACCATTTATGCGCCACATCATGCAGGCTCGAGGGGAAAATTTGGCACATTAGTGCGTCTCGATGGTTCCAGAGGGTCATGGCCTACCGGTACTACCTAATGTGATCGATGGGATCAGTCTTACCGTCATATATTTTGAACCTTGGAATAGCAAACTTCTTGGGGGCTTCTTTTTCTTCGATTTCCCTTGAGAAAGTTAATTTCATCTGAGTTTTGAGGGCTCGCCTAGCGAGTTCTCAGGTCGATCTGGTACCGTGATGGGCAGGGTGTTGGTCCATCTCCCTTTGGACAAGACTTCGTATGTTCTCGTTGCTGGGATCTGGGCTTCTGTGACTGCGAGCTAGTCGCAGTTGCTCAAGCAGGTCGTCCTCTGACTCGTTTACCTCAGCTCTCTGGGATCCGCGCCTGGGTCTCCTTCCTCGACTATGAGACTTGCTCGCTGAGGGCTAGGATTGTGGTATGGTTGTTTCTTAGTACTATGATGTAGCTCTCTCTCCATTCTTTCCAATCTTCTTTTGAGGCGAGTGTTCTCAGCCTCGTGCCTATGAGAAGACTCCCTTTTCTCTTGGAGCCTTGCTTCGTACGCATCAATCAGTCTGGATATCTGTGTGGATCTCGCTGGTCCTTGGCTTTCTTCTAAGGCTATCCTTTTTGGGCGAGCCCTCTGATCTGAACACCGAACTTTGGACCTAATCCTGCGAGGAGCTGGAGGTTCTTGAATATCTCCTACCTGGGGAGCATTACTAATGTGACCAGACATTTTTAACTCCTTTTTTGGTGTGGGCTCTCTCAGGGAAGATAAACGCTTCCCACAGACGGCGCCAATTATGGTGAAAATTATTATGCAACACAAATAGATAAGAGAAACGCAATCACCAAGTAAGAATAAGGAATGCAAAATGACAATCACACAAAAAAGGATGTACGTGGTTCAGCAAAGATGCCTACGTCCACGGTGGTGCAGTCATTATTATTACTATGTTCTCTGGAGAGTGATTACAAAGAATATCATGTTTCCCTTCCCCCGGACCTAGGGTTTATTATATACATGTTTACTTTAGTAAGTGGGGATGTTGGACTCCCCCACGTTTTCCATATCTTCCTAGAACCTCTCTTAATGGGAACATGGGAAGAGACTAAATCATAATCGGTTAAGAGATGAAGGGTCTGGACTTTGGGCCGCCACAAATGGGCTACTCGTCTAGGCCCATCATTCTAATTTCCGGTACCCACAATAGGCGTCTTGGGGTAAAACTCGATACTCGAGTCCTTTTCTCACTTTTTCTCTTATTTTCCTATCTTCTCTAAAGCTAATATTCTTATATTCTATATACTTGTAACGTATTAATCCATATGCGTTATCGTTCCATTATAACGACCAACGTAGGGGTAATCGCGTAAATCTTATTCTCCTAATACTATTCTTATATCTTCCTACGGATGAATCGCTTTATCTTTTCCATGATACAAGTCGAGGATTCCTACCTCCATTATATATATACCCATGCACACATATCACGGGGGGAAATATAAAGAAAAATAGCAAATACCCATGAGAGACCGAAAGGGTGGAATGGGTGCCTAACACCTTCCCATTTCGTAACCAAGCCTCTTAACCCTTCTCGAATCATCTTTGTTTTGCATGCACCAGTATGTCTTTGGATGCCATCCTTCGGGATGGCTTCCCCTTTTTCTTTTGTCTGTTTTGAGTAAAATAGACTGGCGACTCTGAATCTCTCTACATTTGTACACCTCATCTCAAACGACGCCGGTCAAAGCGCTCCCGAGAGGGATGCACGGGACCCGAGGGATCCTTTCTCTCCCCTTCGCGCAGCCGCCCCGATGCGGCGAGGATCGGGGATGGCCACACTTAGCATATTGTTAGAAGGGAAATTATTTCCCTCACTATCCCTAACACCGTTAGGATTATGTTTTGAAAATATTGAGCATCATCAGAAATCAAATAGAAAGAATTACAAAAGAGAAAAAAAAATTAACTCTAGGAATAAATAGTAGTACTAACAAAAAATGTGATAAGCCAAGGGTCTAAAAAATTCACTAATGAAATACTGCATATAGAACCCATTTACTCTGTAATTTAGACAAAAATGGAATTTTAATGCTAGGATCTTGGGTAGATATGGGTGATTTTTTAGTAGGTAAATTAATGCCTCAAATGATTTGATCGATGAGGGATCCAGCATGAGGAGGAGTTTGACTATATTGATCTTTCTACAACAGGAAAAGTTGATATTGAAGAAAAGATGTGGGGTCACACTATAAATTCTTTATGAAAAATACTTTTTGGTGTTGAAGAAAATGTGTGTGAAAGGTTTAACAGGTGTTACTAGGTAACCAATTTTCACCACTTTCACTGGGGTGGTTAAAATTTCACTCCAACATCGGTAAGAAGCATTATAATTATTATAAGCATAGAGTCCCTAATATTTGGAAGACCAAGGATAAAGTCATACTAATAAGTTGAGACGGTGTATTGTGGACCCAAATGAGGGGTCCTCACTAGCAAAAGGAACCACATAGGGAAGAGGACTCCAACACTACACTGTAAAACTCCGCGCACCCGAAAAGAGGCACACGGTGTGCTACTACGATATAAACTAAACTAAAACCATCCATAATAAGTTATAGAGGATCTATATTCCACAATTTAAATGTAACAAATCCATAAATTGTTACACTTCCTCAATAATTACAATAATGTTTCTCTCAAAATACTCAATTCTCCAACTAATTACACCACCAATTTATACATAAAAAAAATCTTCCAATCTATGCTCTAAAATAAACCTCCAAATAATCCTTATCATCCCAATCCACACTAAACTTCCACTAAAAGAAAATATGAGGAAGTACACAATATGACAGGAATAGATGCTCAAAAATAAGTAGCACGCTGAATAAATCATAACAATACGAATCTGCATATATAAATAAAATTTAATACTCAAGAATTGTACACGTATTAATTTCTCAACAACACATCAATGGGTCATTAGGCCTCACCTCACCTCCTCTAGGCATTCTCAATCCTATATCGAATTTTGGACTATCGGCGGGTGTCCATTCTCCGTGTTATATTAAAATCTCATGACACGATGCCCAAATGAACAATTCAATATCTCGATAAATCAACATAATAGATTCCAATAATTATTTCATAATTTTCAAATGAATATCACAATTCAACATGAGTGAAAATAACACATGAAACAAATGTAATACTCACGAGAGAATTTAGGAGCATATTGTGTAAGTTCTGTACCTCAAAATCATCACATGAATCATCACATATATTCTTCCTCAAAAACTAGATTGCACCATCTTGTTCCCCTCGTGAAAATAGTCACGCACATTCTAGCCCCAATAGAAAATAACCGCAAATAGGCCTCCAAATCTATGGTTGAATAATGAAGGAAATAGAGCTAGGGTTTGTAGATGAAAGGGAATAATTTTAGAGAGGTACTATGGTTGAAAAGTTGATGAAAAAGTGATTTTTAAAAGTTAAGCCACGAATTTGTTGTGATATACAAAGGGTTAAGAGTTTGATTAAAAAAAGAGTTCTAATTAGATACAAACACTACAAAAACATTCTGGACAATCGGACCGTTGGAATTAGTTGAAATTTAAGGGTATAGTAGCTGAAGATGATTGGAAGTTGCACAAAACATTTCAGCTCGATCAGACGATCGAATATTTTTATATATATTTTTTAGATATTTTTATGTTTTGAGGACTCTTCTAAACACCCCAAGTATATTCATATTAAGATTATTTTAATCTAGCTTTTTGAATTTCGAATATAAAAACTAATATATTTAATTATAAAAATAATTAAATCCAAAATTTTATTTTTTCTCGAATTTCAAAAATTAATTTAAAAATACTCATTTAAAAATTCGAGTTGTTACATACACCAAAAAACAAAAATGGTCATAATAAATGGGTCATGGTTTTGGACCGTGAGCCACTAGTCACGATCCATAATCATGAACCCTAACTATTAACCATAAGCAAATAAGTGACCAGGATGGTAGGTGGCCTCATTTAGGGGTTGGTCATGGTCAATAGTCATGACCAAAGGAGTCATCATCCAAATTCGTGACTCTCCCGTGACCCATTATGGCCCCAAGTATCTCGTTTATTTTTTCACACTAGTGGTTACGTTCAGTAACCGTGACCCACCTATGAACATATGTAGTCACTAGGGACCGTGACCACAAAGTCAGTGTCCAAAACCAAGACTCCCGTGGCCCATTATGGCCCTAAACATTGGTCATGATTTATAACAGTGATCCCAAATCCATTTCAAATTGCTCATAGCACATGAGTCATGGTCTAATACCGTGACCATGTTTAAGTCAATAATGAGTCACAAATCAGGTCACAGTTTTAAACCATCAACCCATTTTATATATAAATCAAAATAGACCCCTTCGATTCCATTTCACCCTTACCTTTACTCTCTCTCTCTCTCTCTCTCTCTCTCTCTCTCTGTGCACCCTCTCCCTTTCCATTTATATAGATTTTTCGGCCTCTCTCTCCACACAAGGTACATTACATGACTCTCTCTCCATTCGTTTCATTTGCTTTTTTGTGTGTTCAATGTGTGCGAGTCACTATGTGTACGATTCAATGTGTGTATGTGTGCACAATTTAGTATGTGTGTGTATTTTAGCTTGTGTGTGTGTGTATTTTATTGTGCGTGTGTGTGTACGTCGTTAATAATGATTCATGATTTTGGGAAAATTATATATTGTGCATGGTTGTGTAACACCCCGCCCACCCGGGGAGAGAGGAGCGGAGTGCCACTGTCAATAAAACTAATCCAATCCACAAGTAACAAGGTATGGAGCATCTAAATAAAACCCACAATATAAAAATGAAAATCCACAAATCTCAATTCTTCAAATTAAATACAACAAAGTCTCTCGATATAATCCAACTAACTATCTCGAAATAAAAATAGATCACCAATGCTCTATACATCAAAATAAATACAAATATTCCAAATAATATTCTTCCCAAAAATAATTTTCGCTAAAATCATCCCAATAGGTACATAGCGCTCAGATCCACGCTAACATGCCACTAAAATAAAATATGGGGAAGTATTAATACGACAGGAAAGATGCTCATCAAATATTTTTAGCGGTGAATAAAATGTAACAACATGAGTACGAACATTCGAATCAAATGCGAATATCATAAGAATTTTATCAAAATAATTTCTCAATAACACATTAACCGAAGTCACCAGGCCTCATCATGCCGTGCCATACATTATCAAGTAGCCAGAACAGGAATCTTGGTAGGTATCCAACATCAGTGCCATATTAAAATCTCATGACAACATGCCCAATAAATAATAACACCACATTAATCAAAATCAGATTCCAACAATAATTTCCATTTTTCCAAAAGAATTTAGCAATTCAAATATGAGTCAATAATCACATGAAATCAAAGGGAATAACACTCGCGAGATTAAGGAGCATAATGTGTAAAACCCCATACCTTAAACTATCAAAAGGAACCAATTTAAATCTAACCAGAAATATAAGATTACACCATCAATATCATCTCCCAAGAATCAACAAAACTCTTCCAAGATCCAACATCAAAACAACCCCAATAACACCTCCAAAAACTAAGGTTGAATTCATAAATTAAAAGGGGCTAAGGTGTATATATATAAAAGGAGAGGAAATAAAATATGTTGTCTTGCAAAACATGTGCCGAAACATTATTAAAAAATGGTCAAAAAGGGTTGCCCACGATCCCTTTAAATAAGGTAAAAATGATTGATGTTTAAACAAAACTTCTCAAACACGAATTCTGATCGAACTGAAAAATGACCTAAATTGGGTCTAAATAACATTTTTGGAAATATCGAAGCAGGGAAAGTTCCTCAAAATTAAATTTTGAGTTGGTATGGTGATTTTCAGAATTTTCTGAGCACTTTTAATATTTTAAATAAAATAATAATATTTTATTTATTCATTCATTTGGCACTCTTAGGCCTATTTTTAGCAGCCAATAAATATGGTCAAATTATTTTTAACCACGATAAAACATCCACTTTTATTTAAAAATACCCATTAAAAAATTTGGATTGCTACATACTTCCCCACTAACTATGAAATTTCTCCCTCGAAATTCGCCGAAAGCCTAACTCTAAAAAAAATCAGGCGAACAATCTCCAAAAATAATCTCGTCACCAAAAATAAATTCCTCAAATCTAATATCGCAAGCTAACACGAATGCGATCATCTAAAATTTCTATCTCCAAATATACTCTACAAAAACACAACAAACCCAAAATCTAAGACCCGAGGGTGGTCGTATACCTAAGCTCTCATACCATTTGTAACACCCCGCCCGTCCGGGGAGAGCGGAGCGGAGCGTCACTGTCGATAAAACTAACCAAATCCATAATTAACAAGGTATAGAGAATCTAAACAAAACTCACAATATAAAATAAAAAACCCCAAATCTCAATTCTTTAAATTAAATACAACAAAGTCTCTCGAAATAATCCAACTAACTATCTCGAAATAAAAATAGATCACCAATACTCTATATATCAAAATAAACACAAATATTCCAAATAATATTCTTCCCAAAAATAATCTTCCCTAAAATCATCCAAATAGGTCCATAGCGCTCAGATCCACGCTAACCTGCCAGTAAAAGAAAATATGGGGAAGTACACAATACGACAGGAAAGATGCTCATCAAATATTTTTAGCGGTGAATAAAACATAACAACACGAGTACGAATATTCAAATCAAATGCGAATATCATAAACATTTTATCAATATAATTTCTCAACAACACATTAATCGGAGTCACCAGGTCTCACTATACCGCGCCATACTTTATCAAGTAGCCGGAACAGGAATCTTGGCGGGTGCCCAACATCAGTGCCATATTAAAATCTCATGACAACATGCCCAACAAATAATCATACCACATGAATTAAAATCATATTCCAACAATAATTTTTAGATTTCCAAAAGAATTTAGCAATTCAAATATGAGTCAATAATCACATGAAATCAAAGGGAATAACACTCGCGAGGTTAAGGAGAATATTGTGTAAAATCCCATGCCTTAAACCATCAAAAGGAACTAATTTAAATCTTCCCAGAAATATCATATTACACCATCAAATTCATCTCCCAAGAATCAACAAAACTCTTCCAAGATCCAACTCCAAAACGGCCCCAATAACACCTCCAAAAACTAAGATTGAATGCATAAATTAAAATGGGCTAAGGTGTATTTATAAAAGGAGAGGAAATAAAGTATGTTTGCTGCCAAAACATGTGCCGAAAGATGCTTCAAAAATGGTCAAAAAGGGTTGTCCACCATCCCTTTAAATAAAGCAAAAATGATTGATGTTTAAACAAAACTTCCTAAACACGATTTCTGGCCGAACCGAAAAATAGCCTAAATTGGCTATAAATGATGTTTTTTGGAAATGTCAAAGAAGGAAAAGTTGCTCAAAATTAAATTTTGAGTCGGTATGATGTTTTTCATAATTTTCCGAGCACTTTCATGTTTTTGAAAAAAATAATAATATTTTATTTATTTATTAATTTTTGACTTTTGAACCCATGGCACTCTTAGGCATATTTTTAGCATCCAATAAATATGGTCAAATTATTTTTAACCACAATAAAACGTCCACTTTTATTTAAAAATACCCATTTAAAAATCCGAGTTGTTACAGGTTATTGGTATGAAATTCAAGGTATGAAATGATATATACTGGTTGTTGTTTAAATTTTATTAATGAATATTGGGAAATTTTCCCATTTGATTGGGTGTTATTTAATTAAATTCTTTTATTGAATTCATGATTAATAATATTTTATTGGTTATTGTTATAAAATTACACTATTTCTTATAATGAAACCAGATGATTATGAATTAAACAAAATCCTACATTTTATGCATTACTAATTACCTGAAATTTAGAAGACATATATATATATATATATATATATCTTTCACAAATGTTTAAAACACATTCCGCACCTAACGGGCAACGTTCTCTAAATAGATCATCAATGGTCTTACTCCTTCCTAAAATGTCCACACACTAAAATTTTGGCAAAATTTTATTTTCCATTAATACGTATTTTATCACTCATTGATAATTTTTTTAAATCCATACCTACACTCACCTTGTTTAATAAGATCAAAACTCATTTTTTTCGGTTCATTTGACTTACTAGCTCTATCACGTCCACCAGTCTACTTAAATTCGCATTGGTCAAAGAAAGTAATTTTTTTAGCAATATTAGTCCTTCAACTAATTTTAATTAGTACAAGTGGGCAAAACCCAAAACAAGGGGTTTATAAGAGTATTGAATGCCACATTTAGAAGTTTGAATGTATATTCACTTGTATATAAAATCCTCAATATATAATTATATATGAAATCTCATGTTCTATAATTATGATCTTTGAAATCAATCAAGTAGATGATTTAGAAGGATTACGGTATAAACTTGTGTTGGATTGTTGGGTTGATGGTTGTTGTGGCTTGTGTTGAATGAACATGGTTTGATACGGATGATGGATATTTAAAGCAATCATATTAGTACTTCTTCATAATAAACCTTTAACTAATTAGTTGTCTTAATGGAAACCCTATTCTAAAGACTAAATGTTAGAATATAGTCATTTGGTTAAGTTGTTATGGTCATGTCGGGAACATGATCAAAGCTAACAGATAGTTAGACTTAGGCTTGAAAAAATGCTGGTTAAGGGAAAAATTACAAAATAATCCCCTAAGAGACCCACAAGAGGCACGAATAGCACGCACGAGACCACATAACATGTAGCAACTGATTGTGTATTCACGAGACTCCCGATTTTAGATCATGACCAAAACTTAAAAATAGTTAGACTTCGGCTTGAAAACTTATTGTTGAAGGGAGAAAGTGCAAAAAAAAAGCCTTGCAAAAGGTATGAACACCTCGCACGGGACTAACGTATCACGTAGCAACTGACTGCGTAGTCAAGGGATGTCCGGTTCGAGAACATGACTTAAATTTGTAAATAGTTATACTTAGGCTTGAAAAGATGTCGTTGAGGGAGAAAATATAAAATGACTCTGTAAAAGTCATGAACACCTCGTGCGGGACCAACGTAACATGTAGCAACTGATCACGTAGTCACGGAACTTCCAGTTTGAGAATATGACCAAAACTTGCAAACAGTTTTACTTAAGCTTGAAAACTTGTCGTTGAAGAGTGAAAACTCAAAACAGCACCCAAACTGGCCCACAAGAAGCACGATCATCTAGCATGGGACTGACATAATACGTAGCAACTCAACGCGTAGTCACAAAACTCTCAGTTCGAGAACATGACCAAAACTTACAGATAGTTAGAATTAAACCTGAAAACATGTCGTTGAAGGGCAAAAAAATAAAACACCCCCAAACGGCCACACAAGAGGTCGAACACCTGGCATGGGACCAACGTAACACATACCAGTTGACCGCGTAGTCACACGATGCCCGATTCAATAACATAAGTAAAACTTGCAAATAGTTAGACTTAGGCTTGAAAACCTGTCATTGAGGAGCAAAAATGCAAAATAACCCCCGAACATCCCTTGAAAAGACACAAACACCTTGCACAGGACTAATATAACATGTAGTAAATGACGGCGTAATCAGTAGACTCTCGGTGTGAGAACATGATCAAAACTTGCAAATAGTTATATTGGGCTTGAAAACATGTCGTTGAAGGGAGAAAAGGCAAAACAATTTTGAAGGGGCACAAACACCTCGTACGGGACCAACATAACAAATACCAACTGGTCGCATATTCACGGGATTCTTAATTCGAGAATATGATCAAAACTTGCAAATTGTTAGACTTAGTCTTGAAAACATGTCCTTGAAGGGCAAAAATGTAAAACAACCCAATTTAGAGTGTTCTCACAATTATGCATTCACATATATTTTCATAAATTCAAAAAAAAAGGGGGAGACTATACCAAATTCCCAATTTAATGTGTTGTCACAATTTTTTACACTTACAATACATTTGACATAAATTTTCATAAATCAAAAGAGACACCCTATATTCGAATTATCAGTTAATCCCCAACCTCGTTCATCTTACGAAATAAGTGGACTTTGATGCCATTTACAGAGGCATTCCAAGGTTATTTTAAGGATTCAAGTCCTTTGTTACTTACCACTTGGGACATTTTGAAGTTTTGTTTGCAAGCCTCAATGGAGAAAGAAATTTTGGATCATATTCATGCAATTATTCGTTGAATTTCAATTTTTATTGTACATATTCACTCAAACATGCGCTGCAATTTTTTGTGTTGTATATATTCACACAGGCATGTATTGTATTTTATTACATATTCATGAAAACATGCGTTAGTTAACTTGTTTTATATTATTATATATTCATGTTTATATTCACACAGGCATGTATTGTATTTTATTACATATTCATGAAAACATGCGTTAGTTAACTTGTTTTATATTATTATATATTCATGCAAACATGTGTTAGTTAACTTTTATTACATATTGGTGAAATATGTATTTCTTGAAATGTAAACAAGTTTTAAATATGTAGAGATTTTTTTGGGATGCTGAAAAGTATTTTTTTTATTTGGTCATGGTCTAAAAACGTGACCATATATATTTTTAAATTAAATAAATGTTTGATTACGGTCCAAAAGCATGACCCCAAATTTATTTTAATTTAAAAAAATATATATAGTCACGATTTTGGACCGTGACCAATTATTTTTTAAATGAAAAAATCAGGGTCATAGGCCACCGTGACCCCCTTGATATTATTCTAATGGCTTTGAACCGTGAGCCAAATTCTCCGATATGGTTCACGGTATTGGATCGTGACACTTCATGGTGTTGTGGTCACGAGTGTGGGCCATGACTCAAGTTCTCCCCTATGGGTCATGGGTACCAAATGTGGACCCCATTTTTGTCACGGGTTTAGACCGTAACCCATAGTGGTGGTCACGGGTCAAAACCGTGACCATTGGAGGTATATCGAGTATTGCAAGAAGTGTGAACGAGTGGATGATATAATCTATTTTGGACATTAGGGCAAATGAATTATTGACCAGTGGAGTCGCAACCTATGAGAGAAGGGCAAACGGGGTAAATTTTAGCAGAACTGGCCAAATAAGTGAGGTTAGAAGGGACGCTAGTGGGGCTTCCATTTTAATAGTTCCTTCATAAGAAGATGTTACGCTCGTTTCAAGTGGGGCCACAAAATTATTAGATGCCTTAGTGGCAACTAACTTTTGCGATAACTTTGGGGCATGGGCATAGGTACATATATGGACCGTGCGCATGAGTCTTTCTTAGACATCGAGGATTTGTCATTTTTCTTTTAGTAATGTGTTTGTGTTACGAATATAACAAATATATATTCTTATCTCTTAGCTTTATGTATATTGGGACACCCCAATGGGTAAGGGTTTATTCACATCGTAATTATTAAGATGTGGAAGTTTGTATGGTCAGCTTAGTTTTTAGCCTCTTTGTTGACTTTTGGGGAGATATCATTGTATTAGTACTGAGCTTGCATGTATATCTAGGTGTACATTTAAATCAACTACACGGGGTAGGCTTTTATGTGCCATTTTTGGGCTGAGATTTTCTTTTAGTAGTTATGCTTAGGGCCGAAAGAATGTCTAGCACACTTATTTAGAAATGGAGATGATGATAACAAATGGGATTATGATTGTGTATAGGTGTCACCAGTGGTTTGAAATTCTTCTAGTCTTTAGTGGCTTGAGTGTTGAGTTATCACCTGCATAAGAGATTAATTTTTTCCTTAGAGTGGGAACTAGCATTGAACTCGCTACGAGGCATTTCACAGGATTGACTTTGTTATGGGTAATAGAGGTGTCATGGCAGTAGACACCGTAATTTTGTAACCAGTTGAGTATTTAGGAATGGCGTTACCTGGAGGAAGATCCAAAAGAGGAATGGGTCATTAAGCATGTGTGAACCACTAGGAGTAGGATAAGGTCAAGATAAAGGATTCGTGTTTATTGTTATATACTAATAACTATAGAAAAAGTGGAGGAAAGTGTTTCCTCCTAATGATTAGAAAATGTGAGCGAGTTATCATTAGTGGTGAGATCGATACGAGGATATCCGAAGCCTTCTTTCTAGCATAATATAGAGTGGATGAATCATTAGTGGATTTTGACCGCGAAGGGTTGGTTCGTTATGATTTGCAAAGATATATTGGTGAAAAGATAAGTGTATTAGTGGTGTTCTTTACACCTCAATCTGAGATTATGGTTGGTTTATGCCTTGGCATTAAAGATTACTGAGAGAAGGTATGAAAAAGGTATTGGGAATCGGTTCGTTCTCGTCTAATGATAGGAGAGGTATAATTGCCAAGAATTTTTTTAGGGGGTCCTAAACTATGATAAGTAAAGATGACTGAGTCACATGTTTGATGATTTACTCTGCATTCTACAGACAATTAAAGGTTTTGAGGTAAGAGAGTATGCCCATCTGATTGTGATAGGGTTCAGGGATCCCAAGTGGGATAAGGGAGAATTTGGGTGTCACTAGAGTTGATTAAACCAATTGTTTAATGTTATGATTTGGTGAGTTTTTAAGGTGTGAACGTGGGGGAATACCTTCTAGGTTAAGGTATCCATAGTAAAATGTGCTCATATTATCGGAGCAGACAAAAGGTAAATTGGGAGTGAGAAGAAGGATTGTTGGAGATTTAAGTGAAAGATCACGTCATTAATGATTTTTCTAGCCGGGGAATCAGGGAAGGAAGTTTCTAATAGGGAGTAGGCAACTGATGGATATACCCTCTTAGAAGCCTTAGGTAGGTAAGGGATGATGTCATTTCACCTAACCTTATTACCATTCGTGTGTGCGATGCTTTTCTATAAGGACATGATGGAAGAAATCCTTGAATATCAAATTGGTGTTTCAATGGTTATATAAGTTTGGTTATAAGTATAGCCGAAGGTGATAATATGATGAAAGATTCCATATGATATGATAGGTCATGGATGAAATAGATTCGTTTACGATAGTGGGAAGAGCATGGAAATGAATTACAAAATTTTAGGCCGAGAGGTAGAGTACATTGAAGGAGATGGATTTGGAGAATGCTTTCACGGTCATGGTTATAGTTACACCGATCATTATTTCACATGTAACTCATGCTCAATTGGGGGAATAGTTTTATTAAGGAAAGGTAAAGGGGCTAGAAGTGGGCATAGTTCCTTCCTTCTTGATCAGAATAAATGGAGGTTTATGGTTCCAGGGATCGATGGTATTCCTTGAGGATCTAGAAGTGTGAAAAGGGATGTTAGTTGAGACTCACGGGCCATGGTATATGTTTTATCCCTAAGGGGTAAAGATGTATTAGGATATGAGGTGATCATATTGGTGGGACAAAAATGAAATGGGATATTTCCAATTTTATTTCAATTTGTGCTACTTGTCAGTTAGTAAAGATCGAGCACCAACAATCGGAGGGAGTTATAACCTTTAGAGGCACCTTAAGGGAAATAGGAGAGAATGTCGATGGATTTTATTATCGAGTTACCATAATCGCATAATGATCATGATTATATTTGGGTTATTATAAACAAAGTGACGAACGTGGCCCATTTCTCACCTATTGGCCTTGGTTATTCTACAGAGAAGTACACAAAGTTATTTATGTCCAATAGAGTGAGACTATATGGGGTGCTACTAGATATCATGTCAGATAAGAGGTAGCACTTTAATCTCCCAATTTTGGAAGTCATTTCAGTGTGCGATGGGAGTTTAGTTCAATTTTAGCATGGCGTTTCACCCCCTGCCGGATGACCATATGAAAAAGGGTGAATCATGTATTGGAGGATATGCTCGGGGATTAAATTTTAGACTTGACAGAAAATTGGGATGTACATTTTCTATTTGATGAGTTTGCCAACAATAATAGACACCAGGCGATTCAAATGGTACCATAAAAGGCATAATATAGATGGCTAGGTCTTTCACCCAGTTGCGGGCAAGCTTGGATGAGTGTAGGTTATTTGCGCCAAACTTTAAACGAGACACCTCAAGGATGGTGACACTCACCAGGATAATCATGGAAGTAGCTTAAAAACTTTAAAATAATTAAGAATATAAGAGAAAGGGTAAATTAGAATTCCAAGTGGAGGATCAAGTGTTGTTAAGAGTCTCCCCGATGAAAAGGGTGGTTAGATTTGAAAAAAAGAGGAAGTTGGCTTCCTGTTTCGTAAGACCTTTTATGATTATTGAAAGAATGGTACCGGAGCGCATTGTTCGGGTTTACCCGATTACCTTTAGAGGGTATATAACATTTTCACGTATCCATGTTGAGAAATAAGTAGTAGTATTAGCATATTGATCTCATAGAATTGAGTTGCAGTAAGACGCCAATTACGAGGAGAGGTTGTAACATATTGTTGATTGCAAAGAGAAGATTCTCCGATTGAAAGTCATTCCCTTAATGATATTTCAGGGAGCACATCATAATTAGTGCAAGTCCACATGGTAGAGAGATGAGGACATGGGGGAAAGGCATCCACAGTTATTTTAATAATAATATTAAAGTTTTAAGGATGAAATTCATTGTTTAAGGGGGAGAAATATAATAACCCAAATTTTATATCCATACATAAATAATATAATTGTGTTCTCATGGCGTATGATGTCACTATATCTATAATTATACATATAGGCTCATGACATGTGATGTCACTATATCTGTAATTATACATATAGGTATCATATGATTAAATTGGAAACAAAGACACGGTCAAATATAAATAAATACTTTAATGTAATAGTGTATTATGGGAGACTATTCACTAGTTTGGGGTTTGATATGGAGGGTTTACTTGTTTGGATTATCCCCTCGATGTCAGGTCAATATAAAGTAGTCAACTATAATGTCGTGTTACACCCAAACCAATTATTTATGATTTAAGTGATTTTAACATAAATTGGATGATTTTGTATATGGAACATTTATTAATATTTATTTATAAGGGTACTGATGTATGCGGTTTGGTAACATTTAAAATATTTTTTTTAACTTAAAATAAGGTATATTGGGCCTCTTGGGTTGGTATAATGAATTGGGGGATTTTTAGACTAGTTGAGGGTTAATTAGGGCAAGTTACTTAAGCCCTTATTTTAGGCCCAAGCCCAATTTCGTTTTTAAGAGATAGTAATGAGACATTAGGAGGTTAATCTAACACAAAACAAAATTTTGGAATCTCAGAGCTTGGAGAGAAGAACGCTAAAAGGAAAAGAGAGTATCTAAAAGATTGGACCCCTAGTTCTTAATCAAATTTTAAGGCAACTTAATTAGAATATTTGTATGATTGACATTGATTTAGATTATTCTTATCCATGTAACTCTATGTCAAAATTTTGATTAATATATTATTTATATGGATTAATTCTATATAATTCGTAATTAAACTAATTAAGTGGAAATCAGTGCTAATTTACTTTGGGTTGGTTAATTTCTTTCCAAATTTGAGTTGAAATTGTTAGATTTTGCATAGTAATTGACTTCTAGTATGAATCCTTTGTAAACCTCATGAATATGTGCTTAAATCTATAGAGATTGCAATTAAATTGATCTAGATTTAATTTTTAAGGTTATTGATAAAGAATTGGGTTTGATGAGTAAATCTTGAATTGGTATTAGGTTTTTGATTTTGTAATCATGTTTGAATCATTTTTTTATCCGTGGTTACTTTGTTTAGATGTTATATGAATCTTATATGAAGGTTTCGAGGTCATTAATGGAGTTTTGGATTGAGTTTTATTGGATTGGGGATGATGAATTCCGTAGTGAAATTTTTTGGCAATGCCTGAAAAGGGCGGTCGCTTGGTTTAAATGGACCAATCAATCGGTGGTCAAAGTTAATATATATTTTGACTTTGGGGTTAATGGTTTGGATCTTTGGGTTTGGGATTTAACTTAGGTTTGCCGTTGGAATTAAATTGACCTTAGTAGAGCATGTTACTAGGGCAGTTCATAGGTTTATAATATGTGTTAAATTCATTATTTTACCTAACTTTATTATGATACTAAAGTGAATAAAAACCAAACTTTATTTAGATTTCCATGTGTTACAAGAGTCTCTTTTATTGTATTACATGTGTAAGATGCATACCATGCCTATACTCATGAATATAGTACCAAGGGTGTATCTCATTATTGGGGCACGTATGATGCGAACCACGATGGCATCTTGGTGAGTAGACGAGTATGCCTTGGTTATCTAATTTCTGGGTCAGACATTTAGGTACCCTCATCCGAGATGATTGATGGATATATTTCGTAATGTAGCCTTGGGTATGGTAGACTATATGAGTGATGGGTAAACGTGGTGATCCATCCATTGATCTTGTGAAGGTGATCAAGGGAGACAAGTAGCGCGTGTCAAAACGCTGATCGTTGTTTTCTGTTCGCCGACTTAATACAAAAACCTAAATTTATGACTACACTCAATAGGTGAGTATAGGGGCCAAATCCCGGTATCGAAAATCCACAGAGACGAGTTGTTAGAATTTAATTGGTTTAATACTTCTAAATAAAAGTGTAAAAGGTATTTTGTTAACTAAAAAGAAATAAAAGATAAACTAGGCATGAGTGTATTTAATCTAAATTAACAAAATGAATAAAAAACTATAGGTTGTGTCGGATATCCCTCACCCCGAGTTAATTAGTATAAAATTGTTACATGGGTTCGCGAATTATTAAGATTGCATCTCGTTCCGTCAATTAATTAAATTAAGATTTGCCAAACCCCTAAATTCGCATAAAAGACTAATAAGATTTTGGCGTCAACAAATACCCCGAAACTTACACACGAAAAGGTCATAAATACGGAGCATACATGATATACCCTGTTAACTCTCTTAGGCGTAATAACTAGGACGACCCATTCGAAATAAACACGTAAAATTTCATCACCAAAGCAAAGCAACCCGTCAACCCGAAGTGAGTTCAATCCGACACAACCTAAACTAAATTAGCCACTACACATAATTAATGACATGAATAAAATCAACCAATTAATTAAATCAACTAAATAAATTAACACTACAAATTAAACTAGGCGTGGAAATAAATGGTAAGCATGAAAATCTACGCTAGAAATATTTAAGTAGGCAAAAGAAACAATAAATATTGTCCACTTACTTTAATGGGTGTCAAACCACCAAGAAAATGGAGGAGATGAGTGTTCTCCACATAAATCCCCAAAAATTACAAACCCTTAGTTAAACTAAGAGAGAGAGAGAGAGAAAGAGAAAACTAGATATTTTCCAAAAATAAACCAAAGGGTCTATTTATAGTAAGTTGCAATTAGAAATAAAGAAAAAGGGAAAAACAAAATAAAAAGGGGTTAAGTTATCTTTTAACTAAGGAAAAAAAAGGAAAAAAAATAGAAAAAGGGAAATGGGGGAGGTAACAGGTCTCGGACAAAAACAGAGTACCGATCGACCGGTGGCCAAATCGCGATCGACCGCGTGAATAGTAAAAATGGTTCCTGTCTCGGAGTCAAGGCAAAACTCCAAAATCCGATCAACCGGCGGTAGTGGCGTGGTCGACCAGCGCTGGAGTGACAACCCAAGACGCAATATTTGCTATAACAAAGCCAAAAATCCATCAATGGTATACCCATATTCACATGTGCGCTGCCATGGTGGTTCCAAGACTCGTGCGTCACCACCACCCTCGCATTTTCGAACCTGCCATCATAACCTAGAAACCACGTAACTGCCCAAGCTGAGAACTCCAATACCACCATGTTCTAAATGGCCAAAAACCAAGAACTCCACACCTCCATCAATGGTGGATAAAAAGCTCCAAAAAGTATATGTCCAAGACCCATTTGCGTACGTGGTCAAAGATTGAGCTTTAATTTTGGACCAAAGTCCTGGATTTCGAACGAACCCAAAACCCGATCCAAAACCCAAATCTCCATAACCATTCTGCAAAAAAAACGAAGTAGGGACACAAAGGGAATTAATGGAATTGTTATAAAAGAGAAAGGGACATGGTGGGTATTATTTGAAATGTTAATGAATTTCTTATAATTCTTTTTCGATTAAAGGTCCGTGTTTCCTTCATCTGGACTCCGATTTGAGCACCCCTTACGGCCACGCGAAGTTTGGCCCGAGGGTTACAACTTCTGTGAAGACTCCGGGCAAAAATCCCCGAGTGTAAAATTATGAAAATTCCCCTGAACGTACGAATCGCGATGGAACTTTACTAGAACGCGCCCAAACTTCATACTAAGAACTTTAATACCTATAAAAGCTCAATTATACCTCAAATAATATTTTAGCATATAAAACGGAGGTTGTCTGATTAAGGAGCATAATTATAGGCATTAAAGTACCCGTGGGGGCTAAAATGCATAAGTTCGAGGGTAATTAAATGCATAATTCGATACGAATCACACCCCCTAACTTACACATTGCTAGTACCTAGTAATGAAATTAAACGCAAGAAGAACTATAAGAAAATTACAACATGTATATATGCATCGAAATAGAAATTCCACTTTCATAGGGAACACGATTGCATTTAATATATGCAATAAGCCGTTAAACCCCTAGGTTACCCTAGTGGATGAGTGTCATCTCGTGAGGGTTTTTAGGGATGAAACCAACAAACATCATATGATTTTCTCAAAATAATTCCCAATAACATGCGACAAACCCAACAATTCGGAAAAGATTTCATACATGTTATTATAACAATGAATGAATTCAAATGAAAATCCATATTATTAATATTATAGAATGCACCTCATAGAATTGAAACCTTAAAATATGGGAGGAGAGAGAGAACATGCAGAGTGTGATTTGGCAAAAACTTATATAAATTGGATACTAAATGTGAAAGCATGTATATAAGTCAATCCTCATGGGCATTACACTCATTAAGTGAATTCACTTAAAACAGGGAGTTAAACACACGGAACATGCGGGCATAAAGAGTAAATGTAAATGAAAACTAGGCCGCACACATGTCACAAATGAATAAAGCTATATATGAAATTAAAAACTATAATCTCAATGAAAGATACCGCACATTAAAAGAGGCAAAATGCATTTTCACAGATTATCAAAACTATTTGAACTTTTAAATTAAATGCACTTTAAGATCACATAGCACTTTATAGGGTTGTAATTTAGGCTAGGCTAGGGTAAGAAATAAATGACATGTATGTACGGGTTCAAAGTGTTCGGAACAAAAAACTTGGAATAATGGGAAATAGTGCGGGAAATATTAAAACTTGGAAAACAAGTTCCAAACGAGCATTAGATATAACAATTGGAGAGTAATCAAAGCTTATTTAACTATATACAACATTTATAACTTTCTCTTTCTTTTCTTTTCTTCTTTTTCTCATTTTTTTCTTTTATTTTCTTTTTCTTTTTGCTTTCTCGCTTTCTCTTTTTTCACATCTCTTTTCTTTACTTTTCTCACTCTCATATGCCTGAATTGCAACCACAAGAAGATAACATCATTCAATCCTAAGTAACATTCCAAACAAAGGTACGGAAGGTAATATCTATGGTGTATAACTCCAATTTGGAGTTGCTTATGGGATTTGGGGTTATGAAATGAAAGGCTATATTTAGGCTCAAAGGGGTTGACGAGGGAAAACATATAAGGTGAGTTCATGGCCAATATGGGTGATATAACAAAGAGGTCCTATGATCATTTCCTAAAGCTTACGCAATTCTCGAGTAAAAAAAACTTTGAAAATCATGCTCAAGTAACACATTTCAATAATGAACTCAATTAATGAACAATCAAATGAAAGAATAGAGAGATTGCAAATGACTGTAACGTTTTCAAAGAGGAAAGAAAAGTGTATAGCACTCACAAATGAAGAAAAGCCCAAAGCTCACTCGGTGTAAGTATACGCAATGCAACAAAAGATTACCGAGTTATAAAAATCTTAAACCAAATCAATAAAACAAGAAAAATGCATGTGCTCATGCGATTAAACTTTAATTCATAAAGTTATTCATAATATTAATAATTAGGACTAAAGTCTAATAACTTCTAAAATCGAGAACATGCATTGCTGAGTTGTCTATTGGATCGGGCAATTATTTAAATTTATCATGGGAAACAAAGGCAAAATGCCCAACAAAGGAGAAAAAAGAAAGAAAATCTTTTTGAAAATTTTCAAAATTTTCTAAGAAAGCATACTTAGTAACTAACATGTAATCAAATAAAAAAAACTACCAATGAATGGGTAGAATATCCCACACCCCCAACTTAAAACCTGACATTGTCCTCAATGTGAATTAAGAATCAAGTTAAAGTGAGGAAAATAACGATATTACCCAAAATTGGAGCGATCCCCATAAGAACAAGTCTAAAGAATCTACAAAACAAGTTAATACCAAGCATAACAAAAACAAATAACAAAAAGTTAACTAATTACACTAGACTAAATTAAAAAGGAAAGAAAAGATAAAAAGAAAGAAAGAATAAAAAGCTAACTATATACAACCTACTATTTAGGCTTCACACTAACTATACACTAGAAGCCTAAATAGTTGAGGGTCCACAATGAAAACGATTTGACTTTAAAGGGTGACTGATGTACCCACACTTTCAAGCATGCCTTCTGAAAAATATGAATTATGTTTGAATAACGTAAGGCATGTGTAAGGCGGAAGAAAGGAACCATCGTCAATTAAAAGTTTTGGAGGGACGATGGGGGATTTGGATTGAACGGGTGACAAAAACATATGGGGCCGAGAAAATCAGAATATCCCCCATGGATTTTGAAATTGGAATGGGAGGTAGTGCACACGAAGGCAAATATGTGATCGTGGAAGGAGACTCGAGCAAGTACTCCTCATCGGCGAAAAGGTTTAACACATTAAAGTTTCAAACCGATTCATCGGGTACTTGTGACGGTGTGATAACAGAGAATGAAAATGGGGAGGAAAGAAATTCAAACTCAAGATATGCATCATCATCGCTTGAAGAATGAGTTTCAAAAGAAATAAGATCATTTTCAATGAAATGTTCTTCATTGGGGGCCAAAGAAGAAATCATTTCATTGCAAATGGATATTACTTCCATTTCATCTTCACTTTCAATATCTATTACGCAATGGGCAAATTCAAAAATGGTTTGTTCCAAAGTAGGCACAAAGTACTCATTTGGTTCAAAAGATTGTTCGACTTCAAAAGTCTCGAAAGAAAAATCGTCGTCGGATTCAAATAATAAATCCAACTCATGTTCCCAACAACGATTTTCTTCCTGATAACGATTTCAATTTTCTCATTCTCAAGCATACGCAAGCCCTCGCCAAAAGTCATAGGACGAGGTGCGGATTCTTGAAAATACAAACTTTGAAAATCACCATCGGACTTAAACTTAAACTCATTATTATAAGAATTTTGAAAACTATTGCAATTCGTTTCAAAATTCCTATTATAAGGAATTAGAAGCTCAAAATCATTATCATCATCATCAAAATTCCAATAATCCAAGTTTTGATTTTCGTTATACTCGCCCAAAGTCATATTTGAATTTGTAATTTTTGGGACTCTAAGTATTGACCGAAAGCACTGTTCTAAAAAACCCGCCTAGGCACGCCTAAGCTTAAGGCTTGGGAGAAACGCCTCGCCTTACGCTTTTCACGCCTTATTCTTGGTAAAACCCTTAAGGCGCACTTTTTTCTAAAAACAACAATGCTTTAGCAAAACGATGTCGCCTTTTAAAGAATTTCTTTACAAACCGAACCATTATCTCATCCAAAATAATCCAATAGTATTTTAATTTGCATATATTCAGACATATTTTTATGATATGTGGAATTTTTGTATTTTAATAGCCTTGTTATGGTTAAAAAATATTAAAATATATTAAGAAGGCCTAAACGCCTTTTCACGCCTTTTTACGCCTAGGGCCGCCTAGGCTTCTAAGGCTTAAGGCTTGGCTTCCACGCCTCAATCACGCCCCGCGTTTTTTTGAACCTTGACCGAAAGTCATAAGATTATGGGAATTTTGAGAATTATAACAATGATTACCGAAAAAAATGGAATAAGACATGCTCACCCCAAAAATGGCTCAAAGTGGCGAATTCCACAAAGTAGATGCGCGCGGGAAATTCAAGCGTTCCTTGGCGCTCAAATGTAGAAGTCCTACAAAAATATTAGGAAAAAAATACAAATAGAAAATACTACGAAATAATAAATTAAATAATTCTAAAACAAACACCTCCCCGGCAATGGCGCCATTTTGATCATGGGTGAAAAGTAGCGCGTGTCAAAACGTTGATCGTTGTTTTTTATTCACCCCCTTAATACAAAAACCTAAACTTAAGACTACACTCAACATGTGAGTATAGTTGTGACAACCCGAATATAATTATGATAAATTATGTTTAAATCATGATTAACTTATGTGATATGGATAATATGTTATTAGTAAATATAATGTTAAGTCGTCATGTTTAGTCTAATCCTACATTCATAAATCGTGAAATGTCAAGTTATGTATAAACACAAAATTTTGTTAATTTCGGTAGAAATGTCCCTATTTAAGACTAGTTTTGACCATTATAACATTAAGATTGACTTGAGGTAAAAACTAGATAGTTGTATAAAGGTGAGTTAGGTTTGTAACACAATAAACGGTGCATCAAACGGATGTCCGAGTAAGAAGTTAAGTCGAATTTACGAACAAGGGGCAAATCTGTCCATTCCCTTTAAGTGGAAAATTGTCTTTTATTAAACCAAATGGTTTAATTTGATTGGTTGGCATAATAGGCAGCCTTGGCCGACCTTATACCCTTGAAATAAACTTATCCATAAGACAAAATCATATATGAAAGGGGTTTTACATTGAGGAAAGAGAATTAGGGAGTTTAAGAAGGAAAAGTGAGGAGAAAAAGTGTAGAAAAATCCGTACAAATTACGTAAAAGTCCCAAAGGTAATCCTAATCGCAAATCTTGTTATTTTTCTTATATTACTGATTTATATGATATAAATCATCATTTGTTTACTAAAATTTCATCCCTTTATATATAGGTGTGGTTAGATGAAAGTTTAAGTTAAGTTTAATGTACAAACCCTTAAAATTGTATTGTATTGAAACCCCTTGCATTCAAACTTGAATATATTTTTGTGTGATTACTGGAATTGAGAAATTCAAATTGGATATGACATTAGACTCATATATTCATATCATATCCAATAATTAGAATTTAACTCCTTTTGGTTAGGCCGTAGTGATGGTTGAAAGTTGGTATATAGTTGTTGTATGTATATTTCATTTCGGTATGCCCTGAGTTTTGTCAAGATTTTGACATAGAAAATGAAGTCAAAAATTTATGAAACTTTAATTATGTACTATTAAGTATGTGTAATAAAAAGGGGTTGAAAATCATGGAAAGTTATGATGTATAAAATTTATGAAAATTCTTGGAAGTCGAAGGAACAATAGAGGAGCTTGTAGGGCAGACTTCTTGTCTTGTAAAGAAATGGTCATAACTTCCTCTAGGAAGCTTGAAAAATTACACCGTCACTTGTAATGGAAAGTAAATTCATATATGTTTTCATATTGATAAGTTTGGACACCTGTATTTATACAATTTTGGAATATAGGATGGTTGAGTATAGAAGACAATAATTTGAGGCCATACTGAATACCCCATGAAAGAATATTGTTATCTCCTCTTTCTAAAGAGTATTTTGAGTACATGTTTCATGTGTATATACATTGATAAGAATATTTTTATATTTACTTGGGTTTAATTATAAATACCTTATGAGGTATTTCCTATGGTTGAGTGTTCATAACTTTATCAACATGTGTACCATTGTTCTGTCTTTACTCATGTTTCTTGGAATGTGACTGAAGTGGAATTATTTTGTTATTGTATAGCCATGGAAAGTTACATAATTATGTTAGGATAATACTTATGATTGAGATTAAGTACTAATTTAGTTGGATTGACAGGTGTAAGGTCTAATCAACCCAATTCAGCTCCACCCGAAGGAAATATAAATACATAGTTGACAACCCAAGGTGAGTGTACTCACTGGAATGATGTATTTGTATACTGTTACGAATATGATCATAATGTTATGAATATAAAATTGTTCATTTCAGTTTAACGAAATGAGAGGTTACTCCTCGACGCGGAATGGGGGAGATTTGTTTATTAATGACAAGGGGTTACTCCTCGACGAGGAATGTGGGAGAATTGTCTATTTAGACAGGATATGTGAATCATGATTAAGAAAATTTGGTCATTCATTATGAATGAGACGGATAAGTCAATACATAATTATATGGACATGATATATTGCATTTAAATTCATGCATTAGTATAGTAGTGATGCATTCACTGGGCTATTTTGCTCATGGTTCCTATGATCACATTTTTCAGGTAACACGATGTCACTGCCAAATCTAGGAGGTCGGGTTGGGTTAGCCAGAAACGGGAGAAACAAAGATTTGGTTTAATGTAAATGATGTAATTAAGTTAACTTATCCTCCAAGAAGGTTTTTATGGGCATGACTACTATGATGTTGTAAAAAGGTTTTTAGTTATATGGATTAAGAATGATGACTCTGAAATTAAAACTCGTGTTTATAGTTTGGTTAAATTAATCATGGTATGACTCACTTTGACTTTCAAACTTAATTATAAGTAACTGGGTTGGGGTGTGTCAATAGCAGCCATATCCGGGTATTGAAATTCCACAGAGACGAGTTGCTAGAATTTAGTTGGCTTAATACTTCTAAATAAAAGTGTAAAAGGTATTTTGTTAACTAAAGAGAAATAAAAGATAAACTAGGCATGAGTGTATTTAAACTAAATTAACAAAATGAATAAAAACTATAGGTTGCGTCGGATATCCCTCCCCCCGGTATAATTAGTATAAAATGGTTACATGGGTTCGCAAATTATTAAGATTGCGTCTCATTTCGTCAATTAATTAAATTAAGAGTTGCCACACCCCTAAATTCCCATTAAAGACTAATAAGATTTTGGCATCAACAAATACCCCAAAAATTACGCACGAAAGGTCATAAATACGAAGCATACATGATATACCCCGTTAAATCTCCTAGGTGTAATAACTAGGACAACCCATTCGAAATAAACACGTAAAACTCCATCACCAAAGCAAAGCAACCCATCAACCTGAAGTGAGTTCAATCCGACACAACCTAAACTAAATTAGCCACTACACCCGAAGTGAGTTCAATCCATCAATGGTATACCTATATTAACATGTGCTTTTCCTTCATGGTTCCAAGACTTGTGCGTCACCACCACCCTTACATTTTCGGACTTGCCATCAAAACCCAGCAACCACGCAACTGCCCAAGTCGAGAACTTCAATACCACCATGTTCTAAATGGCCAAAAACCAAGAACTCCACAACTCCATTAATAGTGGACAACAAGCTCCAAAAAGTAGATGTCCAAGACCTATTTGCATATGTGGTCAAAGATTGATATCCAATTTTGGATCAAATTTCTGGATTTCGAACGAACCCAAAACCTGAGCTAAAACCCAAATTGCCATAACCATTCTGCAAAAAAAATGAAGTAGGGACACAAAGGGAATTAATGGAGTTG
This sequence comes from Sambucus nigra, assembly GCA_949130495.1. Classification (NCBI taxonomy): domain Eukaryota; kingdom Viridiplantae; phylum Streptophyta; class Magnoliopsida; order Dipsacales; family Adoxaceae; genus Sambucus; species Sambucus nigra. Next base: position 155,296,630 of record OX422212.1, read on the forward strand.
TTATAAAAGAGAAAGGGACATGGTGGGTATTATTTGAAATGTTAATGAATTTCTTATAATTCTTTTTCGATTAAAGGTTCGTGTTTCATTCGTCCGGACTCCGATTTGAGCACCGTTGATGGCCACGCGAAGCTTGGCCTGAGGGCTACAACTTCTGTGAAGACTTTGGGCAAAATCACGAAGTGTAAAATTACGAAAATGCCCCTGAACGTGCGAATCGCGACGGAACTTTACTGGAACGTGCCAAACTTCATACTAAGCTCTTTAATACCTATAAAAGCTCAATTATACATCAAATAATATTTTAGCATATAAAACGGAGGTTTTCTAATTAACGAGCAAAATTATAGGCATTAAAGTACCCGAGGGGGCTAAAATGCATAAGTTCGAGGGTAATTAAATGCATAATTCGATACGAATCAGAAGGATTTAGGTTTGGGTGGAACTAAGACTATACTTGCTATGCTGAAGTAATTCCCAAGGTCAATATGGATAGGGCTTCATTAATTTGGCCAACTTAAGTAAGAGCTTTCTTTAATGGTACGGTTATAGATCATGCTTATAGATTTTATAACTGTCTCATTTATATTATTTTAAGTAAGAGCTTACTTCTATGGTACGGTTATAGATCATGCTTATATACTTTATGACTGTCTCATTTATTTTATACACTCGTAATTCGTTTAGCGAAATAAATATTATGAATCCAATAGTTGTAATGACTTGTGGAGGATAAAACTTTATTATGGGATTCACTTGGGAATTGAAAATTTAGATGCATGTAATACCCTAAATCATTAGGTGTGATAAATCTAAAAGACATTTAAGATACGAGAGGTATGTTTATAGTTATGATTTATTCCAATTTTGATTTTACATTTATTCTCTTTGGACTTGTTGTTAACGTTGTGGATTTAACATTTTATAACCAAGGTCATCCTTCGGTAGTGTTGATCGATATTGATGCCATCACTCCATCCTTCTTGTCACAATTCTATATAGGGTGTAGGTGTCCCTGGCCTACGTTCCAATTATATCATTTTATTTATTTTTCTGCTATAGTAGTAATAGATATATACTTGTATTTGTGCACTTTATATGGATATGAGTTGGTTAGTAGATATATCACGCTATCAGAGTTATGTCATAGCTTTTATTATAGTTACTCAGTATTGATTCCATTTTATTAATTTTTACACATGATTAGAATGGTACTTAATTATTTTGAACCCTATATTGCTTAACTTAAAACTGATCAATCTATTTTAAATATTACGGGGTGTCACGGTACTCTTTAGTCATAATGGTTCATCATAACCCATTTGAAATAGAAAATCATGATTGTAGAAATGATTTATATTTTTTTTAAATATATCATAATGTCTGTTAATTATGCTCAGTTGGAATTCTGGCGTGGCCATAGAAGATCATAATTTTGATTTTAGCACGATTGAATAGTCCACGATATAGATAAAAAGTTGGAAACCTATAGGTTGTGAGTGAAATTTTAGTAATTTATCTTGACTTTGGGAACCTATATAATGGTTCAAGAACTTGTTCAATAGTTTAAGAAAGAATGTATCGATACTTTTGGAAAGCATTAAACGTAAACAAGGATGAGATTCAAGTCTTGATGATGACTTGATAAGACTTGCACAATCATATGGTTTGCATAGGGTGCAAATATTCTTAATACCAAAGGATATGAGGATTAGAGTATTCGCATCGTCATTGCTTTGCTTTGTTGATATGTATAATTAAGTTTTATATAGGGCCAATAAACCCTTTAGGTTAGGGAGTGATTGTGTTAGTATATCTGAGATTTTGTTCCGTAGGACTCTGCGTTAAGGAAGTCCTGGAATGTGATACCCCGTTAATAAACTTATAAATATTTTCCCTACCAGTAAACTCGATCGATGGATTTATAATCTAGTGGATATGTCAAATAAGTTAAGTTTCAGATCAAGGAATATTTGTAAGATGTTTTTGAATATCAATTAGCAAAGAATTGGTTTAACCAAATGGGAATTATACGTTTTACGTGGGGAATCATATTATTTTTTATTGTGTGTCAAAATTATTTATCCATGTGGACCAATGAGAAAAGAACACATGTCCTCATACATAGCTACTTCAAGACTCCTTATGCGTTTGGTCGGCTCTATAGATACTTTCTCGGCCAATAGGCCGACTAACATGAGGAATGCTTACCACCAAGAATAGGAAAGATCGTTCATATGGGGATATCAATGGCCATTATACACGTGCCTACAAATATCAATAATCTCATTTATTGTACATGGGTGAAAATTCCTGAATATATAAAGGCATTCCATCCCTTAAGTTCCTAACTACTGTAAATATATCACTTCCCTTAGCTCATGGGATAAGTTAATTACGCACAAGCAAGAATGAGCAAAGTTTTATGTAACTTCCCTCAACAAGAATACTATAATTGTGGAAGTAGGCTTTTCCTTAGCTAAACCACGTTAAAAATATTGATTTCCTTGTTTATTTTCTTCCATAATTTTTACATAATTATCTTTGGTTACAAAATTGGAAATTTGCAGCTAATAAAATATCTATACTAATTTTGGACATCAACATATTGGCATTGTCTGTATGAACGATTATTTGTCATCGATCTCCAGTAATCATATTCATTTATTCAACTTAGAAGATTTTTAAGGAATAGCGGATGTTCCTGAAGGTAGCCTTACCCGCTGCTCGTAAAGTTTTTAATCCAGCTCCTCCTCTTAGCGTAACTGATCTTCAAGGATTCTTAATCAATATTGCCAAAACGTAAGAAGTAATGCAAGAGACAGTGAGGCAATTAGCTCAAACCTTGCAGGACAAGTCTACTACTGCACCATCCTGGAGGGATATGCCGCCTCCTCCTCCCAAAATTGAGAGAAGTAGTTATTCTAGGTCTTCTCGTGACACATCTTATCACCCGGCAGAAACCTTATCCATCCAATCTGCTAACTGCTATGATGGTAGGTCTTTCACTTCTGAGTGCCCGAGCATGTTGGAACGATTGAAAAAAGCCTTTGCTTTTTATCCTTTAGATCCTCGAACACCCAAAGGTCATCATAGAGAATTAGCGAGGTCCCGTAAACATTGGGAAGGGTCATTCAGGTCTAAATCAAGCATCTGAGGATCTGTGTGTGCTGAGTAGACTTCTAAAAAATAGAGCAAAGCACAAATGTACAGTAAGACCAACAGAGTCGCCTGAGTCAAATCTAAACTAGAAGAACACTCTTAGATGGGATCAACATAGAGATTTGAGGATCTTCTGGGTGAGATGGCTAAGACTAAGAATCCTACGCAAATGGGTTTTGTGAAAGGATCTCCCTTTATCCTGGCCATTGTGGATTACCCTATACCCTCCAAATTTAAAACATAGGTAGTTACACCTAACTATTATATAAAAAATGATTCATCCTTCATGTTGAACAATACTAGGGTATCTCTAATATTTATTCTGTTTCTGATGAGATGTGTTGCTGAGCTTTCTCAAGCATAATCACTGGTCCAGCCCAGATATGGTGTAATAATCTACGCCGGTGACAAATTTCCAATTTTCATTAGCTCGCTAAACTATTCATCATTAATTTTTGCTTTGGAGAAATTTCGATTAAGATAGTAGCCCATTAATTGAGTGTCCTCCAAAAACTAGGAGAAACTTCTTGGGAACATATTACTCGCTTCAATAATGAATTAGAAGTGGTATATTATGAAAAGAAAACTTCTATTACTACCTTAATAAGTGGATTGCTTACTAAAAATTTGTATTATTCGTTGGCAAAAGAACATCCAAAAACCAGGACTGAACTTATGGTAAAGGCTAGTAAAATCATGAATTTCTTGGAAGCTATGGATGCCAAGAATGCCCCCAGGATAAAATATGATAGCTAGATTATCTTGAGAAGAATGATCAGAAGGATAAAAAGACTGATAAACTTAAAAAATATAAGGAATGTACTCCACTTACTATAGTGTGCATCATATTTTGGAGGATATTAGGGGCAGTAAGGACATAAAGTGGCTTAGGAAATTAAAATCACCACTCAATCGAAAGGATAAGTATAAATATTATGACTTTCATAAAGACTATGCGTATGCCACTGATAACTGCATTACCTTGAAGAGTGAAATTTAATGTCTCATTCATTGAGGAAAAATTATCAAGTTTGTTGATTGAACGAAAGGTCGAGACACAAGAAGAAGATCAGAGTCCCCTTGAAAAAAAACAAAGATTTCAAGAAAAGAGATTGAAATAACGATTCTGAGGATGATCCTAACTTGCCAAAGAAACCCAGGGAGAATGAGGTTGAGGTCGGAATGATATCTTTTGGTTGTCATTTCATTGCAGGAGGAGATGCTGAAGGTGGAGATGAAGTCGCCGAGAGAAATGCCTATTTAAATGAGGCCAAAGCTTGTTCTTATATTAGGCAAATAGAGTTATCATATGAGACAGACGGTTAGCCTAAAAAGGTGAATAAAGATAAGTTGGTCATTGGCTTCTCCAAGAATAACTTATCAGGAGTGCTTTACCCTCACGGTGACCCTTTAATCGTCACCTTTTGGTTACATGAGGCAAGTGTTGCAAGAATTCTTATGGATAATGGTAGTCGAGAAGATGTTAGGTTCTATAATTACTTTCGCAGCCTAGGGTTACAAGATAGCAAACTATAATCCTATCATAGGCCTTTAATCCATTTCTCTAGAAAAGGTTTATCCTTTAATAACTGTTAAGTTAGAAATTTTGATCGACACTTGGCCAGCAACCAGAACTAAAAAGATTCATTTCTTCATCCTAGATAAGAATGTTTCCTCAACCTATAATATGATCCAGGAAGGGTTAGATTGAAATTTTGTTAGGTGGTATCATCTACAGTTCATCAATGTTTGAAGTTCCCCACTCACTATAGGATCGGCGTAGTAAATGGAAACCAATTGGAGGCTAGAGAGTGCTACTATACTTCAGTTCACCATTAGTAGGTGAAGAAAAACACCACCACTTACCAAATCGACACTTTGGACCCCCTAGAGGAAGCCAATTTATTCAAAGGGCAAATCGTGGAAGTCACAAAACTAGCATACTAGACGATGAAAAGTGAGAGAGGCTCACCTAGATTGGCTCAACCCTAGAACCATCACTCAAATAGGAAATAATTACATTCCTTAGAGAACAAAAATCGTGTTTTCCTAAAACCATGAAGAAATGCCTGAAATTGATCCCAACTTTTTATGCCATGAACTTAACATCAGTAAGGATGCCAAACCGATCAAGCAAAAATGCAGGGTATATATCCTTGAGAAAAATATATCTACCCAAGAAGAGGTAGATAAATTATAGAAAATTCAATTCATTAAAGATATCAAATACACCGACCGGTTGGGCAATGTAGTGATGGTTAAGAACAAGAATAGCAAATGGAGAATGTGTGTAGATTTCATCGATCTCAACAAAGCATGCCTAAAGGATCACTTTCCTTTACCAAAGATTGATCAGTTGGTAGATGCCATAGCAGGTCATGAGCTTCTAAGCTTCATGGATGATTATTATGGGTATAACCAGATTAAAATAAAGCTTGAGGATAAAGAAAGTACATCATTTATCAATAGTTGAGGACCTTAATGCTACAATGTTATGACTTTCGGGCTTAAAAATAATGGATAAACATATCAAAGGCTAGTAAACAAGGTTTCAGAAGACTAGATTGGGAAGAATATAAAAGTCTATGTTGATGATATGTTCACCGAAAGTAAGAAAGCAGCCGATCACATCTAAGACCTCAGCCAAATATTCGACCAACTTGAAAAACATCAAATAAAGATCAACATGACCAAATGTGTGTTCAGCATACAAGATGGGATTTTTTTGGCTTCATTGTGAATCAGAGAGGAATTGAGGCCAACCCAGATAAAATAAAGGCGTTGAATTATATGCAATCCCCAACATGCAAGAAGGATGTGGGGAATTTAACTAGAAGAGTGGCTTCCCTCAACCGATTCATATTCCGAGATACGGAAAGTGTTTTCCATTCTTCAAAGTTCTCATGAAAATCATCGAATGGAATAAGGAATGTAAAAATGACTTTCAGGATTTGAAAAAGTATTTGGGATCTCCACCACTGCTCTCCCGATTAATTCTAAAGGAGAAATTATACTTGAATTTGGCTATCTCAGAATCTGTTGTTAGCTCGACATTAGTCAGATTGGAAAATATAGTTCAACAGCTAGTTTATTACACTACCAAAGCACTCAGAGGAGCATAAATCAGGTATCCATGACTAAAAAAACTAACCCTTGCTCTTATTGAAGCTTCAAGGAGGATGGAGCCATACTTTCAAATGCACACCATAGTGGTATACACAGATTTACCTCTGCAATGGGCGCTTCATAAAATAAATAAACGAAGAAGATTAATGTCCTGGGCAGTAAAGCTAGGAGAATACGAAATCATTTATGAGTTGAGAGTTGCACTAAAGGGACAGGATGTAGCATATTTCATCATTGAACTCACATACCCAAAAATGGTCAATAACCCACATTTGCCCGCCGAGCATACTTCCTTGGAAGAGAGCTCCACTCCAAAGTAAACTAAATTTATCACTGACTAACCTGAAACATCAATTGCATAAAAGATGGCTCAATAATATGATGAGAAAATCAACAAACAATTTTGGCAAGGAATATTATCTAAGGGGAACTTTAATGATGACATCCTAGTTTGGAAGTTGTTTGTGGAAGGATCCTCATGTTCCACTGGTAGTGGATAAAGCCTTATCATCAATACTCTGGATGGCATAGATGTGGAATATGCACTTCATTTTTAATTCTTGGCCTCTAATAATGATGCATAGTATGAAGCACTAATCACAGGCCTAGAGCTAGCCTTATCATTAGGAGCTAAGCAGGTTATGGCTCATAGTGATTCTCAACTCATTATTAACCAACCACTTCAAATATATAAGGTCAATGGAGATCTTATGATTAAGTATCTTTTTAAAACGTGGAAGTTATCTCCAAGTTTTCCGAAGTTAAAATGATGAGGATACTAAGAATAGAAATTTCCCAAGTACATGCACTTGCTAGGATAGCTTCAACGACTAGGACAAAACTCAGGAGAACCATCACGATGGAACTTTTTGCTTATAAAAGTATAGATGTGGAAGTGTCGGTTTTATTACAGTGGATTTAGGACCCTTGTGGATGGATCCTATCAAAATCTCCATTGATAAATGTGTATTTACTGCTAATCCAAAAAATGCCAGGAAGTTTAGACACAAGGCAACTGGCTATATACTAGAATAATGTTTTTTATACAAAAAGGGATACACTATTTCACTACTTCGATGTGTATAACCCACTGAGATACCAAATTTGATTAGAGAGGTGCATGAAGATTCCTGTGCAGCTCATTCAATTAGTCAATCATTGGTGCGCAGGATAGCTATGTAGGGATATTAGTGGCTGGTAATGAAACAAGATTATATTTCCTTTGCCATGAAGTATGATAAGTGTCATAAGTTTTCTGATGTTTATAAAAGATCGGGGGATACTTTAACTCCAATTACTTATCCAAAGCATTTTTCTATATGGGTAATTGACTTGTTAAGCCCATTACTAAGGACTAAAGGAAGATTCTAGTACCTAGTGGTGGTAGTGGATTACTTTACAAAATGGGTGGAGGATGAGACATTAGTGGAAATGACTTATGAAAGAGTTTACAAGTCATTTAGAAGCAAATCATAACCAGGTATGGAATGCCCTATGCCTTTATCACTGATCACGGCACTCAGCTTGATAATGAGGAACTTGAGGAGTACTGCATTCAATCAAAGATTTAAAAAGTGCATTCTACACCTGAATGCCCATAGTGTAATGGCCAAACTAGGGTCATTAACAAGACAATAATTTATGGGTTTAAAAAGAGGATAGATAATGCCAATGGAAACTGGATAAATGAGTTGCATAGTTTTGTTTGGCCCTATAGAACTATTTTGATTATGGCCATAGGTGAAACTCCTTACATGTTTGCCTTTAAAACCGAGGCAATGATACTATTTGAGATAGGTCTACTGACGCATGGGGTGTCTAACTTTGATTCCCTTAAAAGTGATATCATGAGAAGATCGGATCTAGACTTGATTAAGGAAGTAAGGGAGGATGGTGAGCTTCGAGTAGTTGCTTATTAACAAAGAGCTTCTGGATTTCACAACGAAAGAGTCAAGAAGATCAACTTGAAGGAGGGATAATATGTCCTTAAAAAGGTCATACCGAGAGGAAACAAGTTAGAAGAAAATTGGCATGGACCTTATCGTATCTTAGCAGTCGTCCGATCAGGAACTTATCACCTAAAAATGTTTAAAAGGGAAGAAATTAAGAATTCACAGAACGCTGATCATCTTAGAAAATATTATCAGTATATCTATTACGAATTTGATGTAATCATTTCATCCAGTTCAATAAAGTTATGATTTCCAACCAATTATGCTTCCTTTTTGTGTTTTTTTTCGGAGTACAACGATGTCACATCCCCAATAAAAGTTTTCCAACTTCAAAAAAGAAAAAAAATAGACTTTATGTATGACTTCGTCTTTGATAATTCATGAAAAATAAGTCCCTAAAATTTATGTATGACCTCGTCTTTGACAAGTCACGAACAAGAAGTCTCTAAAACTTCATGTATGACCTAAAGTCAAGAATAAGAAGTTTTACCAGACCAAGTTAAATTCAGGAAAAACCTACATTCCTAAAACATTTGGTCATCAATGTTAACTAATGCAAACACCTAGCTCTAAAAATGACAAAGATTCATTTTAACCTAAGTACAGTAGTAGAACCTAAGGCCCAATAACTCCCGTTCACACCTGACCCAACACATATCAATCAAGTAGGTTAGTTGGTTGCATATCCGATTAACTAATCAAAAGCTCAATTATTAAACAAACACTAAAATACATAGACAAAAATGTATGTGAAAGAAAGTCGCTTTCATTCCAATAAACCTCAATAGAAAATAAACATAGAAATGATATTGAAAAAGGTGATGACAAGAAAAACAAAGTCATTCCATTGGACGTTTCTCATCATCTTTATCCATCTTAATTGGAGGAACATCAGGAGTATTAGGTATAGTAGTAGTCCTGAAATCCCTCAACCTATTACGACCACTGGTGCTTCATCGGTCTAGTAAATGAAGAGGAAAAATGTAGGAATCTTTGTCGTGAAGTCCATAATTTTACAAGTACTTTCTCACCAAGCTTTGGGGAACTGCATAAGTCAGAATCCATTTAGCATAAATGCTAAATGGAGGGTCGGGATAATATTTAATACTTGGACCATGCTAATACCACAGTTCACTTTTTTCATCTACCTTTAACATTGTTAGGACATTTATCCATACCTACTCATAACCTTCTTGATGAGCCTGCTCCAATTGATCCTCTATATGATTTATTGCCTCATCATAGCCATCCATCTAGATAACTTTGTGTTGTTTATGCAAGTTAAAGGTTAATCGATCCACTTGGTCTTGATGTTTTTTTATAGATTTATCTTTATCCTTCAACAGAGCTACCTGATCGACCAAAGTTTTTTAGGTTCTTTCTTCATCTGCAGTAGGCCGAGCAATGACCACCTGCCTAGAAGATTGGCTAGATTTTCTCTTCTTCTTCAAAATTTTTAATTTTCCAATCATTTTAGAATTTTGTATCTCCAAAAAAGAAGCACCTTCGCTCAGCACAACTTTAGCAGATTTCTTCTAACTGTCTAACTCATTCCTTAATTGTTGGTTTCCTTTTCAATAAGGTTAGCATTGTCCCAAAAACTTTTCACATCCCTGTTCGATAGGAACTCCTTCTTTTTTAAAGATGGCATGATCTCTTGAAGCTTTTTGTTAAAGCCCCAAACAGCACTCAAAGCCTCAAACTTGGCCTTATAGTCAAAATGGAATAAAGCCAGGGAAAAATTGTGGCGATCTTGAAGTTGCTCGATCATTTAATAGTAGGTCGCATTATTCACCATAGCTCTTTCAAAAAGATAGTGTAGATGAACGTAGGCTTCCTTGACCTGATCTGAAGCGTCCACATTGAGTAACACTTCCAGCTTGGCCTCAATTAGCCCTACATGTTCAGTACCAAACAGGCTATTGTTATGTCTTAATAAATCAGTCTCAGCAGAGCTTATTGCATTTATCTTGGAATTAAACTAGAAAAAAAATAGTATAAGAACAATAAATTCGATTAACAAAAATGAGTAAGTACAGTTAAAAATAACAGCTAGCAAGTTAACCAAAGAAGACTTTTCATTCATTTCAAGGAAATGTGTTACATTGGGTTGTTCCATTACAATGAAAAAGAAAAAAAAAAGAAAAGTAGACATCAAAGAAAAAGAGATACAAGAATGATTGGTCCATTAGACTTAAAAATATTTACACCTTCTCGGTGTCCTTTGTTGCTTCTTCTATGAGGATGGATTCGATCTCAATTACAGGTACCAAGGATGATCCATTTGTTCCCTCCTCCTTATAAACCTCCTATTCTAACTAGCGGGGGTACCAAGATCATGTCTTTGAAATAAATCAGTGCCAGTAGTGGTGGTGACATACTTTAAAGCAAAAGTCCATCCATCTTAATAGGGCACCTTCTCCATATACTCTACTTGAACGGAAGTTACTGCAAAGGCTTTATCCCAGCCTCTGTTAAAGGCATTTTCCTTTTATTTTTTTCCCCGGGTCTTCAATTCTAACAATTTCTTCTTCTTGGCAGTAGCTTCCACTGATGAGTTAATAACCACCTGCACAGTTATCTTCAACTTCTCCTTAGCTTATTCCAACTGAACATGCGAGTTCTTCTTATTTTTTTCATGACCCTCCTTACTGGCAGTGAAGGACTCATTCAAGCCTTTGAAAGCTTCTACCACATCGGTTGAGGAGGACCTCAGTGCATCATCTCTGATCAACAATTAGTCATATTTGATCGAAAATTGCAGGACAATGCAACAATAAAATCATTATCGCACATAAGTAAGGAAAGGGGAAATTACTAAAGGCAAAAAAAGGGTTAAAAATTTTACTAAGTCTAAATGATGATTTTCCCTCTCCAATAGATGGGTTACAGATAAGGGGCTATTGCTGACCTATCAGTCGAAAGAACCCCAATACGAATTAATTCCCTAGATAACTCAGGGTTCGTAGCCACTGAGGCAGATTTAGCAGTAGTTTGGTCGGCTGAGCTTTTCTAGACCAACTCTTACTAAATAGTTATTCCCCTCTTCAAACTCATAAATTGAGGCGGTTTTGGCCTCTTTAATATTAAGGACCGTGGACCTTTTTTTGCACAACTGGCCTTTTTAGGTGGTGGAGAAGGTAGACCAATCATCAGTTTAAGAATTCTCCTCTTTCTCATTTCAGTAGTGGGTGAAGTTTAAATAATATTGATGTCAAAGGAATCAAAGGAGGAGGATGTACCTCCTAATAATAGTTCCTTGTCTTCTCCAAAAGACTTGGTAGCAGAAGAGGTTAAAACGACTCCTCCTCTAAGTTGACTGAATCTTACGGTACAATCTCAGTTGGTCCGACAATAAATAATGTGATGGAGCTCTTATATTTCGGTAGTACAGAAGAAAATCTAGGGTGCTCTTCCACCATTATCTGATGGATTGACCAAAATAACTTCAATTCGTCAAAGTTCACTTCAGAATCTTTGGGACACTTTTTCTTAATCTCCTATGCAAAAATAAAAAAGAATTGTTAGTCATCATATTATCAAACAGTTAGCAGGCATTAAAGAAAAATAAAATTCAAAGTTCTTGTTGACCTATGCCACGCCCTTCATGGGGCATTTGGGATCATTGAATTTCCCCCTCGGGAAGGGGGCATACTTCCAGTTCTTAACCATGAATCCATAATCCCAATAATCCTTATTAGAATTGGGAAAATTAACTACTAAATCCTTATTGTCCTTCCTAGTCTTCAGGTAGTATGTATTGTCTCTCGTTGTTCCCCGTTTATAGAAATACACCAGTTCAGAAGTCCCAATATGGGTCCCATGAAGTTCATTTAAACGATGGATCCCATTAACAAACTTTCAGTGTTGGGGGCTACTCTCGTGAGGACCACGTCAAAATACTGATAAAATTTAAGGAGTAAATGGTTTGGAGGTAAAGTTATTCCATACTCTGTAATAAATAGAATGGGTATCTAGTGATCCTCATCTAATGACAATACATCTACAGGGCTTCCTACTAGTTCTAAAGATACCTAGTTGGGTATTTTTTTAATTTTCCCAAAACTCTTTTAAAGAACCCTTATCAACAATGTACACGCCATTGTCGAAATGAAACAAAGAAAAAGAAGGGGATAAAGAGGAAGGAAAACTTAAAGAGATTACTAAAGAACAACAAAGAACGAATGATAAAGAAAAGCTTGAAGGTAAGAAATTACTTAAGTGCGAAGGTTTGTGATGAAAAGAAATGGGGGGAAAGTCTCCATCTTTTTATAGATTTACCTCGAAAGTTGAAAAGAAATGATTAACTTAACCAATGATTTGAACTCTTAATGGATACACGCTTCCCAAAAGTGAAAAAAGATTGGTTTACCTTTTAGTGGTTCGCTATTTTTCAAATTATTCATAAAAATTCCATTAACTAATATACCGGAGAAAATTTACAAGTCCAGGAGGTCAGATGCCGACCATCATTATATTAAGACGTCAGGCAAATTTTTAGAACAAATCCACCATCCTTTCAATAATTCATCAAGCACGGAGCATTGGGGGATTTTGTTATGTGTCAAAATTATTTATTTACGTGGACCAATGAGAAAAGGACACCTATCCTCATAAATGATGATTTCAATACTCCTTAAACATTTTTCGGCTCCATAGATACTTGGTCATCTAATAGGCCGACCAACATCAAGAATGTGAACCACCAAGAATAGGAAAGATCGTTCACATGGGGATATCAATAACCATTCTGCACGTGCCTATGAATATCAGTAGTCTCATTTAATGTACATGGGAGTAAATTCCCGAATATATAAAGGCATTCCATCCCTTAGGTTCCTAACCACTATAAATATATCATTTCCCTTAGCTCAAGGGACAAGTCAATTGCGTGCAAGCAAGACTGCACAAAGTTCTATGTAACTACCCTCAACAATGACACTATAATCGTGGACTTAGGCTTTTCCTTAGCTGAACCAGGTTAAAACTCTTTGTTGTCTTATTTATTTTCTTCCTTATTATTTACATAATTATCCGAGGTTATGAAATTGGTAATTTATAGCTCAGATAATATATATACCAATTTTGGACATCAATATGTGCAATCCAACTGTACGAACATTATGCATCTTTATTATGGTAATTATGAGTAATAAGAATTAGAGTTCAGTCATAATTATTTAGTGGAATTAATTATGATTACATGAAAAAAAATTATGGGAGAGTAATTTGGAATTTACTTTTTCTATATGGAAGCTAATTTTAGTTATTATCCTTGGGTCCCCAACGTAGTCCCTAATTCTTTTGAGCCCATGGTTATGTTTGGTCACTTATACCCCTTAATTAACTAAAGGCAAATTTCTAGGAGCGTTTGGAGGAGACCATACTTAGTCTAACTCTTCCCACCATATTTTTGGGCTAAGGAGGATAGTAGGAGTCAGCTAATGAGGTGGGGATAAGTGGAACGGAATTCGATTTGTGCCAGAGAGAGTAAAGAAGGGAGAGAAAACATTTTTTGTGGGAAAATCTTCAAGGCTTGATTTAAAGGGAGAATGCCACTCTTCTCGCTCATTTAAGGGATCGTACATTGAAATACAAAGGATTGTTCCAAATCAAATTCTACATCAACACAACTTCATTTCATGGATTGATAATAAGATCTGCAAATGTATGGACTTTATAAATCCTAGTTTTAATTATAGATTTTTCTATGCTTTATTAATGTTCTTTTTCATGCAAGATTGACCAAGATCCTTGGAAATATTTTTGAGAGGTCAATAACATCACTATAATGGTGGGTCCTCATAAGAGAGCCCTAGTGATAGCCCGTCTCTAGTATATTCTCATTTTTTCATTTATTTTTCCCAATGTTCACATTATTCTATGTAATCGCATTACTTCCGGGAGGCTTTATACCCTAGGCAAAATTTATTATCGCATATGCTGGGATTTTCGAAGGAGGTAGTTACTTATCTATGGAGACCTAATCCTTTACTCATAGCATGGTCCCACTATGGCATCATTTCCTAAATTTAAGGGTTAAGGACAAACTCCACTCCAGGTTCGATAGATGTGTTCCCTTCGATGACAAAAATCTAGTCGAAACAATCTGTAATGCCCTACTACGGGACATCAGAGTATTAGACATGTCCATATTTGGTGACCAAGGATTATAGAATTTGGTTTCGATTATCGTAAGCGGTGTTTATCCCAGTGGGGGAACATTCTAGTTTTGACCTAATCAGTCGAGAAGTATCGATATCAATACAAGTGTCTATTCAGATCATGTGGATAATAGTAATGAAGGGGTAATATGGATCTTCTTATTGAGTAGGATCCCTAGAGGTTGTCATGTTCTATCTATCTTATGCATTATGGAATATTAAATGGGCATACATGAGTTATTGTCATTCCCCGATGAACAAGGTCATGTGGTCGATGGTAGGTTTGGTGTCATGGATGATTTTCATAGACGAAGAGGGTGTACCCAAGGAGATATATGTTTGGATGGGTAGTGGGTCCTCATCCTTGGATTTTAATGGGTGGGGACTATCTTTATAGAGGGTTTAATGTTTAGTTCGGAACCATCTGTTATTATATTAGATTGCGAGTTTAGGTGATACGAGGCAGGATTACTCGTTATATTGGGTTTTGGTGGGATGACATTCCTTGAATCTATAAGGTCTTGGATGGAATATTCGAATCCCTAATAATTATTTGTAAAGTGTCCATCTCCCTAATGAAACTCATAGTGTGAGCCATCTTTCCAGTTTTTATTTGGGTTGGCGGATGGTGACTAGGGTTGACCGGCTTGGAGAGGCCATAAAACTTCATATTTGTGAAGACCCAAACAATGGGGGCCTATATAGGTTTGTAAGGTGTCTTTATCTGATTTGATCTTCCTTGGGGGGAGGAACTTTTTAGTAGGATATTGAATGAGTTCCTAATTAGTATGGTGCAATGGTGACAACCAGGGCCTGCGAAGTGTTAGGTTTTAAATATGGCCCCATTGGTGATCTTACTACCATAGTACTCATATGGGATGCAAAGACCCCAAGTGATCTTCTTGTTCAGCTGGAGAGAATCTTGAGAGGACTTAGTTTCCTTTTCATCCAAGCTTTCCTCGATTTTTGATCCTATATGGTTGATATCTTTAAAGTTCAGGATCTAGGTGAGCTCGAGTTCATTTTGTACTTCTTTGCATTGGTTCTTGATAACATTCTCTATTTGATAATTTTCTAAGGTACAATTGACCATTTAAACTGATTCTCTTTAACGGATGATAAAAACCCCAATTGTTTCCCCTCATCTTATTTCAGCATTTCTAGGTCTTTAGGATGACTCCTAGTTCTTCGTTATATTCATTCTATTTTAAGAAGGACCTATAAATGTCATCCTAGGTCTTAGTGGTTCTCTCTCACTCTTTACCCATGTTCTAGGTCAAGTACCCTATAGATAGAGTAAAAGGGAACATTATCTCTAAAAACCTTAGATCTATGTTTTTAACTTGCATTTAAGGATGATAGTTGGGAAAATGTTTTGATGGGGAACCCAATCCTTTTTAGGTCTTTAAGATAGGAATTTTGAACTTATCTAGAAGTTGGTCCTTGGGATAAAGATCTATTTTCTTGATATTGGTTAACTCATTCAAAGTTTACATCATGGCAATGGCTTTTTGAAATAGACACAACTTAGTTTTGACTTGTCTTACTTCCTAACTCGACGGAGGTGGAGAAGTAACCTAGTCGTCTTGCGGAATAACTATTATTTCTTCCTATGGAAGTCCACGATAGGTAATGTGAGGGTACTCAAGGAACTAGTGGTAAGTCTCAAATAATCATGGGGAGCAAATGGTAATTGGAAGTATGGAAAGCCAATATATATTAGGGGCATGGCAGTTCGCACGACTGAAGACGGATCTTGAGGATTTGCTGGTATTATCCTATCACGGCGAGGGAAAATGGTGTTGGGGAGAGATGGAGGGGGAACATTTTCTTCGGGATTGGGGGCAAAGGCAGCCTCTTAGAGGCACATTTGTGCTTAGCTCAAGTTATGATACAATGCAACACAACACATGGTCCATTATGGTTAGTGCTTGATATTCTTTCGTAGACATATAATTCACCATATGATAGATTTAGTAGATTTAGGTGGGAGGTTCACCTATGAACACTAGCTGACCATGCAAAGGTTGAACATCGATTTCAAGGGTATGTAATTTGTGCAGTATTCTATGGTTAAGGATAACTGTAGCAAAAACTGGGGTGCCTTTAGTTAGGATCTTGTGACAGAAGGACTAGCATAATGACAACACATAGGTGGAATTAGTTATATATGTTTATCTTGTTTTAACCATATGTGGACGATATTTTTTTTTGTATTTTTTATTTGGTAGAGTTTTGTATAGGGTAAAACTTAATCAGATTCCCATTGGATTCGGGTTAAAGTAGGACAGCTCTCAACTTGAGTGCAAGGAGCAAGGAAATAGTAGGCTAAGGTTGTGATATTTACCAAAAATAAAAATGTGGGTAGGGGAATCCAATGTAAGGTAATTCTTCTTTGGCAATAACTTGTCGATTCATGCATTTGTGTCTCTCACTAAAAAGGGGAAGATAGTTAACCTGTAATAAGAGGGGTTTGGACCACCCTTCGACCGTTTGATAGTTTTGAATTTTTTTTCAAAGTGATTGACCCACAAGTATATGTTCTTTTGTGTGAAGAATGTGTGTACCTTCATTTTTCCTATATATGAAAAAGGGTCTGCAATGCGATTATCGATGAATCACTCTTCATTATCATGGATTATGATATACGGAGATGCTTGGCCCGAGAAACCTTTAAGGTATGTGTGAAACCATTTTACCTAGCATGGATTAGATATGGAAGCCTATTCCATATACCCTAGTACTGAACAAGCTCTAAATATTCCTTGTCATAAAGACTTTTGGATAGATAGAGGGGACGCTTGAAATACCAGATAGGTGGATGAAACGAGTTAGAATATTCATCGTCGGCCATCCTTTTGGTCGATCTCTTTTCTCCACGGTGTATAGAGTTTAAATAATATAAAATCAAGACCATGCAGTGCATGATGCAAATATGTAATTTTTATTTTCATATACTTTGATGTTTATTTTAGCTCGAGGTCATTTATGCTTACTTATGTGTTCGAATGAATGTACAATATTTTACACATGGACCTAAGCATATATTTATGTTTTGAGGTACTTTAAAACTAAGGCATATAAGTAATTCTAAAATGTATATAAATTAGTCATGTAGGTATGAGATATTAAGTATATAAAAAGGAAGCAAAATGATAGTTCGATTATCTTGTTATTATCCCAGTGGAGTCGCCATAGTGGTGTTGGGGGCATTCTAACGGTGATTGCCCGGGTGTTTCAGGGCAACAGAGAGATGTGCATGTGCGCTAGGGAGGAATTTTTTTTCAATCTGTGTTCATGTGTAATGACTCCCTGGGATGCAAGATTTCTTGTCTCTTATCTCCATTTTTCACTTTAAAGGTTGGTTTATGATTATGTTACTAGAAGTTGTTAGACACCATATCCAGTTTTGTTGTGTGCCCCTATTACCTAAGTCATTAAAAACAAAAAAATGGGTCGGATTTTCCCTTTTGTTCTTACCTTAAGGCAGGTTGAGGCCTATGAATGCTCCAAAGATTCTTAGTGTGGGTTCGGGAATTGGGTCATGAGTAGGGATGGTATTAGGCAACCACTTCTTATTTATTCTTCTAATCTATATACTTATTATCTAATTTTAGTTTGAAAATCATGAGTAGGGATTCTTAGTTTTAAAATCACTTGAAACATATACATATGCTTAGGTATAAAAATGGTCTTAGTGAGAGGTGTATGGACGTCACTAAACGAGTGTGGGTACACTAGAGTCCATGTTCTGTGAATGTTTATAAGGGTAACAAAAGTTCGTCGATGTAGGTCTATGTGAGAGAAGTCTTGGCTTGTGTAATAGAAAACCGTTAATGTGTAATGGTATGGATATGCGTGAGAAAGCACGACTTGAGATAATTAGATATCTCATTTGTAGTGATAGGTGAGGACGAGATATGGAAGAGCCTCTTTGGATACAATATATCGAGGGACATATTGCAAAGTCTTATGCTCATGAGAAGGAACTAGTATTGCACCTACGTACCCATGTAGCCATGAGATCAAAATATATGTATTTCAGTTATGCGATGTATCGCATGGAATGGATTCCAACATAATGTGTGTGAAAGTGTGAGTACTTGGCTTGGTGGAGGGTAAAGAAAATTGTGAATTGGACATCTTTTACTTCCTCTGGTGTGATGGACTAAGGAGTCGTGTAGAGTATGTCATGTTTTAGGGTCGAGAGAATAACTTTAATATTATATTTTGGGGATGAAGTGAACCAAAAGTCACTGACATGGATTTACATATCCCTCATCGAATGACCAAAATTGCAGTGGTGTCGTAGGAACTCGGGCTGCTTTGAAGTGGTGATGATGGTCATTTAATATCGGGGATTTGGACTACATATGGATTCATCCCTAAAGATAATACACTAAGAGACATATTATAAGGCTTGGGCTCAGAAATGTATTCTGGAATTATGCCTACATACTCTAAAAGTCATGGGATCAAATGCTACGTAGTTCCAATGGGGGTGCGGGTTATTTATGTGTATGGACTTCAGGAAACCATGTATAAATTATACAGCATTATAGTATTTACATAGCCTAGTATAGCATTTTCGTTATGAGACTGGACATTATATTTGTATGTTAAGAATGCGTAATCATAGATAGGTGTTTAAAAAGTATTCCGGGAAAACACAACTTTGTAGGTATCGTCATTGAGACGAAACATTTTCTCGGTGAAGTGGTGAAGATTATTCCAACTTTCAAATTTTGTTCAAGTAAATAGTCTGGAGTAACCCTGATCATTAATATTTACTTGAAAATGGGGTTGGAATCTAGGAAAAGCGTGTTTTCGTGACGTTCTTAGTTGTACCATTTTTCAATAGTGTCTTTAGCACTTGAGCATATTATTCTGTTAAATATCTGGGGATGCTGGAGAAAGACCAAGGTTTAAAATAATAACGTTGTAAAGTTCATACCCGATCCCCCCAAGTTATTACTACACAAATAACTACATTTCTATATCCAAATACTTATTTAATACATAAATTCAGGTTTTATTTAGAATATTTACCCTTGTAGTGTGAGCCGAGATTTTGCGAGGGACACTCCCCTTTGAGTTGGTACCGTCGGATAGTTCTCTGTTTAGAGATGCTTGGATTTGCGAAATGCAAAGACATGCGATTCTCTTCGTTGGTGGAAACTAATTTTTAGACAGTCGGAATTTCGGTCAAAACTTGAGATGTTTGGATGCTCAAGATTGAATAATATTTATAAATCCGAATTAATATTGGGTTTTGGGGTTCTTTTCCCAATGGGGTGGGACCATTTTTTATAGCAACCGAAATTTGACTTTTAATTGCTTGAGGATTTAGTTAAAGATATTATGGATGAGTATCCTAAAAGTTAACTATTGATGAAAAAAAATAGACTATCCTAATTAATTGGTCACAGATAAAAATGAATAAAAGAGACAAAGGATTTTTAAAGTGGTCCGGCTAAGATAAAAGCCCATGTCCACTATTGTGTATTGATTTTGGGCTTGTTCAATTGCCTCTTATCTCGTTTTTCTCATATCCCTTAATTATAGAGTTTACAATGTATTTATAGCCCTTTGAAGGTGTACAAGAGTTGGAATATAAAAGGATGGAATGACTTTAGAATATAAGAATTTTCATCTCTACAATGTTAATAACATTTACAATTATTGAGGATTTGCTGTCATTGTTGGTCGGTCTTCTTTAACCTGTTAGTCTGTCTTCCTTCATTTGGTCGGTAACTTGTCCTTGCTGAATTGGATTAATACCCACATGGATGATACGTGTTCTTATGTGATTGGTCCACAAAGAAGGATTAAACCCAGATAGATTAAACCAACTCCATGGAACCCATCTAGCAATCCCAGAAATCATGTTCTGCTATAAGTGGGTAACTAGTGATACCATTTTCTATTTAAAAACTAGGGCTATGAACAAAGCATTAGTATCTAACCTTCCTGACTCCAATAGGGACTAATTTGAGCATGGAGTATTTGTTAAAAATTGGTAACATGCTCCTTTGATTGTGAATGCTGAGTATCATGGGCCTAAGTGCCCACCAAGTAGCAATGGGATAGGTTGCATTTATTTCCTTGTACTTCTTTGCATAATATGTTAATTGCTAGTAGTGATGTACACTTTGTTGAATTTTACTTATAGTTGATTGAAAGAGAAAGTGTCCTAAGGAAAGTGACATCAACCTTAGAGAGTTGAAGTTTATCTGGGGCATTAATCAGAAAGTTGGGGAAGAGCATACTAGATCAGCTTCATACTTGCTGCAATATAAAAATACCATCACCTCCTTTGTTGATCGCACAATAGTAGATGTACCCTCTCTTTTAACTAACCACTACAACAAATCTTGTGAATGGTCGCGCCCAGTGGGTCACGGTCCAAGTCCGCGACCAGCGGGTTGCGGACTTGGGCCGTGACCCACTCAATATTTAGCGAGACCATATTTATTACCACGCTAAATTATCGATGCTTTATAAGTGGTTAGGGAAAAAATTCGTAACCACTGTGGGTCACAAACTTGGGTCGTGACTAGGTTGTGACCATCTTGGCGCCAAACTTGCGCCAAAATTCCCTCCAAGATTGGTCGCGGATGGGTCACGGACCATGTTCGTTCCCCATGGCATGACAAAGAAGAGAGTACACACATTGAGAGTCATGGCTTAAGGTCGTGACCATTTCTGGGTGTGGGTCACGGCTACGGGACTTGACCATACCTCATTCAAGCACTAGGTTTGATGAAAAAGGGTCGCGCATCACAGATTGAGGGTCACGACTTGGGGACGTGACCAGTTCTTGGTATGAGTCACGGTTGTGGTCCGTGACCACACCTCAATCAAGCATAGAAAAGGGTCGTGCATGGTGGGTCACGGCTTTGGGCCGTGACTAGATCAAAGAACCCAGGTGTGCCTTGCTTTTGTTTTAAGGGTCGCGTGTATGGGGTCACGGCTCTAGGCCATGACCAGTTCCAGGTCTTAAAAAAAAAGACCCGCCGCTGCTTCTTATTTCATTTAGAGTAAGGCCACTGCTTCTCAGTGCGATTTTAAGTTGTATTTCGGTTGGATTTGCAAGGGTTAAGCATTTCAGTTGGTTGGCATTTGGATTAACCCTCGTATGTATTGATTCATTTTGATTTCATTTGGATTTCATGATTTCTATCTAAAGCCCTAATTTATGTGTATGTATGTGTAGATTTATGTTTGTATGTATGTATGTGTGTGTATGTATAGCTTTATGTTTATATATGTGTGTAGGTATAGATTTATGTGTATATGTATGTTTATGTGTGTAACTATGAACAAATAAATTATTTTTTTGTCAATAAACCCTATATTGTATGTGTGTGTATGTGTGTATGTGTGTATTTATTTCAAAAAAAATATTAGGGTTTTGTAAACCCTAAATAGTACGTGTGTGTATGTATATATTATGTCAATAAACCCTAGATTGTAAGGGTGTGTTTGTATAGATTATGCCAATAAACCTAGATTGTATGTGTGTCTGTGTGTGTTTTTTTGACAAAATATAATTAAATAGATTTTTAATGAGTAAAAAAATTTACATCCACCTTGTCGTGATTTTATTGGAGGTTATATGCATGCCATCATATTATATTGGGGGCTATATGCATGTCGTGATTTTTTGCACTACAATATGTGTGTAAGTACAGTGTGTGTTTATGTTAAACTCTCTCATAATAAACCCTAACAAAACATGTTATAAACAATTACGGCAGGTTGTTGTTGGGATTTCACATATAATTTTAAACTCTCATAACTTTCAAAC
The DNA here is from genome assembly GCA_949130495.1 of Sambucus nigra. NCBI lineage: Eukaryota > Viridiplantae > Streptophyta > Magnoliopsida > Dipsacales > Adoxaceae > Sambucus > Sambucus nigra. The sequence continues at coordinate 155,318,844 of OX422212.1, forward strand.
CCAAAGCTTAATACTATGACTCGTATTCACGCCCTCGTATACTTTTCTCAGGAGTGGGAGAGGTTGCAATTAGACCGCACACATAAATCTTTTATTAGAGTGCATCATATAGAGGGTACTCCTATTTATACGTATGAAAATAAAAAGATCGAACAATTTAACTACCTTGTAAATCGTGCATTTGCTCTCCAGTAAGATTACTTGTTCGATCGTATTCTATTTTCTCTACCAAAAAATTGGGATTACGTTATAAAAAATATATTTCACACACATAATCCAGACATAGCCCTGACCTTGGTTACGTTGTTGGAGAAGGCGAAAAAAAATCCACCCGTTATGGATACAACTGCATATAGAGAGCATTGACATAGACTGTGATGTCTCGCGCCACATGCATGTAAAATTGAATATTTCCAACAAGTTGAGAAATAGAGGATTCTGAGTTCATGTCACGAATATCTACACATCAATCATAGATACCCTTCCTCTTAGTTGGCCAAGTGCAAAAATTCATAGGTTCTTAAAAACTAATACCGAATGGATGGAGATCAAACACATTGAACTTATTCTAAAGTCTTACTCTGAAAAGGTATATATCTATCTATATTATCATAAGCTTGATTAATTAGTTATAATTTCATATTATTATAATTATTTAGTCACTTATAGTTTTTCATTTTTGTAGATAATGTCGAGAGGAAAAAACTCAAGGGTACCAAGTGCCGAGGTGAAACCACAATGAGGTTCACCTTCTCGTGTAGAACCCGGATTCTCAACACCAATGGCTGAGCAATTCACAACTCCACCAATGGTTCACTCCTCACCAATTCCAACTCTAAGTGATCCTACGCCCTAATCTAGCACTCACATTGCTTTAACACCCCCATCCAACTCTCCTAATGCCTCCTGCTCAAATAAAAATAAGCCTATTAGGTTCTCCCTTCTTGGGAATAACCCGATGAGTGATAGGAATGACATGATGAACTTTAAAGCCTGGTGTTTGTCGCTGGGAAAAATGAACGTGGGATTCGGTGGATCATACAATTGGAACCTTATTGATCAAGCTGACAAAGATGACATATATGACCAACTTTGCAAGCATTTATCATTTCCTGACTATTCCAAGAATAAGGTTTTATCTTGGGTTGCTGAAGTATTGAGGACATATAGGAGAAACCTTCAGAAGAAACATTTCCCAAAAGAGGCAGCGAGCTCAGATATTTTGGCTTTGAAAGAGAGAGTGCCTCCCAATGTTGAAATGCCGTTGGAGCAATGGAATAAGTTTTTCGAGAATGAGGCGAAGGAGAAAAAGTTATTCCAGAGGGATCAAAATTAAAAAATGGGGCACAAAAAACTGACATCCATAGGCTGGGATCCAAATCATATGAGGATTTGAAGAATGAATGGGAGAGTAGGACAAAGGATGGTCCTGATGCTGATAAAAACCCAAATCGATCCAACTTATTCCTCCATGCTCGACGGGACAAAGATAATAAATTCCCGCTGCACTTGGCTAAGACACTGGAATCAATAGAGGCCATCAGTAGGCAATCCGATTCGATCCCTACTGATGATTTTGACCTTGAAAATGATGCCCTGACACAGACCTTTAGAAAGGACAAAAGGGGGAGGACGAGAGGTGTTGGCTCACATATGCCAAAAAAAACTTCAACACATTGCACCTCTTGTGTACGAGCTTTCTTGGGTCAAGAATTATATCGCATCCCAAAAGGAGAACCATTTAAAGACCGATGGGGATGTCCACGAGATTAAAAATACCCTGGGATTATTGACGAATCAAATTGGGAAACTTGTGAACTTTTTTGAAAGTTATAGGCCCCCAATGCCTCCTCAAGGTTACCGTTACCCTACTCCTACTCAAGTTTTCACACATCCTTACCCTCCAACATTCCCCTCTAAAATGCCTCATCCTCCAACATTTCCCTCCCCTACACCTCCGCCAATCACGGGGCTTGGATCATCATCAACAACTCAGAGTGACTATGGCGAAGAGTACTATATCAAGGACATGTGAAATTAGAGGTTTGTTAGCATGTGCATACTCATCTCCATAGTTCCTGGAACTCTAGTACATCGCCGACCTTTGGAGAAGGGTGAGGCTAAAGTAATGGTCGATGAAATATACAATGGTTGCGGAGATGTACATGTGTACGTTAACAGCGGGGATGGGATGGAATTGAGGAATTATGAAAAATCTTTTATTACTTGGCCGGTTTATCTGTTGGCAAAGAGGTAATGATATTTTCTATCGTTTCAGTTGTAATAATTTTTTTTGTTTTAGCTGTAAGAATATTGGTTTTGCTTCAGTTGGAATGATATTTTTTTTGTTTCAGTTGTAAGAATATTGGTTTTGTTTCGTTTGTAATGATTTTTTTTGTTTTAGTCGCAAGAATATTCTTTTTGTTTTAGTTGTAATAATATTTTTTAATCTATTACCACAGGACTAAAATTTGAATACAAAGGGTGTATGGGAGAGACTAACTGGATATCAAATAATCATGTAAAGGGCGTTTATGAATTTGTTAAATACGCTTCCAAAAATCTTAAAAGTGAGAAGATTCCATGTCCGTGCAGTCATTGTATTAACGGAAAATATAAGTCATTGGAAGACGTTGAGTTGCATTTACTAAAGTGGGGAATCTTTCAAGACTATATAATATGGAAATACCATGGCAAAAAAGTTGTACCTTATGTTCCAGAGGAATTATCGGCACCCGATCGTGTAACGGAACCCCAAGGAGTGGAAGTGGTACATGATTCACCAACACATCGTCCATTGACTGACTTAATTGATGATGCTTACGGACTCCACAACCAATAAAAACACCAACCTATGGATACAAATAATGCTCATTATGACCAAGTAAATGAACAAATTGATGCTGACCTACTAGGAGATCGGGAATACATATGGTTGAAAGACGATGCGGCTAGACTGTTGTATAAATATTGCAATGAAGATCACTCGGTATTATATGCAATGATTGGTTTGCATAATTTGAAGAGTCAATTTGGTTTTTCTGGGAACAACGTAACTGGAATTCTTAAGTGGGTTAAAGAAATTCTCCCAAAAGAGAACACGTTACCAGACAATTATCCTACCATGAAGAAGAGTTTGAGGGGTTTAGGTTTGAAATACAAATCTATTCATGCTTGCAAGTATGATTGCATATTGTACCAGAACGAGCACGAAGTGAAGGATGAATGTCCTGTATGCAGTGATCCTAGATATATGGTTTATGAGAATGGAAATGACAAACATGCAAAAAACCGCAAGTGCTCACAAGTCCCACAAAAGGTTTGAAGTATTTTCCACTTGGGCCACGGTTGAAATGGTTTTTTACCGTACCGTGGATAGCGGAGGCCATGACATGGCATGCTCGATACGAGGTGGGTGGGAATTTGATGCGTCATCCGATTGATTTTCTCATCTGGCAAATTTCAAATGCACAACACAATGAATTTGCAAAGGAACCGCGCAACATTCGTCTTGCAATCTCAACTGATGGGTTTACCCTTTCGGTAATTTAAGTACTAGTTAGAGTTATTGGCCAGTTCTCACGGCGCCTTTAAGTATTGCTACGACATTATGCATGAGAAAGGAGTTCACATTGTTATCTTTGTTGATACCCGGGTCGAAGGTTCCCAGTGATGACATTAATATATTCTTAGCACCATTAATCGAAGAACTTAAAGAGTTGTGGGATAAAGGCGTGACAGCATTCGATTCTCATAAGGGTGAAGAGTTCACACTTAAAGCAATGGTGATGTGGGCGATCCACGATCTTCCTGCTTATGGGACCTTGTCCGGTTGTAATGTTAATGGTTAATATGGATGCCCCATATGTTGGGAGGAAACTGAAGCCTATTGGTTAAAACATAGTGGTAAGATGATTTACATGGGTCATCATAGATTTCTGCCGACCAATCACCCTTTTAGGAACGACAAGTCTAACTTTTTTTTTGTTGATCACGAGCGTAGAATGGCACCTGTTTGGCTATCTAGTCAGCGAATTGAGGTGAAGGCAGTGGCTCCGACTGCGGGGAATAGGTACGTAGGCAAACACCCCCAGTGTGTAAACCTGAGGCGTAAAGCTAGGGGGTATCCGAACGACCTTAGCAAAGCAAAACCATGGTCCAGGCGATCAATATTTTTTTATTTGCCGTATTAGAAAGATCATCGTGTAAGGCATATAATTTATGTGATGTGATATGCCCAAAATGTACCCCCTCGGCCCAGAGACATTAACCTCGGCCATGGAGATGGCCGATGTTGGAAGGGCTTAGATCAACAACCAACGACCTCGTCCTAAGCAAGGTCGGCCATGGCCGACGTTACTAGCTACCTCGGTAATTGAGGTCTCCATAATCCACAGGGGCGGATATCCATCTGGTCATTCAAGGATTGCAACCTCGGCTTGGTTCAGGGCGAGGTCTCCATCCCATCATCATAACGAATATCGGATGAGGATTAGTCGAGATTCCTGTTACTCCTATTACCTCGGCCCAGGCCGACGTCACAGCTCAACATGACTTACCTCAGCTCTCGCAGTGAGCCAAGGTCACCACCTCGTCCTCTTCCAGGCCGAGGTTGGGACCATTCACAAATGGCCGAGCCCTTATTAGTATATGTATTGGTGGGAACACGTGTACACAATCAGTTATAACCGAATCATTCTCCTCACGTGGGGGAATATTGAGGTCATCATTATCTACATGAGATCATCCAGGTGTCATTCTCATATTGGTTTGATCCTTATGCACATGTTCATTGCATGCTTGGGGGGTACATTACACCCCCAGGCACTATATATAGAGGTCATACTCTACCTTGCAAGGGGTCCGAAATTGGAAACCCTAGATGAAACTCTGTCCAAATATACAGTAGAGAGAGAAAGCTTGAGAGATTGTATCCATGGCCATTAGTTCCCTCATATGCTGCCATTGTTATCACTAGTTTGAGCATACAAACACCTTGACTAGTGGTGCTATTTCCAGCATCATCATTTTGGCGCCGTCTGTGGGAACAAGAAGCCATCTCTTCCTCATTTGTTGTTTAACCTCACCGGAGACTCTGGTGGTGAACCAAACCTCACCCCTTGCGTGGACCTGTTTCATCATTGAAAGAGGTCCTATAGGGTATTAAGCTCATCTACTACACCAGCTCTTTAGTGCTAACACATGGCACCAGAATTACCACCACCTCTTCCGCCGCCTGGAGATGGTGGGCCTAGCTCCATCCATGCACCGCCTCAATCCGAAATGGCAGAGGTGGCCGCAGCCTTGAGGTCTTTGGCTGCAACGCAACAAGCTATGAAGGAGAAATTCGCACAGCTTAGTCAAAATCTGATGAGGCCACCAGGAGTCTCACCGGAGATGATTACTCTGGCAGCTGTCCAGGCGCACCCAGAAGCCAGGGGACTACCCCAGGCACCGTGAAAGGATCACCCTATGACCCAGCAGAGGAGGGGCGTTTCTGACCCTAGGCGCTTGCGCCTGGGGAGGCAAGGAAACCCTTGCCCTGAGGACAAGTATGATGATCTAGAGGCGGAAGATGTCCCGAAAGATTGTTGGGAGCCGTATGAGGTTTTGAACAATACAGTTTGTCCTATTTAACGGAGCCAAGGTTGTGGAGGCAGAAGAGGTGGAGAAGCCAAACAACGGGGATCAGCTTTTCATCGACTGAGCAGAGGGTCAGCCTTTGAAAGTCTCGGCCCCGTAAATGACCTAAGATAGAGGTTGTCAAGGTCGAGGAGTGCAGCCGGCTCACAAGGGGAAGAGAGGAAACATCGGCCTCATCAGGGACGAGGAAGAGACCAAGAAGAGGTCAACAGGAGGCGTTGTGCTGCAACTAGGGAACCCTCAGTCCACCCCTTGGAGGTGGCAGTGGACAACCTCGGCCAAGCCGACGTTGTAAAACCATGGAATGACTCCATCCAACGTCTTGAGGACAAGATAGGAGACCTCATCAAAAGTAGTGATCCACTACAAAAAGGTTTCTCAGAAGGCTCTCCGTTCGTGGCTAAGATAGTGAGCTTTCCTACCCCACCCAAGTTCAAGCCACTTATAGTGACTCCCAAGTATGACGGTAGCACCAATCCTGTACATCATATTGAGATGTACCAGTCAGCGATGAAAATTTACTCAATACTAGATGAGATGAAATGTCGGGCCTTCTTCGGGACTCTGATGGGAGCTCCGCACATATGGTTTACTTCTCTTCTGAAGAATTCAATTGAGAACTTTAAGGTCTTGACTGAACGGTTCATTTACAATTTCTTCTTTGGGGTAAGACCTCAAAAGAATACCACTCATCTGTTATATGTCAAGTAAGGCAAGCATGAGAGCCTAAGAGACTACATCGCCAGGTTCAATAAAGAAAAACTTGAGGTTTAAGATTACGAAGAGAATATTGCCATGATCTCCCTCATTGAAGGTCTTCAGAAAGTATTGTGGAAACTTGTGGAAGACCCTCAAAGTCCATGGCGGAGCTATTAGCAATTGCGGGGAAGGTCATGAACGTTGAAGAGGCCATGGACACTAAGTATGAAGACGAGAACGGCGGTAGAAGTGGGAAATTCCGAAGAAAGAAAGATGGAAAGAAGAGGTCAGTTGATGATAAGGTTGCACGTTATACCCCTCTTACTGTAAGCTGTGAACACATCCTTAATGAAATCAAGAATGACCAATCCCTAAGATGGCTATAGAAGTTAAAGGCTCCTCCATATAAGAGGAACCAGAACCTATGGTATGAATTCCACCAAGACCATGGTCATGTCACAAACAAGTGCTTCGCCTTAAAGGATGAGATCGAGAAAATGTTGAAATTAGGAAAGCTGAGAAAGTACGTTGATAATAAGGATCCTAAAAGGGGGAGAGGTGACCCCAAAAAGAAGAGACAAGACAGGTGTTGCGACGATACCACAACAAGAAGAGACAATGGCACGGATGACGATGATGAGGACAAACCATACCTCCCACCAAAAGACGACAACACCCTAGTGAAGAGGGTATGATCTCCTTTGGTGTTAACACCATATGCGGAGGACTTGCAGGGGGTGGTTTTGAAGTGGCTGACAGGAAGGCTCATGTGGCAGAGGCCAAGTCAGTGGCCAAACTTGAAGTGGTAAATCTAACGTCTTTTGAGACAACGCAGAAAAGGAAGAAGGTGGACATGGACACTCTTGTAGTTGGGTTCTCTCTACTCGACTTCAAATGCATCCTAACTGCACATGATGACCCTTTGGTGATTACAACAAGAATTCATGGATGTGAGGTACAGAGAATTCTTGTAGATGGAGGAAGTTCTGCAGATGTGATGTTCTGGCCCTACTTCAAAAGCCCGGGCCTTAGCAGAGCTAGGCTGGTACCCTATCATGATCCGTTAATAGGGTTCAGCGAGGAAAAGGTCCATCCATTGGGCATGTATGAGATGGACGTGCGAATGGGCGATGAGTGGCCTAAAAGGTTAACCCGGAAGGTTAATTTTTTCGTTATGGATGAAAACTTCTTCTCGTCCTATAACCTCATCATAGGAAGATAAGCCCTTAAGGAGTTTGAGGTCGTGCCGTCGACGGTCCACCAAATGCCAAAATTCCCAACCCCCTATGGGGTAGAGGAAATGCAGGGTGACCAAACCATAGCACGATAATGCTACTTCAACTCAGCTAAAGAGAGAGGCTCATAAGAGAGCAACTACCACATATAACTTTGATACACTTGACCCCAGAGGTGAAATGAAGTTAAAGAAAGAAGAGTCCGCGAAAGAGGTGGAATCCATCGTCCTCAATGAGGACGAGCCAAAAAAAAATGTCCAGGTCGAAAAAGACTTAAAGGAAGAAATCAAGGAAGAACTGATAAACTTCCTGAGGAAGAGGCAGAGTATCTTCGCTTGGAATCACGTGGACATGCCTGGCATCAGCCCTGAGGTGACGTGCCACAAGCTGAATATGACAAAGGACGCTAGGCCAATCAAACAAAGACGAAGAATATACTCTAGGTAGACATATGACATCATCCGGGAAGATGTCATAAAGTTAGATGAGACTGAGTTTATTAGGGAAGTCATATATCCGGAGTGGCTATCGAATGCAGTAATTGTGCCCAAAGCCAACGAAAAATGGAGAATGTGCGTAGACTTCACCGACCTGAATAGATCTTGCCCGAAAGACAGTTATCCCTTACCTCGGATCGACCAGATGGTAGATGCAACTGCAGGACATGAGCTCATGAGCTTCATGGATGCGTACTCAGGCTAACCAGATTTTCATGGATGCCGATGACTCAGAGAAGACAGCCTTCATCACTGATAAAGGGACATATTGCTACAAGGTTATGCCCTTCAGATTAAAAAATGCGGGGGTAACATACCAACCTCTTGTGAATAAGATGTTTGAAGACCAAATAGGCAAGACTATGGAAGTGTATGTTGACGATATGTTAACGAAGAGCTTAAAGGCCTGCATCCACGTGGTAGACCTGGAAAAGACTTTCGATACCATGGATGTGTATAGAATGAAACTCAACCTTGCGAAGTGTGTCTTAGGGGTAGGAGCCGAGAAATTTCTTAGATTCATTATCAATCAGAGGGGAATAGAGGCGAACCCCAAGAAAATCAAGGCTTTTCTCGACATGAAGACACCAAAGATATCGAGGACATTTAGAGGCTTACTCGATGAGTGGTTGCGCTTAACAGATTTGTTTCAAGAGCAACGGATAAATGTCTTCTGTTCTTTAAAGTGTTTAGAAAGGCCTTCGAGTGGGACAAAGAGTGTGAGGAAGCTTTTGACCAGTTAAAGTCCTACCTCGGATCTCCCTTGCTCTTATCTCGACCCGTAATGGGTGAGAAGTTGTACGTTTATCTAGCATTTTCTAAATCGGCAATAAGTGCAGCCATAGTGCGGGAGGACGTTGGGGGTCCAAAGGCCTGTGTATTTCAATAGTAAGGCCCTTCAAGGGTCTGAAAAAAATTATCCTCGGATGGAAAATTTAGCCTACGCCCTGATACATGCTTCTAGGAAGATGAAGCCTTACTTTCAAGCCCATTCCATGGTCATCCTCACCGACTCCCCACTAAGACAGGTCCTCCATAAGACTGAGAAGTCGGGCAGGTTGATGACATGGGCCATTGAGTTGGGGGAGTATGACCTTACTTATTAGCCTAGGACGGCCATCAAAGGGTAGGCACTGGAAGATTTTGTCACAAAATTCACATGAGAAGAGGCAGAGGTTGAGAATAATCTAGAGACTGCTGAGGGATCGAACAACAACGTCTTCCAAGATTAGGAAGAGGTAGTATATAAGAGAGCCAGAGGTGGAGTAGCTGAGAATGAGGAAGACCGGTACCTCTTCAGGCAGTGAATCATGTTAGAAGGGGGTTTCTCATCAGATAGAGACATTTGGAGCCTCTTTGTCGACGGGTCTTCTCGTAAAAGTGGAAGCGGTACGAGGCTGATACTCTCAGCTTCGGATGGTACCAACATCGAATATGCCCTGAGGTTCAACTTCAAGTCATCAAACAACGAGTCAGAATACGAGGCCATAATGGTAGGCCTCTCCTTGGCAAGGACCCTTGGGATAAGATGACTCCTCCTTCACAGTGACTCAAGATTGGTCATTAACCAAGTGTTGGGGGTTTATGAGGCCAAAGACGAAAGGATGGCCAAATACCTTAAGAGGGTAAAAGTGACATTATAAGACTTCAAAGAGGTAAAAATGAAGAGAATACCTCGATAAAACAACAATCATGTAGACGCATTAGCAAGGCTAACTTCGGCGACGAGGATAGATATCAGAAGGACAGTCCCTATTGAGATCTTGCCCAGAGTAACCATTGAAGAAAGAGAGGTTAGTAACCCTTGCCTAAATTTGAACCTAAGGGACTCATGGATGGATCCCCTTATTAGATATATCAGAGAGGGGGTGCTACCGACGTCAAAGTTAAAGAGAAGGAAATTAAGGTACAGAGCTGCAATGTTCTCAATAGTAGGAGATGTCCTGTATATGAAGGGATTCCTATCACCTATCCTCATATGCGTTCATCCCACAGAAGTTCCCCACGTCCTATAGGAGGTACACGAGTGTTCTTGATCCAGTCACATAGGAGGGAGACCTTTGGCGAAGAGGATTATCATGCAAGGATATTAGTGGTCGACCTTGGCCAAAGATGTTGCAGCCTACGTAAAGAGGTGCGACAAATGTCAGAGATTATCCACTATCCCACACCAACCTCATCAGCCTATGACATGAATCAGTTCCCATTGGCCATTCGCAGTATGGGGAATTAAGTTAGTAGGACCCCTGCCAAGGGCTATAAATAACTACCGATTTTTTATAATCGCCATTAATTACTTCTCCAAGTGGGTAGAGGCTGAACCAATGATCATGATTACAGAGCAGAAGACCTTCCAATTTATTTAGAAAAACATCATATGCAGACATGGCCTCCCAAACACCCTCATCTCGGACAATGGAACCCAGTTCAAGAATTCTTCCTTGGAAAAATACTGTGAAAGAGTCGGGATAAATTAATTTTTCTCTTCTCCTGTATGACCTCAAGTAAACGGTCAAACCGAAGTCACAAACAGAACGATCCTTGATGGGATCAAGAAGAGGTTAGAAGAAGCTAAAGTAAGATGGACTGAAGAAGTTTATGTTATGCCATGGGCCTACAGAACAACGTCTAGGACACTAATGGGGGAGGCCCCATTTATGTTATCACATGGCTCAGAGATCGTCATACCAATAGTGGTAGGACTCCCTACTCATAGGGTTCAGACCTATGACCCTAAGAAAAATGGGGAGGAGAGAAGACTCGACCTAAACTTTATTGAAGAGAGAAGGGAAGACGCAGAAGTTAGGCAGGCAGCTTACCAGCAAAGAACATCAAAATTCTACAATCAAAGGGTAAAATCAAGACCCATAGATGTAGGAGACCTAGTGTTGAAGAAGACATTATAGAAGGCAAACAAGCTTCACCCAAATTGGAATGGACCTTACAAAGTGATTGAGGAAGTTGTACCCGGGACCTACAGGCTAGAAAACCTCGAACGGGAACCTTTCTCCAACCCTTGGAATGCTACTCATAAAAAAAAGTATTACATATGATGTTACCAGGGTTTTCATGTAAATGTATCATCTTATGAAGAGATTATTAATGAGAAGATCAGTTCATGTGTCAATACTTGGTTCATTATGCTCGAATGGTAAAATTTTATGGGGATAACATCTTAGTGATGACCTCAAGCCTTATAACATCATGATTCGGTGATAAGGTCTAAGGTCAGACATCATACTTGGATGACCTCAGACCCTTAACATCATGACTTGGTGATAATGTCTGAGGTCAGACATCATCCTTGGATGACCTCAGATCCCTAACATCATGATTTGGTGAAAAATTTTTATGGGGATAACATCTTAGTTGATGACCTCATACCTTATAACATCATCATTTGGTGACAAGGTCTGAGGTCAGACATCATCCTTGGATGGCCTCAGAACCCTAACACCATGATTTGGTGAAAATTGTTTATGGGGATAACATCTTAGTTGATGACCTCAGACCTTATAACATCATCATTTGGTGATAAGGTCTGAGGTCAGACATCATCCTTTGATGACCTCAGACCCCTAACATAATGATTTGGTGAAAATTATTTATGGGGATAACATCTTAGTTGATGACCTCAGACCTTAAAACATCATCATTTGGTGACAAGGTCTGAGGTCAGACATCATCCTTGGATGACCTCAGACCCCTAATATCATAATTTGGTGAAAATTCTTTATGGGGATAACATCTTAGTTGATGACCTAAGACCTTATAACATAATCATTTGGTGACAAGGTATGAGGTCAGACATCATCCTTGGATGACCTCAGACCCATAACATCATGATTTGGTGAAAATTGTTTATGGGGATAGCATCTTAGTTGATGACCTCAGATCTTATAACATCATCATTTGGTGACAAGGTGTGAGGTTAGACATCATACTTGGATGACCTCAGACCTAAATACACATTGCATGACAAAGAAAATCATTCAAAGAACACTCGACAAATAAGGAAATGAAGCATGTATCAGAAGTTAATATAGACTAAGAGTTATACAAGACACAAGGTAACTGAGTTTACAATCAGAAGTTACATCTTAAAATTAAAATCAAAGAATTACATAAAGCTTCATAAAAAAGGCCTAAGGGCTTGTAGCTACAGTGTTGGCATCCTCGGCCTCATTCCCCGGACCGATGTTGGTCACCTCAGCCCCATCATCTTAGAGGTTGGCGCCTTCAGTCTCAGTAACATCCAAAGGTGCAGTCTCTGCAGGGGCAGCATCTTCCTCTTCAACCTCTTAAAGGACTTGGGGCAAATTGAGGATTGCCAAAACCCAGACCAATGAAGTCAGAGGCTTTCAAGCTCCCTGACTCCTTCTCCTTTGCAGCCTCCCATTTGCCAGTGGCCTTAATACCTCTTTCGAGGTATTCAAAGCCAAAGCTAATGAATTCATCAGAGACTTTGTAATCAGTCAGGATCCCTTCAGAAGCATCCTCAAGGGGTGCCTTCACTGCAGCATGAACTTTCTGCCGGAGAACGTCGTCCTTGGCCTTCAGAGCAATGGGGTGGTCCTTTTTAAGCTTGGAGATCTCATTCTCCAACTCCTTAACCTTCTTATCAGACCCCTCAAAGGCAGACTTCAGATGATCTATCTCTACATTTAGGGAGCTTTGCACCCTCTAGGCCTCTTAGCCTTTCTCAATGAGGGACAACTTCTTCAGAGTCCAGTTGGCAAGATAGTGCATAGCAATGACGCCTTGCAAATCAAGAAATCAAAGGTATAAGTTCAAATTCAAAACAGAGGTTACACTTCGGAATTAAACTAAAATCAAAAGTTATACCTGAATGGACCTGTGAAGGCCAAACTAAACTAGCAGAGGAGTGTCCATAGAGAGACAAAAGCGTTTGTCAGCATCGGTCATAGCAGAGCCGATGGCATCCAACGCGTGCAAACTATGGCCTATTATGCTATCATTAATTTTTAGCTACTCCAGACGGGCAGCCAATGCATCTTCAGAGGATATATAGATGGCCTTTTGGGCCTTACTGTTCCTTTTATCGAGGTGGTTGTAGTTTTTCTCTTTCTTACAACATCGGCCTTGGACGTGCCGACACTTTTCTTTGGTAGAGGAGGAGGGGGCATTTAGACCTGCCTTCTTCACCAGCTTCGTTAGACTTGGGGCAGATATCTCCTAGACTTCATCTGAAATGCCTTCGGGGAGCTCTGCAAATGGAAAGGTCTGAGTTAGAAGATCAGAGAGATAAAAAAGTCAGAGGTTTAACTTGCTAAAATAATAAAATAAGAACTTAAGGAGTTCTGTCAGAGGATTACCCCCAAGCCCAGTCTCAAAGAGATAGTAGGGGGTCATCAGGTGTTCGAACCTGACCAATAGACCATGCTCCCCCTGATCTTGAAGATCATTTTCCTTTTGATGATTATTTTTTCTTAGCCCAGGGTCAGCCCTGGCATCCGTTGACACCTTGCCCCATCTCAGGGGTATCCTCGACTCTATGTTCGAAGAGGGGACACAAGGGCCAAATTCCCATGCCCCTGAGGCAAAGAAATACCTTGGCTTCCAATTATGGTTACTAGTTTGGGTGACCTGCAACATCTTCTTAGTTGACTTTCTAGCTAAGAAATGGTAATAGCTCAGATGATTCCTAGCAGAGGAAGGGATGTAGCACCCGGTGAAGACCTGGATAGGAAGGTCTGAATGGTGGACTGCTTCTCATAGAACTATAGCTCCAATTATCACCCTCGAGGCATTGGGGGATAACTGAGAAGGAGGTAAGTTGATGTAGGAAAGTATTTCCCTAATGATGGGGTGAATGGGCAGACAAAATCCTAACTTGAACATCTGCTCATACAAGAAGATCTTGCCATCTCGGCCGCCGAAAGCCCTCTCTTCCCTCAGAGGTTTCCTGAGTTTTATGCAAGGGCTAATGGAATATAGATGCCTGAAGGAAAAAAGGTCGAGCTCGGTGATAATTCTCTCTATCTCGGTCGCCTCAAAGGTGTCAATATCATCATCATCATCATCATCATCATCATCATCATCGGGTTCAACGTAGGCTTGAGCAGACGATGGGTGACCACTTGGGAACCTCTGAGCGAACTCAGCTCCTGTGACAGCTGACAGGGGAACAATAATGTTAGGTCCTACAACCTCAACATCGGAGGAAGAACATGATGTTATTGAACTCTTATGAGACGAGGCCCGACTAGAAACCTCAGCTTGATCAGGGACCTGATCATGTTGAGTGGAAAAGTCCATAGCCTCTTGAAAAGAGTCCACAGACATAGGGTCTAAGGTAGAAGACTCAAACTCATACATGGGGGTAGTTTTAACTGGGACCTTTGATATTTTAACTAGCTCGACTGGCTCAGGGTATATGACCTTCAGAGGGGGTGGAAAGATAGGTCTGAAACGGAGTGCCTCTGCCCTACGAGCCTCCTCTTGGGCTCTTTTTATCTGCCTAATTTTATCTGAAATCTTCTCCCTAAGAGAGGGGAATTCCTCTAAGAGTTGGTAAAGGGGTATGAGCATATGAGGCAGACCCTACACTTGTGACTCTCCTAAATAAATAGGATTGGAAATTGGATTAAGGATCAAACTATCGACTTTGAACAAAAAACAACCAAGAACAACAAGAACCAGGGCCACCTGAAAACACAACTGATGACCGGAAAACTTAAAGAACTCGTTGAAAAATGCAAAGAAAAAATAAGAAAAAAGAAGGAAAAAATGAAAAATAAGGGATGATGGTTGGTACCTGATGGAATGTGATGATAAGGGAGGACGAGTTGGTAAGGAAATCCACCCAATGTACTTCTAAATGAGCTCTGGTAGAGAGAGAGAAAGAGCAAAAAATTTCAGGCGAGAAAATGAAGAAGTGGGGAAGAAAGAGAAAAGAAATGAGGGTTTAACCATAAACAGCCCCACACGCGTCCCAAGGCCCATCATTGCCTTGAGAGCCCTAAAGACTGCAATCATCACTGGTCAGGCACGCTAGCCACTTCAGCAGCTGACACTTGTCAAAAAGGTATTAACACCTAAGTAAGTCCAACCTCGGGAAAATATACCCTTTAGGCACTTGATCACATAGGTAACTAAGGGCTAGGGGTGATTTATATGCCCAAAATGTACCCCCTCGGCTCAGAGACATCAACCTCGGCCATGGAGATGACCGATATTGGAAGGGCCTTAGATCAACAACCAACGACCTCGTCCTAAGTAAGGTCGGCCATGGTCGACGTTACTAGCTACCTCGGCAACTGAGGTCTCCGTAATCCACTGGGGAGGATATCCATCTGGTCATTCAAGGCTTGCAACCTCGGCTTGGTTCAGGGCGAGGTCTCCATCCCATCATTATAACGAATCTCGGTTGAGGATCAGTCGAGATTCCTGCTACGCCCATTACCTCAGCCCAGGCCGACGTCAGAGCTCAACATGCCTTACCTCAGATCTACCATTGAGCCAAGGTCACCACCTCGTCCTCTTCCAGGCTGAGGTTAGAACCATTCACAAATGGCCGAGCCCTTATCAGCATATGTATTGGTGGGAACACGTGTACACAATCAGTTATAACTGAATCATTCCCCTCACGTGGGGGAATATTGAGGTCATCATTATCTACATGAGATCATCCAGGTGTCATTCTCATAATGGTTCGATCCTTATGAACATGTTCATTGCATGCTTGGGGGGTACATTACACCCCCCAGGCACTATATATAGAGGTCATCCTCTACCTTGTAAGGGGTTCGAAATTGGCAACCCTAGCTGAAACTCTGTCCAAATATACAGTAGAGAGAGAAAGCTTGAGAGATTGTATCCATGGCCATTAGTGCCCTCATACAGTGATATTAATCACACACTTGCACAGTGGATATAGGCCTGATTGGCTGAACCACTTATTTTTTGATGTGCATCCTCTTTTCCTCATCATTATCTCTTATATACTTATATATAGTATACTCATATGATGCCATTGTTATCACTAGTTTGAGCATACAAACACCTTGACTCGTGGTGCTATTTCCAACATCATCATGATGCAAACAGAGAAGATTGTTGCAGAACATTTGATAGGAACATGTCTGCGTAGATCTCATTACAAAGATGGAGAGGGGCCCACCGGGATCTACATGATATGAAAATAAAAAAGAGACTATGGTTAAAAAATGATCCAACGACAGGAAGAATTTCTATCCCCCCCACCTGCTTTCACTTTGACTACTAGTGAGAAGAAGATTGTCTTAGACACATTATTCAACTTGAAGACTCCAACCGGTCATTCTGGTAATTTACGTATGGTAGTAAGCTACTAAGAAAATAACTTAAAACAGTGCAAGTCTCACGACTGGCATGTAATCATCCAATTAATCCCACTATTATTTTGGCATTGCTTCTCTGAACACAAAGATCTCCATCGAGCAATTATGCAAATCAGTTTGTGTTTTATGCTACTTTGTGCAAAAGTGGTAAACAAAAGGCACATTAAAGATGCGAAATCAACATTAGCCGAGGTAATTTGTGTATTAGAGAAATATTTTCCTCCGTCATTCTTCGATATCATTATCCACCTGCTTGTGCATTTTTGCGATGAAGCTTTATTATGTGGTCCCGTGAGGTATCGTTGGATGTATCCTTTTGAGAGCTTGATGAAAACCTTCAAAGATTATGAAAAGAATACACGGTATATTGGAGGGTCGATTGCTGAAGAATACGCAACGGTGGAATCATCGCTATACGCTAGGGAACATATGCTAGAACAAGAGGTAAGGAGGTTTAATCCTCGTGGAGAACAAGTGATAGAGGAACCTGACGAGTTTGAAGACGAATTATCATTTGGGAACCTTAAAGAGGTGAAACCCACAAACCTATAATACGAGCAAGCAACTCGTCATGTCTTTGAATCGCAAGATGAAGTCGAAGATTGGAGAGAGTGAGTATCTACTGAATTCTTCTTCTTTGATTATATGTATATTTTATTTTATGATCCAAACTCTATAATTTTTCGGTAGGAAGTGCGAGAACGAAATTATCCAAAATCAAAAGAGAAATTGGACGACAACTGACTTTAGGGCATGGGAGTCAAAAGAGGTACTTTTCACATCTTATGTTTGTTGTTATTTATTCATGTGTAGTAAAAACATGCCCTAATACAAATTCATTAACAAATCCAGCTTCTATAAAAGGGTGATGTCTCTTCCAGACTTGCATGCCTAGCAAAAGGTCTTAGTTTTCATGTGAAAGAGTTTAAGAAATTTCCCACCAACGGTTTTGATTTCATTTTATATCCATATGAGGAAAATCTTTTAACTTAAAACAATGGAATATCAATTTATGCCTTGACCACCTGTATCGCTAGAAAAAGTGATAAAAATCCAAAGAATACGGTGCTAGCCTATTATGTGATAATTGAACAAATCCTAGAACTTGATTACTTAGATTTCACATAAACCGTATTCTATTATGATTGGGTAAAGGTGGAGGATACAACGAATGTTTGCAAAGTTGATCCCGACTCCAAACTTATTATGGTAGATTTATCAAAGTTGAAGACTAAAGACCGCATAGTTGACGAGCCTTTTATTTGTGCCTTTTAGAACTTAATGAAGGTATTCTACTCGAAGTGCATAAACGATGGCAATTGGTCTATTATTGTGCAGGCACTAAAGGGTATGACGACTGAAGTAGACGTATTAAAGGCTCCAAAAGACTTCCAGTCAGCTCTTGATGACAACCCTAATTTGAAGGATCTTTTAGAGTATTTAGAGGAAGATTGAGTATCAAAATATTAGTTTATCCTCATCAATCTTATTTGTATCCTATTATGATATTGACATTGTATTAGCACTTTACTTTAATGTATGAATGTCATATACTTTTAAGTGTAATGTCCTGCTATTTGTGAAAATGGTAGGTGATTTATCGATTCTTTTGTTTAGAATAAATATGTTTTCATTTATTTATTTCTATCGTTTGACTTTAGAGGGTGAAAACTCGAAACAGCCCCCGAACACCTCGTACGGGACTAATGTCACTCGTAGGAACTGATCGCGCGATCAAGGAACCCCCAGTTTGAGAATATGATGATTATTTGCATATTTCTAGACTTAGACTTAAAAACATGGCGTTAGAGGGCGAAAACCTGAAACAGCCCCCGAACGGCCCCATGTGTGGCACCAACACCTCGCATGGGACCAATGTAACTTGTAGGAACTGACCGCACGATCACGGGACTGCCGGTTTGAGAATACTATGATAATTTACGTATTTCTAGACTTGAGCTTAAAAATATGGCGTTAGAAGGAAAAAACCCGACACAATGTCCGTTAGGATCGTCTTCGTTTACTACACCGGCAATAAGATCGTCTCTTCGTGTATGAAATGAATAGTAGCAACCAAGGGTGTGAAAGCATCCATTAACTAATAGGTATAGGAATTTTCCTTTCATTCAATAAATGTGGTCTGAACATTAGAATCTTAAATGGTGTCATTAAAGCAACTAGTTTGAAGATGTGTTGGTCCTTGTTATCCTAAAAAAGTCACTAGATTTTTTATGCATCAAAAATATATAAATTCTCTTTTTTCAGTATCTTATGGCTCCCATGTGATAAAAAGAATCAGATCTATAGCTGACGTAATTGATGACATTATTATATCAGAGGAGGACTCTCAGGTATGGACCCATGTGATAAAAATTCTCTCTCCAACACTTTCTAAACTGTTATATAACAGTTATATAAACTATTATATATCGGTTTATATAACTATTATATAACAGTTATATAGTTGTCATATAACGGTTCATATAACTGTTATATAACGGTTCATATAGCTATTATATAACGGTTCATATGGCGTTAGTGGGTGAAAACCCAAAACAACCTCCGATAGGCCTCGTGGGAGGCACTAACACCTCCTACGGGATCAATGTAATTCGTAAGAACTGACCGCGCAGCCACGAGACTCCTGGTTTGATAATACGATTTGTAATTTGAATATTTCTAAACTTAGGATTAAAAACATGGCGTTAGAGGTAGAAAACCTAAAATAGCCCCCGAACAGACCCGTGGGTGGTACCAACACCTCCCACGGGACCAATGTAACTCGAAGGAATGACCACGTAGCCACGGGGCTCCCGGTTAGAGAATATGATGATAATTAACATATTTTTAGACTTAGGCTAAAAAAATGACGTTAGTGGGTGAAAAGTCGAAACAGCCCCCGAACGGCCCTGTGAGTGGTAACAACACCTCGCATGGGACCAATGTAACTCGTAGGAACTGATCGCGCAGCCACGGGACTCTCGGTTTGAGAATACGACAGTAATTTTAATATTTCTAGACTTAGGCTTAAAAACATGGCATTAGTGGGTAAAAACCCGAAACAGACCTCGAACGGCCCCTTGGGTGGCACCAACACCTCCCACGGGGCCAATATAACTCATAAGAACTGACCACGCAGCCATGGGACTCCCGGTTTGATAATATAATGATAATTTGCAAATTTCTAGACTTAGGCTAAAAAGCTTGGCGTTAGTGGTTGAAAACCCGAAACGACCCTTGAACAGCCTTGTGGGTGGCACCAACACCTCCCACGGGACCAATGTAACTCGTAGGAACTGACCACACCGCCACGGGACTCCCGATTTGAGAATATGACGATAATTTGCATATTTCTAGACATAGGCAAAACATGGCGTTAGTGGGTGAAAAGCCGAAACAACCCTCAAATGGCCTCGTGAGTGACATCAACACCTCGTACGGGACCAATGTAACTCGTAAGAACTCACCGCGCGATCACGGGACCCCTAGTTTAAGAATATGATGATAATTTGCAAATTTCTGAACTTAGGCTTAAAAACATGGCGTTAATGGGTGAAAACCCGAAACAACCCTTGAACGGTCCCGTGAGTGGCACCAACACCTTCCACAGAAGAAATGTAACTCGTACGGACTGACCGCACAATCACGGGACTCCAGTTTTGAGAATACAATGATAATTTAAAAATATCAGTACTTAGGCAAAACATGGCGTTAGTGGGGAAAACCTGAAACAGCCCTTGAACGACCCCGTGGAAGGCACCAACACCTCCCACGGGACCAATGTAACTCGAAGGAACTGACCACGTAGCCACGGGACACCCGATTTGAGAATACGATGATAATTTTTATATGTTTAGACTTAGGCTAAAAAACATGGCGTTAGTGGATGAAAACTCGAAAAAGCAACTGAACGGCCCCATGGGTAGCACTAACACCTCCCACGAGACGAATGTAACTTGTAGGAACTGACCACACATCCACGGGACTCCCAGTTTGAGAATATGACGATAATTTGCATATTTTTAGACTTAGACTTAAAAATAAGGCGTTAGTGGATGAAAATCTGAAACAGCCCCCGAACGGCCCCGTGGGTAGTACCAACACCTCCCACGGGACTAATATGACTCGTACGAACTGACCACGCAGCCACAGGGCTCCCGGTTTGAGAATACGATGATAATTTTCATATTTCTATACCCGAACGGCCCTCTGAGTGGCACCAGACCTCACACGGGACCAATGTAACTCGTAGAAACTGACCGCGCAGCCACGGGACTCCCGATTTGAGATTATGATGGTAGTTAGAATATTTCTAGACTTAGGCTTCAAAACATGGTGTTAGGGGGTGAAAACCCGAAACATACCCCAAACGACCCCGTGGGTGGCACCAACACCTCCCACGGGACCAATGTAACTCGTAGGAACTGGCCACGCATCCACGGAACTCTCGGTTTGAGAATACGACGATAGTTTGCATATTTCTAAACTTAAACTTTAAAACATGGCGTTAGTGGGTGAAAACCCAAAACAGCCCTTGAACGGCCTCGTGGGTGGCACCAACACCTCCCACAGGACCAATGTAACTCGTAGGAACTGACCACGCAGTTGCGGGACTCCCGATTTGAGAATATGATGATAATTTGCATATTTCTAGACTTACGCAAAACATGGTGTTAGTGAGTGAAAAGCCGAAACAGTCCTCAAACGGCCCCGTGGGTGACACCAACACCTCGCACGGGATAATGTAACTCGTAGGAACTCACCGCGTGATCACGGGACCCGCGGTTTGAAAATACTATGATAATTTGCATCTTTCTATACTTAGGCTTAAAAACATGGCGTTAATGAGTGAAAACCCGAAACAGCCCCCGAAAGACCCCGCGAATGGCACCAACACCTCGCATGGGAGAAATGTACCTCGTAGGGACTGACCGCGCAATCACATGACTTCTATTTTGAGAATACAACAATAATTTAAAAATAGCACTACTTAGGCAAAACATGGCGTTAGTGGGGGAAAACCTGAAACAGCCCTCGAACGGCCCCATGGGAGGCACCAACACCACCCACGGGACCAATATAACTCGTAAGAACTGACTGCGTGATCACGGGACTCTCGGTTTGAGAATATAATGATAATTGAAAAATATTAGGACTTAGGCTTAAAACACATGGCGTTAGAGGGTGAAAACCCAAAACAGCCCCCGAACGGCCCCGTAGGAGGCACCAACACCTCCCACAAGACCAATGTAACTCGTAGGAACTGACCATATAGACACGGGACTCCCGGTTTGAGAATACGACGGTAATTTGAATATTTCTATACTTAGGCTGAAAAACATAACATTAGTGGATGAAAACCAGAAATAGCCACCGAACGGCCCCGTGGGTGGCACCAACACCTCCCACGGGACCAATGTAACTCATAGAAACTAAGCACGTAGCCATGGGACTCCTGGTATGAGAATACGATGATAATTTCATATTACTAGACTTAGGCTTAAAAACATGACGTTAGTGGGTAAAAATCCGAAACAGCCCCCGAACGGCCCTATAAGTGGCACCAACACCTCGCACGGGACCGATGTAACTCGTAGGAACTGACCGGGCGATCACGGGACCCCCGGTTTGAGAATACAACAATAATTTTCATAAATCTAGACTTAGGCAAAACCTGGCATTATTGGGTGAAAAAACAAAACAACCCCGAACGGCCCCGTGAGTGGCACAACACCTCGCACGGGACCAATGTAACTCGTAAAAACTGATTGCGTGATCATGGGACCCCCAGTTTGAGAGTAAGATAATAATTTAAAAATATCAGGACTTAGGCAAAACATGGTGTTAGGGGGGGGAAACCCGAACTGCCCCCTGGGTGGCACCAACACCTCGCACGGGACTAATCTAACTCGTAGGAACTGACAGCGCGATCATGGGACTTCCTGTTTGAGAATATGATGATAATTGAAAAATATCAGGACTTAGGCTTAAAAACATGGCGTTAGTGGGTGAAAACTCAGAACGGCCCCGTGAGAGGCACCAACACCTCCCACGGGATCAATGTAACTCGTAGGAACTGACTGCACAGCCATGGGACTCCTGATTTAAAAATACGATGATAATTTTAATATTTCTAGACTTAGGTTTTAAAACATGGTGTTAGTTGGTGAAAACTCAAAACAACCCCCGAACGGCCCCATGGGTGGAACCAACACCTCCCACGGGACCATTCTAACTCGTAAGAACTGACCACATAGCCACGGGACTCCTGGTTGGAGAATACGATGATAATTTGCATATTTCTAGACTTAGGCTTAAAAACATGACGTTAGTGGGCGAAAAGCCAAAATAGTCCCCGAACGGCCCCATGAGTGTCACCAACACCACGCAAGGGAACAATGTAACTCGTAGGAATTCACCACGCAATCACCGAACCCCCGGTTTCACAATACGACGATAATTTTCATATTTCTAGACTTATGCTTAAAAATATGCCGTTAATGGGTGAAAACACGAAACAGCCCCCGAACGGCCCGTGAGTGGCACCAACGCCTCGCGCGGGACCAATGTAACTCGTAGGAACTGATCGTGCAATCACGAAACTCCCGATTTGAGAATACGACGATAATTTGCATATTTCTTGACATAGGCTTAATAACATGGCGTTAGTGGGAGAAAACCCGAAATAGCCCCCGAACGGCCCGTGAGTGACATCAACACCTCGCACGGGACCAATGTAACTCGTAGGACTGACCGCGCGATCATTGGACCCCCGTTTTGAGAATATGATGATAATTTAAAAATATCAGGACTTAGTCAAAACATGGCGTTAGTTTGGGAAAACCCGAAAAAACCCCTGAACGGCCCCATAGGTGGCACCAACACCTCCCACGAGATTAATGTAACTCGTAGAAACTGATCATGTGGATCACGGGACTCCCGATTTGAGAATATGATGATAATTGAAAAATATCAGGACTTAGGCTTAAAAACATGGCATTAGAGTGTGAAAACCCAAAACAGCCCCCGAACGGCCCCATATGAGGCACCAATACCTCCCACGGGATCAATGTAACTCCTAGAAACTGATCCCACAGCCACGGGACTCCCGGTTTGAGAATACGACAATTATTTTAATATTTCTAGACTTAGTTTTAAAAACATGGCATTACTGGGGGAAACTCAAAACATCCCCCGAACGGCCCCGTGGGTGGCACCAACACCTCTCACGGGACCAATGTCTCTCTTAGGAACTGACCACACAGCCACAGGACTCCCAGTTTGAGAGTATGATAATAATTTGCATATTTCTAGACTTAGGCTTAAAAACATGACGTTAGTGGGTGAAAAGCCGAAATAGCCCCCAGAACAGCCCCATTAGTGGCACCAACACCTCGCACGGGACCAATGTAACTCGTAGGAACTCGCCGCAAGATCACCAAACCCCCGGTTTGAGAATACGATGATAATTTGCATGTTTTTAGACTTAGGCTAAAAAATATGGCGTTAATGGATGAAAACACGAAACAACCCCTGAACGTCCCCGTGAGTGGCACTAACACCTTGCGCGGGACCAATGTAACTCGTAGGAACTGATCGCACAATCACGGGACTCCCGGTTTGAGAATACGACGATAATTTGCATATTTCGAATCTAAGGCTTAAAAATAGGACGTTAGTGGGTGAAACCCGAAACAGCCCCCTGAACGGCCATGTGAGTGGAACCAACACCTCGCACGGGACCAATGTAACTCGTAGGAACTCACCGTGCGATCACCGAACCCTCGGTTAGAGAATACGACGATAATTTGCATATTTATACTTAGGCTGAAAAATATGGCGTTAATGGGTGAAAACACGAAACAACCCCCGAGCAGCCCCGTGAGTGGCACCAACACCTCGCACTGGACCAATGTAACTCATAGGAACAGACCGTGTAATCACGGGACTCCCAATTTGAGAATACGATGATAATTTGCATATTTCTAGACTTAGGCTTAAAAACATGGCGTTAATGGGTGAAAACCCAAAATAGTCCCCAAACGGCCCCGTGAATGGCACCAACACCTTGTACGGGACCAGTGTAACTCGTAGGAACTAACCGCACGATCATGGGACCCCCGGTTTGAGAATACGATGATAATTTAAAAATATCAGGACTTAGGTAAAACATGGCGTTAGTGGATGAAAACCCGAAACAGCCCCCGAACGGCCCGTGGATAGCACCAAAACCTCCCACGGGACCAATGTAACTCGTAGGAACTGACCACGCATCCACGGGACTCCCTATTTGAGAATAGGATGATAATTTGCATATTTCTAGACTTGGGCTTAAAAACATGCCGTTAATGGATGAAAATCTGAAACAGCCCCCGAACGTCCCCGTGGGTGGCACCAACACCTCCCACGGGACCAATGTAACTCATAGGAATAGACCACGTAGCCACGGGGTGCCCGATTTGAGAGTACAATGATAATTTGTATATTTCTAGACTTAGGCTTAAAAACATGATGTTAGTGGTTCAAAACTCGAAACAGCCCCCAAACGGCCCCGTGGGTGGCACCAACACCTCCCACGGGACCAATGTAACTCATAGGAACTGACCACGCTACCACGAGACTCCCGATTTGAGAATACGACGATAATTTTCATATTTATAGACTTAGGCTTAAAAACATGGCGTTAGTGGGTGAAAAGACGAAACAGCCCCTGAATGTCCCCGTGAGTGGCACCAACACCTTGCACGGGACTAATGTAACTCGTAGAAACTCATCGCGCGATCATGGGACCCCCATCTTTAAAATGCAAGGATAATTTGCATATTTCTAGACTTAGGCTTAAAAACGTGGCGTTAGAGGGTGAAAACCCGAAATAGCCCCCGAATGGCCTCATGAGTGGCACCAACACCTCACACGAGACCAATGTAACTTGTTGGAACTGACCGCGTGATCACGGGGCTCCCGATTTGAGAATATAATGAAAATTAAAAAATATTATGACTTAGGCTTAAAAACATGGAGTTAAAGGGTGAAAACCCAAAACAAACCCCGAACGGCCTCGTGGGAGGCACTGACACCTCCCACGGGATCAATGTAACTCGTAGGAATTGACCACGCAGCCATGGGACTCTCGATTTCAGCATACGATGGTAATTTGAATATTTCTAAACTTAGGCTTAAAAACATGACGTTAGTGGGAGAAAACCCGAAATATCCCCTGAACGGACCCGTGGGTGGTACCAACCCCTCCCACGGGACCAATGTAACTCGTAGTAACTGACCACGCAGCCATGGGGCTCTCGATTAGATAATACGATGATAATTTGTACATTTCCAGATTTAGGCTTAAAAACATGACGTTAGTGGGTGAAAAGCCGAAACAACCCCCAAACGGCCCTATGAGTGGCACCAACACCTCGCACAGGACCAATGTAACTCGTAGGAACCGACCGCGTAGCCACGGGACTCTCGGTTTGAGAATACGCCGATAATTAGAATATTTCTAGACTTAGGCTTAAAAATATGGCGTTAGTGAGTGAAAACCTGAAACAGACCCTGAACGGCCCCTCGGGCGGCACCAACACCACCCACGGGACCAATGTAACTCGTAGGAACTGACCACGTAGCCACGGGCCTCCCGGTTTGAGAATACGAAGGTAATTTGCATATTTCTAGACTTAAGCTTAAAAATATGGCGTTAGTGGGTGAAAACCCGAAACGGACCTTGAACGGTCTCGTGGGTGGCACCAACACCTCCCACGAGACTAATGTAACTCGTAGGAACTAACCACGTAGCCACGGGACTCCCGATTCGAGAATACTATGATAATTTGCATATTTCTAGACTTAGGCAAAACCTGGCGTTAGTGGCTGAAAAGTTGAAACAGCCCTCGAACGGCACCGTGAGTGACACCAACACCTCGTACGGGACCAATGCAACTCGTAAGATCTCACCGCGTGATCACGGGACCCCCGATTTGAGAATATGACGATAATTTGCATATATCTAGACATAGGCTTAAAAACATGGCGTTAAAGATTGAAAACCTGAAATAGCCCCTGAACGGCCCCGTGAGTGGAACCAACACCTCCCACGGGACCAATCTAACTCGTAGGAACTGACCACGCAGCCACGGGGCTCCCGATTTGAGAATACGATGATAATTTTTATATTTCTAGACTTAGGGTTAAAAACATGATGTTAGTGGGTGAAAAGTCAAAACAGCCCCCGAACGGTCCTGTGAGTGGAACCAACACTTTGCACGAGACCAATGTAACTCATAGGAACTGACCGCATGGCCACAGAGATCCCGATTTGAGAATACGATGGTAATTTGAATATTTATTTCTAGACTTAGGCTTTAAAATATGGCGTTAATGGGTTAAAACTCGAAACAAACCCCAAACGACCCCGTGGGTGGCACCAACACCTCCCACGTGACCAATGTAACTCGAAGGAACTGACCACGCAGCTGCGGGACTCCCGGTTTGAGAATGCGAAGGTAATTTGCATATTTCTAGACTTAAGCTTAAAAATATGGCGTTAGTGGGTGAAAACCCGAAATGGCCCTTGAACGGCCTCGTGGGTGGCACCAACACCTCCCACGGGACCAATGTAACTCGTAGGAACTGACCACGTGGCCATGGGACTCCCGATTTGAGAATACGATGATAATTTATATATTTCTAGACATAGGCAAAACATGGCGTTAGTGAGTGAAAGGCCGAAACAGCCCTCAAACTACCCCATGAGTGACACTAACACCTCGCACGAGACCAATGTAACTCGTAGGAACCGCGCGATCACGGGACCCCCGATTTGAGAATACAATAATAATTTCCATATTTCTAGACTTAGGCTTAAAAACATGACGTTAATGAGTGAAAACTCGAAACAACCCCCGAACGGCCTCGTGAATGGTACCAACACCTCGCACGGGAGAAATGTAACTCGTAGGGACTGGCCGCGCGATCATGAAACTCCCGTTTTGAGAATATGATGATAATTTAAAATATTAGTACTTAGGCAAAACATGGTATTAGTGGGGAAAAACCTGAAACAGCCCCCGAATGGCCCCATGGGAGGCACCAACACCTCCCACGGGACCAATGTAACTCATAGGAACTGACTGTGCGATCACGGGACTCTCGGTTTGAGAATATAATGGTAATTGAAAAATATCAGGCCTTAGGCTAAAAAAACATGGCTTTAGAGGGTGAAAATCCAAAATAGCCCCCGAACGGCCCCGTGGGAGGCACCAACACCTCCCACAAGACCAATGTAACTCGTAAGAACTGACCACGCAGCCACGGGACTCCTGGTTTGAGAATACGACGGTAATTTGAATATTTCTATACTTAGGCTAAAAAACATGGCGTTAGTGGATGAAAACCTGAGACAGCCCCCGAACGGCCCCGTGGGTAGCACCAACACCTCCCACGGGACTAATGTAACTCATAGGAACTGACCACGCATCCACGGGACTCCCAATTTGAGAATACGACGATAATTTACATATTTCTAGACTTAGTCTTAAAAACATGATGTTAGTGGGTGAAAATCTGAAACAACCCCCGAACGGCCCTATAAGTGGCACCAACACCTTGAATGGGACCAATGCAACTCGTAGGAACTGACAGCGCGATCAACGGACCCCCGATTTGAGAATGCGAAGATAATTTGCATATTTTTAGACTTAGGCAAAACATGGCGTTAGTGGATGAAAATTTGAAATAGCCCCCGAACGGCCCTGTAAGTGACACCAACACCTCGAATGGGACCAATGCAACTCATAGGAACTGACAGCGCGATCAACGGACCCCCGATTTGAGAATACAAAGATAATTTGTATATTTCTAGACTTAGGCAAAACATGGCGTTAGTGGGTGAAAAGCCGAAACAACCCCGAACGGACCCGTGAGTGGCACCAACACCTCGCACGGGACCAATGTAATTCGTAGGAACTGACCGCGCGATCATGGGACCCCCAGTTTGAGAATGCGAGGCAAAACATGGCGTTAGTGGGAAAAAACCTGAAATTGCCCCCAAACGGCCCCGTGGGTGGCACCAACACCTTCCACGGATCTAATGTAAGTCGTACGAACTGATCGCGCGATCACGGGACTCCCGGTTTGATAATGCAACGATAATTGAAAATTAACAGGACGTTATCTTAAAAACATGGAGTTAGAGGGTGAAAACCCATAATAGCCCCCGAACGGCCCCGTAGGAGGCACTTATACCTCCCACTGGATCAATATAACTCGTAGGAACTGAACGCACAGCCACGGGACTCCCGGTTTGAGAATACGATGGTAATTTTAATATTTCTAGACTTAGGTTTAAAAACATGGCGTTAGTGGGTGAAAACTCTAAACAACCACCGAACGGCCCCGTGGGTGGCAACAACTCCTCCCATGGGACTAATGTAACTCGTAGGAACTGACCACACAGCCACGGGACTCCGGTTTGAGAATACGATGATAATTTGCATATTTTTAGACTTAGGCCTAAAAACATGGCGTTAGTGGGTCAAAACCCGAAATAGCCCCCGAATGGCCCCATGGGTGGCACCAACACCTCCCATGGGACCAATGTAACTCGTAGGAAAACAGACCACGCATCCACGGGACTCCCGATTTGAGAATACGACGGTAATTTGAATACTTCTAGACTTAGGCCTAAAAACATGGCGTTAGTGGGTGAAAACCCGAAACAGCCCCCGAACGGCCCCATGGGTGGCACCAACACCTCCCACGGGACCAATGTAACTCGTAGGAACTGACCACGCAGCCACGGGACTCTCGATTTGAGAATACAATGATAATTTCCATATTTCTAGACTTAGGCATAAAAACATTGATATGTGGATAATTTTAACTCATATATGCAATTTTCCAACTTGATTAAATTTTTTCTAAAACTACTTGGTTACTGATATCATTTTTTTTTGTATCCTATCATTTGTAGGATTTTTGCACGTGGAACAAATGAAGGAGGCAATGGTTTACAACATGAAGATTGTTTATATGTTGTGGACATTCAGGATTATGTTTTTTAAGTGTTACAGCCGTGTGGGATTTTATTGTTTAGTTTTATGGTCGTGCGGGCTTTTATAATTTGAATGTTGAATTTTATGGTCGTGCGGGCTTTATAATAAGCAGGTTTTACATTTATAGGGTTTGGAATGTCCAGAAAATTGAGGAAACTCTGCCCAATTTTTTTGGGGTCTGTGAATTATTAAGACGTGTAATATTTTTAAGTTTGTATATATATTAGTTTATTAACAACGTTCTCAACTCATAATTTGTGATTTTTTTTATTGTTTTGCTAATAATAAATATTTGTAACACCCCGTACGCGTCCAACGTTACACGTAGCAACCAACGGTGCACTCACAGGACCCTCAATTTTAGGATTGGACCAAAAAAATACATTTTTTTAAAAATTATAGTTTAATATGGGTCCATGACCATTTTTATTTTTTTCCTTTTTTTTTCATCACGGTGTTTGTCACGGACATTGGCTGCGACCATTTTTGGTCATGGTTGGGGGTCACGAACTTGGGCCGCGACCATTTTTTTCCTTTTTTTTGTCACGGTCACGGTTGTGGGTCGCAGAATTTGGCTGCGACCAATTTGTCACGGTTGTGGGTCACGGACGAGGGCCGCGACCCAAGTCCTTGACCATCTTGGTCATGGACTTGGGCCGCGACCCACGAAATTGCTCACACCCGAAATGTTCACGGCCCAAGTCCGCGACCCACAGTCTTGGTCAGGGATTTTGGCCTTGACCAATCGTCAGTTTTGGTGTAGTGAACCTTGATCAAGAGCGCATCTCCACGCCCTCTGCCACTACATCTTGCAGTGGTGAACTTGTTGTTGTTTCTTCTTCTTTAGTTTAGGCCTACCTCTTGCTGCTACTATGGGGAAGAGAAAATTTCCCAATATCTTGGGTGACATAGCTACTAGTGGATCCTCTAAATAAGTTACCAATGGGGCCAAAAATAAATAAGATGCCGGGAAGAAGCCCCCATCCAATAAGGAGGATGATGAAAAGAATCCCCCATTTAATAAGGGGAATGTTAGGAAGAAGCTTCCTACTGAAGAGGCTGAAGAAAGTCAGCTTAGGAGGTTGAGAATAGGATACCCTTCTAGGCTGGTAGAAGGGCCTTCAGCCAACACCGACCAATAAGAGTTGGTTGATTTATTTATTTATGGTTCACCAGTGGCACGTAGCCCTAGTTTGGCCAAACAATTAATAAAGTTTGGTACTATACCAGATCATAGGGGTGCTGCAGCTTCATTGCCCCGATCAAGGACTTTCAAAAGGGCCTCTCAAAGCCTAGCTCTGGTATTTTTCTTTTCGTTCTTTATCTCTTTATTTGATATTTCTGATATTAACTCACCTGGTTTTCTTTTTTCAGTTTCATGTTGACTTCAACAACATGATGGAGAAGGATGATGCTTTATATTCTTCTTCTCAGGAGGTTGAAGAACCTTTTGATGAGCTTAATAAGTCATTCCTTGATTCCCAACAAGCATTGACCAATTATCAGAATAAGTGGGAGGAAAAATTGAGAGTTGCAAAAGAAGGTTATATGGTTGTTAGGGGCTAGGTTGTTGCTCTGTTAAAAAGACTTAGATGCTAAAAATGCTAAAACTACCAAGTTATAGAAGGATTTGGACGCTGAGACGTCTCTATTTGTTGCTGAGAAAGCCAAAAGAGCTAAGGCTAGGGAGGTTGGCTTCAACAAAGTCCGAGATATAGCCATTGGGGCTGCATCTTTGCAAATTGACTTGTAAAGAAGAAATGCTTAAAGGATGGTTAGTCGGCATCTCTGGTGGAGGTCTACACCCCTCAAGATTTTGAACTTTTTCTCAGACATGATCTAGGGGCTCCCCTAATATGGATGATAAGATGGAAGATGATGGCGGTTCAAGTGAATCCCTATTTGTGTTGGATTCTTCCAATCAAAAGAAGGAGCTCCTCCATCCGACAGCCATCTACCTTTGCCTACTCCTGCTTCTACTTCTGCTGAGCCTACGCCAGTCATGAAGAAGGTGTACATCTATCTGAGCATCTTTTATTTTTATTTTCTTTTGCACTTGTAATTTTTCCTCTCTTGATGTATTGTACTTAAAAACTTATCAATGAAATGAAATTTTCTTTCAATTTTGCTTGTCTTTTGTTTATACTTAATATCCTAGTGTTGATTGGATATTCTTCTTTCTTTTAATAGTTCATGGATAAACTGGAATACGTTTCCTCTACTGACTCCAAGCTACTTTAGAGATGCAACAAACTTTTTAAAGAGGGTCATTTATCTCTGACTGAGGAGGATCTATTAAAGTTTCTTGGGGAAGGTGTGTGTGAACAAACTAAGGAAGGTTATCTTCATCGAAAATGCCTTCTTGATCGGGCAATGGCCAATAATGTTTCCTACTATGAAATTAATGAAGAGATTCAAGAGAAGCATAAGGAGGCCAAGGTACTTTTGCATGATAGCTATCAGAAATATCTCTTTATTTGATATTTCAAATATTAACTCACCTTATTTTCTTTTTAGAGTTTCTTGTTGACTTCAACAACATGATGGAGAAGGATGATGCTTTATGTTCTTCTTCTCAGGAGGTTGAAGAAGCTTTTGATGAGATTAAGAAGTCACTGCTTGATTCCCAACAAGCATTGACCAATGAGCAGAAGAAGTGGGAGATAAAATTAAGAGTTACAGAAGAAGGTTATATGGTTGCTAGGGGCCAGGTAGTTGCTTTGTGGAAAGACTTGGATGCTGAAAATGCCAAAACTACCAAGTTGTAGAAGGATTTGGACGTTGAGAAGGCTCTGTTTGTTGCTGAGAGCGCCAAAAGAGCTAAGGCCAGGGAGGGTGGATTCAACAAAGGCTGGTACAAAGCCATTGGGGATTCTTCTTTACAAATTAACTTTGCAAAGAAAAAATTCTTAAAGGATGGTTGGTCGACAGCTCTGGTGGAGGTCGCCACCCCTTAAGATTCTGGACTTTTTCTCAGACATGATCCAGGGTCTCCCCCTAACATGGATGATGAGATCGAAGATGATGGTGGTTCAAGTGAACCCCTATTGGTGTTGGATTCTGCCGATCAATATCAAGCGCTCCTCCATCCGATAGCCATCCACCTCTGTCTGCTACTACTTCTACTTCTGTTGAGCCTGCGCCAGACATGAACAAGGTGTAGATATATGTTAGCATCTTTTATTTTTACTTTCTTCTGAACTTGTAATTTTTCCTCTCTTGATGTATTATACTTAACAACTTATAAATGAGATGAAATTTTCTTTCAATTTTGCTTGTCTTTTCTTTATACTTTATACCCTAGTGTTGATTGAATATTTTTCTTTCTTTTAATAGTTCATGCATAAATGGGAATAATTTTCCGCCACTGACTCCGAGCTACTCCAGAGTTGCAACGAACCTTTTAAAGAGGGTCATTAATCTCTAACTAAGGAAAATCTATTAAGGTTTCTTAAAGAAGGTGTATATGAGCAAGCCAAGGAAACCTATCTTCATCAAAAATGCCTTCTGGATCGGGTAATGGCCAATAATGTTGCCTACTATGAAATTATTGAAGAGCTTCAAGAGAATTAGGGGTGTTCACGGGTCGGTTCGGGTCGGTTTTGGACCCAAATTTAAACCGAACCGATCGGTTCGGTTTTGGAAAAGGTCAGACCGAAACCGAACCGACTATGAAAAAACCCGTCGGTTTCGGTTCGAGGCGGTTTCGGTTCGAGGCGGTTTCGGTTCGGTTCGGTTTCGGGTCGGTTTTCAACGGTTTCATGATTGGGCCGGGTTTTTTAAGGGCGGTTTTCGGTTTGGGTCGGTTTTTAAGGGTGGGTAATGGTTTTTGGATATAAAATATAAGTTATTTAGTTTTTTTTTTAATACATATATTGGTTTCGGGTCGGTTCGGTTTGAGTCGGTTTTTCACACGGATAAACCGACAACCGAACCGACATGGTCGGTTTTTTATATCCGTAACCCGTAGGCCGAACCGGGCTAAAAAAAAACCGGCGGTTTCGGTTCGGTTCGGGCCGGTTCGGTTCGGTTTTCGGGTCGGGCGGTTTTTTTGAACACCCCTAAAGAGAATCATAAGGAGGCCAAGGTACTTTTACATGATAGCTATGAGAAGAAGTACAAGGCCTTGAGTGAAGGTTGGGGCTTTGAATAGAGGTTGGAGAAATTTGCTTCTCATTTTTTAAGACAAGAATTTCTGCTCAAACGTGAAGTAGATGAAGCCAGAGCCATTGCTAAGGTATTGGAGGAGGAGAACAATAACTTAAGAGATGATCCCAAGTCCTTAAAGTTTTCTTCTACAGCTATTGCTACCACCGACAAAGGTCATTCTTTCTTGGAGGCTGAAAATTCCAGATTAATGGAAGAATTGGAGACTCTAAAAAAGACTAAGTCTGTCTCTTGTTCCCCGGTAATAAATAAACCTAGTGGGGGAACTATAGATGAGTCTAGAACTCAACAAACTCTTGCTAACCAAACTTCCCAATTGAAGGCCAAAAACCAAGCCCTTGTTGAGATGTCCAAGAGCTTCAAACTCAAATAGAGCAACTCGCCACTCAGTCCTGTCAAATGTAAGCAAAGGATGGGGTGTTGAAGAAATTACATCACCAAGTTGAGAGGCTGGCCTTCTAGTTTCACAAGAAACCTAGAGAGATCTGGATAGAAGGGTATAATGAAGCTTCGGGGCATTTTGATCCTAGGTTTAAACAGGCTCAGAATGAAGGCTACAAATGGGGTTAGACCAATTGTCTAACAATGTCGAAGGTATAACAGAATAGTCCTTTTTGGAAATGTCCCACAGCTTCAAACTCAAATCGAGAAACTCGCCACTCAGTCCTCTCAAATGTAAGCTAAGGATGGAGTGTTGAAAGTTAAGAGGCTGGCCTTCTAGTTTCACAAGCAACCTAGAGAGATCTGGATAGAAGGGTATAATGAATCTTTGGGGCATTTTGATGCTAGGTTTAAGCAGGCTTAGAATGAAGGCTACAAATGGGGTTAGAACAATTGTCAAAGAATGTTAATGGTATAATAGAATAGTCCTTTTCTTGAAATGGTATGATCCTGGGTTATTTGATCTTGAAGATACTCCATTTAGACTGGATATTAATTGGATTCCTACCAACACTATTCCCCAAGCCCTGATTTCTAAATATCTAGGAGACTATAAGATGCATGATGAATTGAAAATCATCAGACCTCCTCATCTATTAGATCGGCCAAGCAACAATAATAGGAGAATGCCTCAAGACCATAATTTTATTAATTCTCCTTATACTTTAGATGATCCTCCTACTGGTGTGGATCCAATTTCCAAAGCTGAGGGGAAGTGTCCTTTAGAATAATGTCTTGTATTTCTTTTGTAAACACAACTATGTAATCATTATTCAAATGAATGACAAAGCATTTGATTAGTTTATCTTGTTAATATTTTAATGTGTTTGTTTGTTGGTTGTGAATTATTTCTTCTTTTTCATTAGTTATATTGACACACTTAGATTAAAATCTAAATTTAGTATCAATTAACAATGAGTACATAGGTTCTACTAACATACTTAAATTCAAATATAAATTTGGAGCTAGTTACCATGTGTCTCCAAAGGTTTCACTAACACACCTAAGTGCTTAGGTTTTCTGTATTAGGTACCAGTGGTGTGACCAGGCATAGGTGGAATATATGCCTACATTCCTCTTAAGGATACTTCACAACGTTGTTCCTGCACTTTGCCCAGTAGGATAAAGATCTTGTTTTATCATTATATTTTTTGATCGTCTTGAGGTCGTAACTTGTTTGGCGAGCAACTTATTATTTATGCCGATCAAGTTTGCGAGCAACTTATTACTTATGCCGACAATCATTTTGAATTTTTTCTGGAAACTTCAATTTTTAATCTTATTCAAGATCAAGTATATAGTATATAGGTAGTGCATAGCACTAGGTATCCCAAAAATTTAGAAAAATCGAAATTTGAGGAAAGATAATTTTAATGATATTAGAAATTGATATTGAACTGAGAACACTTAATTACACTACTGGTAATATTTTTTGAAATGCTTAGCGAGCCATGGATTCTTGAATTATATCCCCCTCCAAAGTCTCAATCATGTAAGTTCCAGGTCGGATGACTGCAGAAATATGATAAGGACCATGACAGTTGGCCTCAAGGTTATTATTTTTCCAAAGCACCTTCTTAGCCACATAATCTCCCTCCTTCAAATTGGTCGGCTTCATCCTTTTATTATAAAGCTGAGTTGTTCACTGCTAGTAAGATGCATTTCTCATAGTATCTTCTTCTCGCACATTTTCTAGCATATATAAATCTAACCTTCACGATAGATCACTTACGAGAGAGTTAAAATTCAAAACTCTATGGGGGGAAAACCCAACTCAGCAGGTATGACTGCTTCAGTCCCAAATGCTAACATGTGTAGGGATTCTCCAGTTGCAATACTCGGGGTGGTTCGTTACACCCATAAAACTGAGTGTAGAACATTGATCCAGTTTCCCTTTGCATCATCCAGCCTTTTATTTAACCTATTCAACAGATATCTATTTGTAACTTCAGCTTTCCCATTACTCTGAGGGTGTCCTGGAGTAGAATGTAATTTTTGGCTGTTGGATTGAGCATAATAAGATGTGAAGTCTTCTTTGTCAAACTTCATTCCTTGTTCGGTGATGAAGGCATAAGGCAGCCCATACCTACAAATGATGTTCTTACAAATGAATTGGTAAACCTTCTCACAAGTCATGTTTATCAATGGTTCTTCTTCAACCCACTTTATAAAGTAATCCACTGCAACAACCAAGTTGTAGGAGGGTAGTGAGACTAGGGTCTATGAATAACTGGAAAGGGTGAGGCGTGACCCACTCCAATGGACGCTGTCTGCAAGGTTCTCAAGAACTTTTGGATCATCTTCTGATGAGACCTTCTCCTTTTAGTAAAAATGGAGCTCAAGTTGGAACTCCCTCCCTGGAAGAAGATGAACTTACACAACAATAATAGTAATTTTCTCAAGAGGACCTTCTGAGAGTGATGTCTGTCAGTGGGGGGTGAAAGAACAAGGCAGTCAGCACTAGAGAGAGAGAGCAGGGAGAGAATACTAGAGAGGTTCTGGTGTGATTTTGACAGAGTGACTTTTCTATTGAGTTTTTCTCTCTTTTATGACCTTGCCCAGGGGTCCTATTTATACTTGGGCACTAAGGCTGGGTCGGCACTTTTGGCGCCAAAACTTAGAGGGTTGGTGAGGGACAAAGTCTGCAGTGTACTATTTTTCCCTACCTGCAGGCAGCTCTGCCTGTCCCCTCTGGAAGATGCCCCCTGGTGCCAACCAAAGTTCAAAAGCAAATATGTCTTCTAATGGAGACAAAATATGTGATTTTCTAAATATCTTTTGAAACGGTAACTTTTGGTATAAACTTTGTAAACTTGAGGGGGGGGTATCGAGGACCACCTCCTCTAAAATCTTTGTAAGATTGATGGGGGTCTTGAGGACCCTCTCCTTTAAAATCTTTTTATAAACAGTTCTTTTCTTGTGAGCAGCCAGCCCTTTGGCTGCTCACTTCACTTGTGACCAAGTGTGAAGTGTGTGTTGTCTTGAGTGACTTATGGGTCTTCCTACTAGTATTCTCTCAATCCTATAGTGCTAAGTGGTTAAGCTTGCTCAACATACCTTATCCCTCAATCGCCAAGCCAAAACTCCCAGGAGGTCCCAACTAGCCTGTTCGAGCCCTACTTGCTCAACTAGGCAACCTGTACAATAAAGTAAAGTGTTAATACTGTTATTTCTTTTAAATAATGAAGTTTCATGATGAGGAGTTTCTCGTGGTAGCTACTCCCTCATCCTGGCCGCCCTGGGTGGGTTCCTTCTCGATATAAGCTTCTGTCGGAACCCTTGTAGTGGCGCTTCTCAGCTAACATTTCTGCAGTGACCCTTACAGTGGTGGTGACCCTTGTAGTGGCACTTCTCAATCTTGGACTTCTGCGATGACCCTTGTGAGGCACCACTCGAATGTCATTACTGCAGTGACCCTTGCAGTGGCGGCGACCCTTGCAGTGGCACTTCTCAATCTTGGACTTCTGTGGTAAGCCTTGCGAGGAACCTCTCGAATGTCATTGCTGCAGTGACCCTTGCAGTGGCACTTCTAAATCTTGGACTTCTGCGGTGACCCTTACGAGGCACCTCTCGAATGCCATTACTGTAGTGACCCTTGCAGTGGCGCTGACCCTTGCAGTGGCACTTCTCAATCTTGGACTTCTGCGGTGACCCTTGCAAGGCACCTCTCGAATGTCATTGCTGCAGTGACCCTTGCAGTGGCGCTGACCCTTGCAATGGCACTTCTCAATCTTGGACTTCTACGGTGACCCTTGTGAGACACATCTCGAATGTCATTGCTGCAGTGACCCTTGAAGTGGCACTTCTCAATCTTGGACTTCTGCGGTGACCCTTGTGAGGCACCTCTTGAATGCCATTGCTACAGTGACCCTTGCAGTGGCACTTCTCAATCTTGGACTTCTGCGGTGACCCTTGAGAGACACCTCTCGAATGTTATTGCTGCAGTGACCCTTGCAGTGGCACTGACCCTTGCAGTGGCACTTCTCAATCTTGAACTTCTGCGATGAC
Source organism: Sambucus nigra (assembly GCA_949130495.1). NCBI lineage: Eukaryota > Viridiplantae > Streptophyta > Magnoliopsida > Dipsacales > Adoxaceae > Sambucus > Sambucus nigra. Next base: position 155,356,928 of record OX422212.1, read on the forward strand.
CCTTGCGAGACACCTCTCGAAGGTCATTGATGTAGTGACCCTTGCAGTGGCGCTGACCCTTGAAGTGGCACTTCTCAATCTTGGATTTATGCGGTGACCCTTGCGAGGAACCTCTCGAATGTCATTGCTGCAGTGACCCTTGCAGTGGCGTTGACCCTTGCAGTGTCACTTCTCAATCTTGGATTTATGCGGTGACCCTTGCGAGGCACCTCTCGAATGTCATTGCTGCAGTGACCCTTGCAGTGGCGTTGACCCTTGCAGTGGCACTTCTCAATCTTGGACTTCTACGGTGACCCTTGCGAGGCACCTCTCGTATGTCATTGCTGCATTGACCCTTGTAGTGGCGCTGCCCCTTGCAGTGGCACTTCTCAATCTTGGACTTCTGCGGTGACCCTCGCGGGGCGCCTCTCGAATGTCATTGCTGCAGTGACCCTTGCAGTGGCGTTGACCCTTACAGTGGCACTTCTCAATCTTGGACTTCTTGCAGTGACCCTCGTGGGGCGCCTCTCGAATGTCATTGCTGCAGTGACCCTTGCAGTGGCGCTGACCCTTGCAGTGGCACTTCTCAATCTTGGACTTATGCGGTGACCCTCACGGGGCGCCTCTCGAATGTCATTAATAAAAAAAAGCATTTTATTTTATTTACTTTTTTATTGGTAGACACCCTTCTACATTAGCCCCTCATGCAAAGTCTTTTGTGTTGGGTAGACCAAAATGCTTTGTACGCTATAAATTCAGTTTTTTGGGGGGGACCCTAGGGTTTCTTCATCATTCCCCTTAGGGTCAGTAAATGTTATGTCACTTCATCCCATGTTTTGTAAATGAGTCCACTTATAGTGGACCTCCTAATCTCGTTATAAAATTAGGCGGAGGGGTTACTCGTAGTGAGCCCCTCGCCCTCGGCCTTCTTCTGTGGCCTTCCATCTTGGGCGGAGGGGTTACTCGTGATGAGCCCCTCACCCTCGGCCTTCTTCTGTGGCCTTTCATCTTGGGAGGAGGGGTTACTCGCGGTGGGCTCCTCGCCCTTGGCATTTTTTTGTGGCCTTCTATCTTGGGCGGAGGGGTTACACGCGGTGAGCCCCTCGCCCTTGGCCTTCTTTTGTGGCCTTTCATCTTGGGTGGAAGGGTTACTCACGGTGGGCCCCTCGCCCTTTCCCTTCTTCTATGGCCTTCTATCTTGGGCAGAGGGGTTACTCGCGGTGAGCCCCTCGCCCTTGGCCTTCTTCTGTGGCCTTCCATCTTGGGCAGAGGGGTTACTCGCGATGATCCCCTCGCCATTGGCCTTCTTCTGTGGCCTTCTATCTTGGGCGGAGAGGTTACTCGCGATAATCCCCTCGCCCTTGGCCTTCTATCTTGGGCGTAGAGGTTACTCGCGGTGAGCCCCTCTCCCTTGGCCTTCTATCTTGGGCAAAGGGGTTAGTCGCGGTGAGCCCCTCTCCCTTGGCCTTCTTCTATGGCGTTCCATCTTGGGCGAAGGGGTTACTTCTGATGATCCCCTCACCCTTGGCCTTCTTCTGTGGCCTTCTATCTTGGGCGGACAGGTTACTCGCGGTGAGCCCCTCACCATTGACCTTCTTCTATGGCATTTTATCTTGGGCGGAGGGGTTACTCGCGGTGAGCCCCTCTCCCTTGGCCTTCTTTTGGACTTTCATCTTGGGCGGAGGGGTTACTCGCGGCGGTCCCTCCCCTTTGACCTTCTTCTGTGGCCTTTCACCTTGGGCGGAGGGGTTACTGGCAGTGGGCCCCTCGCCCTTGGCCAAAAGATATTTTGGGCGGAGGGCTTACTCGTAGTGAGTCCCTCGCCCTTGGCCTTCTTCTGTGGCCTTTCCTTTTTGGGCGGAGGGGTTGCTCGCAATGATCCCCTCGCCCTTGGCCTTTTTTCGTGGCCTTTTATTTTGGGCGGAAGGGTTACTCGCGGTGAGTCCCTCGCCCTTGGCCTTCTTATGTGTCCTTTCCTTTTTTAGGCGGAGGCGTTGCTCGCGATGATCCCCTCGCCCTTGGCCTTTTTTGCGGCCTTTCATTTTGGGCGGGGGGGTTACTCGCGATGAGTCCCTCGCCCTTGGCCTTCTTCTGTGGCCTTTCCTTTTTGGGCGGAGGGGTTGCTCACGATGATCCCCTCGCCCTTGTCCTTTTTTTGTGGCCTTTCATTTTGGGCGGAGGGGTTACTCGCGATGAGCCCCTCGCCCTTGGCCTTCTTCTGTGGCCTTCCATCTTGGGCTGAGGGATTACTCGTTGTGATCCCATCGCCCTTGGCCTTCTTCTGGGGCCTTTCATCTTGGGCGAAGGGGTTGCTCGCGGTGAGTCCCTCGCCCTTAGCTTTTTTTCTGTCAAACTTGTAATCTTGGGCAGGTGGAGTCACTCTAAGTGGGTCCCCACCCTCCAAGCTTATTTTATTATTTGTTCACTTGCTTGAGAACTTCTCAATATTAGTCCCCTCGTGCAGAAGTGTCTTGTAATGTTGAGAGACTTATGCACGAAATTATCGTACCCTTTATTTATACTTGGCAGTTGCTCAAGACTATGAGTGCTCTGGTGCCCTTAGAGCTTTAGGTGCTAAACTGTCTCACCTTACATTTATACTTGATACTTGCTCAAGACTGTGAGCGCTCCGGTGCTCTTGGAGCCTTAGGTTCTCAACTGGCACACTTTATATTTATACTTGACGTTTGCTCAAGACTGTGAGCGCTCCGGTGCCCTCGGAGCCTTAGGTGCTCAACTGGCGCACCTTACATTTATACTTGGCACTTACTCAAGACTGTGAGCGCTCCGATGCCCTTGAAGCCTTAGGTGCTCAACTGGTGCACCTTATATTTATACTTGATACTTGCTCAAGACTGTGAGCACTTCGGCGCTCTTGGAGCCTTAGGTGCTCAACTGGCGCACCTTATATTTATACTTGACGTTTGCTCAAGACTGTGAGCGCTCTGGTGCCCTTGGAGCCTTAGGTGCTCAACTGGCGCACCTTACATTTATACTTGGCACTTACTAAAGACTGTGAGTGCTCTGATGCCCTTGGATCCTTAGGTGCTCAATTGGCGCACCATATATTTATACTTAGCACTTGCTCAAGACTGTAAGCGCTCCGGTGCCCTTGGAGCCTTAGGTGCTAAACTGTCTCACATATACTTATACTTGGCAATTTCTTAATGTTATGAGCGCTCTGATGCCCTTGGAGCCTTAGGTACTAAACTGTCGTACCTTATATTTATATGTATATTTGGCACTTTCTCAATATTGTGAGCGCTCCGGTGCCCTTGGAGCCTAAGGTGTTCATCCAGAGCACCTTATGTTTATATTTGTCCATTGCTCAAAACTGTGAGCGCTCCGGTACCCTTAGAGTCTTAGGTACTAAACTTTCGTACCTTATATTTATACTTGGCAGTTGCTCAAGACTGTGAGCGCTCCAGTTCCCTTGGAGCCTTAGGTGCTAAATTGTCGCACCTTATATTTATACTTGACACTTGGTCAAGACTGTGAGCGCTCCAGTGCCCTTGGAGCCTTAGGTTCTCAATTGGTTCACCTTATATTTATACTTGGCCTTTGCTCAAGACTGTGAGTGATCCGTCTCCCTTGGAGCTTTAGGTACTAAACTGTTGTACCTTATATGTATAATTGCACCTGCTCAATACTTTGAGTTTCTCTTTTTTATGTGAGAACCTCAAGATTGAACTTCCCGCTTCTAACTGTGGGGTATTTGCATACGAGATGAGCAAGTTAAAATTTTTAAGCTTCCCCTCTAACTATGGGGTACTTGCATATAACTGAGCAAGTTAAAATTTGGAAGCGGCCCCTCTAGCTACGGGTTACTTCTTGCATATAACTAAGCAAGTTAAAAAAAAATTGAAGCTACCCCTATAACTGCGGGTACTTGCATATAGCTGAGCAAGTTTAAAATTTTGAAGTTGCCCCTTTAACTGAGAATTACTTGCATATAACTGAGCAAGTTGAAATTTGGATGCGGCCCCTCTAGCTGCGGGGTACTTCTTGCATATAACTAAGCAAGTTAAAAAAATTTGAAGCTGCCCCTCTAACTGCAGGGTACTTGCATATAGCTGAGCAAGTTTAAAATTTTAGAATAAGCCCCTCTAGTTGTGGGTACTTACATATAACTGAGCAAGTTAAAATTTGGATGCTACCCCTCTAACTGGGAGGTACTTGCATATAGTTGAGCAATATATTTTTTTAGCGCAACCCCGTGTGACTGTGCGGTACTTTTTAGTGCAACCCCGTGTGACTTTGGGGTATTTTGTTATGCATATTCATTTCTTGGGAAGTAACTAAGAGATGGGGTTGGCCCTTCTCCTTCCCACCAACTTTGCATAAAATTTCACATATATTATAAGTAAAGAAATAATTATTTCTTTATACTAAAAATTTCCCTTGGTCTGAAGGGTCCTTGTTCCAAACTTTTCTTAGGAACCTTTTTTGTCTTATAAAAAAAATAACGAGTTTAGAGGGGGGGTACACCCACTTCTCCCTATTTTTGAAAACTGGTCAATTACAATTTTTTTGGAGAACAGAGGTTAAGACTTGTTCTCTAGGCTATAAATCTGTATGGAATAATAATAAAAAAATGTTGTGAATTTTTTTATTATTATTACTAGGAGGATAACCTCCTGCTGGTCTTGTCGGGTCTGTAGGGACTTTACTCACTATACTTTTACTTTTGGGTTGGATATATCCCCAAGTATAATGAGGAAAGTTCCTTATATCATGGGCCCTCTTCTAATCTAGTATAGGTTCTACCCTTCTTATAAGAAAAAAACACATAAATCTGGTGTACCCACCGCACATTATAGGTAAATGAGTCATGCATCAAGTGCCAACAAAAATAATGAGTATTACTTTTCTTCATTGCAGTCAGAGTTTATATTTCTTACAATAAGTGTACTCATAAAACTTATAGCAATAAGTGTACTCATAAAACAAGAGCAGGATATTCAAACTTTTTTTTAAGAAAATGAAACTTGGAGGAGTTAGGCATAGTACCTTCTCAGTCATAGTGGTGAGGATGTCTGTTGACGACAAATTGAATTTTGGGGCGAGGACTTGTACGGGTCCCTCTTCACTGCCTGTAATGGCGGGGGTTCCTTTGCGTGAAAGTCCCCTTCTTGGAATTGAATTTATTGTGGGTTCCTCGTACCCACAGGTTATTGAGGAGGGCTCCTCGCTTCCGGGTTCCTCACTTGTCACTGTGAATGAGGGGGTTGTTTGCTGATGAGGGTTCTTCTCTTAGAGTCCCCAAGCCCCTTCTTCACTCGGTTACTCGTTGGAACATAGAGCTACTGGTAGTTCCTCATGCGAGGTGCCACCCATGGGGTTTCATCACCTGGAGATTATGCCCGTGGGTTCCTCATCTTAGGAGGGTAGTGAGATTGGGGTCTATTTGAATCTTCCTCGGGTGGTTGGAAATGGACTGACTAAGTATATTCCCAATATAGAAAATGGACAAGGTGAAGTGATTGGGGTGAGAGCGGCATGTGGAGTCTTGCCAATGTTGGAATACCTTTGGCACTTGTCATAGTTTTTAGCAAAAGCTTAAATCTGCTTGCATAGTTGCCTAGTAGTATCCTTACGCATTTATTTGCTGCAGAAGTGGCCTTCCTGCTATGCAAGCTCCATAAGATCCTTTATGTACTTCTTAAATTAGGTCGTGAACCTCTGATGGATGAACGCATCATTGTAAATTGACTGTCAATCCTCTTTTATACAACACTCCTTTATCTAGCACATATCTGGAAGCTTTATACTTCAAATTTTTTGCTTCAACCATATCTTCTGGCAAGGCTCCTTCTTTAATATATTCTCTGATGGGATCCATCCAATATGGCCCCATATCTACAGAAATAAAATTTATCATCAAATCTTCATATATACTTCTAATGGCTAAAATCTCATTTGGAATAGTTTATTAGAGTTCAACTCTGGTAGCTGAACCTATCCAAGCAAGATCATCTTCTCGGGTAGTTTCCAATCTTGGAATTCTATTCATCCCAACAACTAGTAATTTTGCTATTACCTTCATTGCTTCGGATAAGTATCTGAAGAGTATCTGCTCGGTCAGTTTCCACTCTTGGAATTATATTTATACCAATAATTAGTAAGTTTGTTATTACCTTCATTGCTTTGGATAAGTACCTGACTGTCAATTTGCCTTTAGCTCCATACAAGCTCAAAATTTGATTTACTACTAACTGGGAATCACTATGTGCCACAACTTTCTCGGCATTCAGTGATTGGGTTAGACTTAAGACCATAATAAGATCTTCATATTCTTCCTCGTTATTTGAGGCTTGGAATTAAAACTCCAAGGCATATTCAATATCAATATTATCAGGGGTGTTAAGTATGATACCTACTCCACTACTCGTTGCACAAGATGAACCATAAACGTACAAGTTCCATATTGGGAAATCATCAGTAAATGATTGGTTTGTCAAAATTTCATAGTGGAATGTTTTTCTCCCTACTTCCTCACACTTCTTTGACATATCCTTTATTCTTTAAGAAGAATCTAGTGGGTCGTCAACGACCTCTCCTGATAAAAGTTCCTCGGTAGCTTGATTGTTAATAACTTTATTTTCTTCGGATCCTTACTCGGACTGCTGGTTTTGTTGCTCAGGTACCTTAGGGTAAGTGAATTCAATTATCGAATCTGCTACTTCTTAGACTTTTAAAGAAGACCTTGGTTCATAGATAATGTAATACTCCCACAATTCCACTGGCAAGTACATTAATCTGTCAGATTTCTCTAGCTGTGTAAAGGTTGCCTTAGTGGCATATCAGTGTATACTACTATCATATGGGATTACAAATAGGGATTCATGCGTCTAGATGCTTCAATCAATGCCACTACCAACTTTTCTAGGCGAGGGTACCTAATTTATGTTCCTCGAATAACTTTACTAGTGTAGTAAACAGGCTTTTGAACTCCATAATCCTCTCTGATCAAGGCAGAGCTCACAGCTGATTCATAAACAAATAAGTACAAGTATAGTTTTCCCCCCATAATTGGTCGGGAAAATAGTAGAGGTGACCCCAAATACTTCTTCAACTCTAGAAATGCTTTCTCGTATTCGTCATTCCAATTAAAACTCTTTCTGAGTACTTTGAAAAATGGTAGTCACCTATTTGTAGCTCGAGATACAAACCTATTCAGAGCTGCAACTCGCCCAATTATCCTTTACACATCCTTTTTGCAAGTTGGAGATTGCATCTCAAGTAATGCATTGATCTTGTCTGGGTTTGCTTTAATTCCCCTCTGATTTACTATATAACCAAGGAACATTCCTTCATGTACTCCAAAGATGAACTTGGTCGGGTTTAATCTCATCTTGTGCTTTTAAAGTTGATCAAAAGTCTGGTTGAGGTTGGTAATATGGTCAGACGCTTTTTTGCTCTTTGTAAGCATATCATCCACATATACATCCATGTTTTTGCCTATTTTCTCCTTGAAGACCTTATTCGCCAATTTTTTATATGTAGCACCTGCATTTTAAAACCAAAAGGCATAACATTATAATAATAAGTTCATCAGGGAGTGATGAAAGAAGTGTTTTCCCTATCTTTAGGCTTCATTTTGATCTGATTATAACCATAATAAGCATCCATAAAACTAAACAACTCATGTACTAAGGTAGCATCCATAAGGTGATCTATTCTGGGCAAATTGGGCATACTTTGTTAAGATATATGAAGTCTATGAACATCCTCCACTTGTTATTTTACTTCTTGACCATAACTATATTGGCCAACCAATATAGATATTTCACCTCATCAATGAAGGCTCCTTTGTGAAGATTTTCAGCTCCCTCTTATATTACTTGGTTTTTATTGGGGATGAACACTCTTTTCCTTTGCTTGAATGTCTTAATTTATTTATTAACATTGATCTCATGGAAAAGTAAGTTAGGATCAGTCCCTGTCATATCTTCATGACTCTAAGCGAACATATGTTCTCTCGGTCTAAGGAATCTCACTAGTTCCTATTTAAGAACAGGATCCAGCATTGTTCTAACTTGAGTTTTGCACTCTGATTTATCATCATCTAACACAATGTTTTATGTTGTCTCTATAATCTGACCTTTTACCAGCTCTGTCTCCTCCCTTGGATGTAAGGTTTCAACCTCAGATTCTTCATTAGGTTCAGAGGTATCCACTTGGTAAGTAGTGGTTTTCCTTTTCATTTCTTCCAGTTCTTCCTGCTCGGCAGATGAGTAGTAGCATTCATGAGCTACTTTCTGATCACCCTTTATAACTCTTATGCCAAAGTTGGTTGGTAATTTCAAGCATTGATGAACAGTAGATGGCACTGCCTCAAACATCTTCACTCTAACTCTTCCCATAATTACATTGAACGCATAATGGATATTTTTTATCCATTATAAATTTTTATCCAATCAATACTTACATCTTGATGGTTCCCAAAAGGAAAACTCTCTCACCTGCAAAACCTATTAGTGGTCGATGGTAGGGCTCTAACTGGCTAAGCTTAAAATTCAAGCTGTTAAAATAAGGATAGAACATGATATCTACCGAACCACCATTATCTACTAACACTCTAGAGACAACGGTATCCTCCTTCCTGATTTTAATTAGAAGAGGATCGTCATGGAGGTATAATAACCTATTACCAGTTTGTCTTTATTAACTTTGTTTGGTCTATCTTCCTCGGAAAAATTAATCCTCTCTATATACGAGTAAGCTTGAATCTCGTTGAGGTAATATTTTCTCTCTACTGTATGATCTCCCCCTCCTTCATCTCCACCGGTAAACATTTGGCAATCAAAAGAACCAAAAATGAGTGTGAATACCTCGCACTATGGTTGTTGGGGATTTTTAGGCAAGTTGGGATCATCATCCTAATCATCTTCATGATCCCTCTTCTTATCCTCTCTAGGTTGGTAGGGGGATTTTGATCTATGTCGAGCTCCCTCATTATTATTATGGCCATCCCCGGATATATCCCCTCGCAGTAGGAGAGGATCCCTCTAGGTCCCGTTTGTCCCACTCGGGAGCGGTTTGGCCGGTGTCGATGAATGAGGTGAAAAGTGTAGAGAGATAGAGTCGCTAGTCTATTTTACTCAAAACAGACAAAAGAAAAGGGAGCCATCCTGAAGGACAGCATCCAAAGACATACTGATACATACGAAACCAAAATGATTCGAAAAGGGTCCGGAGGCTAAGTTACTAAACGGGAAGGTGTTAGGCAACCATTCTTCCCTTACAGTCTCTCATGGGTTGTTGATATTTTCCTTTATTTTCTCGTGATATGTGTACATGTGTATACATAGTGGAGATAGGAGTCATCGACTTGTATTATGGAAGAGATAAAGTGAATCATCCATAGGAATGTTCCTAAAAGTAATATTAGAAAATAGGATTTATGCGATTATCCTAGCGTCGATCATTATAAGGGAATGATAACGCACGTGGAATAATACGCCATTAAGAACACACACACACACACACACACACACACACACACACACACACATATATATATATATATATATATATATATATATATATATATATATATATATATATATATCTGTGTGTGTGTGTGTGTGTATGTGTGTGTAAATACATAGAATTTAAGAGAGTTAAGTTTAAAGAATATAGAAAAATAGGAAAAAAGTAAAAAAAGGACTCGAGTCTCAGGTTTTACCCTGAGACGCCTACGTAGCCTATAGAGGCATCAAAATCCACGTAGTTTGTCTGCAAAATGAGTGGTGGGATTTATCCCATAAATCCAATCGGGGACTTTTCTTATATGGGTGCGTGTGAAAAAAGTATTTTAGTTGTGAGAAAAGTGTGAGAATTCCCGTTTGGAATTTATGAGAAAATCCTCTTTTTCTTATTTTTTGGGGGTTTTATTTATATGAAAATAAGAGATGTGAAATAATACTAGCTAAAAATTATATTAGGATATATGAGATAAGAGAGTAAAAATACTAAGTAACAAAACAAACTAATGAGAATTTAAGGAGAGAGTTGAGAAAATTAGACCTTCTTAAAGATCTTGAGCTTGATCTTGGGTGTTGGAGAGCAGCCCTTGCACTTGGATGATGATGGAGAGTACGTAATTCATCAAGTTTGATGAAAAAAGTGATGAAAGGTGAAGGTCAAAAAGGGATTTGGATGTGGAAATCACGCTGACTTCGAGAGGGGTTTTCTGAGGTTGCTGAGAGTGATGGATCATTGTTTTTTCTCCCTCCTGAATGAGGTTAGGCCCTCCTTTTTATAGGCCCAGGGCATTGTCGATCATCATATCCCAGACCCTGCAAATTGGTAGGTGTGTTTAGGCACACTGCCGATAGGCAAGGCTTGGAACCTGCCGTTTGGCAATGTCTTTCAGGTTCCTTCAAAAAATCAGTTGTAGAGCGTGAACCGTTGATCCGAATCATACACGGGGTGAACCATTGGAAAGGTATTTCAGAGACCTATAAAAGTCCTTTGGACTACTCACGGGTTCAGGAGTTGACTTTGGGTCAAATATGGCTCGTAAGTGTTTGTCGATTCTTTGAACGAGGAAACTTCGGACTCAAATGGATCGTTCATCCCTGTGGTAAGTCAGAATTGTGCACGGGGCAAACTGTTAGAAAGGTTAGGAGATGTACTTCGACAAACTAAAGAGTTTGACCTGGTTCGGGGAGTTGATTTTGGTCAACTGGAGCCTGGAAGTGTTTGGTGACTTTTCAGAGTAAAACGGATCATTTGTCCGTACCGTAAGTCAGAATCGCGCAGGGGTGGACCGTTGGAAAGGGGTTTCGGTGACCTTTGAATATTCATTTAGTCTCGATCGATAAGAAGAGTTGACTTCGGTCAAACAAAGCCTGTGAGCGTCCGGTGACCTCCTAATTTAGTTTTGGGGAAAAATGGGTCGTTCGTTTGCATGGTAATTCAGAATCGCGCACGGGATGGACCATTGAAAAGGGTTTCCAGTGCCATTTGAATATTCATTCAGTCTAGGTCGAGATGAAGAGTTTAACTTTTGGTCAAACGAAGCCTGGGAGTGCCCGATGGCATTTAGGTTAGTACATGGGGTATAACTTGGGTTTTCAATGATGAAGGGAGGTGCTAGGGACCTAAGGAGAGGTTAGGGAGTATTATAATGGGGTGTCTACAGAGCCCCTCGATGAGTGAGTTTGGAACAAATGATAACCGTTGAATAGACACCACATGATCCCTTTAAAAAAGGATGACTAGAGGGTCGAGGTCGATTCTGAGGACCTAAGGATGATGATGATCGATTTTGTGGGCCGAACCCAATTCTGAGGGCTTCAAGATGAGGGTGATTGATTATGTGGTCAAAGCCAATTCTACGAGCTTGAAGATGAAGGTGACCGATTCTGTGGGTTAAAGACAATTCTAAGGTCTTAGGTTGTGATGATCGATTCTTCGGGTCGAAGCCAATTCTACGGACTTTAAGGATGAGATGACCAATTTTACGGGTTGAAGCCAATTCTCCAAGATTAAGGATGAGATAACCAATTCTGCAGGTCGAAGCCAATTCTGCGTGCTTAAGGTGAGAAGAACCAATTTCGTGGGTAAAAGACAATTCTGCGGGCATAAGGATGAGATGACCAATTCTACGGGTCGAAGCCAATTCTGCGGCTTAAGGTGAGATGGCCAATTCTGCGGACCTAAGATGAGATGACCAATTATGTGGGTCTAAGCCAATTCTACGGGCTTAAGGTGAGATGACCCATTCTGGGGGTCGAAACCAATTCTGCGGGCTTAAGGTGAGATGACCAATTCTACGGGTCAAAGCCAATTTTGCGGGCTTAAGGTGAGATGACCAATTCTGTGGGTCGAAGCAAATTCTGCGGGCTTAAGGTGGGGAGTTCTTGGGGAACTTTTCTAGGAAAATTACCTCATGATTTTGATTTGAGCTGGGGAGCCGACTGCTGAGGAAATCCTTGTGTCTTTTGGAGACTTTACCTAGGGAATAACTAATCTGATGCTGGGAAAGTGATTAGGTGGTTCAGGGTTTGGACGTAATTCTCGGGAAGATTTGGGACCTTTGGGAAATAGGATATGATATTGAAGTTTTGGATATTTTGGAGGTCCTCTGGGGACATCGCCGGGGAGAGATTAGCTTGACTTTTGAGAGTTCCACTGGGGAAATAAGGGTTCTACTTGAGGAAGTGTGAAATTTTCTAAATCCTTTTCAGGATTTTTAGGAATTTTCTGAGGATTTTTCAGGGTTTTCTGGGAATTTTTGTCCGGAAATTTAAGGGAGGTGCCGGTCGGCATGGTGTGGATGGTGCCATTCGGTAGTCGCACGGACGTTTGAACTTCCTCGAGAAGGCAAAGGGTCAGTGCCGATCGGTAGGTGGGGGGTCAATGTCGATCAGTATGACCCTTGGCATCCTATATAAAGGGGGCGAATTCCCCTCATTTTCTACCGCTTCTTGACTTCTTTCTTTCTGCGATTTTCTTTTGCGAATCATTCTAGCATTCCGACCTCTAAAAAATGGTCACTTTTATGAGCACTGCAGTACACCGGGAATGGTTGGTTGTTGATGACTGGGAAAATGTGGAGTCGAGAGCCAGGGCGCCTCTTGATTTAGGGAGCGAGAACTCTTTTGACGCATCTGAGCCAATTTCAGATGAGCGGACCTTGCTGTGGGAGCCGTCGCGTCATCCTTCTTCGAGGGTGGTGAACCCTAGCAATTATGTAAGTAAAATGACTTTTGGCATTCTCTCTTTTTTTGTGGTTTTCCTTTTTTTTTCTTGGATTCTGACAAGGTGTTTCTCTTTTGGCAGTCTGATGTTTCTTTGTCGAATATGTGTGCCCGCGGGAAGACGGGGCTTAAGGATGTCTGGGAGAATCTTCCACTTGTGGTGCATTGGGTGGTATCCTCAACAGGATTTGGGAGGTTGGCGTATGTGCTAGATGAGACGCCTCGTTCGACGGCAGTCTTATGAGCTCTGGGGGAGAGGTGGTGGGACACTACCCACACCTTTCATTTTGGCTTTGGGGACATGACTGTGACTCCCATAGATGTGCAGCAGCTACTGGGGCTTACGATGGGGAGCAGATAGAGGTGGATCGCTCCTTGCGGGTGAGGCCGGAGGTGGTGCACGCGGCGCTTGGTGATGTGGGGAGGACAGTGTCTGGGGACTCCATTCGTCTATCGCTGCTAAAGGTTGTTTTACTGGGCAGAGTGATAGATGTGGATGATGGGCGGCAGGTGAGGAAGATGGCCCGGTTGTTCATTTTGCTAGTGTTGGGGGGTTTCTGCTGGCATCGAGCGACGACGTTGTCCACTTATGGTTTTTACCATACCTAAGGATGTTTTCGAACATCCCTCTCTATGATTGGGGGAGCCTGACTTTGGCGACCCTTTATTTTTCCTTAGATGCATTCAGCCAGTGCTACCGGCAGTCTTTCACGGGATCCATGTATCTTCTTGAGGTATTCTTTAATTTTGTGCATTTTCCTTTCATGCATTCGCATTTTCCTTATGCGTCTCTTTTTAATTGCGAAATTTTTTGTCCTTGGCAGACATGTTTCTACGAGGTGATCGGGTGTAATACCTAGCTGATTAGTTTGAAGGATGAGACTGTTGGGGATTTTTGTCGGTTGAATCGATGGAGCAAGGCCAATCGGCAGTCGAGAAGGTCTCTCTTTCTAGAGGCGGTGTGTCAGGTCTTGAATGGCCTGACCAGTGACATGGTAAGACTTCTTTCTTCTTCATTCTAAGACCTTTGTGTGCTCTAATTTTTTATTTGACTCATATCTACTGGGGATTTTTCAAGTGACCTTTTACCCTTGGGGGACAATCGTTCAGGACACGAGGTTGACTGGAGTAAATGCACAGATGAGTCGTTTGCTGGCGCGTGAGTTTGGCCACTCTTGGGATCTTGGGGATAGGGTGGTCAGACAAATTGTTGAGGGAGAAGTGGTGGTGCCACCTGCGAGGCCCCCAATGTCTATAAGGAGGGAGCGGATGTTGCCGGAGGATGCGGGGATCGTGGAAATGATTGGTGAGTTATACCTGTTATGCATCGATACGGCTGTGCTGTATGATTATATAGACTTTGTGACGAGCTGGCTGATGGCACCCAGCATATATGATGCACTACCCTTCCCACTGCGGGGTCGAGTCGGCCAGTGGGGTCCTCCCACAGCGGTGGCGATCCTTTGAAATTTGCAAAGGTGGCGACTTCAGAGGTTCGCATTGTGCGGCTACATACTCCTTCATACAATATCCAGCAGGCTGATGGAGGGGTCCGATGCTGCATCATCCTCATGCGATGGACGAGGAGGAGTTGGGTTTGACAGAGGAGGGTCTTCGTCCTTTGGTATATCTTTTATGTTCTTCTCCTTTTTCCTTCCTTTTGGTTTCTTTTTATCTTTTCTATTTGACACTGATTTTTCCTTTTCTTGCAACACGTTCAGGTGTCCACACTTGGCTGAGGGGTGTTAGGGACCGAATATCTTCGGCGACTGCCCATATTCGGGATGCAGCTCCTGTTCCTTCTTTCTTGGTTCTAGTTTCCTCATCCGAGGAGGAGTTTGGTTCAGGTAGCGGTGGTGCATCATCTCTCTGTCGGGGAAAGAGAGCGCGTCGCAGGGGTGGAAGCTCTTAGTAGAGAGGGGAAAGGGATAGTGAGAGAGAGAGAGAATGTGGGTTCGGGCTGAGTCCCATTTGTTTTTTGCTTTTCTTTATTTTCCTGCAAAATGATGTAACACAAAAACATGTTATTGCAATGCAATGAAGTTGTTTTTATTATATTATGTTAATGATAAATGAATGCATGCACATGAGCTTTTTACTTTGCTGATGAAACCGTAAAAAGAAATATTTTTGGGATTTTGAAGAAAATTTTTATTCACAATGAGAATTTATATAAAGATGAAAAGGGCGATTTTTGAAAATTTGTTGAGAATATCAATTTATTTTGAGTTTTCTGAATTTTGATAAAAGAGGAAAAAGTAAAATTTCCAAAAGTAGGGGGTTGCCCATCGACAAGCACCTTATCTTGCCTATCGGCACGTCAGTCCAGTCCCATTAATTCAAAGCTTTAATTGGTACCCTCTTCAGACTTAAGTACCTTGTGGGGCAGGATTTCCTCCGATTTTTAGAGGGGATATGTCCTTTGTGGGGGTTTTCTAGTATAAAAGAGGGTTAAGAGTGGAGTGTTTTCCTCACACCCTCACATTCCTTTTTTCTTATTCTCTGAGATGGACCTCCCTGGTAGTGTTGAGCTTGCCAACTACCTCGAGACTTTGGAGGCGATGTGATCTTATAACGTCGACTATGATGCTTACAACATGCATCGAGTTTCTTTATGGCGTAATCGGCCCGTAGAGTGGAACATGCTGATGGCGGTGGTACAATTATGGTACCCTAAAGACCATGTATTTCGCTTTGGCTTGGAAGAAGTCTGTCCGACTTATAAGGAATTTTCTTCCATATTGGGGATAAATCTCGATGTTGCTACGGCTCTGCCTAAGTTTTCTCCTTCTCTTCGGGAGTTGTTAGCTGGGCTTCTTTGTATTTCGTCCTCAGTGGCTAGATCACTGGTGGCTGGAGGTATGATTTCTCTTATGGCGTTGTTGTGGTCCGTGCATTTGCAGGAGGTTGGTGATGCTGGACACGCCGGAGTTGTCGTTCTAGGCTTGGTTTCAAAATTATTACTAGTGACTGGGGAGTTGTTGGTGGACCCACAACTTGCAGCTATTACCTCATGGATTTCCTACCGTCGTAATCCTGTGGCGGTGATACTGGCGAAGATTCTAAATGTCCTAGATGCCTGGCGAGAAGGTCGTTCTGAATTTTTGAAGGGTATTCCTGTGATGATGTTCATGTGGTTGTTTAAAAGATTCCGCCTGGTGACTCCTCCGAAACACCCTTTGTCGGTTGTACCCAATTTTTTTTCGCGCCATTTCATCAGTGTTGGCCTGGATATTGAGAGCTGGAAGAACTGGTTCGTGGAGCATGGGGCTCTAAATCTGTACTAGTTTGTACCTTGGTTGGGACAGTTGTTGCCTATTATGGAATTGGGAGAATACTCGTATGTCCGGCTGGTTGGTCTCAGACGGACCTCTTTTTATTTCCCTTGGCGGCTTCTGTGCCAATTTGGTTCGGAGCAGATCGTGCCACCTCGAACACTAAACTTCTTTTCGGTTGCAAAGCATCTGCGCATGAAGCTTGGCTCTTTATGGGAGAGTCGACGTCCGTCGACCCATCCCTCTCAGTCTGCTAGGAGAGTTTGGCACATCCCTAGGGATTATATGAAGTGGTTGTGGAGGAGAGTAGTTAGTAAGATGTTGGAAGTGGATACTGGACAAAGATGTCTTGCCTTATCTGATACCATGGAGGAAGGTGTGGTAGTTTTTCCAAGGATGGTTTTAGTTTATCGGTCCATGGAGCGTCTGCGGAACTCTATTCAGGCAGGGGAAGCTTGGGGACCCCAGGATGTAGATGATGATGATGAAGCGGGATCTTCTGGTAGCTGTGGGTAGGACTCTTGGATAGTTTGTTTTGTAATGGGGAATAAATTTGGGAATTTATTTGGATTTTTTGGAAGGTAGGGGGGAAGGGAGTCATCCATTCCTTTTCTTATGTAATAGCACTGTAATTTCTTATTAATGAAATAAATAAGTTTTTGATCATCTAGATGTGCCTTTTGATGAATTATGTATTTTGAATTATCTATATTGATCGCTAAGGCATGCATAATGCTTTTGTTCAAGTATATGTTAAAGTGAACTGTCATTCTCGGAGATAAGAAAAGAATAGTTTTTTATGAAAAAGAAGGGGTCGTGCTCATGTAAGACGTATGAGCTGCCTACGTACCTCTTGGGGTTTTTGAAATTTTTTAATTTCTATGAGAATGATTTTTGCAAAGGATCAGGCCCACGTAGTTGTGGGTAGAGGGAAATGAAAAGATTTTTGTTCTTTAGAATAGAAGGGAGATGAGAAGAGTCGTAGCGCACTGAGATTTCGAACTAGGGGTAAAATTTCTTGAGATGGTCCAAGTTGATTGGATCAGCCATTTCTTCTCCGTCTAAGTCGATGAGCATGGCAGCACCGCCGAACAAGATCTTTTTCACAATGTATATGTCGCTCCAATTGGGCTTGAATTTCCCTCTGCGGTCCTAAATGGGCTCTACTATATCTTTGAGGGCTAAATCCCCTTCTTGATCACTGCGGTCCTTGACTCTCTTATTAAATGAACGCGTTATTCGGTGATGGTACCCTTGTATGTGGTATAACGCCTTCGGCCTCTTTTCGTCCAGGAGTGACAGCTCGTCGAGGCGGCTTTGATTCTAGTCTTCCTCACTGACCTTGCTTTCAATCATGAAGCGTAACGAGGGTATTTTTAGCTCCACAGGTAGGACTTCTTCTATGTCGTACACTAGAGAGTAAGGAGTAGCCCCAGTAGAGGTTCGGATTGAGGTTTGATAGCCCCAGATGGCGTATGGGATTCGATCGCCCCAATCTCGATAACTTTCGGTCATCTCGTTGATGATGTCTTTGAGGTTCTTATTAGCGGCTTCGACTGCACCATTGGTTTGAGGTCGGTAGGGAGAAGATTTGTGTCTCTGAATCCCATACTCGTTGACCACTTTTGTGACTTCTGCCTCAAAATGCAACCCGTTATCTGACACTAGCTTGTGCAGGACCTCATATCGGCAGATGACGTTTTTCTTGATGAATTTGGCCACTTTCTTGGCATTAAAAACTACATATGAATCAAGTTCGACCCATTTGGTGAAGTAATCAATGGCAACCAGGATAAAATCATGCCCGTTAGAGGCCTTGGGTGTAACCTTCCCTATGATGTCGATGCCCCAGGTAGAGAACGGTCAGGGAGAAGTCATGTTGTGTAATTCTCGCAGAGGCAAGTGTTGAAGGTTGGAGAACTGTTGGCATTTGAGGCATCTTCGGACATAGGCAGTGCAATCCTAGATCATGGTGGTCCAGTAGTAGCCTTATCATATGATCTTCTTAGCAAGCATGTGACCGTTCATATGGGGTCCGCATTCCTCACTGTGCATTCTTTGCATCACCTCTTCAATGTCAGCCCCTGCGATCCAGTGTAGATGGGTTCCATTGAAGTTTCTCTTAAATAGTGCTTTATGACAGATGATGTACTAGGCGGCCAGTCTTTACAGGGTTGCCTGATCTTTCTTATTATAACCCTCGAGATACTTACCGTGCTTAAGGAGGTTCCAGATATCATAATACCAGCAGTTGTCTAGCTCAGGATCTTCTTTGGTTATGAGCTCAATGTGGTAGAAGTGGGTTGGTTTATCTTGCTTTTGGATCAGGAAGGGGGTCATTGTTATTCCTTCGGGTATGTCGATCATGGAGGCTAAGGTAGTAAGGGCATCGGCTAGGTTATTCTTTACACGAGGTAGACAGTGGAAGGTGATGTCTCAGAATTGGGAGGCTAGTTCTTCTAAGTGGGCATGGAAGGGTTGGAGTTTCTCGTCCTTGACTCTCCATTTTCGGATCACTTGACCAATGATGAGAGTAGAATCCCCGTAGACATCTAGGAATTAAATTCCTTTATTGAGGGAAACTTTTAGGCCTATCGTATATGCCTCGTATTCAGTCATGTTATTAGTGCAGGGGAAATCCAATTGATGGCAATGGGAGTGTGTGAGTCATCTGGGGCGTTCAAAAGTATCGCAATGTCATATACCTTTTTATTGGAAGTGTCGTCGAAGAACATTTGCCATCGTATGTCATGTCGAGAAGTATAAAAGATGTTTTCAGCTGGGAATTCAGAGATCCAGTCATCAGCTTCTTCCATGGGGTAATCAACGAGGTAGTCAGAGATGGCTCTTCCTTTCATGGATTGCTATGTGACGTATATGATATCAAACTCGGCTAAGAGCATCAACCATCGAGCCATTTGGTTGGATAAGGCAGGTTTATCAATCAGGTACTTGATGGGGTCCATTCGGGATACAATCTTAATGGGGAAGGTGATCATGTAGTGTCACAACTTTTGGGTGACCCAAACAAGCACGACATATGCTTTTTCCAAAGAAGTGTAGTTGACTTCGTGCCCGGCCAATTATCGACTGGCATAATAGATGGATCTTTTTTTGCGGGAATCCTCAAGGTATTGACCTAACAAAGCCTCAGCTACAGTGTCGGTTATGGTTAGGTATAGGAGCAAGGGGAGACCAGGTTGTGGTGGCATGAGTACCGGAGGTTGAGTCAGGTATTGTTTGATTCGATCGAAGGCTTCTTGGCAGGCCTCATTCCAAACTTTAGTTGAATCCTTTCGAAGGAGTTTAAAAATTGGTTCGTAGATGGAGGTGAGCTGGCTGATGAACCGGCTAATGTATTGTAATTTTCCAAGGAAACCTCGGACCTCTTTCTACGTTCGGGGAGGCATCATCTTAAGTATGGCTTTTATCTTAGTAGGATCTACTTCTATCCCTTTTTCATTGACCATGAATCCCAAGTGTTTTCCCCTCGTAACGCCGAAGACATATTTCTATAGATTGAGTCTCATTTGATACCGTCATAGTCGTTCGAAGAACTTTCAGAGAGCGGGAACATGACCTTCTCTTGTTTTGGATTTAATGATCATATCATCCACATAGACCCCAACTTCTTTGTGAATCAGATCATGCAGGATGGTCGTGGCATCCCTCTGGTAGGTAGCCCCAGCATTCTTGAGACTAAATGGCATAACAGTGTAGCAGAACGTTCCCCATGGGGTAATGAACGTGGTTTTTTCTTAATGATCTGGGTGCATTTTGATTTGATTGTATCCGGTAAACCCATCAATGAATGACTTGAGAGCATGACTGGTCGTGTTATCCACGATCATGTTGATATTGGGTAGCGGGTAATAATCCTTTGGAGAGGCTTTGTTCAAATCCCGATAGTCTACACACATTCGAACTTTCCCTCCTGATTTCAACGAAGGCACTATATTGTCTAGCCATGTGGGATATTCGATCACACGAATGAAACCCACATTCAGTTGTTTGACCACCTCTTCTTTGACTTTGAGTGACCATTCAGTGCGGAGCTTTCTCAACTTTTGCTTAATCGACTTGTAATCTGTAAGAGTTGGAATCTCATGTTGAGCTATTTTGGGATCAATGCCAGGCATATCGTCATAAGACCATGTGAATACATCCACGAATTCCTTCAATAATCTTCGAGTCATGTGTGCTCATGCTCGCTAAGGGTAGCCCCTATCCTAATCTCACACAGTTAGCTACTAGAACTGAGGTTAATAATTACAGTCTCTTCTTCATTAACTTGAACGCGGTTATGTTATTTGTTATTAACCTTATTTAGATCAGTTAAGAATTGTTCATTTGCAAAATCATCATCATCAAAAGTTTGATTATAATATAAACAATTAATGTAAGGCACAACAAGATACTCAAAATCTTCATTTATTTCACTGATA
Organism: Sambucus nigra; assembly: GCA_949130495.1. Taxonomy (NCBI): domain Eukaryota; kingdom Viridiplantae; phylum Streptophyta; class Magnoliopsida; order Dipsacales; family Adoxaceae; genus Sambucus; species Sambucus nigra. Next base: position 155,377,340 of record OX422212.1, read on the forward strand.
GGAAAAACAGCACTGAGAATCTCATCAAAGGATGTCTCGATTACATTTGAGCAAGGATAGACAACTAGAGAGGAAATGGGGTAAACATTGGGGTGAGGTGGGATTTTAACAGGTAGAACTGACACAGCATTCCATTTGAGGAGAGGTGTATCAGTAGCTTTAATCAAGTGGGATGGATCCAGGGATGTAGTGCTTAAATGAACCATGCAGAGTGTCATCCCCAATGTCTGCAAGTTGAACGAGTCCTCGAAATCACTTTCCTCGGTCTCTTCGATATCTTTGATGAGCGGTTATTTATGGTGTTAGGAACTTTCAGCCCATGGTTAGCTATCTTAGAAAAGGATCTCCATTTTGGATTATATATTTTTGTCTGTATGGTCATACCATGGTTCCAAAAATCCTCAAAAGGGGAAGTCCTCACCCTCTTTGATGAATCGTCCATTCAAGGAGTCACCTGAGATAGTCTGGATGCGGTCTAGTCTTCTCTTTGGTCGAGACTGGCGGATCATTTTGATCTCTTGTTTCGATGGTTGATACCCCAAACCACAAGGAGGAAAAGCTTTCTTTAGTTCAATAGGATCAAGTATCCCTTACTTTCTTTGTCCTAGACCCAGTCCGGGCATGAAGTGCATGTTTTTCAACATCTGAATCACATTGACATTGCCATGAGGGTCGTATTCTGGACAAACCCTTTCTTTAAAATCATCCCCTGTCGGGAGTAGGAGTGGCTCAACTCAGAATACTAATAGGAGCATATCATTTTACCCGTGTTGTATCTCAAGGATTGGATTTTTGGTGCTTACACCCTCGGTATTATCATCGTTTTCCCTAAAATAGTAATGACTCATCCGTCGATGAAGAACTTCAAATTCTGATGGAGTGAGGAATACACACCCTTGATACTGTGGAACCAATGTCATCCGAGTAACAGGTTGAAATAAGTTGGGATGTCAATAACTTGGAATTCAATGATAGGGTTTACGGGGCCAGCCCCTATTACAAGTTTTATGAATCCCATCACCTCCCGACAAGTATTATCATAGGTACGCACAACAGCGAAAGTTGGAGCGAGGTCACTTTCTTTCAGTCCTAAGCATTTGAAGGTTCTTAATGGACAGACAATCAAGGCGGATATATTATCGACAAGAGAGAGTGGTACGATTTTCCCCATAACTTCGATGGAGATGTTGAGTGCATGATTGTGGTTTGGCCCAATTCTGGGGATTTATTCTTTAGAAAAGGATAGCATTCGGGTAGAGGTCAAGGATTCGACCAAATTTACCGCTTATTCTGGTGTGGTAGGAGAAGGAACTATGGGTCCAGTGAGCAACTTGATCAAAGCATTTATGTGGAGCTGGGAAGAATTAAAATCCCCCAGAGAGTGATGTTAGCTTGAGTTTTCTTCAGTTGATCGAGGGTCTTGCTTATCTCGAGAGTTATTTCTGGCATCGAGGTTTTCAACGACCTTCCCTTTGTCATTGCCTAGTAGTGAGCTTGGGATCTGGTACTGCCTTCCTGATCTGGTCATGTGATTTACTAAGGAAGGGAAGAACATGAACCCTTTTTCTTCGTCAATCTTGGGTTGTTCTGCCACTTTGTTTATTTCTCTGAGGGGATCCTCAAATGATATCATCCCACACATGTTGGCTACTGGGCCAGTTTTCTCGAAAGCTAGTTCTTCATTCAAATCTCTTAATTCTTCCCCCCATCCGGTGGAAACAATTTTGTCTTTCTATGTAAAGTCAATTCATTACACAACTTCAATAGCTTCTTCATACAGGTCTTCCCATTCTCTGGGGATATGTTAGGGTAAAGGGACTAGGCGCCCATATAATTTCAGAGTATCAAGTAATTCGGTCATACTGCAAATGTCGTTGGTTTGCCTGAATAATTCTGCCATGATCTGGACCACATAATCCAAGCTGACTTCATTGGTTGGTACCAACCAACTGTATGACTCTCGGGACCATTTATGTGCTTCCAAGAATAGCGTACTGAACTTTTGGCAATCAATGATCATCTGTGAGGGCAATTTCAGCCTGAACTCTAGGAGTTGGTTTAACACTTCTGATAATTCCATACCTCCATTTTCATAACGGGTATGGACAACAATGCATGCTCTGGTAAGGAGTGACAATGCCTAATTAGCGAGGCTAGTAGGGTGTAAGAGGAAATATGGGAAGGTTTTGGAGAGTTTATGGGTTTAATTTGAGTTGAGGGATCAAATCCTGGGTTTATTTCTAGGAATATAGCATCGGTATGATTTGGGAGTGGGTTTTGAGTAGTGTTTGGCTTAGGATTGGCTGGTGGGGGCAATGGTACCCTAGTCAATTAGACCTTGGATTATGTTTCATAGGTGAAAGCATTGGATGGTGGTATAACCAGCGGTTTGGTGAAAGGCGCAATGGGCATCTTCCTTAAAGTTTCTCGGAAGTGGGTTTGGCAATGGACGAGGGTCCAAGGGTTTGATAAGGTTTCGGCTTAACAGGGCCTGATAGAATTTGGAGAGGGGAGCATAGAGCTCGGTGTATTCTTTTCGGACTGGAACAGGGCGGCTTTTTTGTGCCCACAAAGTGGTTGGTTGAGATATGTTGTTGATGGTTGAGACTGCAGCACAGGCAGGTTTGTCATATTTTCTAGAGGGAATTGTCTGGACACTTTCTTTGGTTCAATTTCTATTTTAGCAAGACCTTACTCAATTTCTACTCATGCTTCTCTAAGATCTCAAAAGTGGGGATAGTATTGTCTTCCCATGGTTCCTCGAACATGGGGTAAGAAGTTCTTCTTCACTATGTTGACTTGTTCTTCCTCGGAAGGCCGATTAGTCATGATAGACGCTTTTTCCCTCCATCGGGCTATGAAGTTACTGACTGATTCCCCAGAGTTCTATTTGAGCAGCTCTAAATCACGGCGGGTGACCTCAAGATCTTCGTTATATTTTTACTGCGACATGATTTCACAGACTACATCCTCTCAGCTACAGATTCTGGGCTCCTTGAGAGATAAAAATTGTCGGAGGGCGCTATCCTTCAAAGTTTGCCGAAACAATTGGTCCATCACTTCTTCTGAATCCCCTAGGAGAGTCATGGAATTATGATAACTACGAAGATGAACAATCGGTGGTCCACTTCCTCCAAATTTCTCGATATTCGGCATCTTGAACTTCTTAGGTAACCTTGCCTTAGGAAAAGGAGACATGTGGGTGTAGTCCATGTAATTTCCGGAGATTCAGACTTGGTCAAACTTCTTAGTTAGCATATTGAGATCTTCTTTGACCTTGTTCAATTTTCCCTCTTTCGGATCAACGATCGTAGGCAAGTTAGCCCCAGGCTGGGCAAGGTTTGGTATAGGAAGCTGGGCAGGCGGAGGCCCATTAACAGAAGCGACACGGGGAGTGTGCTGATATTCTTTGAGAACCCAGATAGGCTCGGGTGGACCCATAGCCCGAGGAAAAAAGGCATCGGTATCTTGAGGAACAGGAACCTGGTTTCTTTGCATCTCTCGAACCTCAGCCTGAAGGTTGTCAATCTTGGACACAAGCTAAGCGAAAACTTCCGTCAGATCTGGATTCACAACTGTTGCTTGATCTATGTTCTCCATGGAAATAAGATGGATGATGGAATCGGAAGAGGTAGCAGGGGAACGAATGGAACTCCATAGTGACTTTACTGAAAACCGAAGCTAATAAGGAGCCAGCCCAAGGGCGTGCGATCAACCTGAGAGGGCGTAAAATTAGATTTATTTTTGACAAAAAAATGATGAAAATATTTTTGACTTTTTTTCTTTTTAAAATTGAAAGACAAAATATTTTTGGATTTCTGGTAAAGAAAGGAAAAATGTTTTTGGATTTTTGATAAAGAAGGAGAAATATTTTTGGATTTTTGATAAGGAAAGGAGAAGTGTTTTTGAAAGACGGGTCTCACCATTATTATTATTATTATTATTATTATTATTATTATTATTATGTTCTCACTTGTATTAAATTCTCCTAAATGCAAAAAAGAAATGCCGGACGGGACTCGAGCCTGGAAAAGTTGGGTTTGTAATATATGTAAAGCTATGGCTGGACTTGTAACTAGGCTCACGGGCGGGGTCCCATTTTTTTAAAAATGCGCGAAAATTTTGGCGGCAGGGCGACCTGGAATTTTGGCAGAGTTTCGGGTTGAAACTGGCAATCTAATATGTGTGTCCTAGTCTTAATACCTATATGAGGGTATACAGCTTGGTTAGGTGATTTGGAAAGGGTTCTAACCTTTGGTCTGGCTTCCACGATATACATCTTGCTTTGACGGCAATCAATACGTGCAGACAAGCCATTTAATATACCTGAGTGTACGTGAATTGGCTCACTATATACCTCATGGGGATGGTACGTATGAGAGAGAATTTGATATACTTGGCGTACGTGAACGAGTTCCTTGCGATATACCTCCCGCTATGACTTCGGTCAAGCGGTACGATGCGGTGGAACCGTTCGATATACATCGAAGGTACTTGGTCAATGGAAGGTGAGAGTCATATCGCTTAGGCTAACTGTGCCCTTTCGGACCAGCGCCCATCACGAAGTGACCCTCCAGTTACTGGAAAAAATTTGGTCAATCACAATGCTCTTTGGTGATATCGTGTGAATCATGCATGATCCTCTTATTAGTATCTTATGATGAGAGTATATCTCTTGATCATGCCCAATAGGGAGCAAAGTATGAGTATCGATGGTATACCAAGTATACGTGACACATGAAACATGAGGATATATGTGATCCTAGGTGCATGTGGTGTGACGTGTACATGGAGAATTTTCTACAAGCGTGTGAATAGAAGCATAAGCATGAGTTACACATGAATAGTAAAAGGGAAAATAGGGGGATACATAAGAAATTAAAATACCCATGTAAATAGAGTCTAGCCCTAAAAAAAACAATATCACCATTAGAGTCTCCACTATGTCCATCCCCGAATATATCCCCTCACGGTGGGAGAGGATCCCTCTAGGTCCTGCGCGTCCTTCTAAGGAGCGCTTCAGCCAGCGTCGGTGAATGAGGTGAAAAATGTAGAGAGATAGAGTCGTCAGTCTATTTTACTCAAAATAGACAAAAGAAAAGGGAGCCATCCCGAAGGACAGCATCCAAAGACATACTAATACATACAAAACCAAAATGATTCGAAAAGGGTCCGGGGGCTAAGTTACGAAATGAAAAGGTGTTAGGCACCCATTCCGCTATTAAGGTCTCTCATGGGTTGTTATTTTTCTTTATTTCCCCGTGATATGTGTGCATGTGTATACGTAGTGGAAATAGGAATCATCGACTTGTATCATGGAAGAGATAAAGCGAGTCATCCATAGGAATGTTCCTAAAAGTAATATTAGAAAATAGGATTTATGCGATTATCCTAGCGTCGATCATTATAAGGGAATGATAACGCATGTGGAATAATACGCCATTAAGAATAAATAAATAAATAAATAAATAAATATATATATATATATATATATATATATATATATATATATATATATATATATATATATATGTGTGTGTGTGTGTGTGTGTGTGTGTGTGTGTAAACACATAGAATTTAAGAGAGTTAAGTTTAAAGAATATAGAAAAATAGGAAAAAGGTAGAAAAAGGACTCGAGTCTCGAGTTTTACCCCGAGACGCCTACGTAGCCTATAAAGGCATCAAAGTCCACGTAGTTCGTATACAAAATGAGGGGTGGGATTTATCCCATAAATCTAATCGGGGACTTCTCTTATATGGGTGCGTGTGCAAAAAGTGTGTTAGTTGTGAGAAAAGTGTGAGAATTCCCGTTTGGAATTTATGAGCAAATCCTAATTTCATATTTTTTTTTTGGTTTTATTTATATGAAAATAAGAGATGTGCAATAATACTAGATAAAAAGTATATTAGGATATGTGAGATAAGAGAGTAAAAAAACTAAGTAACAAAACAAACTAATGAGAATTTAGGCGAACTTAAGGAGAGAGTTGAGAAAATTGGACCTTCTTGAAGATCTTGAGCTTGATCTTGTGTGTTGGAGAGAAGGCCTTGCACTTGGATGATGGTGGAGAGTACTTAATCCCTCAAGTTTGATGAAAAAGGTGATGAAAGGTGAAGGTTGAAAAGGGATTTGGATGTGGAAATCACACTGACTTCGAAAGGGGTTTTCTAACTTAATGAGAGTGATGGATCTCTATTTTTTCTCACTCCCGAATGGGTTTAGGCCCTACTTTTAATAAGCCTAGGTAATTATCGATCGTCATAGCCTTGGTCCTACCAATCAACAGGTGTGTTTAGGCACACTGCCGATAGGCAGGGCTTGGAACCTGCCGTTTGATAGTGTCTTACAGGTTCCTTCAAAAAATCAATCGTAGAGTGAGAACCATTGATCCAAATAGGACACGGAGTGAACCGTTCGAAAGGTATTTTAGAGACCTTAGAAAGTCCTTTGGACTACTCACGGGTTCGAGAGTTGACTTTGGGTCAAATGTGGCTCGAAAGTGATCGTCGGTCCTTTGGACGAGGAAACTTCGAACGTAAACGGATCGTTCGTCCGTATGGTAAGTAAGAATCATGCATGGGTGGATCGTTAGAAAGGTTAGGAGATGTACTTCAACATTCCAAAGAGTTTTACCTAGTTTGGGGAGTTAACTTTGTTCAACCGGGGCCTGGAAGCATTTGGTTATCTTTCGGAGTAAAACGGACCGTTCGTCCGTACCGTAAGTTAGAATCGCACACATGGTGGACCTTTGGAAAGGTATTTTAGTGACCTTTAAAGATTTATTTAGTCTTGGTCGAGCTGAAGAGTTGACTTCGGTCAAACAAAGCCTGGGAGCATCCGGTGACCTCCTGATCGAGTTTCAGGGAAAAATGGGTCGTTCGTCCGCATGGTAAGTCAAAATTGTGCACGGGATGGACCATTGAGAAGGGTTTTCAGTTCCCTTCGAATATTCATTAAGTCTCAATCGAGCTGAAGAGTTTGACTTTTGGTCAAATGGAGCCTGGTAGTGCCCGATGGACTTTAGGTCAGTATCTAGGGTGTATGACTTGGGTTTGAAATGATGAAGGGAGGTTCCAGGGACCTAAGGAGAGGTTAGGAGGTATTAGAATGGGGTGTCTACAATTATTCCGATCAACAAACTGATTCAATTCTCTTTTTCGGATGAGAGTTTCAATCTCATTTTAAAGAGCAATTCAATGATCCATCATGTGACCACAGTCTCTAAGGAACTCGCAGTATTAAGTTTTTTCCCTCTTAGTAGGGGAACTCCTCAATTGTTAGTCCAACGCATATCTTTGTTATGTTTGATCTCCTTCAATACATGATGAATGCCCATGGTGAGTGGAGTGTAGTTGTGATACTTCTTGAGTTTTTTTATAATTCCTTTATGTTTTGACTCTATGTGCTCCTTGTAATATTTGTGATCCTTCTTATCATTTTTGCCCTCAATTTTTACTCCCGGCTCCTCTTGGCTGCCATTGCTTCCTCGACATTCATGATTTTGCCTGCTTTGGCCATCAATCTGCCATGATCTTTAGGGATCTTTAGCAAGTGTATAATAAAGTTTCTCAAGGAGTAATCCACTCATAAGAGCTATTATGGCAGTTTTATCCTCATAATCCACAACCTTCATCTTCCCATTGTTGAAACGAGTGATGTAGTCCCTGGTGCTCTCTCCTTCCTTATGTCGTACATTAAGCAAATGTGCCACCCTTTTTACAGGCTTGGCCCCAAAATAAAATTTACTAATAAATAGCTCATTCAATTGAAGGAAGGTGAAAATTTATCCCCAATGAAGGCTATTGTACCAAATTTGGGCTCTACACCTCATTTCGTCGGGAAATGCATAAATTTCAGCTGCTTCTTGGCATTATTCTATATGGAGGACTGGATCAGTTTTCCCTACTCGAGATTTGAACTTTTCTGGGTGGGGAAATCCACAATTGCTTTCACAAAGGGACATCCTTTTACAAAGCTTCTTTGCAGTAGGTTTTTGGCCTTATCTATCTCTCCTAACTTATCCTCCAATCTCTGAATAGAACCTTTCCTAACACTATTACCATCATTAGACCTATGTGTTACTGTTTTGTTGTTTGATGAACTTTCCTCTTAGGATTGCTGCTTGGCCCGAGTAGTACATCGGGCATTTGATCTAAATTGGGCAGATCTTTCCCTTCGATCAGGTGGTCATCGAGTGTTTCCTGACATTGCCCTAGGAACATTTTTGTTCCCCCTGGGTCCCAAACGATCAAAGGGAGAAGCACGACTTAGCCTTTCTAAGGTTCTTAGCCTTTCTAGAGAGTAGGACTATGTATTGAAGGATTCTGACGCCCTGGATATATAGTTTTTGACTGACTTCGCCAGACTTCTTTTGGTGGTGGTGGTGTCATATTTTCACGGGCAGACAGGTTAGGTGCTCCTGCTTGAAGAGTTTGCACAAGTTGCATAATAGTGTCATGTATAGCCTCTTGGCCTCTCGCAAGACTGGCTAGAATTTCAGTTAATTCATTCGCTATTAATGGAGCAAAAGGGACAGCGGAATGCCATCGTTCCTGAGACTTGATTCAGGAATATCAGCCATTTTGGTGTTTGAATGAATGAGAATGATTAGAAATATGTTCCCACAGACAGCGCCGATCTATTGATGCAAAAAACTAGACTATCCTAATTAATTGATCACGGATAAAAATGAATAAAAGAGATAAAGGATTTTTAAAGTGGTTCGGCTAGGAGAAAATCCTACGTCCATTGTTGTGTATTGCTTTGTGCTTGTTCAATTGACTCTTGTCTCGTTTTTCTCATAGCCCTTGGTTATAGGGTTTACAGTGTATTTATAGCCCTTTGAGGGTGTATAAGAGTTGGAATATTAAATTATGGAATGCCTTTAGAGTATAGGCATTTACATCTATATAATGTTAATAATGTTTACAACTGTTGATGATTTACTATCATTGTTGATCGGTCTTCTTGATGTTGGTCGGTCTTAATGGTGATGGTCGGCCTTTTTTAACCTATTGTTTGGTTTTCCTTCAATTGGTCAGTAACTTATGCTTGCTGACTTGGATTAATAACCAGATGGATGACACGTGTTCTTATATGATTGGTCCATGTAGCAGGATAATTTTTGGCATCAACATTAATCGTGTAGTCAATTTTTTAGCCGCGCGATCAAATGTCACTGCAAGCTGACAGATATACATCAATGAATTTCAATTTTTAATCATGTAGTTAATTGTTTGTCGCGCGATTAAAAAGTAAACATGTACATTTTTACCAAGTGGTGTAGGATTTTTGTATGGGTTCTCTTATTTATTAGATTTCCCACATATTTAGGGAGATTTAGGATTTTATCATCAGTAAATTTAGGATTTTGGGGAATTTATTACTTGTAATTACATGAAGCTAGTGGGTGTAAAAGTGGAGCTCGATTAATGTTCGAAGTGTGCACAACATGCAACGAATTAAAGTCATGATTCTAACCATATATATATATATATATATATATATATATATATATAGTTTAACTAAAACCCTTGTTTATTTAAGCATTACCTATACTTACCAATCCTTAATTAATTGATCTCAATTACATTAAGTAACATAAAAGTTGAATGTTTCAAAAATTAATTTATCTACAATTCTAGGTTTAACCAATTAAATCCAAGTTATTAGATAAATTACCTAGGAGTAACAAGGACCTTAATTTTTATGTTCATGATTTCCAATTACTCAATTATCTACCAATCAATTGTTCAAACCTAGCTAATAAAATAAGGATTCCCATTGTAAAATATACATCTCCACAAGAATATATTAAGTTACTTAAATTTTAATATAATTAACTTATATTGAAGGAGAAAACTAGAAAGTAATTCCTTACTTCGGTTGGTTATGAAGATTGCCTTCTACCTCTAGAAAATTCCCAAGATTGTAAATCTCCAGTTGTAAGGACATATTTTTATAAATCCGTTATCAATTTTTTATGTCATATACCGCTACCTCGTTGAAGATCATTCAAGAGCAATCTACATCAACACGGATCCGAATTAATCAAGTTCTTCATCAAAAAGACTCCGCAAAGTTTACATTGGTAAGGTTATGTTTTAAATACCTTAACATTCCACTTAGAGCTTTTGGGATATTTTTATAAAATATTTTCTAAGTGTTGGAGCGGACTTTTTCATCAAATTTTGAGAATGAGTATTTTTTCTAAGTATTGAAGCGGACATTAAAATAAAAATAATTTTATAAATATCCGGGGTAGAATGTAGGAATTTTTTGTTTGACTTAGATCATAGTATGTATGTCTGATACCGCTACATTCAGCACGTCAACACGATCATTCACGACGGCCTTCATCCGAATCCATGCATCCATCATCTTCACACGTCCATCATGCTTCATGCAACTTTCTGCTCAATCGTTTCCACTACTCCACTACGCAATATTAGTAAAATGATTTATTGGAGTTGTTTATATTTGCATAAGTATTTGGGAATTTTTTAGAAAATATTTTTTGAAGTCTGAAATATTTTTTATCTAAAGCATAATTTTTCTAAGTGTAGAAGCGGAGTGCCTCGGTCGACGAGCTTGTTAAAATGAGTTCGCACTGTCATTTGAGCGAGATAAGTATCTCGCACGATGTCCTTCGAATGACACGTGTCCTCCGTTCGAGCGAGATGCCTATCTCGTTTCTAGCGACGCCGCCGACTCGATTTTTGTATAATTACCAGTGTGCATTCTACACATTTTCCCAAGTCTGTTACGCACCAATTTCTGCGTTTTCACAGCCCAGAAAATATACTTCATTTTTTAAAGGTTTTATACCTTTTTGATTCACAAATCCATTTCCATATATTTGTGTGAATCTTTAATCCTTCAAGAGAATTGTTTACTCATTTGGAGTAACATGTGGAGAGAACTCTACAATCGGAGAGCTGTGTGCTATTGTGGAGAAAGTCCTTACGGAGTAACTTGTGGAGAAGTCGTTTCTCTTCTTCATTGCTGATCACCTGGAGTTCTTGCGGGAGATTCCAGCCGAGACATCGAAATCGACGCCTGAGGGTATTTCGTATGTCACACTTATTTTCATTGTAATCTGTGTAACCGTTTTTACAAATTATAGTGAAAATAAAAAGGGTTTTCCCCTTTGGGGAATTTTTCCTGAAATTATTTGTTTTATCCTGCATGCTTTATTTTATTTGATAAATCATCTAGGGTTTAACTAAATTTGGGATTAATTAAAATTTGGGATTAATTAAAATTGAATTTTATTTGAGAAATCACAATATTTCCGCTATAGCGATTCTTCAAATTGGTATCAGAAAGGGCTACACTAAGTTATCCCGTGATCCTGATTTTTCAAGGATTTTTTTTACACAATTTGATTTCTCACGTCGTCAAATTGGTATCAGAGCGGGTTGCGCTAATTTATCGCGTATTCCTATTTTTCATAAAATTTGTGTGACATTGATTTTTTTGAAAAAAATCAGTTTTGTGAAAAATCGCAATTTTTCGATGGAGCACTTATCTAATCGAATGCCCCCCTTTGATGACACGAGTCAGTGTTTTGATGATATAAATCATTTGAATTTGACGTTTGCTAAAATAATGGATTTTTTGGAAAAAGAAAATTCTCGTTTTAAATCTGCATTGGATCTTTTACAAACAGTTCAAAATCAAAGAGATTTTTATCGTGAGAAATTTGTTTCCTTGGACCACGACTTTGTTGCTTTAAAATTATCCAAGAAGGAGAGTGATGATAGGGGCCTATTTTTAGAAAAGGAATTGGAGAACTTTAAAAATTCGATGGTTTGTGTTTGTGCCAAAGAGGATAAAAATATTTTAGTCAACAAGTTTGTGGCACGTGAAGAGACTCTTAAGAAAAAGTTTTCTTTAATTGAGGGGGAGTGAGATAAACTTCTAGGTTTGATTGATAATTTGAAGAAGGATTCTCTTAAAATGGAAGAGTCTAATTCTTTGCTTAAGTCAAAAAATTTAAAGTTAAAAAATGATTTGACAGACTCAAGTAGATTTGATAGTGATGGTAATGACTCATATTGTTCTCATGCTTCTAGTGCTAAAGCCAAAACCATTATTTGTTTTAGAGGGTCAACCAATTTCAAGGATATTAGAAAAGGTCAACACATAGGTATCGTTCCACATGTTTACACATGTTCATATTGTGGTAGGAAAGGTCACCTTAGGCGTTTTTATTTGGTTCTTGGAAAATGTCCTAGGAAGTTTATGTCTAGTGTTCCCATGATTCCTAAATCCCACACACGACGTTTCACATCTATTTGGGTTCGGAAATCACTTTCAGAGGCACTAGATTTTAGACAAGTTGATTCTGATTTGCTTGCACTTGATTCTTCTCTTATCATATCATATAGATGATTGTGTTCGCATGTTTGTCATACACTAGTTGTGGTTTCATGATATATATTTTCTAGTGTAATGACATGTTGTTTTTGTATAAATTTTTATTTTTGAAAAATACAAAAAGATTTTATTTTGATAAAATTTTTGAAAAATCCAAAAAGATTTTTGTATTTTGTTTGCACCTTTTATGGATGGACACTTAGGATGACCGAGTTATAACATCATTCCATTTTTCAAGTGACTATTTGATAGTGTTTTGAGATAATAGGTCAATTCATCCATATGCTTTATGATGTTTGGAGTCATTGAGATGTAATTAAGTGCTACTTCCTACATGTTTGACTCGTGATTTCCTTTATTGCATACATGTATGGATTTGTTTGATTATTGTGCTTGTCTTATCACATGTTGGTTGGCTGTTTTCACTTCAATGTTGTCCTTAAAACGAACCAAGTGTGATAAAACTTGATAAGAAAGTTGTGCATGTAAGAACCGTTGGTGAGGTTGTGTGCTTTATTTGAAAACGGTGAAGGGATACGAAAGATTTTCATTTATCCTTTGCGATTAAGCCGCCATTTAAATTGGACCTATAAAATTGAGGCATTTTATTATCCGGGGTCCAAAGAGGTTTAAAAGAGCCCGAAAAAATTTAAAGGCAATAAAGAAAAATTCATGCCAATTATGGGCCATTTAGGTTTTTGCTCCAATTCTCCAAAGTTTGAGATTTTAGATCACCTCTATTCAATATATAAATCTGAGGGAGTTTGGATGGAGAATTAAAACGGGTTTACACGTCCTTGAAAATCTTAAAAAATCGCTAAATAATTTTGGTCGTTATTGGTGTAAAAATCACTTTGACTTTGATTTGTTAATTTGTATAAAACGATGTCATCTAAATTCAACAAATTTTTACACCAAAGGATAATTTTGATGTTCATTCATTAGGGGTACACGCATGCATCATGCATATATGATTGATTGAGTTTATTTACCTATCGAATGTATTCACACCCATACATTCCATTTCTATGACTTGCTTATTTTAGTTTAAACCCATGGTGTGATGTTTGGTATCTTTTTTTGTATGAAAATTTTGAAAAATCAAAAATAGTTTGTGAATATTTTTGGGACATACCTTTGCATGCGCGTTGATTGATTCATATTTTCTATGCATTTTTATCGTCACACTCCATGTTTTGATTGTTTCTTCTTATCTGTCTATTTGGGGACATCATAAAAAGGGGGAAAAAGAATTATCATGTTATGGTGGAGATTTGATTTATTAATGATTTACTCTTATATCATTTCAAACTCCATGCGTCACGAACGTTTTTGCTTTTTCTCATGTGTGTAGGTACAAAGATTGATGATCATTATGTTGCACACCCTGATGAGAAAAGCTTTGAGAGTTTTTGAAGAGCTGAAGTTTTGAAGATGTTGAAGTTTGATTGACGACATGTCATTTAGTATTCTCAGTTTGAGGGTTTAATGGGGATATTATCTTATATGTCATTTGATAGCATAATTCGGATTTTATGTCTGTTCGGACATAGACATAGGGGGAGATTTATAAGGAAATAATTTTATAAATGTCCGGGGTAGAATCTAGGAATTTTCTGTTTGTCCTAGATCATAGTATGTATGTCTGATACCGCTACATTCGGCAAATCAACATGATCATCCACGACGGCCTTGATCCGAATCCATGCATCCATCATCTTCATACGTGCATCATGTTTCATTCAACATTCTGCTCAATCGTTCCCACTACTCCACTACGCAATATTGGTAAAATGATTTATTGGAGTTGTTTATATTTGCATAAATATTCGGAAATTTTTTAGAAAATATTTTTTGAAGTATGAAATATTTTTTATCGAAAGAAGAAATTTTTCTAAGTGTAGAAGCGGAGTGCCTCGATCGACGAGCTCATTCAAACGAGTTTGCACTGTCGTTCGAGCGAGATAAGCATCTCGCGCGATGTCGTTCGAATGACACGTGTCCTTCATTCGAGCGAGATGCCTATCTCGTTTGAGCGACGCCACCGCCTCGATTTTTGTATAAATATCAGTGTGCATTCTACACGTTTTCCTAAGTCTTTTACGCACCAGTTTCTACATTTTCACATCCCAGAAAATATACTTCACTTTTTTAAGGTTTTATACCTTTTTGATTCACAAATCCATTCCCATATATTTGTGTGAATCTTTAAACCTTCAAGAGGATTGTTTACTCATCTGGAGTAACTTGTGGGGAGAACTCTACAGCCGGAGAGCTGCGTGCTATTGTGGAGGGATTCCTTAGGGAGAAACTTGTGGAGAAGCCATTTCTCTTCTTCATTGTTGACCACCTGGAGTTCTTACGGGAGATTCTAGCCGAGACATCAAAACCGACACCTGAGGGTATTTCGTATGCCACACTTATTTTCATTGTAATCCGTGTAACCGTTTTTACAAATTATAGTGAAAATAAAAAGATTTTACCCCTTTGGGGGATTTTTCCTGAAATTGTTTATTTTATCCTGCATGCTTTATTTTATTTGATAAATCATCTAGATGCATATTTTAGGGTTTAACTAAAATTTGGGATTAATTAAAATTGGATTTTATTTGAGAAGTCGCAATATTTTCGCTGTAGCGATTCTACACCAGTCTTCTTCTCCAAGTTTTTCCAGTCTACTGAAGTTATCAAGAGATCAGAGATTGTATGAGGTTATGATATTGGGTTACCTAATGAACTACAAGTGAGGCTTAATATGTTAACCCACATGTCTCTTTAGTCATAGGTTTAAACCCACTCAAAAAAACCCAAAGCCTAGACTGACCAACTCAAAAGTTATCCCAATAGGTTACTTAACCTATAGTACCAAATCCACATATTCTCTACATTTATTGGTCTCTCTAAACTCATTCTGAGTCTAACCCAACACCAATATAAATTCCAAATTAAGTCCAATATCGACCCTATTAGCCCAAATAACCATTGAATCCCATTAATAATATATCCATCTAAATACAAACCACATAACAATTATTAAACCACCAATAAATTTTTGTAAATAATATAAGAAAATTACAAGGGATTACATAACAATTGATGACACACCTTTTGTCTTGTGAAAATCAGGCTTTTACTAACACATAATATGTTATTGAAAATAACTTATTAAAATATGATTTGACTTTCGAAGACACAAGCATTAGGTTGGAGAAAATATTTGTATTTTTCAATAATTATTTTTAGAATAAAATTGTACGAGTTATATAAACATCTACATACATAATTCCTTTCATTCACATAACTTATACATACATGTGTATTCATAAAAATTTTGCATCCAAAATCATTAAAAAAATTATAGTACGTAAAACGACATAAAATCTTAGTTTAAATTTATCTATCGAATCATACATCAAAATGAAGCAAATCCCAATACTTTTGTGCATAACAATTTTTTTAAAAGACGACTCATCCAAGTAAAAAAAACTATATAATAAGAACACATGTCCAATATGGATCAGCAAAGTAAAAAGGAAATACATTTTGTTTTCGTGACACAAACCCCGTGTCACTGAAAGTAAATACAAAATAAATACATCTCACTTTTTAGGGCAACATATACATATATTGGTGAATATAAATATTAAATATTAAATTTCGTAATGAATTTATGAGATATTGGTAATTACTTTTTTCAACAAACATTTGTTGTCGCTAAAAGTTAATATATTAAATTAGTTATTTGAGAGGATAAAGATACCGTTCTGCGATATCATATTATATCGCTAAAAGAAGTGGACCATTTCGCGACATTAACCTAGTGTCATCGGGTGTAAATGGGAGGGGAAACCATAGTATATATCCGGCGAAAAGAATTCCTTTTTGCGAAACAAAAGGATATGTGTTACCCAAAGTATACCTTTTGGCTACATAAAAAACCAATGTCGCTAAAAGATTTCATGCAATATTCTTTTCCTTGGATATGTCGTAACGGTCCTTAGGGAAAGCATTAATTATGAGAGTGGTTATTGGGGCGAGAGTCCCCTATGGCAGATGGAATGTTAGACTAAAATCCTTCATACCTCACTTGGTGTGACAAGTTTGATGGCAAAATAACCTTATGTTTGCCAAAATTTTATATAATTACTATTTATCCTCAAATATTATAATTAATGTATCCATGTACTAGGATGCTTAATACATTAATATAATATTTTGAGAAGTTCCATCTTGTTTTGAGTATATTTATTTGTGTGTAATTATCACTATTTATGTTCATTTGTAATAAAGCCTAGACACTCTCCTAGTTCTTGTTCTTATTATGTACGAAATCATAAACAAGACAATAATGACACTAATAACAATATTTTGTACTTTTCGTTTGTACGCGTTTGTTGGCGTCATCTTTGATAAGCTTGAGTTCCTCATTTCCCCTGTGATATATGGCTACCACTATCCACCATATAATGTCACAATCTCATGTGCCTTTCAACTCCTAATATTTTAGTAGATACTTTATAAGTCCACTGACCATTGCACCACCAACTTTAGCAAATCATGATCATCGGCTAACTCACCCTGGTGCTCGTTGACCATCCCAACTTCCAAACCTTGTAGTTCCACCACCTTGTCACGAGGAAAAACAATCTAGGATAAAAATATCAAACCACAACCCTTCCAACTTTCCTCATTTTTTCATTGGCTAATACCCCTAGCCAAACTACTGTCCTTGTCCACCCGTCATAGCCTCCCAACATTGTACTTCCTTGCAATGCCAGGCTTAGGTGCGTGAGGCATTGTATCTTTTGCCTCGACATCCTCATGTTCCGTATCTCCAACCGGAACATCCAGCAATCTCCAATATTACTCTAAAGGGTTGCACCCCTCTAAAGTTCTTGTGTACCGTTGGATATCCGATCTTCCTTTAGAGACCTGACTTTATCATGAATATATATCATGGTTTATTGAGGATTCATTGAATAAATTTCATTGGTTCAAAAGGATTAGATTCTTATTATAATCCTACTTTGATTCTAGGTAGATTAAATTTTAGGGCATATATAAGGGTCGTTTTATATAAACCCATACTTTCTTTCAACAACACCCGTTTTCTTTTCACCCACACAAATTAGCATATACCCATTTAGCAATAACCATTAAAAGGGTTATATAGAAGGAAAAGAAAAGAATGTATGAGTTGGACAAACATATCTAAAATCAAAATAGAACCTTACCATCACTACTAAATTGATTGTCGAAGATAGTTCGAAAGTTTAGATATATGGGAAATCCTCATCGAAAATTTAGAATAGTTCATAAAAATGTCGCATGGTATTTTCAAACACTAACACAACTCTCTTTCTCTTTATTGTTCATTGTTTTAGATTATCGGAGAACTTGGGAAAGAGTTTGAATCTCATTTCATTTAAAAATCAAGTATAATGGTTTGAATGGATAAGTAATGAAATGGGAGAAAAAAATCCCTAAAAATAGCTTCATTCTAGTTAAGCCCTGTCAACAAATTTCACAAACCCATCTCTAATTATATCCTTGGCTCTAGTTTATGTACATTGTATTTTATTGGATGATTTTAGGCTTGCCATGGTTTGGGTTTGAATGATTTCTATGCTCATCAATTGTAAGTGGGTAGAATTTTAAGTTTTGTGATTTGATAGTTGTTTGAATGGTTTTATTGTTAAGAGATGAATGGTTGGTTATTAATTGATGCAAACTCAACTTTTTAAAATAATGTGTCCTAGCCTCCTAATCGGTTTCGTTTAAAACTTGTACAAATGTCTTTCTTAAAAATCGATTGGGTGAATAGGTGATGGAACTGCAGATTGTTCAGTTTGTTTAGATACCTATTTGAAATTAACAAATTAACATCTACCAGTAATTCACCAAGAGTTAGTGTGCTCTAAAAGGGTTAGTAGTATATTTTTATAACTCTTATCTTCTAATTATTATTAACTTTGAAACGGGGTCTATAAATAGTTATTTAGGGTTTATATAAAAACACCCATATATAAGGGTCACTCTTGTGCCAGTTTTAACATGCTAAATTATTTAAGTGCTTAATGATTATTTAAGGACCTTTTGTAACAACTTTAAGATATTTAATATTATATTTTATTCTCATTTTATTTTATAGTTGTTAGTGTAAGACAAAAAAATCACTCATCATATTTGATGCATAAAAGTCTATTTATCTTCTTTTCTTCATTTTGGGTAGGGTTATTGAGATTTTGGTCCCTTGAAGTTAAGTCAAATTATCACTTTAGTTCATAAATTATAAAACTAACATATAAAATTCCAAAGTTGATAATTGTTTGCACAAATTAGGGTTTTATCTGCTTGATGGATACCCCAAACTCTCTCTCCCACTTAAGCCCTCCCCCCCCCCAAAAAAAAAAAAAAAAAAAAAAAAAAACTCCCAACTATATCCTTCTTAATACATCACCTTCTGATTCAACCATGAAGGTATTTGACTCTTGTGTATTCACCTCCACCATCTTGACACCCATTTCCTTCAAAGACAAGCTTCTTCGCCTGTCTTACCTCTCCTCTTTCTCCCTCTACGGAACACCTGCGTTTGCATGCTCCTTCAAAGCATCCAATCTTTCAATCCTGGAACACAAAAATTACAATAGACGATTATGAATCCTAAGATGAAGAAGATGAAGCGTGCTAACAATTAGAAAATACGTTGATCGTTGACATTTACGCACACCAATTATTCCAAGCCCGCCAAAAATGGAAACACTCTCTTATCATCAAACTTCTCGGTAAATATTTGTCCTTTCAACATCTTGCACTTCGGCTCACACGCCTTTGGAATTTAATAGGTGGACTTTTTATTACTGACCTTGGTAATAATTTTTATCTCGTTCAGCTTGCTTCCTTTGATGAGTATGTAAAGACTCTAGCAGGAGGCCCGTGGTTTCTTAACGACCATTATCTTTCTGTGCAACGTTGGCGAAAAAATTTCCGCCCATCAACAGCCAAAATACAGCACATGAGCCTTTGGATCCAACTATATGAGCTCTCTATTGAATATTATCATCATGAAATCCTGCACTGCATTGCAACTACATTGGGCAAGCCTTTAAAAAATGACATACATATTGAGTCTTTAGTCCGAGCACGTTATGCCCGCTAATGTATTGAATTTAACATCACCAAGTCGCTGCCTCAAAAGCTTAAAATCGAACATATTTTACGTTTCGTTGTTTATGAAATCAAATATGAAGTGTTTTTCCATTGTGGCGTTATTGGCCACACTAAGGATAACTGCAAAAAACAAAATCCTCAATCCTGGATCTTTCCTTCCATGCCCCCGACAATAACGAAGAAACTGAAGAGTGGCACATCGTATGATGTTGGCCTCATCGAAATAATTGGAAGCATGAAGGAAAAAAATATCGCCTGGCCCATAGCTCATGCTCACCGTCCCAACGCTTCTATGGAAGAGATTTCTTCAAGCATTTGCCATCCAAACAAAGATACAGGATCTACCTCTATCTCAAAACCAGAAGGGCAAAATCGAAATATCACCCAGGGGCCCACTATTACAGCAGGTACTCGATGGGTTGTTAAAAATATTTGCCAGCGATATCTTTCATCGCAAGCTCAGGCCGTAACTCTTGCTCTTCCGTTTCCAACCGACTTATCGCCCAATCCCATTTTGTCTTGCCATCAGGAGATAAGTGAAGATCTCGATCAAAACCAACCTACTACTGCAGTGACACATACACACTTACGTGTCGACCTCCCTGACTCTCCACGGATAGAAGTGCATGGGATTGTCCCATGCGCGTTGTTTCCCTCTGTCCCTCTTATATCTTCCCAGATCCCTACTATTCACCACCTTCTTTAATCTAGAAAACACCCCCTCCCCCTTCCTAACGATACCAACCCGAAAAACTCGACTCTATCCCTCACACCTCTCGACTCCACTATAACAGACCCCTTTCTCCGCCCCACCCCGCCATCTAATCCCATCCCCGAACTTCTTAAACCCACACTTCCACCCAGCTTCGAATTTACCGCCCTGAAACCTACCTTCGAGACTCCATCCTATGAGCTCTGCAAACATAAACATACAAAACCTTCACCACCACGACCTTGGCCTGTATATCGACTGAAGTACGTAATAAAAAGAGGCCTCAATAACCTCATTCTTTAAGATATCTTCGTCCACCCCCACCTATTTCACTACCATCTTCAATGCCACGACATTCATATCGAAGTCGGACAACATCGAGATCGGACATACACGACCCCAGCATCGAAATTCACATTTTACATGCATCATGTCCCAAACGAGGCACAACTCTTAATCAATCCAATCCTCCCAAACGAGTACGTTTACATACTCGTAGAGAGAAGCTTGATGACCTCTCATGACACCATGCATATAATGAGAATCTTACTTTGGAATGTTAGAGGTGTGGGTCGTCCCACTTTTTCCCAGAACTTTCCAATTTTATCACCCGTCATGGTCCCCACATTCTGGTCATACTGGACACTCGTCTTAATGCTCATCGCTCAGTTCGGGAGATTGGGCACCTTCCTTTTCAAAATCACATTGTCTCCCCAGCTCTTGGTTAATCTGGAAGAATATGGATCTTATGGATAGATGGTCAGGTCACTATCAATGAGGTTGCGGTTTCTCCTCGGTTTATTCATCTCATGGTCCATCACGATCCCGACGCTGGTCCCATGGAATTTACTACAGTCCACATGCCTCCTCAGCTGCCTGCGCAAGATCAAGTATGGGAACACTTGCATTACCTTTCTACTACTATAACCAAGCCCTAGGTTCTACTCGGGGATTTTAATACAATTTCATAATCGCATGAAAAGCTAGGAGGTCGGCCTTTTCACCCTACACGTGCCAATGCTATTAAAAAATTTATGACAATGCATAATGTTTTTGACCTTGGTGTCACTCGTCTTGTTTTCACTTGGAAAGCCAATACGTCCTTCGAACATCACATGCGTGAGAGCCTAGACAGGGGCCTTGCAAACGGAATGTGGCCGGATGCTTTTCCCAATACATCTATAATGCACCTCCCCAACGCTCGGACCATTGTCCCCTCTTACTCGACAGTCAACCGCAAATAACTCGCACGAATCCACGTTTTATATATTGTTCGGATTGGTATTCTTACCCATCCTTTCATGAATTAGTTCACTACCATTGGTCCCACCCCACCCAAGGATCGACTACTACCTACTTTCTTCATAAAACGAATTTTTTTCGCCATGCATCTTTAACTTGGAAGCGCAAAGGTTTTGCTAAGATGTCATACAATATATATTTGCTTCGGCAATAGCTCCACCACACTCATCTCCTCATTCAGTGTCATTCTCACCCTACCTTCATTAATCAGGAGTATAACCTTCAACAACGGCTGGCCCAGTGCCTTGCTCACGAAGCCCTATACGGGAAAATTAAATTTAAGCTTCATTGGACCCTTAAGGGTGATCTTAACACCAAAATTTTCCACGCCCATGTTTCCCACCCCCGACGAATCAATAATAGTTTGGCCATTTTTAACCCCGAAACTGGTTGGCATAAAACAACTGAGTCCATTAACTCTCAATTTCGGCTTTTTTACACTATCCATTTCCAAATGATTGATCATGTCCAGCCTACTAGGGCCTACCCTTTTACTCGTCTGGAGACTACTGATAACTATCTCTATTCGTGCCAATAATGAAAGAGGAAATTTTTAAGACACTCAAGCACATGGGTTAGAATAAGTCTCCAGGCCCAGATGGGCTTACAGTTGAATTCTACCTCAACCACTGGCCGAACATTAGATCCACTATCTGTTTGCTTATCTTCGACTTCTTTGTCATTGGTGTCATGCCTCACGAGCTTATAGTCATACGCTCCTTCTTTTCATTCCTAAGCGTTCGAACTTGAGTTTTCTCACTTTCAACCCATCAACCTTTTCAACGTTATCTACAAAACTATTTTAGCGCTCATAGTAGCTCGTCTTCGACCTCTTATGCCATCCCTTATCTCGCCATATCAAGCATCTTTTGTAGTTTAACGTCATATCCAAGATAATATCCTTATCGCTCATGAAATGCTTCACTCCATGCGTAAATCTAAAGCTCTCAAGGGTAGTTGTGCCATTAAGATCGACCTCACTAAAGCCTTTGACCAAATGGTATGGTATTTTCTTCATTTGGTTCTCCAGCAGCACAACTTTCCTCCCGCTTAGATTTCCTACCTTCACGCTTGCATATCCACCACCTCCTTTCAAACCTCGATCAATAGGCACTTGGGGTCTCGCTTAGTCTCCACCCGCAACCTTCATCGGGGGGATCCTTTATCCCCTCTTCTCTTCATCCTAGGGCTCGACGTCCTTCTTCATAAAATCAATTTTGACAGCTGTTGCAAACATATGACTGCCCTTCATCCCTCAAAAACTAGGCCTCACATTCCATGACCTTCTTTTGCGGATGATTGGATTTTATTTCTTCAACCAACCCCTTATACCTTATCCCACTTCCGAGACATCCTTGAAAACTTTTCTCTCATCTCTGGCCAAACAATTAATAGAGACAAATCCATGATCACCTTTGGCAAGACAATGCCCCCTGGTTATGAGTTCGACACGTCGTCTACTTTTTTCTGGACAAGATAGGTATCTTGGGGTCCCCCTTATTACGGTTTAGGTAACGCGTGACTTATTTCATAATCTCATCACCGACCTTGACACTCGGCTACAGATATGGTATACCATTTCTTATCCTATATGGGTCGCGCCACCCTAATCAATGTCATCTATACATCCCTTCCATCCTACAGTATGTCAGCCTTCCCGTTGCCCAAAGGAATTCTCACCTCGCTTACCACTAAAATCAAGCTTTTTTCTAGAACGCATCCACATCTTCTCATAAGACGCGTACTATCCCGTGGTCTACTATTACTCTTACTAACCACTTGGGTGGTCTGGGAATTAAAAATCTGCATGATCTCAACACGGCTTTTACGCTCAAGTTACTATGGAAGCTTTTCACTGAGCCTTATACTCTTTGGTCTCGCATTCTTAAGTAGAAACATTATCCGCATTCTTCGATTCTTCAAGCTCATCTCTCTTTTAATGCTTCTTGGTTCTGGAATCGTCTAGTTAAACTTCTCCCCACATTCCGTCTAGGAATTAAATGGAGTATTGGCCATGGCTCCATATCTCTCAGACATCATATTTGGGTTCTTCAAGAACCTCTCAAAACTCGATTCCCACACCTCTCCCCCGAGGTTAATGACATCCCCGTATGTCACTTTATCACTAATCACCACTGGGATCTTCTATCTTTAGCACACTTCGTCCCTCCTGACTTTCTGTTATACATTCAAGCTATTCCTATCTCCCCATCTGCCACTCAGGCCCTCCCCTATTAGTGGCATAGTAACTCCCGCCACGTAACGATCAAAGCGACATGTCAGTGGTTGAACTCTGCTACTATCTGTCAGCACACGCCCTTTTGGCCTTTTCATTGGCTCTGGCGTAGTCCCCTCCCGCCTAAGTTAAAAACCTTTATATGGTTCTTAATTCATCAAAGCCTTCCTACTGCTGACCATCTGCACTATTTTCACAAACTCCCATCAACTGACTGTCCTTTATGTGGGCTTTCTGATTCAAACTCTTATATTTTCATGGACTGCCCCGCATTCTATCATCTCCGCCTCGCATCTGATGTTATGGATCCCCACCTCTCTCTATTCTACGGCCTTTCCCCTTACAATTAGTCGCCTTATCTATCAACTCAAATTGTCCGAACTTTTTTCCTCCTTCGCACCATTTGGATTTCTCGGAATGACGCGCTTTTTTAGCACAAACTTATTCTTCTGAATCATATTTTCCACGCGGGCTCTGACCATATTATCCAAGTTTCACGCTCTATCATTGTCGTTAGCCCTCCTTTAGCGAATCAGCTCAACCACTTTCTTATTACCTAGACCCCTCATGTCCACCCTTTTTTTAAATGTATACAGATGGCGCCCAATCCCACATCACAAGTCTTGTATCTATTGGGGGACTTATCAGGAATTCTCAGGGCCTGTTTATTCTTGGTTTTACTTCTAACATTGGTTATGTGTCATCTTTATCAGCTAAGTTTTGGGCAATTTATACTGCGCTTAATTTAGCTTTTCATGCGGGACCAAAATGTATTTAAATGGAAACAGATTGCCAAACTTCTTTCCACATGCTTACCAGGAACTCAGCCCTCCCTCCATCTCATGAGGACCTGACCAGGATCATCCTTGAAGGCTTCCCCCAGTTTCACCATATCACTCTCAGCCTCTATTTTCGAGAATCTAACTACTGTGCGGATCTTTTAACTGTCATATCTTTAAATAGTCCATTTTTCTTTCAAGTTTTCAAGTCTGCCCCTCCGTCTTTACTTTCTTATTTTTTGTTTTATCAGAGTCCTTTTGGTGTACTTAGGTCTGCTTCTCGAAACAACTCATGTAAAATACTGTTGTTTTTATTTAAATTTATTTTTTGTGGCAAATTTTTTTTCCATATTTCACTATTTAAATAACTACACTAAAAAATGTAACAAATCATTAAATTGATTAAAAGGAAGAGAAACATGTCCACTGAACATGCTTCATAGGTGAAGGTACGTGTGTCATAACCATTCAAAAGCGAACTTTCATCAACTGTGCAACCAATTTAGGTTTGAGGCAGAATTAATTTGGGATTTTTCTAAACTAGGGTTTCAATTGAGTTGGCTAGTTGGATTGAAGGAGGAGGAAGAGGAGTTGATTCTTTCAATATATAGTAAGTTCAGATTGTTTCTAATTTTATTATTGTAGTTGTTTCATTATTTGATCGATTATCTACTCTATTAAATTGATGAAGAGTGAGGCGTCGAATTTATTTTTTGTGCAAAACCAATTTTGGTTATTCACATTTGAACAAAACTGACACTTCACAACATAAAAAATGACATTAACATAACAAAATTGCTAACAATTTAATGATTTCAACTAATATAATTAATATTTAAAAAATCATTATGAATTTAATAGAATATATTACTTAGAAAATAATGGGGAAAAGGAGAAATTAATATTATTTTAAAATTATTGCAAATTTTCATTAGTTAATATTAGGTCCGTGAGAAAGTTCTAAGACTCCTTTATTAGAATCAAGACTTCAAGTCTTGCTAAATAAAAAATAAAAAAGAGTGTTTGTGAGCTCTAATCTCATTAAGTTGATAATGAGTATATATATATATATATATATATATATATATATATATATATATATATATATATATATCAATTGTTAATACAACAATCTAAAACGTTGTTATAACATCTTCTATAAAAAACTCTAACAGAAAGATTCATCTAGAATTACATGGCTTTATCTAGAATTACATGACTCCGACTCTTGGTTATCATCCCCCCTCAAGCGAAAGGGTTTAGGAATAATACAAAGTTGAGCCTTTAAGGATAGGAACCGTGAGTGTCGGAGGACGTAGTCTCGAATGAAATGGAGATCAATTTTAATGTGTTTTGTCCTAGCATGGAAAACTGGATTTTGGGTTGTATAATAAGCATTCACATTATCATTACCAAAGGAGGGGAATTTATGCAAGAGGAACACGTCACTCCTGTGGCAAGGCTTAAATCCATACTATTTCTGCAATTT
The DNA here is from genome assembly GCA_949130495.1 of Sambucus nigra. Lineage (NCBI taxonomy): Eukaryota > Viridiplantae > Streptophyta > Magnoliopsida > Dipsacales > Adoxaceae > Sambucus > Sambucus nigra. The sequence goes on from OX422212.1 coordinate 155,403,410, forward strand.
CTATAGCCAATCCTCTGTATTCGGACTCTGTATTGCTTCGGGACAAAACTCTCTATTTAGAGGCTGACCAAGAAACCAAGTTTTGCCCAAGGTAGACAGGATAACGACTTGAAATGTGCTTATCATCAGGTTGTCCTCCCCAGCCTACATCTGAGTAGGCTTTAATGGTAAGACGTGGAGATGGCTGAAGGAGAACACCTTCAGTCATTATGCCCCATAAATATCTGAGAATACATTTTACAGCAAGCCAATGTGTTGTTGTGGGCTACTGTAGAAACTGGCATGCTTTGTTGACAGTAAAGGCAATGTCTGGTTGTGTCATTGTGACATATTGTAAGGCACCTACTATACTTCGGTACATTATAACATCTTTCTTATTAGATAAGTTCTTCCATGTTGTTCCAGGAGTTTTTGTTAGTTTAGTTTTAAACATTTTAGTTATGTGTAAGATATCTAAAATGTACTCAGTTTGACTAAGATGCATGGAGACTTTACTATATGACACCTCAATTCCAAGAAAGAAGGACAAGTTACCCAAATCTCTCAAGGCAAAATGTATAATGGAGATTTTTTACGAGGTTATGAACTTGTTTTGGTGAACTCCCTATATTGATTATATCATGTACATAAACTAGAACAACAAGAGTAGAGTTTTTACCAAAGTGAATGAACATAACCCTGTCTGTGCGAGAAGAATTAAATCCCCATAGTAAGAGGCCAAAGCTTAAACTTTTGTACCAAGCCCTTGGCACTTGTTTGAGTTCATACAAAGCCTTTTTAAGTCTGCATACTTTGGTTGGATGATGTGAGTTAAAAAAAAACAGGCGATTTATCCATGAAAACTTGTTCCTCAAGTTTTGAAAAAGGCATTATGAACATCAAGTTGCCTGATTATCCACTTAAAACTGAGGGTAATTATAAGAACAATGTGAATGGTTGCGGTTTTGACAACAGGGCTGAATGTTTCTGTGACAACCCGCCTATTAAAATAAGAGGTGGCCAGTCCGATACTCCAATAATTACAGGAATCATAGATGGTCCATTCTTAGCATCACTGTCGTTAAAATAATAATACGAGATAACCACCAATTCTTTTAAAAAACGGACTGTCAAAATTTAATTTATAAAAAAAATCATTTAAACAATATAATTTGAAAAGGAGGTGGATATAAAAAACAAACGAGTAATTGTACAACAATTTATGCACCAAAAACTAACCGAATAAGCTGTCGGTTAACAGGCCAAAACAAATAGGTTACACCGAGTATTAAAATTAAATAACACATTATATTAAACAATTACAAAGCCTGGGTAGCAGACCCGAATATATAAACTGATCGTAACTAGAGTAAAAAAGATAGAAACGTCTACAACTAATATCCTACAACATCTGCAATATGTTATACCTCCAGGACAATAGTGATGGAGAGGTCAATACGGGTGTCCTTGCGGTGTAGCACCTGGGCAAGTAAAGAATCCATGCAAAACAAATAGATATAAACAGGTCAGGGCCCGGTTTGATATGATTACCATGTGAATAAAATGCATAACAGTTATGAATATTTTATCATCAATTATAAACTTAACTGGCTCTCACAAATAATGATAAGAATTCTCCTCTCTCAATCTAAAAGCACAACTAGGCGCAATATCGATGACACTATGCAATGTTCATATATGCATAAGAGAAATACCTAAGTTTCACTTTATTGAGATTTCATTTCAGTTTTACACTACTTAAATGCACAGTTCCTTTTTCTTTAGGAAACATATATAAAGCAATTTTATTTCACAAAATGTTTAACCAATTCAGTTTTACATCTCATAACTTCACATTTCCCTTTTTATCTCCAGGAAACGTTTTAAAGCAATGTATTTCATAAAGTGATTTACCATCAATAATGTCCCACATTATTATGAATAGTTATATTTCATATCATATAACGATTCTAAGACCTTCCTTCTGAGTTTCCCCACTGGACGCGCCCCTAAATGGCTATCATCTTCCAGGGCCTATCAAACAAGGTAACCTGGGCATCCTACATCGCGTGACATCGGGAAGCGGCCATATGCCTGCGATAGTGAGTCATAACTACACCCAGAATTACCTCACTTCGCACAATAATCAAATAATATATAATAACCGATCCTATGGCCGATAACTATATTCACCCTGCATTCATTAGCCAGGGGACTTCACCTCATGCGCGTACTTCCCCTATGATAGGATTTAGAGAGGTGTGCATATGAAAATTATCATTTACAAGTTTTCCTCATTTAAAACATTCACTTTTACATTCTCAAAATCATTTGTGCTTAACAATTAAGTGCCAATTTAAAATATGGATTTCTTATTCATGATGTCATATTTTATAAATGATATAGGCCACGAAGTATAGTTTCCCTCACACTAGTCTCCAAGTGTTCAAAGTAATACCATAAGCCATCAATGGTAATTCTCCTCAATACTAATCTCCCAAGGATCCTAGATCCTATCACTTAACTCTCTCTTAGTCCAAGGCTAGCTCGCTAGAGGAAACGACACTAACCTTTATTGAATAACCCCCGAATTAAACACAATTACCCCCATACTATCCTAGAGTGTTAATCCTCCTAATATAAACCCCTAATCCTCTTTATTACTTCCAAAGGGAAGGTTACTAATCCTTAAACCTAAAAGAAAAGGAATAAAAACAAAGATGGAAAAATATCCTAGAACTGCAGAAATTCCGAATCGATTCGGTCTTGAAAGCGAATCGATTCGATCAAGAGGACCCAACATTCTGCATATCTCCGACTCGATTCAAGTCATCCAAATCAATTCGCCCAACCCAGACCTGTAGCCTACCCCTTTAGCAAATCGATTCGCTAGGGGCGAATCGATTCGCCTGGGCCAGAATGCCCTGTTTCGGCTATGGGTTTAAGAACCCTAAATTCCCAAAACTCCAATTTCTCTCTTGAAAACTCAACCAACTAAACTTATTTTATACCCAAATCATTTATACACAATAACTAACTAATATTCCCAACTCAAATCAAATTTTAATCCAATGTTAAAGGTTTAAACACTAAAATCATCAAAAACCCATTAATGGTTAAAACTCTAAAAACACAACCATAAATGCAGATTATCCACACTAAATCATATACTAGCAAGTTAGAAACTTGCCTCAAGTTTGTAGTCTCGGATCCTCTTCCCGTAGCAACGATTTCCAGCTCAATCTCTTCTCTTTTCCTTCTTTTCTCTCCATTTTCTCCCAAGATCTCTCCTCTCTCTAAGTCTCTCTAAGTTTAAAACATGTAATTGGGGAAATAAGAGGGTTGGAAGACTAAACCGTTAATTTAACATTTGTTTTCATTTTAAATGTTAATACATCATTAAAATGACTCGTAACTACATAATTGAGTCATAATCTGTCAAAAGTGTCCGGAACTCTAAAAATGCAATATGACACTTATTTTGACTGTCTCAACTATTTCAGGACTAATCGTACCCTCAAAATTGGCATTCGAAGTATCCTACAATTATTTCATGTTCCGACGTTATATTAATTCATTAATCATAACCCAATTAAAATATATACCATAACCGTCGCTTAAAGCACAACGACGCAATAAAGATAACATGATGTTATTTACCTTCTCTCAACACTAAATATGCAAAATTCAGTATATTATCTCTTAAATCACTTAAAATTACATTTACTCTAACTTCCATTATTTTATATAATTATCTCACATAGCATAATTATATAAAAATCAATTACCCAAAAGTAAGGGTTGTTACATACTCCCCCCCTTATAAGGGAAAAAAATTCAGGTATAACTCATAAAAAGACTAGGGGCACATTTCCCAATTATTATTCTCTCGTTCCCAAGTAAATTGTCTATACTCTCCATGAACTAAAATTTATAACCATTTATTCCTCGCATGAAATATAGGGCCTAACTTTACAACAATGGGAAAAATCTACCTAACCCGGCACAAGTTTATTTTTCATCACAAAGCATGTTATACCCTTCACAATAAAAATACCCGCATTAAATTTGATTGCCTGCCTCAAATTTTACAAGACTTCTATTCGTGTCGGCATAACCCTTCTAACAATCTTGGGCAATTCGTATGCGGTTTCAAATGAACTCAGTCTTACTATACGATGTTCCCTACGATACCATACCCATTATGGATTACAGATTTAACCCAATGAAGATTTTTCACTCATCCACCCAAAATAAATATGCACATCGAAAGTATGTCCTCTAACATACGTTGTTTCTCCCCGCTTTGACCAATTATTTTCGAGTGTTAGAAGGTACTCAACCTTATCCGGTCCCTATTGTTTCTAGAAACTTCTTCAGAAATTGGATACAAATATCTCATCTCGATCTGACACTATATTGATAGGTATCTCATAAGGTTTCATAAACTCCATATTATCCTCCATCTGTACCCATGACCGCTTTACAGCATCAGTAATCAGTGATAAAAATCCATGGATACACTCTCCTATTCTCGCACCGGTGGGTGGCCCACATTCACCAATTGATAGGTGGTGCCTAGGGAGACAACTTCAGAAATGTCCTTTGCTTGATCATCCATAACTCCCAGCTTAATAGCATGCGCAACGATCAATCACTGATATAAGCGCCATAGTAACAACATATTTGTAGTTAAGCTCCTACCTCTTGGCTTCTCCTTGCCATCGCTAGTTCCCCCCACAGATTTCCTACTCATTATCCGCTATCACCATTGTTTTTTCGGGGTGATAATGAATGTTAAATTAATAGTCTTTTACGAATCCAACCACCCCACACTTTAATCTTTCCCTAAGAACCAACCTTGTATCGACCTGCGGTCCATGAAAAGACTTAAGTTCCCTCCCAAGAGGAAATGCCTCCACATCTTTAAGGCGAACACTATTGTGGTGTGATTTTAGTCTTGTATGGGATAGTTCTCATCATAGGGTTCTAGTCATAAGATATATACGCAAGGGTCACCGCCCCACTCTTGCGGAGACGCATCTATAATAACCAAATAGTCCACTCCCGAACTTGGCAACACTAATTTATGAGTAGGAGTTGACTTGTCCTTCAGCAAATCAAAAGCTAAGTCCTAGACATAACAACTCCTTTAGAGATGGGCCTCACATTCATCTCGACATTTCTTATTCCTGGAAACCCAATCCTTCTTAAAAAAAACAACCCACCAATCTTTTTGTGGTGAACCTACTACATAATTTCTAGAACAACACTACATGCCCCATAGGCATTACTACCTAATAATATTAAGATTAATGCGTTACCACTAACTACGTGAAATAAGTACCATACTAACTATGTCCCTGGTGCCCAAGACCTTTCTCAATTTCTGACATTCGCTCGGTTTCATGCGTTGGACGTCTCGCAAAGAGAAATCCAAACAAGGAGCCCTCCTGTTACACTACTACCTTGCGTCATCGGTCATCAAGATACAATAGCCTAAGGCACCGAATCGGGACCGCTAAAAATCATAACTCAAAACCCTACTAACGCGCTTTTACTTTTATGTCCTACCGTTCGGCGAGATGAAAATCTAATTAATCAGGGCGCCTACTTTCTGCCAAGTATTGTGAATCTTTTTCCCAAATATATATATTTACATCTTTACAAATTGCCTTCTCATCAAGGCCTAACTATAAGCCTCAAATCAACTTACTTATCTTTGTCTCGCACACATATACCTGGTGAGAGAAACATTTTCGGTGCTTCTGCACCGCACATCTACTTTTTATTAGCCCTTAATCAAACACGTGACTCTCGGCTAATTCCAACAAAACAAACATCCTAACCTAAAGTAAAATCTCTCCACTCCCAACGTCGTTAAGGTTCATGCGTGGAGTGTCTCGCAAAGCGAAATCCAAATAAGGAACCCCTCCGATACACTACTACTTAACTTTGTTGGTCATGGAGATATGGTAGCATAAGACAAACAAAATAACAATTCACATTAAACCATCTCTATAAAGTCTCAACCCGTATCCAGGAGAGATATTATAGAATAAGTATCTCTACCCTGGAACTGAAGATATGATAGTCTCACAATCATAAGCCCATTATGTCTCCAATCAAAATATTTCATACTCGTATAACGCAAACATAACGAGTAGTATAAACCAAATAAAATTTTCAAATATCATCACCCACTTACTATGAAATTCCAAATCGATTCGGGTCATTCTAATCGATTCGCCCAACTCAGACCTGTAGCCTACTCCTTTAGCAAATCGATTCGCTAGGGGCGAATCGATTCGCCTAGGCCAGAATGCCCTATTTCGGCTATGGGTTTAAGAACCCTAAATTCCCAAAACTCCAATTTCTCTCTTCAAAACTCAACCAACTAAACTTATTTTATACCCAAATCATTTCTACACAATAACTAGCTAATATTCTCAACTCAAATCAAATTTTAATCCAATGTTAAAGGTTTAAACACTAAGATCATCAAAAACTCATTAATGGTTAAAACTCTAAAAACACAACCATAAATCCAGACTATCCACACTAAATCATATACTAGCAAGTTTGAAACTTGCCTCAAATTTGTAGTCTCGGATTCTCTTCCCGTAGCAACGATTTCCAGCTCAATCTCTTCTCTTTTCCTTCTTTTCTCTCCATTTTCTCCCAAGCTCTCTCCTCTCTCTAAGTCTCTCTAAGTTTAAAACATGTAATTGGGGAAATAAGAGGGTTGGAAGACTAAACCGTTCATTTAATAATTGTTTCCATCTTAAATGTTAATACATCATTAAAATGACTCGTAACTACATAATTGAGTCATAATCTGTCATAAGTGCCCGGAACTCTAAAAATGCAATATGGCACTTATTTTGACTGTCTCAACTATTTCAGGACTAATCGTACCCTCAAAATTGGCATTCGAAATATCGTATAATTATTTCATGTTTCGACGTTATATTAATTCATTAATCATAACCCAATTAAAATACATACCATAACCGTCGCTTAAATCACAACGACGCAATAAACATAACATGATGCTATTTACCTTCTCTCAACGGGTAAATATGCAAAACTCAGTAAATATTATCTCTTAAATCACTTAAAATAACATTTACTCTAACTTCTATTATTTTATATAATTATTTCACATAGCAGAATTATATAAAAATCAATTACCCAAAAGTAAGGGTTGTTACAGTTTCAAAATAATCTAGGCCATGAGTTTGGTTAAACCCCTTTGCTAATAATATGGCTTTATACCAGTATATGGTTCCATCATGTTTGTACTTAAGTTTATAAACCCATTTTTAAGATATAACATTAGAATTAAAAAAAAGGATCAACAAGGTCTGAGGTATTATTCTTGTGGAGAGCAATTATTTCATCTTCCATCACTGCTGTCCATTGAGGGTCTTTGAGTGCTTGTTTCAAAGTAGAAGGTTCTGTGGACTGTACTACTAACAAATCAAAGAATTTTTTTCTTTGTTATCCCTCGCATGTCTATTGTTATCATTCATGGAGATGGTAGTGGTGAAGGATCTGAAGCTTGAGTTGGTGATACACAAGAAGGTAAAGATGTTGTAAAATTATCTATTGAAGTTGGAAAATTATTAGTTGGGACCTGAGAAGGATTGGAATCTGATTGTGTAGTAGAAAAAGTATGAGATGGAAGAGAGATTAGGGCTGGAGGAAAATTTTGAGTGCCATCTTCAGACTGATTAGTAGAAAATGATGTGGACTATTGAGCTAGTAAAGGATATGTAAATTCATCAAAAACAACATGATGAGTGATATAAACTCTGCCAGAATTGTAATCAAGACGCAAATATCCTTTATGATTTGGACTATATCCAAGGAATATGCAATGAACCGATCTGTATTAATGTTTATGGTTGTTGTAAGGATGAATAAAAGGATAGCAGAGACAACTAAAAATGCGAAGGGAGTTGTAGTGTGTCTTTTTTTAAAAGAGCAAGCAGTATGGAGAATTATACTGCAAAACCTTGCTTGGCATCTTATTGACAAGGTAAACAACTGTTTTGAAAGCATATTGACAATACTTTAATGGCATAAAAGCATGAGCAAGTAAAGCTAATCCAGTCTCTACAACGTGTCTATGTTTTTGCTCAACTCTACAATTTTGAGGTGAAGTATAAGGGCAAGAGAACCTGTGTTGAATACAAACAGTTCTAAGGAAGGAAAGAAAAGTTCAAAACTCTCATCCATATCAAATTGAAGAAATTTTCCTTAGCTTCAAGTTGATTTTCAACATGCACCTTAAATTGTTTGAAAATATGGAGGGCTTGATCCTGAGTTTGTAAAGGATAAAACCATGTATATCGTGAATAATCATCAATAAAAATTATGAAATAGTGGTCCCTAAGAGTACACTTGATAGGGGTAGGACCCTATATATCAGTGTAAATTAATTCTAGAAGCTTAGAGGTACGAGAGGAAGATAATTGCAATGGTAATCTATGGTTTCTCGCTAAATGACATGATGAACAGACATGTGTTTTATCATTAGAGACAAAAATGTTACAATCACTCATTATTCTGCTTACAACATCAAAATGAGCACGACCTAATATATAATTCCATAGTTTATTATTTCTAATAGCGAAAGAAAAACCAGACTTATGTTCTTGGCAATCATCAATAATAAGATAAGCTTTCTTTAAAGTAAAAGTAGGGAACCAGTAGAGGCCATTTTTAAGCTTGCCTTGCGCTAGAACCTTCTTTAATAACTAATCCTTCATAAAGAAAGATTTAGGGTAGAATTCAATAAAAGCATTATTGTCTGAACAAAACTTAGCCATACTTATAATATTTGTTGAGATGAAAAGACCATGAAATACCTTTTGAATATTGAAAGAGTGGGAAGTAATAACTAAACCTTTAGCACCAAAGCTTGAAATAAATACTTTCCTACTGTTCCCAATGGTCACTTGGTCAGTTCCTATGTACTTAGTGACATTATTAAGACTTTCATCTTTCAGGGTGAGATGATGGCTAACACTTGAGTCCAAGAACCAACTCTCATTTGTAGTAGTATTAGTAGCAGCAACAATGGCAAGAATCGAGCTTTGATTTCTAGTAGATTGGGAACTAAAATTTTTTCCTCCTTGGAAAGAAATATCAAACCTATGATAACAAACATGAATAGTATGACCAAATTTACCACATAGTTAGCACTAAGGTCCGTCATTCGAATTGAAATTTCCTCTTCCATTTGGTCCATTTCTACCTCATCGTCCTTGGCCTCTATGGAGTAAGAACTCGTGTCGTTGCTTTGAGTAGTTCCTTGACTATGGCCAGCGTAGCTCTTCCTTCCACCACCTCTATTATTAGAAGTGGATGTAAAACTGGCAGTCATTCCAGAGAATGAGCTTTGTTGCTCAAGACAATTTTTAAATGATAGTAGCATGCTATGAACTGCTTTAAGAGAGATCATGTCATCTCTTGTATTAATAACAATGACAATAGCATTATAATATGCACCAAGATCTCCATGAAGATTCATAATATGATCTTGATCACATACAAGTTCACTAATTAATGTTAAGCTATCCACATGTCCTTTTATTTTCATGATATAGTCTATAATAGACATAAAACCCTTCTTTATGGTTTGTAATTCAAGGCTAAGTTGCATAATTCGAGCTTTTAAAGAAGATGATAATATCTTTTCTAAATCTTTCCAAGCAGAATGAGAATAAGTGTGGCCAATGATCTGAGCCATGATACCTGCTGTAAGAGGGGAGTAGATCTAGCTTAGGATGGTGTGATCTTGTCTTCTCTAAGCAACAAAGGTAGTATTAATTTCTCCATAATTTATAAGTTTTTCTGGATAGATGGAAGTTCCTTCGATGAAATGTTCAAAGCCATTGGAAAATATCATGTTATCAATCTTTGATCTCCACAGTACATAGTTGGATCGATCGAGTTTCACTGGTAAAGTGTAATTAAGCATCTGGAAAGCTGGAACAGACGTTATGGTAGATCATGCATGGGTATAACCAATCAATCCTGATGGTGATGATGATTGAGAGCTAGCAGAAGACATGATTGGATTGAGAGAAAAATAGGGGAAAAGAGAGAGAAATGTTAACTGTGATACCAAGATAGAAAAGTGTTAGTGAAGCTCTAAACTCATTAACTCGAGAATTAGAGAGTTTGTTATGTATATATATATATCAATTGTTAATAAAACAATCTGAAAAGTTATTGTAACAACTTCTATAATAAACTTTAACAGAAAGATTCATCTAGAATTACATTGTTGTGACTCTAGCTTATCATTCGTCCTCGAGCGAAAGGGTCTAGGAACAATACAATGTTGAGACTTTAAGGAAAGACAGGAACTGTGAGCTTGTTAAATAATTTGTGGCACTTCTGTTGGTTGTGCTTCGCTAGGAACAAATTGAAGTTGAACATGGCATTGGAGGACCTGATCTCGAATGAAATGGAGTTCAATTTCAATGCATTTTGTTCTAGCATGGAGAACTGGATTTTTGGCCATATTATAAGCACTCACATTATCATACCAAATTAGGGGAATTTGTGTAAAAGGAATACATAACTCCTGTAACAAGGCTTGAATCCATAGTATTTCTGTAGTTGCTATAGCCAATCCTTTGTATTGGGACTCTACATTGCTTTGAGATATAACTCTCTGTTTAGAGACTGACCAAGAAACCAAGTTTTGCCCAAGGTAGACAAGATAATCACTTGAACTACGCTTATCATCAGGTTGTCCTCTCAAGTCTGCATCTGAGTAGGCTTCAATGTTAAGACATGGATATGGCTGAAGAAGAAGACCATTAGTCGTTATTCCTCTCAAATATCAAAGAATACGTTTTACAACAAGCCAATGTGATGTTATGGGTTGCTATAGAAACTGGCATGCTTTGTTAACAGCAAAGGAAATGTCAGGTCGTGCCATTGTAACATATTTCAAGGAACATACTATAATTAGATACAATGTAACATCTTCCATCCGCTTTCCATCAAATTTAGATAAGTCCTTCCATATTGTTCCAGGAGTCTTTGCTGGTTTAGTTTCAAACATTTCAGTTTTGTGTAAGAGATCTAAAATGTACTTAGTTTGACTAAATTGCATGGAGATTTTATCATATGACACCTTGATTCCTAGAAAGTAGGATAAGTTCCCAAAATCTCTCAAGGAAAATGTAGAATTAAGGTTTTGTATGAGATTATGAACTAGTGTTGGTGAACTCCATGTGATGATTATATAAGCTACATAAACTAGAATAACAACAGTAGAGTTTTTACCAAAGTGAGTGAAGATAGAGCAGTTTGTGCTAGAAGAATTAAATCCCCATTATAAGCGACAATGGATTAACCTTTTGTACTAAGCCCTTGGCACTTGTTTGAGGCCATACAAATCCTTTTTAAGTCTGCATACTTTGGTTAGATGTTGTGAGTTTATGAAACTAGGCGGTTAAGCTATGGAAACTTATTCCTCGAGTTCTCCATTCAAAAAGGCATTATGAATGTGAAGTTGATTGATTATCCACTTGAAACTGAGGACAATTGTAAGAACAGTGTGAATGGTTGTAGTTTTGACAACAGGTTTGAATGTTTCAAAATAGTCTAGGCCATAAGTTTTGTTAAACCCCTTTGCTATTAATCTGGCTTTATACCACTCTATGGTTCCATCAGGTTTGTATTTGAGTTTACAAACCAATTTACAACCTATAATAGGAGGACCAACAAGGTCTTAGGTATTATTCTTGTGGAGATAAATTATTTCATCTTCCATAACTGCTGTCTATTAAGGATCTTTGAATACTTGTTTCAGAGTAGAATGTTATGTGGAATTTACTGCTGATAAATCAAAGATATTATTTTTATTTGTTATCCCTCGTATGGCTCTTGTTATCATTCATGGAGCTGATGGTGGTGAAGGATCTGAAGCTTAAGCTGGTGATACATAATAAGGCAGAGAAGTTATAGAATCATCTATCGAAGAAGGAGAATCATTGGTTAGGACCTAAAAAGGATTGGAATATATTTGCGTAGTAGGACAAGTTTGAGATGGAAGAGAGATAAGGGTTGGAGGAAAATTTTGAGTGCCATCTTCAGACTGATTAGGAGAAAATGATGTGGACTGTTGAGTTAGAGGATACATAGATTCATCCAAAACAACATGAGTGATATAAACTCTACCAAACTTGTAATTAAGACACAAATATCCTTAATGATTTGGGCTATGTCCAAGGAATAAGTAATGAACTGATCCGTAATAAAATTTATGGTTGTTATAAGGGCAAATAAAATAATGGCATAGACAACTAAAAATTCGAAGGGAGTTATAGTGTGTCTTTTTTGAAAAGAGCAATGAGTATGGAGAATTATATTGCAAAACCTTGCTTGGCATTCGGTTGATAAGGTAGACTACTGTTTGGAAAGCATATTGGTAATACTTTAATGGTATGAAAACATGAGAAAGTAAAGCTAATCCAGTCTCTACGTGTCTATGTTTTCACGCAACTCTACCATTTTGAGGTGAAGTATAAGGGCGTGAGAACTCGTATTGAATGCGTGCAGTTCTAAGGAAGGAAAGAAAAGTTCAAAACTCTCCTCCGTTATCAGATTGAAGACATTTTATCTTGGCTTCAAATTGATTTTCAACCTGCACTTTAAATTGTTTGAAAATAGGGAGGGCCTGATCCTTAGTTTATAAAGGATAAAACCATGTATATTGTGAATAATCATCAACAAAAATAATAAAATATTGAGCCCTAAGAGTAGACTTGATAGGGGCATGACCCCATATATAAGTGTAAACTAATTCTAGAGGTTTAAAGGTAGGGGAAGAAGATAATTGCAATGATAATCTGCAGCTTTTAGCTAATTGACATGATGAACAGACTTGTGTTTTGTCATTAGAGACAAAAATGTTACAATCACTCATGGTTCTGCTTACAACATCAAAATGAGCATGGCCTAATCTATGATGCCATAGTTGATTATTTCTAACAGAAGAAGAAAAACCAGACTTCTGTTGTTGACAATTATCAACAGCAAGATAAGTTTTCTTTGAAGTAAAAATAGGAAACCTGTAGAGGCCATTTTCACGCCTGCCTTGAGCTAAAACCTTCTTCATAAACTGATCCTTCACAAAGAAAGAGTGAGGGTAAAATTCAATCAAAGCATTGTTGTCTGAACAAAATGTAGCCACAGTTATTAGATTTTGCTGAGATTAAAGGAACATGAAGGACCTTTTGAAATTTGAAAGAATGGGAAGTAGTAACTAAATCTTTAGAACCAAAGCTTGAAATAGATAGTTTCTTACCATTCCCAATGGTCACTCGATCAGTTCCTGTGTAGTTAATGACATTATTAAGACTTGTAGCAATTGGAGTGAGATGATGTCTAGAACCTGAGTCCAAGAACCAACTCTCATCTACAGTAGTATTAGTAGTAGCAACCATGACAGGAATCGAGCTTTGATTTCCACTAGATTGGGGGCTAACATTTTGTCCTCCTTGGAAAGAAATATCAGACCTATAATAAGAAACATGAATAGTATGACAAAATTTACCATATAAATGGCATTGAGGTCAGTCATTCATATTGAAATTTCCTCTTCCATTTGGTCCATTTATGCCTCCTCGACCTCGACCTTTGTTGGAGTAAGAACTCGTGTCATTGCCTTGAGTAGTTCCTTGACCATGGCCACCATAACTCTTCATTCCACGGCCTCTATTATTAGAAGTGGATGTAAAACTGGCAGTCATTACAAAAACATTCTCAACTGAGCTTTGTTGCTCAAGACGATTTTCAAATGACAGTAGCATGCTATGAACTGCTTCAAGAGAGATCATGTCATCTCTTGTATTAATAGCAGTGACAACAACATTATAATCTTCACCAAGGCTTCCAAGAAGATTCATAATGTGATCTTGATCAGATACATGTTCACCAATTTCTATTAAGCTATCTGCAGGTCCTTTTTATTTTCATGATATAGTATATCATAGACATATATCCCTTTTTTGTGGTTTGTAATTCAAGCTTAATTTGCATAATTCGAGCTCTTGAAGAAAAGTAAAAGATCTTTTCTAAAGCTTTCCAGGTAGAATGAGAACAAGTGTGGCCAATGATCTAAGCCATGATACCTGGTGTAAGAGAGGAATATATCTAGCTGAGGATGGTGCGATCTTGTCTTCTCCAATCAACAAAGGCGGGATTAATTTCTCCAGATTTTACGGCATGTTTGGGAGTTTTTTAGAGGAAGGAAAGGAAAAAAAAGTTTTATTAGGAGAGAAAAGAAAAGAAAGGAAAATTTATAGGAGAGAAAAGAAAGGAAGAGAAGATAAAGGATTTAGGAAGGAAGATAAAATAATTTTCTTTTCTAGTGTTTGGGGGTTGGAAGAAAAATAATTTTTTAAAGGAAATAAGGTACATTCTTTAGAAAACTTTCCTTTCTCTCCTTTTCTTTCCGATTTGGATGGAAAGTTTTGGAAATAAAGGAAGGAAAATTCTTTTAAAATTTTTCCTTTCTTTTCTCTCCTTTTAAACTCCCAAACGATGGAAAATGGCAAAACAACACTTTCTCTCCTATGTAAACTTCCAAACGACGGAAAGAAAACATAATTTCCCTTCCTTTCCTTTCTTTTCTCTCCAAAATGAAACTCCCAAACAAGTTGAAGCTTTTCTGGACAGGTAGAAGTTCCTTCGATGAAATCTATAAAGCCATTGGCAAATATCACATTATCAATCTGCAATCTCCATAGTACATAGTTGGATCGATCGAGTTTTACTGGTGAAGTGTAATTGAGCATCTAGAAAGCTGGAATAGACGCCATGGTAGATGAATGAGTAGAACCAATTTATGATGATGATGATGATGATGATGATGATTGAAATCTAGTAGAAGACATGATTGGATCGAGAGAAAAAAAGGGAGAAATGCTAGCTCTGATACCAAGATAGATTATAGAAAAGCGTGTTTATGAAGCTCTAATCTCATTAACTCGAGAATTAGAGAGTTATATATATATATATACATACTAGGGTATGCCCGTGCCTGAAGGCACGCTGATAATTGCAAAACGATGAAAATTTTCAGAGTACTTAATTACAAAATGGCACAAATTTCGTTCCCCAACAAAACAAAACAAAAGTTTAAAAAAATATAGTCATAATCTCCTTTATTTATTGGACTATCCACACTACTTAGCAAATAACAAATAGTCTAACAACGTGTAATTTTTAACAAAATTGATCTTATTTTCGACGAATAAATAATCTACCAATTTTTGCATTCACATGTATTGAGCAAATGAAATTTTGACCTTACAAAACTCAAATTGTCAAATAAATTAGTTGTTGAAAATTACTTGACTATTAATTATGGGAAGCTAAAACATTAACACCCCGAACAATTGAAATAACCAACAATATCACAAACGATACAAACACCCAACTGTATCCCTCCAATAAGGAGGTACCACTAAAAATAACATTCAACCGATATCACTCTAGTAAATTAGTGGTGAAACAAAC
This sequence comes from Sambucus nigra, assembly GCA_949130495.1. NCBI lineage: Eukaryota > Viridiplantae > Streptophyta > Magnoliopsida > Dipsacales > Adoxaceae > Sambucus > Sambucus nigra. The sequence goes on from OX422212.1 coordinate 155,418,944, forward strand.
CGATACAACTCTGGTAAACAAATTGTATGACACTATCAAACTAATGTCTAAACGTATATATTAGTGGGATAAAACAATCACATTCAATAGTATCACTTCAATATGAATCTATGGTGATGTTGAAGCCATCATTAATATACAACTTTGTATTAAAATAAATTAGTGGTACACAACTTAGAAACCAAATTATAATTATATTCAAATGGCCTATTGGACTCTTAATGAATGTCAGAATTAGTGTATTATTATCAATAAGTATGTAAAAATATATGAAACAAAATAACTTTAACATCATAGGGGAAACTATATCCTAATGCCTTTTGTCTAAATTGATTCCTTTTTTCTTCTTTTGTGAAAGTTAAAACATCAAACTTGATGGCGATAATAAAAAAATCCACATATAGCAGATGTAGCACATATAGAAAAGGCAGAACATGTAGCAGATGCACCATGTGTAATGCATTTTGCTTGGCCAATGTCTACCATTCCGCTCCCATCCATCGACAATCCCAAGCATTCTTACCAGCCCATGTTTTGAAGCATCCAGTTACCAACATTGTTGTCATCAATTTCTTTCTCGGTTGTGATAACATCATAGGTAGGAACACTGCCATTATTAGCATCTCCAGCACCATGTCAACACCATGTGGGAAAGACATTGAATCCATTACACCCTTTTTTGAATGCGGCATGTTGTTTTCACTGTGAAGAAAACAAAACCACATACTTGTAAGGAGAAAAGCGTGAAGAAAAAAGAATGAGAGGAAAAATGAGAAATAGATATTAAATCCATGAGGTAATCGTAAATATAGTACCTGTATGTAGTAGCATCATTTGGAAGCACATGGCTTACTAAATTCAAATTAAAACATGGATACGTCAGGCTTACTAAATTCAAATTAAAAAATGTATACGTAAGGCTTACTAAATTGACATTAAAGATTGAAATTTAAACTTTATCTACTGGAAGAGGTTCCATGGCTATGAAAAGTATTCAAAATGTCTAGACCAAGTGGAGAAGTATAGTATATAATAGAGTATGTACTGGAAGAGGTTCCACGTCTACGAAAATTCATGTGGAAAAAGATCAAGACTGACTTGGAAGAATAAGAAAATTAAGTACTTATAGTGTATTCCAAAAGAATAAGAAAATAGAAACAAAAAGTCCCACAAAAAACACAAATGAAACGGTAAAATAGATATAAGGGCATAATCTTCTCACATACTAAGAAAATGACATAAATAATTCTAACAAAATTGTTTATTTTTGCACCAAACAACACACAGTCGGGAATAATTATGTGGAGATCATTTGGAAACAATATGATGTATCAAACTATCCAAAGTACGGGAGTGGTTGTGCAGGGCTTAATTATCCAAAGTTATCAACTTGCATTTCTTTTAGCACAAATCAGCAACCTGCACATATATAGCTAAGATAAATTACCAAGGTTCTAAAATAAGTCCCAATAAAACATATACAGTTCCACAATCACACCAAACCGTGAGTAGAGTGCGATTTTATTATTTTCGAAGCAGTGTTTGGACTGTGCAGTGCAATTTTATTTGCTAAAGCTTAGTTCAATTCTGCAAAATTAGTAGACCACAATTGTATGCTTTTAATTGAAAAAATGTTGTAAAAGTCGTAGCATTTAACTACTTCGAAAGTCATAATGGTTATTTATCGTTTAAGAAAGGATACCTTTCTTAACATCTTCTTATAAGTTTGATGGATCAGATCTGATGGTGTCAAACAGATAACTCATTGATCAACAAAAGTTTTTCCTAGACTTGGTCCAAAAAAAGCATATGGGATGCCATCTTGTGTTTCGCTTTTTTTCAACCATTTTTGTTGGTTTCATTGTTTAATCAAGAATTTATCTAAAAAATTAATGGATTAGTTTATGGACACAATATTGGAAGGAAACATGTATTTTATTGAAATGAACATTATTTTAAAATAAGATGTGCATTTGTGAACGCATTCTTAGTCATATGTTCCTTACCGAATTACATGAGAGACGACACTTGTGCTTTCCATGCTATCTTCTAGCATTCTATGTCTTGGATTTCTATTGATTACGTTTCTTTCATGACGAAAAGATCACCAACTTTGAATGTTCAGTACCACACAACCTTATATTGCATGGAGGACATTACTATGTCAGCTTCTTCTACCAAACAAACCAAGCAGAACAGAATAACAATAGAAATATAAAAGGCACAGTAAAGCATATTCGATTAACTGGAGCATATTCGATTAACTAAAACACTATGCAATTCAATTGGCTAAAAATATTTACGCGATTAACTGAAATGGTGATCGAAGAATCTTTTCACATAGTCCAATCTTTTCACACTATCCATAATCTTAACCGGAAGAATCTTGTTGTTAATTTCAACTTCAAACTCATAAGCCACAGATTTACCCACCAACGCTTCCCTCAAATCGAAATCATATTTCTTGAAATCCTCCACTTCAAACCCTAACCCCTTCACTATCGTTTCCTTCAAATCCTACAAAAAATAAATAAATCAAAATTAAACATCCGAATGAGGATAAAACAAATATAAAAAAACATAAATTTTGAATAGCAGATAGATATACTTACAGAAAATGCTTTAGGGTAGGGAGAATTGATGTCCGAGGTTAAACAAAGTCAATCAACAGTGCCCAGACTGAATAGGTGAACAAAAGGATCATTCCTAGTGTATTGGATATACAATGGCTCTGCGTAAAATAATTTCTGAATCCAATAGATGCTCAAATGTGTTCTTGCAGAAGGTTACAATATATCCTTGAGTGTGTGTGAAAAAAAATTAGGAGCAACTACCAGAAGAAGAATCAGTGACTAAGGCATCTCCAACCAGAGTGGGAAATGTCGAGGGAAGAAAAGCCTGAGCACAACTGCAATAAAAGCAATCCATTTCCCAACCTCTCCCTTGACGAAGTTAAATAGCGCTGAAGGGAACACTGAAGAAAATGTATGGGACAAAAGGTGAAGTCAGAATGATTGTTCTCCAGTTTGTTCGATCCAGTATCAACAAATAGATAGCAACAAAGGAGGCGATTCATTTGAGAAAAGAATTTCCATATCCAAGGCTGACATGATTGACGGTCTTTTTAGCAGTGATCTTAAGCATCCCTATATAATCTTATTCTTCCTTCCCATTTTCTCAATTCTTTGTAACTGTAAAACAATAATACTTTGCACACGGTCCCCGCCCAAACATCTGTAAACAAAACAAATGTGTTATGTAGGGAAACTAACACATAACTCGTACCTATAAGTGTATTTCATATTCTATATCGATAAGTGTGTCATTGTTCAAACCATTTTGATATGAGCAAACAATTTGTATAGATTACCTACAGAAGTCATATACCCGGATTGACAGGTGTGCATATTTAAATTATTTTTTATGCACAACCACCATTATGAGGGATGTCAGTGAAGAAACAAACTGGCCTACTAAAGGCTTCCCACACATTATAACCATGTTCCAAAACCATAATATTATTTATCACAACATCTTCTTTCACTTCAGGTAGATAATCTGCAAGCCTACGTGCACACTTCGGGCCACGAACCTTCAAGAAAAAGCAACACAACAATTTATATCTTCGCTCGACAAATGAAAGAAAAGAAATTGGTTTTATAACTTTTACAATCAGTTTTACAATTAAGAGGAATAAGTATATTGGACTCGAAAATCGTAAATTATGAGTCTCTTGAATCACCCAAATTTCTTTACTATCTGATGGTGGTCTTCGAATGGCTCTGTTCAACTTAGGTCTATTTATGGCTCTAGAACTCGCGTGTGGAAATTCAGTGGTTGTGTTTGCCATGGCAGTAAGGTTTCTCACAGGCCCAGCCGTAATGGTTGTTGCTTCAATTGCAGTCGACCTTCTATTCAGAAACTGAAATCAAATTGTTATTGATTGATATGATGTAATACATTTAATAATCACTAAATCAATGCCTAAATTCAAAAACGCACTTGCACGCATCTCCAATCATACATGTTATTGGAAATCAAATAATGCACTTGCACGCATCTCCATTCAACATTAAGGTAAAAGACATACAAAACATGGAAATTTCAAAGTTAATTCATAAGTCCAAAAAGAGGTACGTAGACATTCATTCAAAATTTCTAAAAGTTGTTCACTTTTCCCAGTTTAGTATGTATACATAAACAAAAAATGAAGCATAAGAGGTCGAAACTTCCCAATATCATATCAATCTAAGGTAAATAGGACGAACCCCTCAATGAATCACACAGATAACTAATCAATCTTCTTCTTTAACACTCGTATCTCTCAACGATCAATGTGGTACAATCCTCTCACAATTGTTTTAGCATTGGGTGACAAATTTGTTAAATAACCAATTTCTCTTCTAGTTGGCTTGTTGCAATAACATGAAAAAAATTAAGGTGGATTGTTGCAGTAACATTAAAAAAATCAAGACAAAAATAAAAACAAAAATAAAAATCTTAATTGATTAAAATAAGGTACAGTAACATGTATACTAATATTTGTGGGAAATTACCTTGTTGAAGTTTGTCCTGGTATGCTCTCTTTTTCAAGCATTGCAGCCCAAAATGTATTAAATTCCCCACTGCTTTATCTTGGATTCAAATGTTGAGCAAGAACACTAAGAAAGGTCCATATACTGCCACTGTAAAAATAGAGTAATTTGTAGTCAAAATAATGAAAGTAAACACGCATTAGCTAAGTTTACTTAGCAAAAAAATCAAGCATTTTAAGAACCTAAAATTAATAATCAAAGTCCCATTTCAGATATTTAGAAACATACACCAGCCTAGCATATAAACATCTGAATAAACATAACCAAAACAGGTGTCAATGCTCACGAATAATTGAGTGTCAATGCTCTTCAATAATCGTATTTCAAAACAGGTATAAAATTGACTAAACATCTGAGCAATCGTATTTCAGATGTAAAATCGAGGGCAAAAATGAAAAGATATAAAATACTCGGACATGTATAAAATCGAGGGCAAAATTTGAACAACAAACATGTATAAAATCTAACATTACTCGAACATGTATAAAATTGTCTGAAGAATTAAGTTAAATGTAAACTTGAACTTTAAAAGTCATAGAAACTGCCAGAATTAGTAAAAACAATGGATGCATATTCCCATTGAGTACGAAGCATTAGGGGAATTTTCTCAAACACAATGGATGCATATTCCCATTGAGTACATTTGGGCATTTTATATTATTAGTTGCAGATTTACGACACGGAACTGGAAAAATATGAGAGTACTAAGTTACAATAACCTCCAACCCAACAAATTCAACAAATAAAGTTACACAATTCATTCGAACATTTATCTAAACATATACCATACAAAATTCAAAGGGGGAAAGAGGGCAGCGCCATATGAAGATATAATAACATAATACCTAAATGAAATGTAAGGTTTTAACATAAAATTCGAAACCCACCATTCTTGAATTATGAAATCTACCCACCACTCAAACCACAAAGTTTAATATACATATCATGTTAGTGAAATCAGATAAATCAGTAGATGCAAAAGAAGAAACAAAAGACATTAATAGATATATTGAACCAAAATATTAGGTATGTATGTTCATGTAGCAGATTTTAGGTAAGTATGTTCTTACTCTCATAGCGCCGATTTGGCATAACTGGAGCTTTGTAACCAAGCAAGGGTGTGGATTGTTGTTGATGATTAGCCTCAGTGAGTAGCAGCTCAGGGTTTCTTTGAAAAATCGAACCAAAAAAATTCAGATCTCCACTATAAAATTACAAACGAACAAACAATGAACCCTAAAAATGAGAAAACCTCTAATACTCAAGGTTTACAAAAAGCAAAATGGGTTGTATATTGGTTATTCCTGAGAGAGAGAGAGAAAGAGAGAGAGAGAGAGAGTGTTTATGGTCTGGGGCGAAAATGGATGAGGGAATGTGAGAAAATGAAACGAACGATTTGGGTGAGTGCATGCGAGAGTGTGATGAGAATTTGTGCTTTTGGTGTGTGTTTACCAAAATAGCCTTCTGTTTGAATTTGAGAACTTATTATTGAGAAAGAAAAGAGGGGGAAACCAAATACTTAAGGGGCAAAAGGGGTATTACATTAAAAAACTCATATGATGACATCATCTTTCCATCTTATGACATACATAAGGTTTTTACTTTATTATATATATATATATATATATATATATATATATATATGTATATATATATATATATATACACACACTAGGGTATGCCCGTGCCTGAAGGCACGCTGATAATTTTGAAAAACATAAAATCATGCTTTAGTATGATTGCAAATGCCCTCGCCAAAGCTACGGTTGATCTCGAGTTCGAAACACAAATATAAAGGATTGAATTTTTTTTTTTGAAGAAATCAACTTAGAAAGTATATTTTCAAATCTCATTTTATGCAAAAAGAATGTTATGACCATCTCAAAATATTTTGCAAATCTCGCCACATTAAATTTTATGTACTCTAATAGAATATATGGATAACTTTCATAACATATGAACCACCGCAAATGTTTGAGAGCATTGTTGTGATGATTGTCTGCACTTAATGAATTCAATATGTTTTTCCAAAATATTGAATGTTTAAACAATTATCAAGTTTTTTACTTGATAATTTTAGAGTCCTTTTATGGCCATCTTTGGCATTTCAATATAACTAATATATTCATATCATACACAACTCCTATACAAAAAAACTTAGCTCACCTGCTAAATGAATTACTTGCATCAATTAAATATGAAATCCCAATTGCCAAATCAAGAGCTTAAATGAATTGTAAGACCAACAAACCAATGCATATGGTATAATATCCTGGAAGTAAATAATTTTTCATAATATCCAAACAAAGCATACAAAACTATGGTCAGTAAATGAATTGAATTCTGCAAAACTTCTACTAAACACACATTACTAGAAAAACTGTGTGGAGGCTACACAATCTATCGCAGCAGCAAGTCTTGGTGGTTTTTCTATTTTAGATGCTCTCGAGCCTTATAAGTGAGTAGCGATGACTGGAAAAAAACCACATGATGTTACAGTAGCTCCTCCCAGTGAAGTAGTTCCTCACAAAGCCAACAAATTTTTATTACTGTAGCTCCTCCTAGCACAGTAGCTCTTCACCCACAACACAACCAACCACTTTTAACACAACATCACAACATATGAATCTTGAAACTGGGTAATGATTTGGAAACTTGAGATCTGTAATCCCATTTACTGCATAGATTTCCCTATAGACGTCCTCCACTAATTTGATTGTGCCAGCATGTGTAACCTTACCACCAACATGGATCCAAAGTCGGCCTCTAATGAGAGAATGCCAAGATCTTCCTTCAATGCGTTTGTGTTTGATATCGGTCACTAACAAAGAAGCCCACGGTTGAAACTCGTGTATTTCTCCACCTGCACTAACAAAAAAGCCCATGGCTCAAATACACTGCTATATAATATTTCACTATGCATAAAAAATAGGCCACTGCTATACACTATACAGTATGCATAAAAATAGGCCACTACTATACACTATGCATAGAAATGTGATATCAAATGCAATGATATACTCATGTTTCAAACTTGCCTCTAATACAAACTTATTAGAGGTAAAACTTATTAGATAACCAACTGTACCAAATAAGAATACTCATGTTTCAAACTGTACCAAAATACCCAACTGTACCAAATAAGAATACTTACTCATGTTTTAAACTGAAAATAATGTACAATGTCAATTGGCATAAAATTAACTGAAATGACGTTGTTCCATAATAAAATAACTGTTCTTATCACCGTTAAACCATTAAAATTAGTTTTTATTTATAAAGTAACTTTCAATAGAAGACACTTATTTCGAGACGGATAGAGAATATCACAATTGCAGCTAATAGGCACCATTCAACAATAATTTAGTCTTTGACAATAAAAAACAATAATTTATAGTTTATAACTACTTGCACAACATAATATCTGGTTCATCAGCTTTTGTGCCCAAGCATCTTCTTAAAACACATTGTTTTAAAGCTGAGCACAGTTATTCGCAATGGCACCTGAATCAGTGAACAAGGGAAGAAGCTTTCCGTTTTGATTTTTTTCCATAACCATGTTGCAACTGCCGACATGTTTTCCACCGATGAATATATTTGGTACGGTCGTCTGCTTGGTCCACTCTGCTAGAGCTGCCTGAATTTCACTATACCTTCATTTGGTACGGTCATCTTTTCTAACTTTTGGGCTTCATCTCTATACCTTCATAGATTCAAACAGCACCAAACATACAAAACAGCACCAAACCAAAGCTCTTATTCCAAAACTAATAAAATACCATACCCATACTCACGAGTCTATGACATATGATCGTAATTTAGTTCCATAAAATAAAAAATGAAATGAAAAAAGAATAGAATAAAATATATAAGTGAAATGTAAAACTTATAGTTCTACTAAGATTAACTATTTATGCAACAGTAGGGTGAGAGGCTGTAATACTAAGGCTGCAATTACAACTTAAAAAGTATTCATCAGAGCCTCTTACTGCACCAAAAAACATAAAGTAACGGCAATAACAAAATGTAATAAGAAAATATTATTTAAAGGGATTTCAACTGTTAAATTGGCCTCAGCGGTCATGTTTCAAATCAACCACACAGTGGCATAGAGCACCAATCCATCCAAGCCAATGAACAAACTCTATTATTTAGTAAACCATAGAGATTGACAATTGCTAAAACTTGGATCAGAGAAGATTACTGTGTCTCCAATTTTAAAACTTGGATCAGAGAAGACTACTGACAGGATCAGAAAAGCCTACTGTGTCTTCAATTTTAATATTACTCCGTCTTGAGTGTATTTCTATTGTGTTGTGTCATTGACAGCTTTATTTATGTCATCTTCATATCCACATAAGGAAGAACATCGAATATTATGATGATGTAGACATATAAAAAGGTAAACAAATCATGTTATTCAATTCCCAAATAATATTAGAAGAAACACCTTCTGCATATGCCTCAAATGTTGGTTACTGGACACTTCTGATCCTCCTAGTAACATTCTATGGTGTCTACAAATTTCATCATAAGCAACTTGCTCTGCCTTCATTAACATTTGTAAGATAAATACAAAAAAATGGTCTGAGCCATCTGTTCTTCAAAGTTACCTGTAAGCTGATCAGATGATGACTTTCTTCTCTTCCTTGAGATGCAAATTTGTTCTTTGCATTATTTGGCTTCACCGTTCCATCGATGTGGCGTTCTTCACTTTCATGTCCTTGTGGTTTCAACTCAATAGGACCTTGGTTTGTCTAGCTCAAAGCAATGGGTATCACTGCCTCTAGAATCTTCTTCATTACCCTCATCTTGAGGAACATTAACTGCCAGATTCAAAGGCATGGATTCCAGAGTACTCCGGCGAAAGGTGGGCCAGTAAATCATAGTTAACACTATAAAAAAGTTTACCAAATCATACCATGGTATTAAGAATAGAATGAAAAGCACAAACCACTTTAAAAATACATTGGAAATCAAAAATAAACTTAAGACAAAAAATAGTTAGTATAAACAAATATGGAACCAAGAAATAATTAAATATGAATAACATAAAACGAAAATAGAGTATCAATGCCAAATTTCACCTTCAACTAATGTTAATACCTTACTGTGGTAAACAATCGGTGGATCTCAATGCCATTGCCTTCTTGTTTGATGGTCGTTGCCTCCAAGAAGAACAAACTCCTGATGAGCTGGAAATGGAGGATGGTGATGAGATAGATGTTATGCTGCATCAAATGGGATGTGTTGCTGTCTCGTTATGGATGTAGTATTTTCAAGGCTTAGTTGATGCTGCTTTAACCTATAATAGTCAAGATGAATTTTACATTCAAACCTATAACTCTATATAGAATTGAAGTTGCTTCATAAAAAATCACACTAAGGCAATGCCTTACTGTCATCTACCTATATAAAATAGCGTATTCAATCAGTTTATACCTCCATAGGGTATTCAATCAGGTATTCAATCAGGTAATACCTCCATAGGGTATTTAATCAGTTAATACCTTACTATGATGTACCTATATAAAATAGGGATAATAGAGATAAAGAGTTAACATCAAATATCCAAACAAAATGACCCAAAAATGGAACAAAATCTAAAAATTCTTCAATAAATTGAACCACCCTAAGATAAACACACTAAGGTAAGAGCCCTTATAATCTCCTATGTTTCTCATATTACATAAACACACTAAAAGTGAGATCTACAACCCAAAATATAAAAAATAATTAATGTTTCAAAAACCTTGATTTGAAAGTGATTGGTAGAAACCTGGCATTGGATTTAATACAAAAACTGAGCATGCGAGATATAGAGAGAAACATATCTTACCTTTCATTTCTAAGTGGGATACATTCTTGATGATGTTTTACAAACCCACTATAATCTTCATAAACAATCGCTACAAAACAAAAGGCAAAAGCAGGTTCATAAACCTAGAGTAAAAGAAATTGAAAAATAGAACCTCAACCGGGGATAAGGGTGTGCGTGTATGTGTGTGTAAGAAAGATATACTAAGAGGAGAGGCGACGTGGAGGCAGGTGCGGCACCAGAGCCAGCCGCTGAACCAGTGGGAAGTAGGGTTATGTTTTATGTAGGGTTTTTTTTGGGGTTGGTGATGAGAGAATGGGAGAGAGGTAGAGAATGAGAGGAACGTAATGTTGTGTGAGAAATGAGAGGAGTGAACAAACTGATGAAGTGTTTATGACCAAAATATCCCCAATTTTGAATTGAAGTTGAAGTTTGGGAACTAATAAAAGAGGGGGAAACCAAAATTGTCAAGGGCAAAAAAGGTAGTGCAATAAAAACTCTAATAGATGACATCATTAACTAAGCTTATGACATACATAAGTTTTCTACTTTATTATATAGATATATATGTATATATATATATACATATATATATACTAGGGTATGCCCGTGCTTGAAGGCATGCTGATAATCGTAAAAAGAAAAAAACTCGTTTTGCTAGAAAACATAATGTAATTTTAAAAAAATTGATCATGATCTGATTTGTTTATATGACTAACCACCCTACTTAACAAATAACAAATAGTCCAGTAGGGTATGATCGTGCCTGAAAGCATAACGAACCCTTCCAAAAAAACTGCGTCCACAAGACTTGTAATCATAAAATTTATTATAAAATACAAAAATGCGTACACGATTTAGCACATTTGCACAAAATTCCTCTATTTAGAGGACTATCTACATATTTAAGAAAACTAAAACTACTCAACCATACAAATAGACCACCCCAAATATTATATAAACTGATATAATTACACAAAACAAATTCATTATTGACAACTTTACCAATAAAATAATGATAAAAATAATGCTCAAATTTATCAACCAAGTCATTATTTTATTTAGTAGTTTTTTTTAATATACACCTTTACTTTTTTTTCAACTAAAGAATTAAAAACTGTTTTAATTTTAAAAAAAAACTCTTACCATTTTGGTTGTCTTATATATAAAAAAAATTGTTAGTATTTAAAATAATGTTAAATACCCATGCCCATGCCCATGACGTGGTGATTGTTTGTTGCTTTCATTCAAAAAGATTTTTTTTAAATAGTTTAAAATTTGTAATTTGAAATTTTATTATTGTGATTAATCATTTTCAAAAAATGAATTTCAGAATTAATTTGGAACATTAAATATTTTTTTTTTAAATAATTCATATGAATGAACGAATATATATATAGTGTCTATACTACATTATTTATATAGCTATGTACTATTCTTATATGCATGCCATAAAGTAACCCGTAGGCCAGTTTTCAATTTGACCCTAGTAGGACTGATGATTTTTGATGGCGAGTTCCCCTTGCTGTACCGATTGGACCTTACATGTACCATGCCTTTCTGTACAGATTTCTGATGGCGTGTTCCCCAACAGTACATGCTTTTGATAAAAGAAAACACGATTTTGGTGAGTGTGTAAAAGTTGGTCTCCATTTAATCCCAAAGCAAACGTTTTGATGAAATAAAAATGTTCTTAATAAAAACAGTTTTGCAGTTATAGTTGGTCTCCACGGTATTGCATTTACAACTGGCCTCCACGTTTTGCAGTTACAGCTGGTTTTGCTGTTACTCAAGACGACTTCAGTTTTTCAAAACCACCTTGTTTTCAGTTGCAATTACTCACAGCTGGTTTTCAGTTACTCAAGACTTCAGTTACTCAAGACTTCATTACTCAATTGATTTTCAATTGCAGTTACAGTTTGCAGTTACAGTTACTGAAGACAACTTCGCTTTTTAAAACCATAAGTCACGTTTTCTTTGTTAGATGACGTGTCGAATTTTGAAACGATTATTTTGTGTTTCTTTTGTGACCACAGGATCTATTATTAGATTAGTAGCTTTTGTGACCACAGTTCTTTGAGAATACCTATTTGCCCCCAAATATTCAATACAAAAATAATTGAACCGAATGGCTGTCCTATATCAGAAAACCTATATTCTCTTCTCTTCCTCTACTAGACTTTATCTACTACAATTCTTGGGAAATGGCTATCCTATGTCAGATAATACATTTCTTCTGAAATACATGAAAACTAAATACTCACAGCTAAAAAACAAACTCACGGCTAATCTTTACAAATTCTTACTAATCTTTGAAGACTAAATACTCCAAGCTACAAAACTAAATACTCCCTTGTGTATCACATAGCAATAAAAATGAACTTCTATCAGACGCTACAATAACAAATGAACTTCTTCCCAATTACAAAGGAGATATCAGATGCTACAATAACAAATGAACAGTATATAAAAATTAGAGGACAAGAATAAAAATTAAAAATCAGAGGGAAAGAATAGTATATACAAATAAACAGTATATAAAAATCAGAAACAAAGGAAAACAAATTAGACACTACAATAATAAACGAACTTCTTGCCAATCACAAAGGAGATATCAGACGCTACTACAAACACTCCAATCACAACAGCAGCATGTTAACATGTTTCCCCCTTATTCCTTCCTTTGGTAAAGACTCAAATAATAGAACCTAATAGAGTAGTGAAATGTTTATCCAGAACTTGTATGTCTTGGGGATGATGCCTCTGACTTAAACAGTAGAATACCAGAGTAATTATCTGAGAAACAATGCATCTTGGATATAAATACTTCACCCATGTTTAAACAGAACCAAAATGCAAACAGTACTGATGATGCTAAGATTTAGCACCACCGGATAAGTGATAGTGAGCTCAATCAGTAGCAGCCATGGCAGCCATGGAGATGTATAAGTGTATAAGTATGTAGAAGGGGATGAGTATAAGAGGAAATAAGACTGATGTATAGTGGTTCAGCCAAATTGGCCTACATCCACTGTGAGTGTGTGATCCACTAAGTATGGGCACTAATGGCCTTGGATACAATGCACATAACCCTCTCTCTCTCTCTCTACTGTGTGTGAACAAGCAGAGTTTTATCTAGGGCTACTGTTCATGGATCGATCCCCTGTAGGGTTGGGGGTGACAAGTATATATAGGTCTTGGGGGGTGTAGTGTACCCCCCAGGTAAGCATGGTGCATGTGAATAATGATCTAGCCAATCCCCTGTTGACACCTGTAGATGCCAAATGATGACATAATATTCCCTCACGTGAGGGGGTGATTCGGTTGTAACGGTCTTCCACGTGTCATATGAGCCTCACGCGCACTGTTCCACGCGTCTCCCAAACCACGCGCTGTCATGATGTCACCCTCGGCCCATGAGCCGAGGCCGAGGGCAAAGTTTCTTCTGGCAGTGAGACTGGCCTGATTGTGTCCTCGTACTATCGTACCCTCGTAGGGTCGGCCGGAGCCTGGTGAGGAGTCGGCCCCTCGTAGGGTCGTCTGGAGCCTGGTGAAGGGTCGGCCCCTCATAGGGTCGTCTGGAGCCTGGTGAAGGGTCGGCCCCTCATAGGGTCGTCTGGAGCCTGGTGAAGGGTCGGCCCCTCGTAGGGTCGTCTGGGTCTGGTGAAGGCCAGTTGGGGCCTGGTGAAGGGTCGGCCCCTCTTGGGGTCGTCCGTTGTGGAGGCGACCCTCCTAGAATATAAACGGGTATATCAATCACCCCCCAGCCCTTAGCCATAGGTGCTGTTGAGATGGCTGAGGGATAGTATTTTAAATGAGATGCAGGTATGATCAGTTAGGTGAGTGACACCTGTTTAGGTACTCATTGTTGTTCCAGTTTCCAAGGCATGACGGCTGCACACTGCGCTTGGGTCCTTGCACCCTAATGATGCCTTCCTCGTGGGCTGTGTCCTGCCTTGGTCAATGGGCCCACTCATTGCTAAGGTATTTAAGGTATTTTCAAACCCTTTCTCTTCCTTCTTCTTCTTCGCGCCTAAGTATTCTCTCTCTCTAGAATTTTCAGCCTACATCGCCATTTGCAGCCTTCGATTCTTCCAGGCCTAGCAGCGTTCTTGTTCTCTCCTCATCAGGTAACCTCTTTCATCCAGTGCTCTCTTTTTCTTTCATTTTCGTTCGTTTTTTAGGCTCGTAGGCAGCCATTTTCCTTAAATTGTGCCATAACCTTTTCCGGTGTATTTTTCGGTGTCTTCTCCGGTAACTGGCTCTTGGATGTTCTTGAGTGTTCTTGAGTGAAAACCTTTGAGTTCTTTGTTTAATCCAAAAGTCAAATCTGGTCCACTTCCCACTTGTTTGTAGCTAAATTACCCAAGTCTAGTATAATTTCTTTAAGTGTTGGGTCTTCCCCTTAATGCTTAGGAGGCTTTACAACCTGGTGTCTGAATTCCCGTCCCTGAGAGAGAAACTATTTACCGAGATCAGACGAATAGAGGAAGAGGAAGAGAGGAGACGAGGGGCCGACCCTAATTGGGTACGACCCATTTTTCCCATTCCTCTTGCCACCATTAGACCATCTGAACCTTCTGAGTCTTGTGGGTCGTCGTCTCGTCCGGCCGAGAAACCCAACCTAAGTGAGATGGACGAGAGAAACTCCTCTCCAACTGGTGCTGGAACTTCTGGTAGGAGGGACTCTCCTGACCTTAGCCCTCCCCGAGAGGCCGAGGGTACGATTCCCTCTGAGGCTGTCCCTGTGACAACCCTATCCCCCAACGCCTTCCAAGTAGCATTTCCTCAGGGTCCTCCTGCAGGTGATGAGGGGGATGAGGACGATGATACAGATGATGAGGTTGATACCTCCCATGCCTCGTCTTTTATCTCCTCTGTCAGGGATAGGGATCTTCTGATATGGAGGCATATTTACGGAGTGCCACCTGGGGTGACTATGAAGGTTCCCTCCGAGGACGAGAGGGTCTTTGAGGGTGAAGAGGGGGAAGTTGCAGTCTACGAGCAGATGTTCAAAGTAGGTGTCAGACTTCCCTTTCACCCTGCCATTATAGATATTCTGTCGGCTCTGGGCGTCTCCCCCTCGCAACTTCCACCCAATTCTTGGAGGACGATTCTGGGGTACATCTCTCTGTGGAAAAACGCTTTCACTGACGAGCCCTCGTCCGACGTGTTCTTGGCCTGCTACAATATCACCTCTTCATCTAAACAGCCCGGATACTATCATCTGGGAGCGAGAAGGTCTGAGAAGAAGCTGCTCCACGTGGCTCAAACTTCCAATCATGATTGGAAAAAAAGGTTCTTCTTCATATCTGGGGCATGGGAGAGCTCCACCGAGGCGTCCCCTTCTGCCGATGCTCCGAGGGTTCCTTACAGATGGTCTAACCCTTCCATGAAAGCTAGGTCAGAACCCGGACTTAGCTTGGAGGAGAGGGATATTGTTGAGTATCTGAGGGGACGAGGGAGAGAGGGTGAGATCCCAAAGTTCGAAGATTTGATGACCCCTCGCTTCCTTAAAGAAGCTGGTCTGAGGGTCGGCCCTCTGACAGAACTATGTGAGTTATACTGAACATTTTCCCATCTTTACTTATTTTTGAAGTGTTCTCTCTTTATCTCTGAACTTTTCTGATTCATCGTATCCTTTTCAGGTCGTCCTGC
The DNA here is from genome assembly GCA_949130495.1 of Sambucus nigra. NCBI lineage: Eukaryota > Viridiplantae > Streptophyta > Magnoliopsida > Dipsacales > Adoxaceae > Sambucus > Sambucus nigra. The sequence goes on from OX422212.1 coordinate 155,435,015, forward strand.
AGGCGTGTCAGATTATCTCTGGGATATGACTGCTCCAAGCCTTCTTGTTGGTCTGTCAAAGAAGAAGGGGAAGGAGCCTCAGCAAGCTCCTAAGAAGACAAGGGCCTCAGGGCCGACAGTTGTTGAGCCGACAGCTGTTAGCCACAAAAGGAAGGAGCCTGAGGCTCCTGTCGAGCCTCGTCCTGACCCTAAGACGAGGGCCAGGGCCGAGGCCTCTGAAGGAGCAACCTCTTCATCAAGCATGGGGGCCTTCTGGTCTCAAAATCTGTCCCATCTGAGGGCCGACCCCTCATCTCTCATTGCCAACTTGAGGGCAGCAAAGGCTTCAATGTTCTCTGCACCGTCGGCCTCCGACTTCGAGTTTTTGGCGAAGATGCCTCCAGCCAAAGTGTATGACTACGGTCTGCACTCCCTTGCTCAGGTATTGGTCCTGACTTTTAATTTCATTCTTTCATTAACTGTTCCATCGGCCCCTCTTGACATTTGTTCATTTTTTCTTGCAGTCTGTCTGTGCCCTCACCTCAGCCACCAAGTGGATGGCTGAGAATCAACAGAAATTCCATGAAGCTGAGAGGGCCATTCAACAAGAGGCTGACCTACGGACAGAGTTGGACACTGCTAGGGCCGAGCTGGAGAGCGCAAGGACTGAGCACGCTAGAGTCCTTGATGAGCTGACGAAGCAACATGATGCCGATCTTCAGGCTAAGGACTTGTTGATCAAGGACAGGGACTTGTTGATCAAGGGCAAGGATGAGGCTCTGATCAACCTGGAGACCCAACATAAGACTGAGCTGGAAGCAGCCATCAAGAATGCTGAGGCTGATGCTGTGGAGGCATACAAGACTTCGGATGAATTTCAGGGCTTCGGCCTTGAATATCTTGAAAGGGGGATTAGGACGGCCTGCCGGTGGGTCGTCCTCAGATTTGGCGATGTCGTCTCCTCTGTTCGCCCATCATTGGAGGGTGTTCAACTGGACGACCCCCTAATTGCCGAGGCCCTCAATCAAGTGGAGGCCCAAGTCCAGATCGAGGGGGTCGGCACATCTGAAGATGATCCGGTGCTGGTCACTGAGGAGACCATTCCCATTGATGTTGAGGCTCTGCCCTCTGATGTCGTCCCCTAGGGTGGCTGCCTGTAGCCCATACCCTTGTTTTTGTATTTTTGTTCTGTATATTGTAAAACACTTGACGCTTTATATTAATACCATCGTCTCTTCCTTTCACAACTGTCTCCCATATTTAATTCTGTTATGGTTTGTTCCTTGCAAATTTGCTTCTTCGTTGATGATGATGATACTAACCCTTCCCTCGTCTTTTTGAGGACCAATGTGGGGTCGTCCCCTCATCAGGCCTCATTATAGCCGAGGGTTCAAATGATCAAATTAATGATTTTTAAATAAAGTCTACCCTCGTCTTTCTTGAGGACAGTGGTGGGGTCGTCCCCTCCACTGGTCCTCATTATAGCCGAGGGTTCAACTTATCAAATTAATGGCTTTTAACAAAGTCTTCCCTCGTCTTTCTTGAGGGCTGTGGTGGGGTCGTCCCTCCACTGATCCCCATTATAGCCGAGGGATCAACTTACCAAATTAATGGTATATATGAAGTCTACCCTCGTCTTTCTTGAGTGCAGTGGAGGGGTCGTCCCCTCCACTGGTCCTCATTATAGCCGAGGGTTTAACCAACCAATTTAATGATTTTTAATTAAAGTCTACCCTCGTCTTTCTTGAGGACAGTGGTGGGGTCGTCCCCTCCACTGGTCCTCATTATAGCCGAGGGTTCAACTTATCAAATTAATGGCTTTTAACAAAGTCTTCCCTCGTCTTTCTTGAGGGCTGTGGTGGGGTCGTCCCTCCACTGATCCCCATTATAGCCGAGGGATCAACTTACCAAATTAATGGTATATATGAAGTCTACCCTCGTCTTTCTTGAGTGCAGTGGAGGGGTCGTCCCCTCCACTGGTCCTCATTATAGCCGAGGGTTTAACCAACCAATTTAATGATTTTTAATTACAGTCTACCCTCGTCTTTCTTGAGGACAGTGGTGGGGTCGTCCCCTCCACTGGTCCTCATTATAGCCGAGGGTTCAACTTATCAAATTAATGGCTTTTAACAAAGTCTTCCCTCGTCTTTCTTGAGGGCTGTGGTGGGGTCGTCCCTCCACTGATCCCCATTATAGCCGAGGGATCAACTTACCAAATTAATGGTATATATGAAGTCTACCCTCGTCTTTCTTGAGTGCAGTGGAGGGGTCGTCCCCTCCACTGGTCCTCATTATAGCCGAGGGTTTAACCAACCAATTTAATGATTTTTAATTACAGTCTACCCTCGTCTTTCTTGAGGACAGTGGTGGGGTCGTCCCCTCCACTGGTCCTCATTATAGCCGAGGGTTCAACTTATCAAATTAATGGCTTTTAACAAAGTCTACCCTCGTCTTTTTTTTTTTTTTGAGGACAGTGGTGGGGTCGTCCCCTCCACTGGTCCCCATTATAGCTGAGGGTTCAGCTTACCAAATTAATGGATTTTAACAAAGTCTACCCTCGTCTTTCTTGGGGACAGTGGTGGGGTCGTCCCCTCCACTGGTCCTCATTATAGCCGAGGGTTCAACTTACCAAATTAATGGATTTTAACAAAGTCTACCCTCGTCTTTCTTGGGGACAGTGGTGGGGTCGTCCCCTCCACTGGTCCTCATTATAGCCGAGGGTTCAACTTACCAAATTAATGGATTTTAACAAAGTCTACCCTCGTCTTTCTTGGGGACAGTGGTGGGGTCGTCCCCTCCACTGGTCCTCATTATAGCCGAGGGTTCAACTTACCAAATTAATGGATTTTAACAATCTACCCTCGTCTTTTTTGAGGACTGTGGTGGGGTCGTCCCCTCCATTGATCCTCGTTATAGCCGAGGGCTCAACTTCTTTGCATGTATACTAGAACTGATAACCACTGGATGAGGGAAACACTGATACTTCTCATTAATCTTCAATGTGTTCTGTCGAAACAATGCTTATTACAACTATGGCTTATCAAGACCTTACAACACTACTGGTAGTATTTTTTCAAATGATCTGCATTCCAGGGGTTTGAGAAATGTTCCCCCTCCAGGTTTTCTAGCCTGTAGGTCCCTGGGACAACTTCATCGATGACCCTATATGGGCCATGCCAATTAGGATGGAGCTTGTTGGGTTTCTGCCAAGTCTTTTTAAGAACCAAGTCTCCCACTGCAATAGGCCTCTGTTTCACCCTTTGGTTGTAAAACCGTGCGGTCCTCTGCTGGTAGGAAGCTTGCCTTATCTCAGCATCCTCCCTTCTTTCCTCAATCAAGTCCAGGTCAAGTCTCCTCTCTTCCGTATTTCCCTGGGGGTCATACACTTGGACCCTATGAGTGGGAAACTCGACTTCGGTGGGGATGACTGCTTCTGATCCATAAGCCAACATGAATGGGGTCTCCCCAGTAGAGGTCCTTACTGTTGTCCTGTACGCCCACAACACTGCATATAACTCCTCGACCCATCTTCCTTTTGCCTCCTCAAGCCTCTTCTTAATCCCATCTAGGATTGTCCTGTTCGTAACTTCGGTTTGCCCATTGGCCTGAGGTCGGCCTGGGGTGGAGAAAAATTGTTTGATACTTACCCTCTCACAGTACTTCTGCAGAGAGGCATTCTTGAACTGAGTCCCGTTATCCGAGATGAGGGTGTTGGGTAGACCATATCTGCATATCACATTTTTCCAAATGAACTGAAAGGTCTTCTGCTCTGTGATCGTGACCATTGGCTCAGCCTCTATCCACTTTGAAAAGTAGTCAATTGCTACGATGAGGAACCGATAGTTATTGACTGCCCTCGGTAAGGGTCCTACCAGGTCAATCCCCCACACTGCAAATGGCCATGGGGATGTAATGGAGGTGAGAGGCTGATGGGGCTGGTGAGGGATGGTGGAAAATCTCTGGCATTTGTCACACTTCTTTACATATGCTGCGGCATCTTTCCCCAAGGTCGGCCACCAGTAGCCTTGGGTGATCACCCTCTTTGCCAAGGATCTACCCCCAATATGGCTTGAGCACGACCCTTCATGCACGTCTTGCAAAATGGAAGGGACCTCTGAGGGATGCACACACCTAAGTAAGGGGAGCAGAAACCCCTTTTTGTACAGCGTGTCTCCGATGACAGCGAACTTTGCAGCCCTGTATCTCAGCTTCTTCCTCTCTTGGCTCGCTTCTGGCATCTCTCCCCCTCTAATGTATCTGATCAGGGGGTCCATCCATGAAGGTTCTTGAGAAACATTCATGCAAACACCACCAAGTGTTCCTCCGACGTCTTCGATAGTTGGTCGAAGCAAGATTTCTACCGGGACTGTCCTCCTTATGTCTGTCCTAGTAGCTGAGGCCAACCTTGCAAGGGCGTCAGCACGGCCATTGTCGAGCCTAGGTACCCTCTTGAATTTCACTTCTTTGAAGTTTTTTAGCAATGACCTCACCTTATCAAGATACCTAGCCATCCTCTCGTCTTTGGCCTCATAGGCTCCTAGTATCTGATTCACCACCAGCCTTGAATCACTGTGAACCAAAATTTGGCTGACACCAAGGGATTTGGCTAAGGAGAGGCCAGCTATCAAGGCCTCATACTCAGCCTCATTGTTGGAGGCTTTGAAATTGAACCTCAAGGCGTACTCGACGTCTGTGCCATCGGGTGCTGATAGTATCAGTCCAGCACCACTTCCGCTATCACAGGAGGACCCGTCAACGAAGAGGCTCCACGGAGTCTTTCCTTCCGAAAAATTTCCCTCAGAGAGGGACCCCTGTCTAAAGATGTATCTTCCCTCTTCGTTTTCAGTCACTTTCCTTCTAGCGGTGCTCGTCTCAGCCATTTCTGCAGGTGTGTCTGCGGGTCTGTCTTCTGTATCTGCCTTCCCGAGGGTCTCACCCTCGGCCTCATCTTCTTCCCATGTGAACTCAGCCACGAAGTCTGCCAAGGCTTGCCCCTTAATGGCTGTCTTAGGCTGATACACAATGTCAAATTCCCCCAACTCTATTGCCCAGGTCATTAGCCTTCCTGATTTTTCAGGCTTGTGTAGGACCTGCCTAAGAGGAGAGTCAGTAAGGATGACCATAGTATGGGACTGGAAGTATGGTTTCATCTTCCTTGAGGCATGGATCAAGGCATAGGCCAACTTCTCCATCCTCGGGTATCTCTGCTCTGCCCCCTGGAGTGCCTTGCTGTTGAAATATACGGGCTTCTGTATCCCATCTTCGTCTCTTACGATTGCTGCACTGACAGCGGATTCTGAGACAGCAAGGTACACGTACAGTCGTTCACCCTGCACGGGTCGTGACAGCAGCAGGGGAGACCCTAAGTATGATTTCAGCTGCTTGAAAGCCTCATCACACTCTTCGCTCCATTCAAAGGCTTTCCTGAGGATCTTGAAGAATGGTAGACACCTGTCTGTAGCCCTTGACACAAATCTGTTCAAGGCAGCCACTCTCCCTGTGAGCCTCTGAACGTCTTTAATGGACTTGGGGGTCTTCATCTCAATAAGGGCCTTTATCTTTTCAGGATTGGCCTCGATGCCTCTTTGATTGACAATGAATCCCAAGAACTTCCCCGCTCCGACCCCGAAGACACACTTGGCCGGATTGAGCTTCATTTTGTATTTGTCCATTGTATTAAAGGTCCTTTCCAGGTCTGCCACATGATCCTCTGCCTTCAGACTCTTAGTCAGCATGTCATCTACGTAAACCTCCATAGACTTCCCAATTTGGTCTTCGAACATTTTGTTTACGAGGCGCTGGTACGTTGCCCCCGCATTTTTCAGGCCAAAGGGCATGACCCTGTAACAGTATGTCCCCTTGTCAGTGATGAAGGCGGTCCTCTCCGAGTCCTCAGGGTTCATGAAAATCTGGTTATACCCTGAGTAGGCATCCATGAAACTCATGAGCTCATGGCCTGCGGTAGCGTCTACCATCTGGTCGATGCGGGGGAGAGGGAAGCTGTCTTTGGGACAATGCTTGTTGAGGTCTGTGAAGTCCACGCACATTCTCCACTTGCCGTTGGCCTTTGGGACGATGACTGCATTGGACAGCCACTCAGGGTAGATGACCTCTCTGATAAATTCAGCGTCTTCTAATTTTTTAACCTCATCCCTGATGACCTCATACTTTTCTCTAGAGTAAATCCTCCTCTTCTGCTTTACCGGCTTCACTCCCTCTACCACATTGAGTTTGTGGCACATGATTTCAGGGTCGATCCCTGGCATATCTACATGACTCCACGCGAAGACGCTTCGCCTTCTCCTCAACAGTTTGATGAGGTCTTCCTTGATACTGGGATTCAGAGATTTGCCAACTTGGACGGTTTTTCCCGGGTCATCCTCATCGAGGATGATGGGTTCTACCTCCTCAGCGGCCTCTCCTTTTTTGAGCTTCGTCTCATCCCTGGGGTCTAGGGTATCAATGTTGTAAGTGGCTGTAGCCCTCTTGTGTGCCTCCCTTTCTTCAGCGGAGTTGTAGTAGCACTCTCTCGCTGTCGTCTGGTCTCCCTGAACTTCCCCCACCCCATAAGGGGTAGGGAACTTAACCATCTGGTGGACCGTGGACGGCACAGCTTCAAACCCCTTGAGGGCCACACGTCCCAGTATGATGTTGTATGCCGAAAACACATGCTCATCCAGCACAAAGAAACTGACCCTCTTGGTGAGCCATTTCGGCCACTCGTCCCCCATCCTGACATCAGCCTCATATATTCCTAGAGGGTGAACCTTCTCCCCACTGAACCCAATCAATGGATGATGGTATGGGACAAGTCTGGCACGACTGAGGCCCAGGGCCTTGAAGCATGGCCAAAACATCACATCTGCGGATGAGCCCCCATCCACCAGGATCCTCGGCACTTCGCACCCGTGCACCCTGGTGGTGATGACGAGAGGGTCATCATGCGGGGCCAATAGGCCCTTGAAGTCCATTCTTGAAAATCCCACAATCAAAGTGTCCATATCAACCTTCTTCCTTTTTTCTGACTTGACCTCTACGGAGGTTGAGTGCACCGTCTTCATCACTGCCTTAGCCTCAGCGACATGGGCCTTCCTGTCGGCGACCTCAGACCCTCCTCCTGCAAGTCCCCCGGAGATCATTCCCACCCCGAGCGAGATCATATTGAGCCTCTTGACAGGGCCGTGGTCGTCTCTCGGCGGGAGGTCGGGGTCGTCCTCATCATCAGAGGGGTCGTCCCCTCTTTTTTGAGGACCTTCTCTGCAGGCATCGACTCGCTTCTTTCTGGGGTCGTCCCCTCGGCCCCTCTTGAAGTCGGCTTTGTCGACGTACTTTCTGAGCTTCCCTTCCTTCAGCATCTTCTCAATCTCATCTTTCAGAGCAAAACATTTATCTGTCACGTGGCCGTGGTCTTGGTGAAATTCACACCACAGGTTCTTATTCCTCTTCCCGGGTGGTGCCCTCAGCTTCTCGGGCCACTTCAGCGTCCGGTCACTCTTTATCTCATTGAGGATCTGTTCACAGCTGACCGTCAGAGGGGTGTACCCCGCGAACTTGTCATCCGAAGACCTCTTCTTCCCCTCTTTGTTCTTTTTAGGGTATTTACTCCCACTAGCACCCCCTCTCTCGTCTTCATATTTTGCCGCCATCGCCTCTTCGGCGTTCATCACCTTTCCTGCTGTTGACAACAGTTCAGCCATCATCCTCGGAGGGTCTTCAGCAAGCTTCCATAGCAGCTTCCCCTTTTGGAGTCCTCCAATCAGGGCTGTCATAGCTATGCTTTCCTCATAGTCTTCCACCTCCAGCTTCTCCTTATTGAATCTGGCTATATAGTCCCTCAGACTCTCACTCTTCCCCTGCTTAACATAGAGCAGGTGTGTGGTCTTCTTCTGTGGCCTCACCCCAAAGCAGAAATTATGGATGAACAAGTCTGCCAACTGCTTAAAGTTTCCAATAGAATTTTTTGGAAGAGACGTGTACCACACATGCGCAGCCCCCGTCAAGGTACCGGAGAAGGCACGACACCTCATCTCATCTGAGATAGAGTATATGTCTGCCGCCGACTGATACATTTCCACGTGGTGGACAGGGTTGGTGCTCCCATCGTATCTTGGGGTGACCACGGGAGGCTTGAACTTCGATGGCGTGGGGAAGTTGACTATCTTTGCCACAAAGGGTGAGCCCATGGTGTATCCCCTCTGAAGAGGGTCCCGGCTCTTCAGTATGTCGCCAAACTTATCCTCTAACCTCTGGATTGAGTCATTCCAGGGCCTCCCAGGGTCGGCCTGGCCGATGTTATCCCCTGCTGCCTCTCGGAGGTGGATGGAGGGCTCCGCTACGGCAGGCCTGTGTCGGCTATTTACTTCCCTTTGGCCGTCCTCCCGTCTTTGGGGTCGGCCTTCTGCTTCTTTCCTAGATCTCGCTGCGCTTCTTGACTTGGACAACTTGTCTCGCAGGTCATTTACTGGGCCCAGCCTCTCGAAGGCCGACCCCCTGCTCAGGCGGTCAAAAGCAGAGCCTCTTGGGCGATCATCAGGGTTTGGTCTCCCGCACTTTCCCCTACTGTCCTGGAGGGGTCGTACTGTATTTTTGGAGACCTCATATGGCTCCCAGCATTCTACTGGAGCCTCTTCTTCCTCCAGATCATCATACCTGTCCTCTGGGCAAGGGTTTCCTTGCCTCCCCAGGCGTAAACGCCGGGGGTCAGCAACATCCCTACGCCGCTGAGGAGGTGGCAGGTCTTTATGTGGTGCTTGGGGTGGTCCCCTGGCCTCATGATGTCCTGGAGCTGCTGCCGGAGTAATCATCTCAGGTGAGACCCCTGGTGGTCTCAGTATATTCTGACTTAGAGCTGTAAACTGCTCCTGCATCATCCGCTGGCTGGCTGCCAGAGACTTTAGGGCTGCTGCCACATCAGCCATCTCAGACTGAGGTGGTGGCTGACTGGAACTGGGCCTTCCCCCATCATCCGGCGGGGGAAGTGGTGGCGGTAGCATCTCAGGTGCCATGTGCTTGAGCTATGAAGAGCTGAACTGAAGAAAATACTGGTTAGCTTGGGAACCTTAGTGGGTCTCTTTCAATGGTGAAACACCTCCTCTCAGGGGGAGTGTTGGTTCACCACCAGAGTGCCCAGTGAGGTCAAGCTGTACAAAGGAAGAGAAGTCGAGTTTCCCACAGACGGCGCCAAACTGATGATGCTAAGATTTAGCACCACCGGATAAGTGATAGTGAGCTCAATCAGTAGCAGCCATGGCAGCCATGGAGATGTATAAGTGTATAAGTATGTAGAAGGGGATGAGTATAAGAGGAAATAAGACTGATGTATAGTGGTTCAGCCAAATTGGCCTACATCCACTGTGAGTGTGTGATCCACTAAGTATGGGCACTAATGGCCTTGGATACAATGCACATAACCCTCTCTCTCTCTCTCTACTGTGTGTGAACAAGCAGAGTTTTATCTAGGGCTACTGTTCATGGATCGATCCCCTGTAGGGTTGGGGGTGACAAGTATATATAGGTCTTGGGGGGTGTAGTGTACCCCCCAGGTAAGCATGGTGCATGTGAATAATGATCTAGCCAATCCCCTGTTGACACCTGTAGATGCCAAATGATGACATAATATTCCCTCACGTGAGGGGGTGATTCGGTTGTAACGGTCTTCCACGTGTCATATGAGCCTCACGCGCACTGTTCCACGCGTCTCCCAAACCACGCGCTGTCATGATGTCACCCTCGGCCCATGAGCCGAGGCCGAGGGCAAAGTTTCTTCTGGCAGTGAGACTGGCCTGATTGTGTCCTCGTACTATCGTACCCTCGTAGGGTCGGCCGGAGCCTGGTGAGGAGTCGGCCCCTCGTAGGGTCGTCTGGAGCCTGGTGAAGGGTCGGCCCCTCATAGGGTCGTCTGGAGCCTGGTGAAGGGTCGGCCCCTCGTAGGGTCGTCTGGGTCTGGTGAAGGCCAGTTGGGGCCTGGTGAAGGGTCGGCCCCTCTTGGGGTCGTCCGTTGTGGAGGCGACCCTCCTAGAATATAAACGGGTATATCAAGTACCTAAACCAAAACTTCAGAGTCTGAAAAAAAATACTATCACAAATATAATTAAATGAAGAAATCTATACCAATAATAAAAATAAGAGAATCAATTTTTGTTTGCACACATCAATAATACCAAATGTCATTTAAAATTATGACACAAACAAATCATGATTTAGTCAACTTCTTATAAACAAACATACAACATGTTCGCCCCACATCACAACTGGGCATATAAGATTTCCAGACCACTGAACCTGCTTCATAAGTAAAGATACATAAATATCAGGCTCTTGTGATTACTCCCTAATATTAAAACACCCAAAGACTACAAAAAAAATTGAAAAACCTTGTTCAGACTACTAAACTAAATATAAAAAGTCAATTATAAGACACAAAAAATAAATAAACCAAACTAAAAATATATTGACATTCCAAATAACTACTCCAACAAAACATAAATCTAAAACCAAATGCATTACAAATATTTTCAAAGCAGCAATAAATTATAATAAAACTAAAACTGGGATAGAAAAAGCATACGGATGATAAAATGCAAAATTTAGAACTATCATCAATGTTTTGGGAAACAATAAAACTTAAAAATAAAAAAATCATAACTCCAAAAATTCTAAAGCAAGCACAAATTCGACCCAAAATCAAACCATGTGCATTCCCAATAATTGAAAAGGGGTTGTAAAACGGGGGTTTACAGAGTTTGAGGTCATATCTAATTCGCTAAAACCGAAGAAAAAATGAACTTGAAACCATTAAAACAATACCTCTAAAGTTGGTGTTTCTTGCGAAAGGTGAGAGAAAGTCGATAACAAAAAACTATAGACCATTTATTTTGTAACTATAACAAAAAAACTAAAACAATAAAAATTCTATGCTAACAACCCAAAAAACCTAAGATCTATAAAATACGTGGGGGGTTGATAACAGTGACTGGAGGTGGAAGGAGAAGTGTAAAAATAACTTTGAATCTAACATTAAAAACCCAGATTTGTAATTATAGACAAAAAAAGATATAAAAGAATTCAAAAACATGGAAGAAATCAGAATAATGAAAATAACATTAAATACTCACCCATATAGTCTCCGATTTCAGAGAGAGAAAGGAGAGAAAAACCCCATTGTCGAGGGTTTGAGATACAGAGACCGAGAGAGAGAGGGAGAGAGATTGTATAGATCCTTACATACCTGATATTACAACAAAAAAACATATAAACAAAGTTAGGATGAACAATTTCAGTGGGAAAAAATAAATACGTAAAAGTTAATAAAGTAAATGGCCACAACAAAAAGCTTCAAGTGGGTTTAGTAGTAGCGGTGGATTTGGTAGAGAATGTGGGAGGGTTTGGAATAAGAGTGAGCTAGGAAGTGGGTCTTGCATGTAGAAGTTATTTTATGAGAGAGAAGGAGAACATGCAAATTCAGAGTAAAGTTCATCTGTATTGAATGCGTCGCTCTTGGGAAACAAATATCCTTATGAAACTTATACGAACTTCTGAGAGAGACATCAAAATGGGTCAAATACAATTTTATCCTTCATTTTGAATTTTGAAAAGAAGGAAGAAATAAATTAGTATGTTAAAAGAGGGGGAAATCAAATATTTGAGAGTAAAATAGGAAATGTACACAAAATTCATCTTGATGACATCATCATTTAAACTTGTGACATACATAAGTTTTATACTTTATTATATATATATATATATATATATATATTAGCAGAATGCCCGTGCCTGAAGACACGACGAAAATTTCAAAAACCCGTAACAGCAAAATGACAAAATTTAAAATTAAGTAGGATCATACCCAACACCCAAAGAATTGATTTCCATGAAAAACTAAAAAAATAAGATTGTATCACTCCTAACTTTCTTGATCCGTTTTCCAACTTCTCGTGAAAATGAACTAATTTCTGATTATTTTCCAATTTTGTTATGAAGCACACCCTTACTTCAGGACTCTACATTTTCCAAAGGTGGCGCTGGTAAAAAAATGTAGAGAGATTACGTTAAAATTTTAATGTAAATATTTTTCAACATGACAAAAATACATATTATAAAATTTTAATTTGGTCAAATTCATTTTTGGTGGAAAAATATTTTTTTTTTGTCCCTTTTACTTTGGTAGAGCTTGTGATTGTAACAAAAAAAATATTTCTCGTGCCAAAAATAATTTTTCATTTTTAAACCCTTTTTTTTTTGGTCAAATTCATTATTGGTATTTAAAAAATAAATTGCATTGTGCCAATTTTAATTGGACAGTGTTCTTGATTGATAATAAATTTCAAGTTGTGACAGATTGATTTTGGTTGAGTTCATTTTTATCTAAAAAAAATATTTTATATTGTGTTGCTTTCAATACTAACAATTATAAAATGGTACGAATGTGTGTTAATTTGGTGAGTTGGTGCGTCTAACTTTGAGAAGAATAAGTGATTCACTGCAACTTTGAATCTTGAATTTGGTGAGTTAAAACCAAGATGCATCCGAAAATAACTAAAAAAAATATTGCACCAAAAAATAATCATATGTAATCTTCATATTAATTAATTTGTTAACACTCAAACTTTCACAATTTCACAAAGAGAACTCACATAAGGATTTATCACCAATCCTCCTTGTCTTTCACCTAATTATCAAGTGAAATAAAAAAAATGAGGATTCCACTACAATTAAGATGATATGCACAAACTATGAAGTACACCATTAAAAAAATGAATCTGATAAACCAAACAACATTGGTAAACAAATATATGGCAACAGGGAAATAAATAGATACCCAAACATCATGGTATTAAAACTCATGCTCCACCAAATTAAATCAACAAAGCAAAATTGAGATAACAGTAGCAAATTGAGATAAATATTCTCAAGCCTAAAAGAAAATATTTTTGTAATTAAAAAAAGTTATAAACTAAATGAAAAGAGGAACAAATAGTATACACCAGAACAATATCCACCACCACCGGCCCCTTCCTGGAACCCACCAAACCAGAGATTTTGAGTTCACACTTTGAATAACCGAGAATAACTTCATGGGTTATTGGGTTTAGAAAATCATTGCTACCAATAGATCTTGTATTACATCTTATACCCGACACCTGGAAAACAGTCAAAAACTCGGCAAACAAAAAAATTAGAATCCCTCCATGGAAAGCCGTCAAAAACTCCGGCCCTTAAACCCAAAACGCCGGAAACCCAAACCCAAAACGCCGGCAAACTCAAAGCCATCAGACCCATAACCACTGCTTTAATCCAACACATGCTTTAATCCAAACTCCACCCTGAGATCGAATTAGATCTGCCAAAAAAAATATTCCTGAGATCGAATCTAAGAGAAACCCAAAAACGCAAAAAAAGAAAATATACCTGAAAACCAAAAACGCATCATAAATCTAAGAGAAAATATACCTGAGATCCAATTAGATCTGCCAAAAAAAATTAATTAGATCTGATAAACATAAACGAAAAATAAACACATCATTTTCTCACAATATATCTGGAAAAAAAAAAAACTTACCCTCCAAAGCCTTCACCGAGACAGCGGCGAACGTCTCATCGCCCTGCTAAAGATGGAAAACCGGTGGAGGATTTACCGTCGGGAAGTTAGGGGGTCAATTAATTTGTGTGAAGTTTCTATATAGAGAGAGAGAGAGACGAAACCTATTTCAAAATGAGAGTGGAAACTCTCTCAAATGAGAGTGCAAATAATAGGAAAATGAATATAGGAGAGAGAGTCGAAAAAGTCTTTACTGAAAAGTGTTTTATCGAGCCTTGTGCTCTGATATAATGTGAATGCCCCTTATCGTTTTGAAATAAAGTATTTAGGCGGGATTTAAATTATCAGGTTTGCCCTCAACTTTGCCATGTCACAATGGTATAATGTGATATGGCACAATCGGGAACCTTTGGATCGCCTTAAAAAATCGGTCAAACTTTAAAAAATCGGTCAAACTTTAAAAAATCGGTCAAACTTTAAAAAATCGGTCAAACTTTCTTTGCTTTTAAAGTGCTTAAAAGCAGCGAAAGTTTGACCGATTTTTTAAAAATAAAATAAAAAAAAAATTTAGATGATTTTTTTTACATTAGTCCGTTGATATGTTTAAATATCACAAAAAAAAATCAACTTAAAAATATATTTTTTACTATTTTAAAAAAATGATGTGCAAACTTAGTGTGCACATGAGCATCTCTCTCTCTCTCTCTCTCTCTATATATATATATATATATATATATATATATATATATAATACCACACTCTGAAAAGCTGTTATAACAGCTTCCGTAATAAACTCTAACAAAATGAGTCATCTAGAATTACATGGCTTCTTAATCATCTTAATTGCATTTTATTACCATATAACTTCTTAATTATCTATTTTGTTATTATTTTCTAACGTTCTGGATAGTTGAGCTTGAGCTTAGTGAAGATTGTGGGGGACTATAGAACATTTTTTGGGAAACATATTTTTAATATCTTTCTTGTGGCTATATAGCGAATTAGAGATGTAAAAAATCATCCCTCTTCTACACATCCTACATCCTGTATTTTTAATAATTTTTTTCCTATATATTGTTCCCAAAAACTAAGCTTTAGTTGATGAATCCTCAGCTACTATTGCTACTTTTGAAGTGTGGTAAAAAAAAAATCTAGAATTCATTTTTTGCATAGATTAAGGATAATCAATGATCAAGATTAACATTTGTTCACTATAGTGGAATTTAATTCGTTAATTATGTTTAAAAAAGAAAATAAGTTATTAATTTGCAACAATCTAAAATAGAATATTAAACTTTTAGTTCGGGACAGAGAAATTATTATTTATAAAAGAGGGAGAGAGAAATTATTTCACATGATAGCACGTAGAATTGTTTCAATCTTATTCTTCTATTTTAGTGCGAAAATTTCAATTTTTATATTCATTTCACATAGATAGAAAAACGCCCAATATAATAACATTAACGTATCATTAATGCAAACAAACGAATTGACATGACAGTGAAGAATATACCGTAATTTATAAGCAGCTCAATTCATAGTTGTATTAATTGAATAAAATCTATCGCCACCCACCCATACATATATTTCCAAAGAGTCAACGTAGAGGCATTCACATTGTAGTACAAAAACAAAAAGTAAGAGGCTATCGCATCACATATACATCATAAAGGTTTGGTATATTTCACCATCATCAATGTAAGAAGAGACCATCACAAAGCTGGAATCCATTTAAAATAATCTTACAATCAAACAAGTTGAATGAAAACAACGCCACCTCCTCCTCACAATTCTTAGAAAGTAAATGGGACACCATAATTCTCACTCCTCATAATAACATAATAGAATAAAACAATACAAACACATATTCACTCGCAGCAAAGTAAGTTTTACTTGCTCCACTTTTTGTGCCTCATATATAGAGTTTTGATAACGTATGCTTTAGAAACACAGTTTCAAAACTAAAAAAGTAGTAAAGATAACATGCTTGTAGTGTGATGACAAAAAAGACATGAATACCCGTGTTCTCATAATTTCAAGTATTTTTAACAGGTGTAATTAGGTCACACGTTATCAAAAACTTATATATATAGGCGTCTTCACTGGTCAATTTTGCTGCCCGCAACGTCGACAACGAATCTGTACCTGACATCGTTCTTTTCCAACCTCTCGAAAGCAGTGTTAATGTAATCCATCTTCACCACTTCAATCATGGAAGTCAAACCCTTTTCATTGCAAAATTGAAGCATTTCCTCCGTCTCCTTAATGCTCCCAATGAAGCTCCCAGTGATGGTCTTCCTCCCTTCATAAATTTAATCACGGCCAAGAAATAATGAGCACCCACATTCGAATCCAAACAAGAGTGTCATCACTAAATTAAAAAAAAAATGCTCATTCATATTCTTGTGTACATAAATATACAAACAAATTCTCTACTTTTAGCATTTTTTTACAGTACTGAATCGATGTGAACGGCCTGTTTTGCATGATAGAGTTGTATGGGTGGTAGGTGCTAGTCCCGCAAACTATCTCATCAAAAGTCAGATTAAATGTGTTTTCTAACTTCTAAGGATAAGACCTTTCTTATTTACATGTCATACGAATTACAATGTGTGCTTTTAAAAAGTGTAAAAACAGGAGTATAGTTTCATAGATTAAAATAAATGCTCGTTTAAATTGTACAGGTATGATTGACTCTTAACATGTGTAGTAGTTTGGAATTATCCAATTGAGATAAAGCCTGCTCCACCTTTAATGGGACTATGCCACTATCGTTATTTAAAAATGATAAAACAGTAAATAATTTCTTCTTCGCTGTCATGTCGTTGAGAATTTTTTATATACGACGTTATTGATTGGCTCCCATCAGTACGTTCGACGTTATACAAAACTTGTCCCTCTTTACTTGGACTCTTTTGGAGGGATACTGAATCCCCTTCCTTGGAACTAAAATAATTGAGAAGAATGATATGGCACGCAACTTTCTATTCTTTCAGTCTAAATGAATATTGTGTCCATACCTAAAGGACAAAAGAATCCCATCCTAGTTTTTCAGGCCAATTTGAGATATTCTAGAATTTCCCTATTTGGGTAGCTATTCCCATATTAATTAATTGAAAAAAGGTGTGAAATTATTCCTTGCCAAATAAATCCCTCCACAAAACTCAGTGGAATGAATTATTTTTATAAACTATACATTGAATTATAAAATACTAAAAGTAAGTTGAGATCAAACTCATTAACTTTTTTAGATTTTATAAGAAAGCCCCTTGAACTTTTTTTTTTTTATTTTTAGTTCAAGAAATCCCTTATATTATGCACTTTATTGCCAAACCCCAATATGCCGCTAAAAGCATAGGAAATAAAGTCCAAAAAGAGTTCATTTGTAATAAATTCCATACTCCAAGTGCCTGATATTGGTACGGCAATAAGAACTCCAATGCACCGACAAAATAATCAGAAAAAGTTACAGCGTTAAAATACTAAACCATCCTGATTGTATTAGGAAAAGTTTAAGGGTGTTTAATCTATAACTGGTAATATTTACTGAAAGTTTATTTGTTTGAAACTAGGAAAAAAAGTGAGAAACTGACCTAGCATAACCACCGGGGTGAGAAATTGCAAAGGGGTGTTGATAACACCCATCAAAATCAACTTCCCATCTAGCTTCAACAAAGAGAGGTAGGGCTCGAGTGGGTGAAACACAGGCACTGTGTCAATTATGTAATCCAGGGAGTCAGCTACTTCTTGCATCCGAGTTGCGTCTGAGCTAACCAGGTAATCGTCAGCTTCCAGGTGGTTCAAAGCCTCCTCTTTCTTCTTATCAGAAGAGCTTATGACAGTTACGTGATGCCCCAAGGCCTTGGCTATCTTCACCCCCATGTGTCCAACCCCTCCCAACCCCAATATTCCCCCTCTCAGTCCACTCCCCTTCAATCCAAAATGGGTCAGCGGGCTGTATATTGTCACCCCCGCGCACAGTAGCGGTGCCGCCTGTTCTGGATCCATTCCATCTGGTATTTTCACCACGAACCTATATAAAGAAATCAAATTTCTTCATCAATATTTTGGACTGGTTTCTAGGAGAATTGAGATACAGAGAAATAAAGTGCAACGCAAAAGGTGTACTTTTTTTCTCGTGTGAAAATATAATAATCAAACGTGAACATACATCATTAGAGATAATTTTATTTTTTAATCACGTCTAAATTTTGTGAAAAAAATCAAATTTGTATCACTTTAATAAAACACAAACAAATTCAGTATATTTTGTAACTCTTTTTTAAATACTTTTGACAGCAGATAACATTCTCATAAGATGCAATTTTCAAGGGATTTGCATAAAATATTCCATAAATATATCCAAATTCTCTCGAGACTCATCCAAAAGGCTGTATATGTCTTCCACTTTTCATGAAATTTAGGAAAAATAAATAGAAATTAGGAAGATTATTTATAATTTACCCACTCCTAATATTGTTGGAAAATTGGAACTTAAATGGGTATTATAAAGCTGTCCAGATTTTTCTGGACAGATTTTTGAGCAACTTTGAGCTCAAATTTAGGTGGGACCCACACTACGGAAATTATGGGACCATATACGAACGCGTTCACCTCCGCAAGGAGATTAACGTAGTATATTCATATGTCCAATTTCAATAAGTTATGAATGATAATTATGTCCCCAAAGTGACTCACAAAGCAATGAAAGTTAATGAATTGGGTGTGTTTTAACTCTTGTCCCACATTGGAAGAGTAGTGGAATTTTGATGAGTTAATAACACCCCAAGTATGGACTAAGGCTTGGATGCCTTGGGGGTATCCCAACTCTTTGAAGGGGAGATGACCTAAGCTATGCACGGGTTGACTTTCGGTCAAAAGTCCACACGCGCGCGTCCGGCCGGCTTATGCTTATGCTTATGCTTATAAAAATCTCCTACATTTTTGGGCCGAATTTATTTAACTTTCTGGGCTTTAATTATTAATTAATTACGAAATTAATTAATTAGTTGGCAGTTATTGCCAACAGTCAACAGTTAATTTCGTTTAACTGATTAACTGTTTTGACAGTTAATTTCGGTTGACTGTTCCAACAGTCAACACAAAAGCTATAAATTAAACATAGAATTAAATACTGAAAAAATTTCCCTCCTTCCAGAATTGCTGTCAATTTTATCCCAGAATATTTCTGTCCTTCTCCTGCATAACATATCTATACTGTTTGTTATTGAGTTGAGTAAAAGCCACATATTTGAGTTCGTTGTAATTAATTATTGTCGTGCTACATAATTAATTGGAAAATCCGTTCTATCTTGGGAGACAATATTCATCAACCTCGGAGCACATTGGAGGGAATAAATTGTCTTAAGGAAACTGTGAGATTCACAGGGCTCGGATTATTTCTTTTATTCTTGTTTAATTTCTGCAAATTCAAGTAAGTGATTCATTTCTGTAATTCTGTTTTAATTCTGTAATTATATTAATTTCATAATTCTGTACAAATTGTTATTTATAAATAGTAGACATAACAATCTTAAGACAATTTAATTTAGTTCTACTATTTTTAGTGTACAGTTTTTTTTTATTACAGAAATTTATTTGTTAGAAATAAATCTGTTTTGACGGAAAAAATGAATTAAATTACTGCTTTATTGTAGAAATTAGTAAAACAGTTTTGTTATAGAAATTAGTTTCTATACTGTTTTTATATTCTGTTTTAGAAAATAAAATTTTATTTGTGTACTCTTGTTAAAATCTGTTTATCTAAATTTTTTTTTTTTTTTCTTAAATTATAATTCTGTTTTGTACGGAATTCTTTTTATTATTAAAAAATTAGTGTGACACAGATTTTAAAATTTTGTATTCTGTTTTGTACGGAATTCTGTTTATATTACATTTTATTCTGAATTATTATTTGAATTCTTTTGGAATTCATTTATTGTGAATTATATTTGGAGGAAATTGGTGCACAGAATTTTGTATTCTGTTTTGATTAAAATTCTGTTTTTGTAACAGAAATGGAATCACAAAGTACGAACACTACTCCTACGAAACTGATTGTCACCAACACAAGTGTGACTGCACCCGTATCTATGCCACACGGGGAGAAACCTGAAAAGTTCATTGGGGCTGACTTCAAACGTTGGCAAGGACAAATGTACTTCTATCTCACTACCTGCCAATTGGGCAGGTTTGTATATGAAGATTGCCCCTCTATTCAAGAAGGAGATGATACTGAAAAGGTTGCTGCTGTCGATGCTTGGAAGCATTCGGACTACCTATGCCGAAATTATATTTTGGCCTACTTGGACAAGACTTTGTACCATGTCTATTGCACTATCAAAACTTCCAAGGAATTATGGAATTCCTTGGAAAAGAAGTATAAAACTGAAGATGCTGGGATGAAGAAATTTACCGTTGGGCGTTTTCTGGACTTCAAAATGGTTGATTCTAAATCTGTGATCTCGCAAGTGCAAGAATTCCAAGTGATCCTCCACGACATTCATGCTGAAGGAATGTCAATCAGTGAAACTTTCCAAGTTGCTGCAATTGTTGAAAAGTTGCCACCTTCTTGGACTTTGTTCAAAAACTATCTCAAGCACAAGCGTAAGGAGATGAATGTGGAGGAGTTGGTGGTCCGGCTAAGAATCGAAGAAGACAACCGTGAATCTCAAAAGAAAAGTGGGAAGAATCCGATGGAAACAAAGGTCCATGTCGTTGAAGGTCCTAAAAAGAACAAACGAAAATATGATGGGGAAGGCACTTCTAAACATAACAAGAAAAAGTTCAAAGGCAAATGCTACAATTGTGGTAAACCGGGACACCGCTCAAGTGAGTGTCGTAAGCCTAAGAAGCAAAATAAAAATAACTCTCAAGCAAATGTGACTGAGGGTGATCATATCACCAATGATTTGGCGGATATGAATCTTTCTGCCGTTGTCTCTGAATGCAACTTGGTTGGAAATACCAAGGAATGGTGGGTGGACACTGGAGCCACACGACACATTTGTGCAAACAAATGGATGTTCTCCACCTATAAGCCTTTGGAAAATGAGGAGAACCTTTTTATGGGAAATTCTTCCACTTCTAAGGTGGTGGGACAAGGAAAGATTGCTTTGAAAATGACTTCTGGAAAAGAACTTACTCTTAACAATGTTCTTCACGTGCCTGACATCCGAAAGAATCTGATTTCTGGATCTCTCCTTACTAAGAATGGTTTCAAGCTTGTGTTTGTGTCGGATCGCTTTGTGTTGTCTAAAAATGACATGTATGTAGGAAAGGGCTACCTAAATGAGGGGCTCTTTAAACTGAATGTTCTTACTGTAACCCCTAAAACATCTCTTTCAATAAATGAAGTTGCTAGTTCTTCTTATTTGATTGAGTCATCTAATATTTGGCATGCTAGATTGGGACATGTTAATTTTGATACATTGCGTAGATTAATTAACTTGGAATTTTTGCCAAAATTCAATATTGATAAAAATCATAAATGTGAAATTTGTGTAGAATCTAAATTAGCTAGATTACCTTTCCATTCTATTGAAAGGATAACTGAACCTTTAGATTTAATTCACACCGATATTTGTGATTTAAAATTTGTTCAAACTAGAGGTGGGAAAAAGTATTTTATTACTTTTATTGACGATTGCACAAAATATTGCTATATATATTTGTTACATAGTAAAGATGAGGCTATTAATGCATTTAAACAATATAAGAATGAAGTTGAGAATCAATTAAGCAAAACGATAAAGGCTATTAGAAGTGATAGAGGAGGTGAATATGAATATCCATTTGAGGAATTTTGTTCTGAAAATGGGATTATTCATCAAACAACCGCTCCTTATTCTCCTCAATCGAATGGTGTTGCTGAACGCAAAAACCGTACTTTGAAAGAAATGATGAACTCAATGTTATTAAGTTCAGGAGCTCCACAAAATTTGTGGGGGGAAGCCTTACTTTCTGCTAATTACATTCTCAATAAAGTACCTCACAAAAAGACTCACAAGACACCTTATGAATTATGGAAAGGTCGAAAACCTTCCTATAAATATTTACGAGTGTGGGGGTGCTTAGCCAAAGTGATGGTTCCTAAACCTAAAAAGGTAAGAATAGGGCCAAAAACCGTGGATTGTGTATTCATCGGTTATGCTACTAATAGCAGTGCATATCGATTTCTAGTTTGTAAATCTGAGATTTCGGACATTCATGTAAATACGGTTATTGAATCGAGGGATGCTTCATTTTTTGAAAATGAATTCCCGTATAACATGACCCGAGAATCTGGTCCTTCTAAAAGGACAAATCAAGCTACTACAAGTGGTACTCATCAACCTATTGAATCAATAGAGGATGAACCAAGACGTAGTAAAAGAGCAAAAACCTCGACTTCTTTCGGTCCGGATTTTCTAACATATTTGTTAGAAAATGAACCTCAATCGTATAAAGAAGCTATATCCTTACCCGATGCTTCCAATTGGAAAGAAGCAATTAATAGTGAAATTGAATCCATATTACAAAATCATACATGGGAACTAGTGGATCTTCCACCAGGTTCAAAACCGTTAGGTTATAAATGGATCTTCAAAAAGAAATTGAAGGCCGATGGATCAATTGATAAATATAAAGCTAGACTTGTAGCTAAAGGCTATAGGCAAAAGGAAGGGTTGGATTACTTCGACACATATTCACCGGTAACAAGAATAACGTCCATTCGGATGTTAATAGCAATAGCTGCTATTAATGGACTTGAAATACATCAAATGGATGTAAAAACTGCATTCTTAAACGGTGAACTAGACGAGGAAATTTATATGGAGCAACCTGAAGGGTTCAAAGCTCCCGGACAAGAAGGAAAAGTATGTAAGCTTGTTAAATCACTATATGGATTAAAACAAGCACCTAAACAATGGCATGAAAAATTTGATAATGCAATGTTATCAAATGGTTTCAAAATTAATGAATGCGATAAATGTGTTTACTTTAAATACATTCATAATGGATATGTCATTGTATGCCTCTATGTTGATGATATGCTTATCATGGGTAGTAACTTGGAAATTGTCAAAACTACAAAACAAATGTTGAGTAGTAGATTTGACATGAAAGATATGGGAATCGCCGATGTTATATTAGGAATTAAAATTTCTAGAACATCGGATGGACTTATATTATCTCAATCTCATTACATTAAGAAAGTTCTTGAAAAATTCAAGAAGTATGATATTAGTCCTACCAAGACACCTGTAGATGTAAATTTACATCTAGCAAGAAATAATGGTGAAAGCATATCTCAACTAGAATATTCTCGTATTATCGGCAGTTTAATGTATGTCATGAACTGTACGCGACCGGACATAGCATACTCAATAAGTAAGCTAAGTCGATTTACGAGTAATCCAGGAAGAGATCACTGGAAAGCAATATTGAGAGTTTTGGGTTATTTAAAATATACTCAAAACTATGGATTGCATTACTCAAAATATCCAGCTGTTCTTGAAGGACATTGCGATGCAAATTGGATATCTGATACAAAAGACTCTAAGTCTACGAGTGGGTATGTGTTTACCCTCGGAGGTGCAGCCGTATCTTGGAAATCCTCAAAACAAACGTGCATTGCTAGATCAACAATGGAATCTGAATTCATTGCACTAGACAAAGCTGGAGAAGAAGCTGAATGGCTTCGAAATTTCTTAGAGGATGTTCCAAATTGGTCTAAACCTGTGCCCGCAATATGTATACATTGTGATAGCCAATCAGCGATTGGAAGAGCACAAAATCACATGTATAACGGAAAGTCACGACATATTCGTCGTAGACACAATACCGTTAGACAACTTCTCTCAAACGGAATTATCACAATTGACTATGTAAAGTCAAAAGATAATATATCGGATCCACTAACGAAAGGTTTAAACCGAGAGCAAGTTGAAAGATCATCGAGAGGAATGGGTCTAAAGCCTATAAATAAATAAGAATCAATATAGTGGCAACCCAACCTAGCTGACTGGAGATCCCAAGATCTAGGTTCAATGGGCAAACCGAACTACATTGTATTCAGTAAGCACTGGAGGATATTTAATCATATCCATTCCAAAGATGAGACAGTGCATATCTGCCGCGAAATTAGGATAAGTTATGCTTTTAATGACATCTATATCTTAGTACGTCTAAGTGGGGTATTGCAGAATACTCTTTATGGAAGTCACCTACGTGAGTAAGAAGGGGGCCACTTCTATGAGAATAATGAAAGGCATATTCTCTAAAATACTTGCGGAACCAAGTGGTGTTCACGGCCAAAATGAACACAAACGTGAGAACCAACTGTGTTGAAGAATTGTTGTGTGAATACTGTTGTCTAGGTTTACAAAAACGGTTGACGGTTCAAGGACGTGAAGTCTACTGATTAACCAAGTAAATCCGATAGTATATCACTAAGGAAAGTTCAAGGCCACTAGGCTACTTCTCCCGATGCAATAAGTCTTCAGTTTTACTCAACTTGTGTCTGCATCTGCATAAGCATCTGTTTTGTTTTATTTATAGTGATATATCATTCATGTGGGGGATTGTTGGAAAATTGGAACTTAAATGGGTATTATAAAGCTGTCCAGATTTTTCTGGACAGATTTTTGAGCAACTTTGAGCTCAAATTTAGGTGGGACCCACACTACGGAAATTATGGGACCATATACGAACGCGTTCACCTCCGCAAGGAGATTAACGTAGTATATTCATATGTCCAATTTCAATAAGTTATGAATGATAATTATGTCCCCAAAGTGACTCACAAAGCAATGAAAGTTAATGAATTGGGTGTGTTTTAACTCTTGTCCCACATTGGAAGAGTAGTGGAATTTTGATGAGTTAATAACACCCCAAGTATGGACTAAGGCTTGGATGCCTTGGGGGTATCCCAACTCTTTGAAGGGGAGATGACCTAAGCTATGCACGGGTTGACTTTCGGTCAAAAGTCCACACGCGCGCGCGCGCGCGTCCGTCCGTCCGGCCGGCTTGGGCTTGGGCTTGGGCTTGGGCTTATAAAAATCTCCTACATTTTTGGGCCGAATTTATTTAACTTTCTGGGCTTTAATTATTAATTAATTACGAAATTAATTAATTAGTTGGCAGTTATTGCCAACAGTCAACAGTTAATTTCGTTTAACTGATTAACTGTTTTGACAGTTAATTTCGGTTGACTGTTCCAACAGTCAACACAAAAGCTATAAATTAAACATAGAATTATTCCAGAATTGCTGTCAATTTTATCCCAGAATATTTCTGTCCTTCTCCTGCATAACATATCTATACTGTTTGTTATTGAGTTGAGTAAAAGCCACAGATTTGAGTTCGTTGTAATTAATTATTGTCGTGCTACATAATTAATTGGAAAATCCGTTCTATCTTGGGAGACAATATTCATCAACCTCGGAGCACATTGGAGGGAATAAATTGTCTTAAGGAAACTGTGAGATTCACAGGGCTCGGATTATTTCTTTTATTCTTGTTTAATTTCTGCAAATTCAAGTAAGTGATTCATTTCTGTAATTCTGTTTTAATTCTGTAATTATATTAATTTCATAATTCTGTACAAATTGTTATTTATAAATAGTAGACATAACAAATATTACAACTTTTGAATGTCATTTGTATTTTTAAATGAGCAAATGGATAAACTTAATATTTCTTTGAAGGAACTATTATTTTGAAGCACCCACAAAAATAGAATCCTTCAAATTTATTCAACGCAATATGTTAGTTAGCCTATATAAAATAGAACTTATGCTTAAGCCTTACCTTTTCAAAAACAAAAAACTACTTATTTATGTATTTTTAATTTACAACATTCAGTCATCACCTAAATTCATTTCTGTACACAAAAATTGCGCTACTTCAAAACAAGAGACCTGCAACATCACATATTTTTCTTTAAAAAATTATGTCATTGTGTATTAAAGTAATTCTATGTAAAAACATGACTATCTTAAAAATATTTACAAAATATTATTATATATTAAAACTTACCACTGCTTTGTTTATATGAATAATTTCCATTTCAAAATATTTCCAGTTTGAGAGATCACGACATGATTTCTTAATTTTTTGTTTATGGGGGGCAACATTACCACTAGTGGGTAGCAGGTAACTTTAGCTTTAGCTAAAGCTAAAGCAAAGAGAATAGTAGAACTATGAAAAGTATTTAATTCAGTGAATGTCATGTTTATGGTAAAATGTGGGAGAGTTGTTAGGAACGTTGGATTTACTTTTGATGGACGACCATGGAACCGGCAAATCCACCTTGGGTGGGTTTACCATCGGTGTAGACATCGTTGTAGGACCAGATCTTCTTGTTGCAGTATTGTTCAACCTCAGCTGTGCATGGCCGACAGGTGTTGCAACATCCAACGATTGCCCCAACCCCAACGCATTCTCCCACCCTGAACTTGCTCACATCTGATCCCACCTCAACCACTTCACCTACCACTTCGTGCCTTCACCAAAAAGCAAAATCATAGGCAATTAATATCAGTTGCTGTTTAAGGAATACGCATAATTTAACGCACAACATTATCATGACATCATGTAAAATTGAATTGCTTGCCAAACACACATGTAGGTAAAATTGAATTGCATTGATTTTTAATTTATTTATAATGCTTCTTATGATTTTATATATATATTTGACCCTGTTTTAGTATTATGGTAATGTTTTTATAATACAAGTGTCAATTTTGAAAAATGTTGTAACTACTACAACGGTTTAAAAAGTTCTCGTGTTATAAAAATGTTAATTTATATTAGTTTCATAGGTTAACAAGTCAAGGCCTGTAAACTTTGACGCCTAAAGGAGAATATGATCAAACTAGTATCATCAAATCTCGAATGCCATTATGTTTAATACACATATTTCTCAAATGTTTTGAAAGACAGAGACCATAAAGATCATTCTAATATATAAAAAGACTTGTTATTTATGTAACATAAATAAAGATTTGTATATCTTTTTAACCACATTGATGGAATTCACCCTAATAAAACTTGCAATGAGGTTCACGTTGGTCAAGTGTTAACGACAGTGTATCCCGTACAATAGGTGGATACATGTCACATTTATTCGAGTTCGTATCATTATTTTCACGTAGTGGGGCCTTAAGTCATGTAATGACTTATCAGGTTAGAAAAATAAAAACGATCAGTCTTACCGATTCAAATACAGAAGATTGTATGGTAACATTAAAAAACAGAAAACTATTTGTGATAGAATAGGGCTGCCCGCTATGATTATCTGTATACACATATAAACAGAATATATATTTGAATTATACCCTGGAACCATGGGATAATTGGACATCCCAAGATCATTTTTGATCTGATGAATATCGGTGTGACAAATTCCACAGCAGATCACCTTGATCAAAACATCCTCTGGCCCTGTGTTTCTGTCAAATTTTTACAAAGATAGAGAAACATTTAAATTGAGGGAATATATATATATATATATGTATGAAGAAACTAAAAAGAATAATTAGAAAGGGTTTACGACTGATTACCTGAGATTGTATGTGTAGGGCGAGAGAACCCCAGTTGGGTCTTTTGCTGCCCACCCTATTGTTGTTCTTTCTCCGTCCAAACTGCCCATTGTCTCAATATTTTGTTCAAATATGAGAGAGAGAGAGAGAGAGAGAGAGAGAGAGAAGTATTGATGATTGACATTGGCATACTGTGTGTATATATACACTCAGAAAGAACGAAGATGAAAGACGGGACGTGAAAGAAAAGATAAGATAGAGAGGGTAGGTAAGGAAGCATTTTCGTAAATTTGGGTACTCTTTTAAAATAAGGAACCAATTAAAAATACATACATGGACGTGGTCCGTGATAGCCAACCAACAAAGGATATACGATGCGTTTTACAGTTTTTTTTATGAAAAGAGATTTGTTATTATAGTTAAAACTGCTATGCTTGTGGCACAGCAATTTCAAATTGCTAAATTAAATATACATTAGAATACTAATTTAAAATTCTTATTCACAATGCAGAGGTATTAGGTTGATCCGCGTGGCTGGTGGATGGTTGTCTTGATTTTTCTCTCATTTTAGCAGGGTAGGTAATGGACAACACGTCATGGCTAGGTCACTAACCACTTAAATACCTTTAATTTTTAAATTTAATATCGTTTACTTTTGGTTCGGTGAATAACAATATATACAGCTAAATCCGATTTTTTTTTCTTTTGATTGTAGATTAAATCTATATTTCTTACCTTTTTAACATATTTGTTAACATATTACACTCTTTAGGGGGAATTAACAATAAATTTTGCATACGTGAGGTGCTTTTCATACTTGATTAACGTAGTAATAGATTACTTCATTCCAGGGTCGGCCATGAGATTCCAAATTATTTAGGATACCGTAGGCGAAATCTTGGCGCCGAGCCCCCTTGCAGTCATGCAGGCACGCAACAAAATAATTATATTTTTTTTTTCTTTTTTCTCTTTTCCATGTCTTGAAATGTATCTCGCAATATACATTATTGTAACTAATGAATGCTAGAACTTGATTCAACGAATGATGTACCAAACCAACAAGTTACCCTAAGCTAACAAATTTCTTCAAATGAAAAAACTTCCTAGCACAATATTAAGATTTAAGAAAATCATTATTTTCATTTGAAAAACAGATTTCGGTAACTGAAGCTTGAAATAAATCATTAACATTTTTAGAGTGCACAGGAAATTAACACAACAAAAGTGGAACAAAAATAACTAGAAATTTATTGTGCACGTAAACATAAATAAATAAATAAAAGAACAAAAAGAATCGCATATTACCTAATTTATGTTTAGTAGAGAAGATAGTTTGTCTCATTAACAAAATCATTTTTCACATTGTCTAGAAGATTTAACTAACTAGCTTTAGATATTTATACTCGAAAAATCATTAAATTTATTTTATCTAAAAAAGGAAAATCATTAAAGTAAAATATTAATTTTTGATATGTAACATAAAGGAATATGTAGATCTAAAGTGATAAAATAAAATCCTAAAAATCTCTTCACTTAATATTTTTTTGGGGGGTGGGGAGAGAGGGGGGGAGGGGGAGAGATAGCATTGCCAAATTCAGGGAAGGGGAATGAGACTACACGCCGACGTCGACTCAATGTTGGTGGTTTATTAAGAGAATTCCAAATGTTGCAGAGGTATATCTTTGATGGTGGGGCCTTAGTGAAGAATGTGGTATGTAAACTGGATTTTAATTTTACATGGGTAAGGCTAACTAATAGAATGGTGGGATATCGAAATTGGTCTTGGTGTAATTGAATGCAAAACAGATTAGGCTACACATACATAAATCTTGGGCCTTTTAAGTTAGTACACAATGGCCTTTTATTAAATAAACTATTAGTAAGTTTGAGGCCTTAAAAAGTAGGCGACTGCCTGGGCCGCCTAGGTCCAGGGTCGGTTCTGCCACATTATTAATTGAATTTGAAACAATTAATTACAAATTCAAATTCATTTTAAAGCAAATTCGACACTCATGTGCGATCAGGAGATGCATATCTCTTTCTCTCTTTTGGCAAAGAGCACCTGATTTTCATGGTATATTGCTAAAGTTAACCAAAGCTAGTACTATTAGTACTAATGGTTATTAAATTTGTCAAAGTAACACAAGCATATTTCATTTAACCAAGTTGAGATTCCATGAAATGGTTTCAATAATATGGGTTTAATATTGATTCATTTATGGTGATCTTATTTCATTGTGGTAGATTGATTTGATGATTGTATCAAAATTTTACTAGATCAAATATATAGTGACATAAAGGATTTAAATCAAACGTCATTGACCATAAAAAGTATAATAATCGGATTGATCAGCCTTTGATTACATATAAAAAGGATTCTTTATGGCCATAAAAAGTACTAATTGAATTCACAATTGAGAGGTACAAATTCTCAATAAAAATTGACTTCCTACCTCTCAAATGTGATTTTAAAGGGAAACCCATTCATGAGATAAGAATTTAATTAAGTTACTAATTGACTAATGGTGTAGTTGTATTTTAGAAATTTGCACCTATGAACTATGAAATCACTTTCAATTTGCACCACATGGGTGCAAAATAGACGGTAAAATATTTTTACACATATAATTGAGAGTGCTATATTTGGTAAATAAACATTAAAAATAAAATAAAAGCATGCTATGGTGCCTCTTCGGGTTATATAGTCGTGTGGTTGGATATCAACAAATCAATCAGGTAATGACACGTGTTTAAACGGACTAATTTCATGTCCATAACTAAGTAAAAGACCAACCTATTTTGGACGATTTTTGTCGAACTAATGACCGACCTTGACCCAATCAAAGTTGATCCCAAAAATGTAGGAAAAATTAAGGATGTGATAAGTCGTATAAATCCTAGTCAATTTAGAACTCTCTATGTGTTGCAGATAATCACCATCAAAACAAAATAATGAGATAACTGAAACAGATTTCATTAGATTTCTAGACTTACATAATTTTTTGTAAATGGACTAAACCCCTATTTACGAGGAGGTAAAGGAGTTACTACTTTGTAACCTTATGGCTTGACTCTTAACTAACATTTCTAGTACCTAAGTTCGATATTTATTATAAGAAACCCTCCTTCTTTTTCCATGGACACATGCAAGGTTAACATTGTTGAACCATGTAAACATCACTTCTTTAGTACACTAATGGTTATATGTGGTAGTTTATATTACAAACTATTTATTCCCCATACAACTTATGTGGGAAATATCATCGATCCCACCACCCAAAAACTTAGTAAAACAATATCCACATTATTAAGACTTGTAGCAAATTATTTAGGAGACCCTAGGTGAAACCTTGGCTCCGAGACCCATGCTGTCATGCAGGCACGTAACAAAATCATTATATTTTCTTTATTTTTTTCTCTTTTACATGTCTTGAAATGTGTTTTCCAATATGCATGACTATACCTAATGAATGCTAGAACTTGATTCCACCAATGATGTACTAAACCAACAAGTTACCCCGTGCTAACAAGTTTCCTCAAATGAAAAAACTTCCTAGCACAATATTAAGATTTAAGAAATCATTATTTTCATTTGAAAATCAGATTTCGATAACTAAAGCTTGAACTAAATCATTAATATTTTTAGAGTGCATAGAAAAAAACACAACAAAAGTGGAACAAAAATAACTAGAAATTTATGGTGCACGTAAAAATAAGTAAATAAAAGAACAAAAAGAATCGCATTTACCAAATATATGTTTAGTAGAGAAGATAGTTTGTCTCATTAAGAAAATAATTTTTCACAATATCTAGAAGATTTAACTAACTAGCTTTAGATCTTTATACTCAAAATATCATTAAATTGAATTTTGTTTCAAAAAAGGAAAATCATTAAACTAGAATATTAATTTTTGATCTGTAACATAAAGAAATATGTAGATCTAAAGTGATAATATATGTATATATATATATATATATATATATATATATATATATATATATATATATATATAGGGTGGAGGTGAGGGGGGAAAGAGATAACATTGCCAAATTCAAGGAGGGGGAATGAGATTACATATCGACGTCGACTCAACGTTGGTGGTTTATTGAGAGAATTCCTACTGTTGCAGACGTGTATCTTTGATGGTGGGGCTTGAGTGAAGAATGTGGTATGTAAACCTAATTTTAATTTTACATCGGTAAGGCTAACTAATAGAATGGTGGGCTATCGAAATTAGTTATGGTGTAATTTAATGCAAAACAGAATAGGCTACACATACATAAATCTTGGGCCTTTTAATTTAGTACATAGTGGTCTCTTTTTAAATAAACCATTAGTAAGTGTGCGGCCTTAAATGGAATTTAGTAATTTAGTACATAGTGGTCTCGTTATTAGGGGGGAAGTATGTAATACCCCGTATTTTTATGGCTTTTAATTATAAGGTTAATTAAATGGAATTACTTTTAATTCTGGGATTTATTAAATTAATTTGGGATAATTAATTGGAAAATTTATTCGGATTTAAATGCTAGCGGGACGAGAGTTAGTATTGGGTTATTATTATGTTGTTGAACATTACTGAGTCATTATGGTAATATGCGATCCTTGAATTTATTAAAATTATCGTGAATTGAGAATATGGCAGTTTCAGTAATTTAGTTAGGACGCGCGTGTCAGTCGTGTTAAGACCCAATTTAATGGATTTAAAAGTATTTTATTTTTAAGTCATCCGTATGAGCTTTTTGAGTGCGCCAACGTGTCCGGAAGGGTCGAGATAGTCAGAAAACACTAGTCGGGGGTTTAGTTTGGGTCCCGGGGCATTTTTAGGCCAAACCGGCAATCCGAAAGGGTATTTTGGTAATTTTAAAAATTAAGGAATTAAGACACACGATTTTTAGTGTTGATTTATTTATTTTTGGTTAGGCTATTAGGGCCATTATCAGCCAAAAACAAAGAGGGGAGTTACGTGAGTTAGAGGAGAGGTTACAAAAAGTCCCCAAACCAAAACCACCACCAATTTGGACGAAATTGTGACTGGAAAGAAGAGAGGACCAGCCCTTGAACAATAACAACAGATCAGAATATCAGATTTATAGGAAATTGGTTTATCTTGCAAAGATTCAAAGCATATAGTTTACATGTTTTTATAGATTTGAAGATTTATCATGATAAATGGAAACTTGAAAGGATTTGAAAGGTTTAAAAACATAATCGGGCTAAGACTTGCATGTAGTAAATGTTGGAGATGATAATAACCACGAATTTATGATTTATGGGTAGAGAATTATGAAAATATGATTGAATTATGTGATGTTCTTGAAGAAATAGGAAAACTAGGTTTTTATATGATAATTGGGTAATTTGATCCAAGATATTGATGTTATATGTTGATTTGATGAATCTAAAACGTGGGGAATGATGTAAACATGTTAGTAGGATAATTAGTATATTGATTTGTGAGTTTTGGATGTTAGAATGAATATTTAGAGGTGTAAAAAGTTGATAACCCGTAACTGTCAAGGATTTCTGGGCTGATACCTGCTTGATCGATCGACCCCTGTGAATCTTGGCAATTGTTTATCTTTAAGGTTTAAGGATTATTCCAAATCCAATGTTGATTATTACGGTGAGGAATATAATCTTGTGGGACTTATATAAAGTCAATAGGGCCTTAGTTATTATCGGAGGAGGCTATAACTTATGGGATTGATTGTTATTACTTAAGAGGGTCTACCGAGTGAGGTACGATTAGAAAACATTCAAATTGAAACTATAATGGTAATTTATGATGATGTAAGGTTAAGGGAAGGAACGGGGTGATTTTAAGTGCTGAGATAACATAAGAATTTAATAAGAAACCTAGTAACCTTTTGAGATAGGTTTAAGTACCCAAATTGATACGACGAGAGAATTATCAAACGAAATTTATATTATGTGTAATGTTCGGGGTAAACTTACTACGTACGAGACTAACTAGATGAAATGTGTAAATTTCTATATTGATATATGATTACTTAGGTTGTGTGAATGCCTAGTGTATGGATTTCTTATGTGTATGACATACCTACCATACTTGCTATCACGGGAGGTTAGTTTTTATTCTGGAAAAGGACCCTCTTATCGTTATGTGCCTTCGGGGGGATTTAGACTGGTACCTTAAGGACATAGTACTGTGAATGACTTATTTGTGAGTTGATAAGTCGGCTGACCATGGGAGCGTAGGTATGTGCATGACCCATGGGTATGTGAACTATGTTCGCCTCTAATATGTGTGATTTGTATTTAGACGGTTCCTGAGAGATTCGAAACACGTGATCCTTACGTACGTGATGTACATGGATTTGATAGCAGAGTATGCGTGCACCACAACTGAGCCTAGGGGTGACATATATCTATTTATGTACTGAGAGTGATGTACTTTTGTATTTATGATGGGTTCATTATTGCTTAGTTGATGTGAATAACTAAGATATTTGAATGGGTTAAGAATGAGAATTTAATTAACACTTGAGATAAGTAATTTAATGAATGTGAACATGGGTTATAAATATGGCTTATTTGGATATTACGAGTGGATACTCTATGTTAGAATGCGAAGGAAGCAGTGGTACAAACTAGTTAGATAGTGGAATATCTAGGATGGGTTAAAGGCATACGTTAGGCGTGCACAGTAGTTGAGAGGTAAGAAACTCATGTGAGAGTACGCAACTAATGTGTTTATAATATGTGATGTTTAATTGTAATTTAAATCACTTGCTAAAATTTTAAACTGTTTTCATATCAGGCTCTGACCCGTTTTCCTCCAAATCTACTTTTGTTTTGTAAAAACATTTTAGGTGCCCAGCCACAGGGACGCCGAGCATAGGAGTTCCATTCTGATGACGTGCTGTAGCTGTTGTGAAAGTTACAGGATCTTGACAGTAGACGCTCTCATTTTATCCTTGATTCCTTCAGAGTCATTTGTATCAGTTAGGGCATGTCGCCCATTCTTATTAGAGGTTGTAGTTGCAGACTTTCATTATTTCAGTTTTTGATTTATTATTTATTCAGGTTGTATTGGGACATTATTTACTCTGGCATCTTTATTATTGGAGTGTTTACTCCAGACTTATTTGATTTCATATCGTTGAGCATTTATATGAGATTGGTTATGCGATTGTTGGTTTATTAAATATACTCTTGGTTAATTGTTGGCTTAATTAATAAAATTTGACATCTCTCTTTTTAAATATTAGGTGGCTAGTAGTTAGTTAAATGTTTTTCGACAGTGATGCTAAGACTGAACCAACTTGATATTTTGTATTAATTTAATAAAGGAGTATCTACCCGGTATTTAATTAGATGGGGTGTCACACTTTTGTCCTCGGGTTTTCTTGTATGAGTTACTTCACATTTCTCCCTCGATGGTTAGACCGTTAGTTACGGGTGGGGCCATTTCTCTTTAAGCGGTTATGTATTTAATGCGCCTGAGGGGCTTTGAGGTTGTCAACTTTGCAGGGGTTATCACCTTAGGCCTTACTTCGAGGTTATTTTTAGTGGGGGGGGGGGGGGGGTACCGGACTGTGGATCCCCAGGTTACTGCGATAACGGCCTGGATGTCTTACCGCCATAATCCTATGATGGTGGTACTAGATAAGACATTAAATGTCCTAGATACTTAGAAGGAGGGTATTTTTGATTTTCCGAGGGGGAGCAAGGGTGCCCCATAGTGCTATTTATGTTGCTTGCAGAGAGGTTTCATTTGGTAGCTCCTACTGAGTACCCTTTGGTAGTTGTGTCCAATTTCTTTGTTCGGCCTTTCTTTAGCTTCTTCCCATCTGTGGAGAGCTGGGTAAATTGGCTTGTAGTTAATGGAGCCTAGTTCTTTCACTTGTCAGTTCTTTAGTGGGGGAATTACTTCCTATCCTACATATTAGAGATTATCGGTATGTGTGGCTGGTGGGCCTTCGATGTACTTCTCTATATTTCCCCGGCCTGCTCCTGTGCCAAGTTGGGTGGGAATACACCGTGCCCCTTGTATAACAAATTTCTTGTCGGTGGAGGGTTTCACTGAATCGATGAGGATGATGCTGGGATCTTTGTGGTAGTACCATTATCCTTTTATCCATCCATCACAGTTCATGGGAGGGTCTTGGCATGTATCTGAGGATTACCTAAAATGTCTATGGAAGCGAGTAGTAGAGAAAGTCCTACAAGAAGAGACTGATCAAAGGTGGTTCATGGCTTTTGATACCATGGAAGATAGTGTCGTGGTTCTGTATAGGTTTCTAAGGGCGTACCACTCCATGGAGTGTGCACATAATGCCAATCAGGAGTGAGAAACTTGAGGACCTGCGGGGGCCGATAATGATGATGAAGCAGAGTCATTCGATAGTTAAAGGCAATCTCATGTGAAGCTTTGATGATTTTTGTGAAGATATGGTGATTTCGGTATTTTATATTTGGGGTTTGGGATAATTTTGTGTAGCTTAGTTAGGGTTAGTTTTTTTTAGGAATATTTTGTTCAGCAAAGAGGGGTGGTTTGTTTGAGTCCCTTTGCCAATACTTCGTGTAATAGCGCCATTATCTTTAATGAGACATAAAAGTTGATTTCGAACATATTTTGTTGTGCCTCTTGATGAATTTTACATTTGAATTATATATACTAATCGTTAATGCATACATAATTCTTTTGTTCATGTAAATGATAAAATGAACCGCTATTCTTCGAGGTTAAAAAAGAATAACATTTTGTGAAAAGAAGGGGATCGAACCCTTGTATGGCGTATGGGCTTTCTACGTACCTCTCGGGGTTTTGAAAATTTTCATGAGTTTAATTTCGAAAAAAAAATGTTTTTTGAGAGTATCAACTCCCACGTAGTTTTGGGTAGGGGAAACGAAGAATTTTTTAAAAATAGAAGGGGGTGAGAAGAGTTATAGCGTGCCAAGATTTCAGACTAAGGGTAAATTTTTTTAGATGGTCCAGGTTGACTGGACGCTTCATCTCTTCTCCATCGAGGTATGTGAGCATAAAGGCGCCTCCTGAGAGAATCTTCTTCATGATGGAGCGGGCCACTCCAAGTCAGTTTGAATTTCCCTCTAGGATCCCAGATGGGTTTTATGACCATTTTGAGGACAATGTTTCCTTCCTGAACACCACAGTCCTTTACTTTCCTACTGAATGATCACGCTATTTGGCAATGGTATCCCTGTATATGGTGCAAATCCTTTAGTCTCTTTTCATCCAAGAGTGATAATTTGTCCAAGCAGCTCTGGTGCCATTCTTCTTCGTCCACTTTGCTTTCGAGTAGGACGCGGAAGGAAGGTATATCTAGCTTAACAGCTAGGAATGCTTCCATTTTGTATATAATAGAATAAGCGGCAGCACGAGTTTGTGTTATTATTGAAGCGCGGTATCTAAAGAGGGTGTAAGGGATCCAGTCAACCCAAT
The DNA here is from genome assembly GCA_949130495.1 of Sambucus nigra. Taxonomy (NCBI): domain Eukaryota; kingdom Viridiplantae; phylum Streptophyta; class Magnoliopsida; order Dipsacales; family Adoxaceae; genus Sambucus; species Sambucus nigra. Next base: position 155,471,488 of record OX422212.1, read on the forward strand.
CTCTACAATTTTCAGTTATCTTGCTGATTATGGTCTTAAGACTTCTATTGGCAGCTTCGATGGTACCATTGCTTTGGGGTCGGTAGGGAGACGATTCATGTCTCTAAATAACGTACTCGTCGACTTGCTTTGTAATCTCATATTCAAAATGGAGCCCATTATCCAACACTAACTCATGGGAAACTCCATATCGACAGATGATGTTCTTTATGTTAAACTTCTCCACTTTCTTGGCATTCAGAACTGCGTATGACTCGACTTTGACCAATTTAGTGAAGTAATCAATGGAGACCTAGATGAATTCATGAACATTTGAAGATTTGGTAGTAACTTTCCTTCTGGTGTTGATGCCCCGAGTGGATAAGGGCCAAGGAGAGGTCATGTTGTATAGCTCTCAGGAAGGCAAGTGTTGGAGATTGGAAAACTGTTAACATTTGATGCATATTTGGACATATGTAGTGCCCTCTTGAACCATGGTGGTCTAAGAGTACCCATGACGAATGATCTTTTTGAAAAGCATGTGACGGTTCATGTGGGGTCTGCATTTCCTACTTTGGATATTTTTCATCATTTTTTCAACATCATCCCCTACTATGCAGTGCAAAATGGGTTCCATCGAAGATTCTCTTGAATAATGCTTTGTCGCAGATGTTAAACTGGGCAACCAGTTTGAGAAAGGTTAAACGGTCTTTTTTATACGAGTCTTGGGGATACTTACCATGTTTGAGGAGGCGCCAAATGTCATAGTTCCATAACATAGCCATATCATAATCCTCCTCGGTAACAACTTCAATGTGGTAGCAATGGGTAGGCTTAGATTGTTTTTGAACTAGAAAAGAGGCCATTATTATTCCCTCTAGCATGTCGACTATGAAGGCTAGAGTGGCAAGGGCATTAGCCAGGCTATTATTCTCTCGGGTCAAGTAGTGGAAGGTGACATCATTAAAATAAGAGGCCAGTTATTTTAGGTGGGCATGGAAGGGTTCGAGCTTTTCGTCTTTGATTTTCCATTTTTTAGGATTTGGCCGACGATAAGGGAAAAGTCTTCGTAGATGTCTAGGTGCATGATTCCTTTTAGGAGGGCGATCTTGAGGTCTACCGTGCATGCCTCATACTCAGTCATGTTTTTAGTGCAAGGAAAGTCTAGTCTGATGGCAATATGGGTATGAGAGTCATCAGGGGCGATTTAGAGTATCCCAAAGTCGTATTTTTTCTTATTGGTAGCTCCGTCAAAGAATATTTTCCATTAAAGGTTTTCTTGAGAGGTGCAAAGAATATCTTTGTCTAGGATTTCGAAGACCCAAACATCAATTTCTTCTACGAGATAATCAACAAGGTAGTAAGAGATGACTTTCTTTTTCATATATTTCTTCGTAATATACACAATATAGATCTTGGATAAAAGCATCAACCATCGAACCATTCAAATGGATAGGGAAGGATTTTCTAGAAAGTACTTGATGGTGTCTATATGGGACACAAGTCTGATCGGGAAGGAAAACATGTAATGTCGTAATTTCTGCGTGACTCGGACCAGGGAAACACATATTTTCTCCAAAACAGTGTAGTTGAATTTTTACTCAGCTAATTTTGGGTTGGTGTAGTAAATGTCTCTTTCCTTGCGGGATCCTTCAATGTATTGGGCTAGAAAATCCACTTTTGCAGTATCTGTCACGGTAAATTAAAGGAGTAGAGGGGGGCCTGACTGCGGAGGAATAAGAACTGACAGTCTGGTAAGGTATCACTTGATTTGGTCAAAGGCTTCTTGGTAGGCCTCATTCTAGACTTTAGTATTTTTTTTGGAGAAGCTCAAAAATGGGTTCGCAGATAGAAGTCAATTGGTTGATGAATAGATCTATGTATTGTAAGTTTCCCAAGAATCATCGGACTTCCTTCTCCTTCCGTGGTGGTGGTATCTTAAGTATGACTTTCAGCTTGGCAGGGTCTTCTTTGATTCCATTTTCACTGACCATAAATCCCAAGCGTTTTCCTTTTATGATGCTGAAAACGCACTTTTGTGGCTTTAGCTGCATCTGATATTATCATAGTCGCTCAAAAAAATTCTGGAAGGTGGGAATATGACCTTCCCGAGTCTTAGATTTTGTGATCATATTGTCTACATAGACTTCGACCTTTTTTGTGAATAAGGTTATACATGATGGTTGTGGTAGACCTTAAGTAGGTACCCCGGCATTCTTGAGTCTGAATGGCATTATAGTGTAGCAGAAAGTTCCCCATGGGGTAATGAATGCGATTTTCTCATGATGTCAGGGTGCATCTTGATCTGATTGTATCCAGAAAATCCATTGACAAACGACTTGAGGTTATGGCTAAATGTGTTGTCCACGATCATGTTGATATTGGGTAATAGGTAATCGTCCTTTGGGGATGATTTCTTCAAATCCCGATATTCGACACACATGCGTACTTTTCCTATGGACTTCGACACATGAATGATGTTATTGAGCCATGTAGGATATTCGACTATGTGAATGAAACCTACATTCAATTGCTTGACCACTTCTTATTTGACTTTGAGTGACCATTCGGTCCGGAGCGTTCGTAGCTTCTGTTTAATCGGCTTGCATTTTGGGAATGTTGGGATTTTGTGTTGAGCTATTTCTGGGTGAATGTCAAACATGTCAGCTTAGGACCATGCAAAGACGCCCATGAATTCTTTTAGTGGCTCTTTGAATTGAGCATGCTCATGATCGTTTAGGGTGGACCATATCGTACTCTCATGTTAATGGCTAATAGAATAAAGATTAATAACAACAGTTTCATCGTCATTAATTTGAACACGATTATGTTTTTTGTTATTATCCTTCTTAAGACCAGTTAAGAATTATTTATTTATAAAATCATCATCATCAAGAGTTTGATTAGAATGAAGACAACTAATGTAAGTCACAACAAGATACTTGAAATCTTCATTTATTGCATTCCCTAGAAAAATAGTATTGAGAACCTCATCAAAATAGGTCTCAGTTACATTGATATAATAAAAAGGAACAACAACGTTAGATGAAGAGATTTGGATAGTGTGGATAATAAGGTCGGCTTGAGTCTGGGTAGGTTGGCAGGTACGACATTCCAGTTGAGGAGAGGCATGTTAACAACTCTGATCTGAGTAGACGGGTTTGAAGACGCGACATCTAAATGGATCATGCAGAGACTCAGGCCCAGTTCCTGCATGTTGAATGAATCCTCAAAATCAATTTCCTCAAAATCCTCATAAACTATCATTACTTTCTCATAAAATCTTCTACTTCATGCTAGCAGTCTTCGACCCAAGGGTTGCCGTATTGAAAAAAGCTTTCTAGCTCCGATTTTATCTTTTTATCAATGTGGTAATACCATGGTTCAGTAAAGCCATGGAAAGGTAACTCTTATCCTTCCTTGATAAACCTTTCATTTAAATAATCTTTTCAAATAGTCCTTTGTTCTTACAAACCTCTTTTCTATCAAGGCCCCCAGAGGGCTTTGAGTTCTTCTGGTAAGAGTTGTTAACCTAGGCTACATGGGGGCAAGGCCTCCTTTATGACTATGGGATTAAGGATCTCTTAATGTTGTCACCCTTGTCGCATTCCAAGTATGAAATGCTTGTTTGTAATACCCCGTATTTTCTGTGATATTTATTTTTGGGGATTAATTGAATTAAATGTCTATTAATTGGAAATTAATCCGGATAAAAAAAATATTAACGTGATGTGAGTTAGTATTTTATTATAATGTGTATACTTGGCATTATATGATTATTGGTAATATTGAAATTGTCGTGAGATTTAAATACGGCAATTTGGGAATTTTGCTTGACGCGTGTGACCGCCACGTCATGGTACTTTGTTATTAAATTAAAAAGTAAATTTTAGTTCCATTAACCGTATGGTCGTTTTGAGTGCGCCAACGCGTCCGGAAGGGTCGAGATAGTCAGAAAACACTAGCCGGAAGTTTAGTTTGGGTCCCGGGGTATTTGTAGGCCATACCGGCATCATAAAGGGTATTTTGGTAAATTGCATTTTTTGGGAATTAAAAAGTGACGAAAATAGAGATTTCAATCTGACTATTTCCTCAACCCACTTAACCCACTAACCACACTATATGTCAATATGGGCTACGGGAGAAGTTGATATACCATTCCAACTTCCAAAAACCATAACACACCTCCATACTCCATTATCTTCAACCCTGGGAAGAGCTTGAGAGAGAGAGAGAGAGAAGGAAGAGAATTCTGCAGAAAAACAGAGGGAGAACAACCTAACTTCAAGATTCTACACCAAATTCTGAGATAAATTAAGGCAAGTGATTTAAACTCTTTTGATTCAAGATATGTTTCCATATTTACGAATTTTCGAAATTGATTTTTGGAGATAAATTAGACCCATTAATTGAAAGTTAAAGGCCATGATTTATGTAGGAATTGCATGTAGTATATTCTGGACGAATTTATATATTATAAACAGAACCTTGATGATCTAAAAGTGGAATTAGAAGAAGTTTGATGATGTTCTTGAATGGAAGAATTCTGGAAATTATTTTGATGTAGTTTTGATCTAAACTAAGCTTTTAAATGATGAATTATGAGACTTAGAATGTTAAAACCGTTGTAGGATGTTAGTATCATGTTATAGTAACCTTATCTTGGAGTTTCATGCTTAAAAATGGAGTTTTGGGTCGAAACTGTAACTGCAAAACGAAGCAGTCCGTAACAGACCTGGTGCGATCGATCGATCGACATTCATCAGTCGATCGATCGACCACCATCGATCGATCGAAGGTAAAGGTCGATCGATCGACCTTCCCAGAATGAATAAAGTTTCCCTTAATTAAATTTTAATGGTGTTAACCCTTGGATAATATTATTGGAGACATTGTGAATACCCTTAACCTTAAGGAAGACCAGTAGACATGATTATGAGATTGGACTTTAATTGGAATTTAATTTAAGGAATTATTCTAAATTGACGAAATTCGTTATGTGAGATAATATTTGGGTTAATAGTGCAAATTTGAATAATTTGATGGAATAAGGTTTGGGACAGAAGTAAAGACCTTAGGTATAAAGATGTTATAGGTGTAAATAATGGGAACTTAATAGTCCATTTGAGATAGGTTTTAAGTTAAGAAATTACGACGTGAGACGTGTCGACTATTTAATTTATATATTATCGGGATACTTGAAATATTTGAATTTGGAATAATGGTATAAAGATGTAGAGAATACCTTTATTAATATTGAGATATCTAAGATGTGTGAAGGCTTAGTATATAACTTTATGTGTATGACATACCTACCATACTTGCTATCACAGGAGGTTTACGTTCGCTTAGGGCCTTCTTATCCTTGTGTTGCCCGGATTTAGATTGGTTACCTTGATGAACATAAGTCATAGAAGGACTTATTGTGATATTAATAAGTCTGCTGATCGTGGGAGCGTAGGTATGTGCGTGACCCATGTGATGGTGACTGTGTTCGCCTCCACTATTTGTGATGTTGGTATCTGAACAATTCCTGAGAGATTCGGAATGTGTGATCCTTATGTACGTGATGTACCGGGATGGATAGCAGAGTATGTGTGCACCGTAGTTTAGCCTCGGGGTGCTTGTATTGTATATATATATGATGTGAATAATATACGGTTAAAGGAAAAAAGGAAATAGTTATGTTTAATTGTGAGTATAGTCATGGTAATGTTGTGAAAAGATAAAAAGAGAGAACTTATATCTATAAATGGTTTTGTAAATAATTGGGAATCCGAGAATTAAAGTAGAACTCTCTATTTGATTGTTAAGATTGGAAATTAAACGTGAACCGAGTAGTAGTGTTAGAAACTCTTCAGAATTAGATAGTTATGAGATAACACATGAATGGGTACAGGAACGTTAGGAGTGCACAGTTAGACGAGAGGTGAGTATCTCATGTGAGAGCACGTCCTAACATGTATTTTGCATATACTGTTTTAAATGTTTTTAAAGCACTTGCAGGTTTTAAAAATATCTCCACATTCGGGCTCTGACCCGTTTGCTTTCAAATCTACTTTTTGTAAAACCATTTTAGGTGCCCAGCCACAAGGACACCATGCATAGGATTCTTATTCTGATGACGAGCTGTAGCTGCTTGTGGAAGCTACAGGGATTTGCTTTTAGACGCTTATATCATTTGGATTCCTTACTCCGTATTCCTCAGTTGTAGGGCATGTTGCCCAAATTCTATTACATACTTTTCCATTTCAGTTTTCAGACTTTGGTATGTATTCATTCAGTATTCTGTATTTCTTTATTTACTTCAGTTGTGGGATTGTGTTGTGAGGAGTTTTTCCTCCAGATATATTTATATCATGCGTTGGTTATTCTATTACTTCATTATGGTGAATGGTGTTATTATTCCTTCATTACACTTGTTGCATGTTAATCAGACTTTAATTAAAATTTGGCAACTTACTTTTTAAATACTAGGTGGTTAGTAATAATAAAAAAAATGTTTTCGACAGTGATGCTATTAACTGAGCCAACTTGGCATTTTGATTTAATTTAATAAAGGAGTAGCTACCCGGTATATTTTATTAGTCGGGGTGTCACAGGTGGTATCAGAGCATCAGGTTCTAGTGTCCTTTAGGATCTGTATGGCTTGTTATGTTTTCCGCTGAGCTTTCTTTGATGTATAGCCCTAAGTTTAGGATTGTTGATATCTTTGGTGAGATTTCGTTCTCCTGCTTTAATACATATGGTAGTGAATCTTATTTGCGATCGGGTGTATTCGTGTGCCGAACAATGCAGTACGTTAGGTGAAGACAGTTGGGTGAACAGCAGGAGGCAAACATATATTGAGGTTAATTAATTTATTTAAAGAAGGACGACCGTAGTCGAAGTCACCGATGTTAGGGCACGAAAGTCCTGGAAGATATAGAAGGCTAAGGCGCGACTTGAAACTTCCGGGTACGGCTATCGTATGAATGGGGTCAAATTCGACACATCCAACAAGGTTGGAATGGGAGAGAAAGAATTAATGTAACCTTGAAGAGAACCAGCAGTAGCAATACTCAAAAGGAGAAGACGGCATGTGCTAACCAAAAGAACGCAAAGTATTCAAAGAATTGGACTTATGCGGGAGTATGACTAATCGAGAGTGAAAATTTGAAAAAAAATAAAAATAAAAATAAAAATAAAAATAAAAAAATTTCTTATCTCGTGAGAGCGGAGTTTCTATGAGGAGAAACAATCACCACACTTATAAGTGGGATGTAACGTCGTGAGAAGGCGTACACGAATGGCTTGACCATAAGTTCCGTAATCAAATGTTTAGGGTGAGAAACGAATGTCGGTTTGAACTCACACGAAAGGTCCGGACAGAGGTCACTTTATGAGGAGAAATATATTATTTAGTGAACCCTACACCGGGTGAAGTAGGTGAAACGGAGAAGGGGATATTAAAGGAAGAATTTACAAAGGAGAATTGCAAGACCTTTGGGCAGGACTCTGCTTGGACGGTTAAAGCAAATGGTATTGTCGCTTAGTGTTAATTTGGAGGTAAACATCCCCGGGTGGGGAGACACGAGAATCGAGAACCTTACATAAAGTAAGACTGGAAAAAAAAACTGGTGTTGGAGAAGCACCACAATGGGAAGACCCAATGGAGAAACCGCTAAAATAATCCGATAAAGGAATTACTACCAAGCGATGGTAATTTCAGTAAAAGAGGTGGGAAATTAGTAGCGTGATCCTTAGGGCCGTCAACACTAAGGAAACAACAGAGATAGTCGTTTGAGTCAAGACTACCAACGTCCGAGAGATGGACCGCCTTAACATGATTTTTGAGACAAGAGATAAGAGGAGTATGTGTAGAGGTATTTCTGTGGGGAGTGAAACCCGTGCGTTATAACATTTTTCCGATACAAAAGTAGGGATCAAGGTATTATGCATGGCGAGGACAACAATTATTGAAATATTCGGTGTGGGACAGTTATGTGTGGTATGTCCAGGAACCATTTGAGTAGCCAGGACGGTTGATAAAATAGAAGTATGAGTTACATTATCAGATGTTGATGCATGTTAGTTGTAGCGTGAATGAGATGCTACATTTGTCACTACTGTTATTTTCGCTTGCGAGTCGAATTTAGTGAGTGTATCAGTAACTTTATTATGTATATGAGAACATTTTTTTTCCCTGATAGCGTGGGGGATTTATTTTTATCATCCGCGGAGGATGAATGAGTATAATAATAGCGGTGTTGCTTTATTAATATTACTCGTTTTAGTGCTGTATTATACGAGTATGTGATGATATTATTTATGGTTTTATTTATATAGTTATACCGATAGTGTGCTGGTATTGCAAGTTTATTGGGATTGCCACCTTGGGGTAGCATGTTTTGTTCTGGCGAGGCCCCATCTATGAAGAGGGTCGGACTCGCAATTGTACATTTGTATATAGTTATATATATACATATATTTGAATATGTTGTGATTTAAAAATGGTATAATGATCTCGGATATTGAATCCCATTATGCGTAGGGATTTCATTATTATGAATCGTATGTAATTGATTTTCTAGTCAACAAAGAGTTAGTTGGTTTTTATAATACGATAGAGATGTTGTAACAAAAAGAGTGCATTGTCTAATTCCCCGTTAGAGATTTGGGAGTTTATACTCATAGTTGTATGTCTGGGGACGGGATTTTGAGAACCCCGATCTTAATTACGTGGTGTATATGGAATGCGATTACCATCAGTGCCAAGAGAAAGTGACATTCGAAGGGAGATCCTTGTTTAAGTGTCATTGCGGCAAAATGTAACTTTGTTGAGAAACGAGAGTTTAGGGGTACATGCTATGGACAGGGCTTAACGAATTCCGATGACCAACAATGTTAGGTAGTAGTGTATCGGGGGAGTTCCTTGTTTGGATTTCGCTTTGCGAAACACTCCACGCATGAAACTTAGAGTAAGATTGGTAGTAAGGAGAAGTGTGGCCCTTCGCTCATGAATTGGATACCTCTATCGATACGGGAATATGTAGTTATAACGGGAAGTTACAAGGAGTAAATTATGTTGTAAGACCATTAGAGCCAGTTGTTAGTAAATTACGATGTAAGTACTAATAATATCAGTTTTGGCACGGCATGTTGAGGGACGCATTGAGGATAAGGAGAATTTAGGATTTGTAATTCAGTAGCGATTGAGAACGCCCAAGTAGTATAGCGCCGTTGTATTTACAGTGACGATAAAGAGTTTGAGATTTGTATGAAGCGTATAATGTTTAAGAACCATATAGTTGGGATATAAGGGGCAGAGACACCTTGAATTGCTAAAGTGTAAATAAAAGGAAGAGGGAACATAGACGGGCAAGATTATTGCTTATGAGGTTAAACATCAGAAGAAAAGGTATAAGTGAATATCATGTGTAGTCAGTGTAGCACGTTCAAATTTGGAGATTTATTTTATTTTCGAGATAGTTGGATTGTTGTAATTATTTTCGAGAGATCTGTTGTATGAAATTGAAGATGAGAATAGTGGTTTCTTGTTTTATTGTGGGATTTGGATGCTGTATACCTTGTTATTTGTGGATTAGTTTAGTTTATTGATAGTAGCGCATCGTTCGCTCTCTCCGAGCGGGCGGGGTGTTTTTCTCATAAATCGAATGTTGAGAATAACTCAAGCGTAAATAAAATGAGGATGTCAATCAGGTATGAGGTCTAGTTATGTACAAAGTAGTGAAAAGGGGTATAGTTCCAAACTTTTGGTATTCGTCGGGAGAATAAGATCATCAAGTAATTCGAACGGGGGAAAGTTTATGTGAATATCGGCATTGAAAAAGGGATAGTAAATAGTAGACCAGTTAGGGTTAGATGAACCACCAAATAATTTTGTACCAAGTCGACAATTCCAAGAATGGAGGGTCTAGTGGAAAAAGTGAGAAATGGTTATATGGTACATGTTGTCCAGAAGGAGAGAAATGGTTATATACTTGGAGTAATTTACACTATTAGATAGTGAACACGCCGATACGTGGTTTGACGTAGTGCTATTTAAAACTGGGATGAAATCCCCGATATCCACATTCAAGTGGGGTGACTATAAGTAGTGAGATATAGTGATTCAAACGGTGGGTTGTATCACCTAAAACCCGAAGTGCAGAAGCAAGGTGACTAACGATTGATGGATTGTATGAAAGAAATTTTGGATCCATTGCGATATTTTTAATTCCAAATCGGGTATAACTAGTGAGGTACATTGTAGACATGAGGAACAGATATTACCTAATGTTAACGTTAAAAGGGGGATAGCACCCGTATATATTTATGGTGAACAAGGTACTTATAAAGATTGATGTAACACCAACAGGCTGACGTGGTTTTCACTTGTGTAAAGGTCACAACGTCGGGAATAGAGATTCAAAGAGGGAGCAAGAGTAATCAGATATGTTATGGATTCCTTCCAGAATGGGTGTCTCATGTTTTGATAAAAGCGGGAGTAAATGCATGGTGAGGTGCGGACTCATAAGGTTATTGACACAAAATGGCCAATGATGTATAAGGTATTTTTACTATATTGTTGTTTAATAAGCACAACACGAAGTGCATTTATCGAGATTATTCTGATAAGGTATCATGAATGTTAAACAAACTCATTGTGAAGCGAGGGTTTTAGTAATTTGGACTTCTCTATATAATTGTTTTGAACACTGGAGGTTACATATTTTTAGGCGTACCTTACTTTTCCGAATTTCGGGACGAAATTCAGTTATTAGGGGGGGGAGTATGTAATACCCCGTATTTTCTGTGATATTTATTTTTGGGGATTAATTGAATTAAATGTCTATTAATTGGAAATTAACCCGGATAAAAAAAATATTAACGTGGTGTGAGTTAGTATTTTATTATAATGTGTATACTTGGCATTATATGATTATTGGTAATATTGAAATTGTCGTGAGATTTAAATACGGCAATTTGGGAATTTTGCTTGACGCATGTGACCGCCACGTCATGGTACTTTGTTATTAAATTAAAAAGTAAATTTTAGTTCCATTAACCGTATGGTCGTTTTGAGTGCGCCAACACGTCCGGAAGGGTCGAGATAGTCAGAAAACACTAGCCGGAAGTTTAGTTTGGGTCCCGGGGTATTTGTAGGCCATACCGGCATCATAAAGGGTATTTTGGTAAATTGCATTTTTTGGGAATTAAAAAGTGACGAAAATAGAGATTTCAATCTGACTATTTCCTCAACCCACTTAACCCACTAACCACACTATATGTCAATATGAGCTACGAGAGAAGTTGATATACCATTCCAACTTCCAAAAACCATAACACACCTCCATACTCCATTATCTTCAACCCTGGGAAGAGCTTGAGAGAGAGAGAGAGAGAGAAGGAAGAGAATTCTGCAGAAAAACAGAGGGAGAACAACCTAACTTCAAGATTCTACACCAAATTCTGAGATAAATTAAGGCAAGTGATTTAAACTCTTTTGATTCAAGATATGTTTCTATGTTTAGGAATTTTCGAAATTGATTTTTGGAGATAAATTAGACCCATGAATTGAAAGTTAAAGGCCATGATTTATGTAGGAATTGCATGTAGTATATTCTGGATGAATTTATATATTATAAACAGAACCTTGATGATCTAAAAGTGGAATTAGAAGAAGTTTGATGATGTTCCTGAATGGAAGAATTCTGGAAATTATTTTGATGTAGTTTTGATCTAAACTAAGCTTTTAAATGATGAATTATGAGACTTAGAATGTTAAAACCGTTGTAGGATGTTAGTATCATGTTATAGTAACCTTATCTTGGAGTTTCATGCTTAAAAATGGAGTTTTGGGTCGAAACTGTAACTGCAAAACGAAGCAGTCCGTAACAGACCTGGTGCGATCGATCGATCGACATTCATCAGTCGATCGATCGACCACCATCGATCGATCGAAGGTAAAGGTCGATCGATCGACCTTCCCAGAATGAATAAAGTTTCCCTTAATTAAATTTTAATGGTGTTAACCCTTGGATAATATTATTGGAGACATTGTGAATACCCTTAACCTTAAGGAAGACCAGTAGACATGATTATGAGATTGGACTTTAATTGGAATTTAATTTAAGGAATTATTCTAAATTGACGAAATTCGTTATGTGAGATAATATTTGGGTTAATAGTGCAAATTTGAATAATTTGATGGAATAAGGTTTGGGACAGAAGTAAAGACCTTAGGTATAAAGATGTTATAGGTGTAAATAATGGGAACTTAATAGTCCATTTGAGATAGGTTTTAAGTTAAGAAATTACGACGTGAGACGTGTCGACTATTTAATTTATATATTATCGGGATACTTGAAATATTTGAATTTGGAATAATGGTATAAAGATGTAGAGAATACCTTTATTAATATTGAGATATCTAAGATGTGTGAAGGCTTAGTATATAACTTTATGTGTATGACATACCTACCATACTTGCTATCACAGGAGGTTTACGTTCGCTTAGGGCCTTCTTATCCTTGTGTTGCCCGGATTTAGATTGGTTACCTTGATGAACATAAGTCATAGAAGGACTTATTGTGATATTAATAAGTCTGCTGATCGTGGGAGCGTAGGTATGTGCGTGACCCATGTGATGGTGACTGTGTTCGCCTCCACTATTTGTGATGTTGGTATCTGAACAATTCCTGAGAGATTCGGAATGTGTGATCCTTATGTACGTGATGTACCGGGATGGATAGCAGAGTATGTGTGCACCGTAGCTTAGCCTCGGGGTGCTTGTATTGTATATATATATGATGTGAATAATATACGGTTAAAGGAAAAAAGGAAATAGTTATGTTTAATTGTGAGTATAGTCATGGTAATGTTGTGAAAAGATAAAAAGAGAGAACTTATATCTATAAATGGTTTTGTAAATAATTGGGAATCCGAGAATTAAAGTAGAACTCTCTATTTGATTGTTAAGATTGGAAATTAAACGTGAACCGAGTAGTAGTGTTAGAAACTCTTCAGAATTAGATAGTTATGAGATAACACATGAATGGGTACAGGAACGTTAGGAGTGCACAGTTAGACGAGAGGTGAGTATCTCATGTGAGAGCACGTCCTAACATGTATTTTGCATATACTGTTTTAAATGTTTTTAAAGCACTTGCAGGTTTTAAAAATATCTCCACATTCGGGCTCTGACCCGTTTGCTTTCAAATCTACTTTTTGTAAAACCATTTTAGGTGCCCAGCCACAAGGACACCATGCATAGGATTCTTATTCTGATGACGAGCTGTAGCTGCTTGTGGAAGCTACAGGGATTTGCTTTTAGACGCTTATATCATTTGGATTCCTTACTCCGTATTCCTCAGTTGTAGGGTATGTTGCCCAAATTCTATTTGATACTTTTCCATTTCAGTTTTCAGACTTTGGCATGTATTCATTCAGTATTCTGTATTTCTTTATTTACTTCAGTTGTGGGATTGTGTTGTGAGGAGTTTTTCCTCCAGATTTATTTATATCATGCGTTGGTTATTCTATTACTTCATTATGGTGAATGGTGTTATTATTCCTTCCTTACACTTGTTGCATGTTAATCAGACTTTAATTAAAATTTGGCAACTTACTTTTTAAATACTAGGTGGTTAGTAATAATAAAAAAAATGTTTTCGACAGTGATGCTATTAACTGAGCCAACTTGGCGTTTTGATTTAATTTAATAAAGGAGTAGCTACCCGGTATTTAATTAGTCGGGGTGTCACACTGTTCTTGAACATCTGAATCACGTTGATGTAGCCATGAGGGTTGTGTTCCGGATATATATAATCTTTGAAACTATCTCCTGTTGGAAGGGAAAGTGGGTTAACTCTGAAGCTAGAGAAAAATATGGCATTCATCTCATGATGGATCTCTAATACCGGGTTACCAGTACTCGTGGTGTTTGAACTGTCATCATCCCCTAAGATGATGATAACTTGTCCATTGGTGAAGAATTTCAGTTTCTAATGAAGAAAAGACAATCCCCACGAATACTGTGGAGCCATGGGCCCCCAAAAAGAAGGTTGAAACATGCAAGTATGTCAATAACCTAGAACTGAATAACAAGATTGATAGGTTCGGTCCCTATTGTGAGTTTTTGAACCCCATTACCTCTCGTCGAGTATTGTCGTAAGCACGCACAACGATGGAAGTGGGAGTGAGATCATCAGCTTTCAAACCTATGCAATTAAAGGTTTTGAGAGGGAAAACATTGATGGAGGATCCGTTATCAACAAGTGAATGTGGGACTGTCTTTTTCAATACCTCGACGGAGATGTCGATGGCATAATTGCGATCAGGACCTATATTTGGTATTTCCGCTTCAGAAAAGAAGAGGATCTTGGAAGAGGTCAAGGACCCAACCATGTCTATGTCTTCTTTAAGAGTAGTGAAAAGAGAGACTGTAGGACCGATGCCGAGTTTTATTAGAGAATTTTGATGCAGCTGGGAGGACATGAAAAGCCCCCATAAGGTGATGTTGTCTTAGGTTTTCTTGAGCTGGTCAAGGAATTTACTTTCTTCGCTGGTCATCTCTGGCATGAGGAGTTCTTCAGTAACTCCCTTTCTTATATTTGTCTCGGTCATATATGGAATCGGATCTTTGTAGTGTCTTGCTGATCTGGTTATGTGATTTACTAAGGTGGGGAAGAACATAAACCTCGTGTCTTCATTTATTGATGAATGAATGTCTACCTTCTTGATTCCCCCTAATAAATCTCCGAAGGATATCATTCCGCACAAACTGGATACTAGACTTGTGTCTTCCATACTAGGCTCGTCATTTGCGCTGTCAAAGTTGTCTCCCCATCTGGTGGCGACTATGTCCTCTTTCCATGAGATTTTTTTTTATATTTATGAAAAATGAGGTAAAAATGAGAGGAATCTTAGCATGATAATTATTAGTGTTATTATTAAGTTCCCAGTTGTATTAGGTTTGCCTAGATGTAGAAAACATGTCGAATAGGACCCCAGCTTGTGAAAATGGGGTTTAAAAATATATGTAAGACATAGTTGGACTTGTTTTCAGGTTCACGGATAGGGTCCTATTTTGAAAAAAGGCGAAACTGCTCAAAAATTCGGGTGGTATGCTGACCCAAAATTCTGACAGAGTTTTGCATGGTAACCGACAAACTAAATATGAGTGTCCTAGGTTTGAAACCTATATGAGGTTTATGAAATTGTTGGGTTAGTGGAAGGATTCCCCCTTTGACATAACTTCCACGATATACCTCTTGCCTATAAGGGCAAATATTATCGGTACGTGTTGATAAACCATTTGATATAAGTAAGTGTATGTGAATTTCCGCACTATATACCGCATGCAGACATTACATGGGAGAGAGAATTAGATATACTCAACGTATGTGAATGACTTCCCTACTATATACCTCTCATCGCAAGTTCGGTCAAGCGAATATATGCGGGGGGAATCGTTTGATATACATCAAAGGTACGAGGCCAATGGAAGGTGAGAGTCATATCGCTTAGGCTAACTGTGACCCGCAGGTCCATCTCCCGTCACAAAGTGACCTCCCGGTACGGGATAATTTTTTTTTCAATAGCCATGCTCTTGGTGATGGAGTGTGGAAAAATGCTTGAGTCTTAGTTATCATATTATGGAGAGAGATTTTTTTTATTATTTTTTATTTGCATGATGAGTAAAGGAAAAACTACACTATTGGGGAGCATATACATGTAAATCTCGCATGAAAACTATACTTCGCATGGATACATGTGAGTGAGTTTGTGTTATGGGACTTTATACAAGTGAGTTTGTGTAGTAGTGAACCTATACATGGATCAATTATAAGTGGTGTGTAACATGTGAGCATATATACAAGTGTACAGAGTGTTGTTGTGTGCTAGTGACTTCTAAGCATGGATATTCTAAGTGTTGTGTGAAGCATGTGAGTGTAAAATAAAGCTAAGTGCAAGTGTGGGAAGTGTACATGGAGAGTATATACACGTGTGTGAAGTGTACAAGTGAGTGGGAAGTGATATATACATGAGTGATATATACTAAAAGATAAGGAGAGGATAAAAGGGAACATATAGGTAGTTGTATATGCACACATGCAGAAAAGGATAAAGCCCATGCAGAAATATAGTCTAGCCCTCTTATAAATTTCCCTAGCATAGTCTCCACTGTGGCTATCCCGGGTTGAGGTCTCCAAAGGTGGATCCCTCCTTCCTTCCCCTTCTTTTTTTGGCATGCTCAGAAATTGCATCCTTTATCGAGGCGCTCGACCGTCTTGATGTGGGGTGATATGTAGAGATAGAGCCAGTAGCCTATTTTGCACAAAATAGGCAAAAGAAATGTTGTCACCTCGAGAGAATGGCATCAAGGACAATACCGATGCTTGAAAAACAAAGTAGTTTAAAGGTTCGCAGACTAAGTTATGGAATGGAAAGGTGTTAGGCACCTATTCCGCCCTTTCTGGGAATGTGTTAATCTTCTCCTGGAGAAATCTGTGATGTGTGTTCTTATGTGCATAATATAAATGGAGGGTAGAAACGCTCGACTCGCGTCATGGATAAAGGCGGAACGAGGTCATCCTTAGGAGTGTTCCCAAAATAGTAATAAAAAATAAGATGTAACCGTTTGTCTATTCACAAGTCTTTATGAAGGAATGGTTGTGTATATCGGATAAGACACAAGAAAACAAGCATATAAAATGTATATATCATGAATATTTAATGAGAATAAAATAACAAATGTATGTGGGAGGACTCGAGTAAAGTGATTTATCCAAGATGCCTACGTAGCCCGAGGGGCATCAAAATCGACATAGTTCGAAAATAATATGAGGTGGGGTTTAACCCATAAATCCAACCGGGAACTTTATTATATATGTGTGTGTAAAAAAAGGTGTTTAGTGTGAGAAAATGGGATGAGAAATCCCCTTTTGGAATTTATGAGTGAACCCTTTTTTTCTTATTTTTGAGTTTTTCTATGAAAATAAATTATGTACGAATACTAAAAATAAAAATCTTGGAATTAAGATGTGTGATGTAATGAAGTAAAATACTCTAGAGAAAATGATATAACTAATAAAAAAATTCAGAGAATTTAAATACAAAGAGGAAGAAATGGACCTCCTGTAACACCCCGCCTAATAAGATACCGGGCGATCACTCCAATATTAAATTAAAACAGGAGTCTCATATGGATCATTCTTAGCATCACTGTCGAAAATCCATTTAATTACTAATAACCTATTAGGCCGGTGTCAAAATTTTAACTTTACTACTCTTTTTAACAACAATAAATAAAACATCCACAAGTTAATGCTTAAATAAAACTGAAATGAAATGAAATAACCGAACACTCGGTCAAAATATACAACCATATCGAATGCTGTACTGAAAGAATAACTAAATGCAATTGAGCCGTTGGCTCGAATGTTTATACAATACCTCCTATCTAGATTTCAAGAATGGAAGCGGCTATCAAAAACCTGCACGCATCCACAGCTGCTGCAGCTGACGTCTGACTCGAAAGAAGTGCCATCCAGGCGTCCCTGTGTCTGGACACCTATATATATATATATATATATATATATATATATATATATATATATATATATATATATATATATATATATATATATAATATAGGAAGAAAGGAAAAGTAGATAAACGGGTCAGAGCCCGAGTTTTGAAAATATTTAGCAAGTGCATAAATGCCTTATTTTTAGAAAAAGGTTTTATCTCATATTTAAATTTGGTATCGCACTCCCGTGAGATACCCCTCACCTCTCCACTAACAGTGCACTCCTAGCGCATCCCTCTAAACATCCTAGTCAAGCTATCCTGCTAAACTAGTCTATCACCAACCCACTATCAACCCTAGATAGTCCAAGTAATGTACTAAGGGCTAAACTTCACCCCAATCTCAACGCTATGCCATGTTCGTGCGTGGGGTGTCTCGCAAAGCGAAATTCAAACAAGGAACCCCCTCGATACATTACTACGCGGCACGGTCGATCGTCGAGATCCGCTAGTCCCTCAGTACAGAAAGATATATATAAATATATATATACCATAAGAATTTATAATATAAGAGCACTAAGGATCAAACTTCTCCCCAGTCTCAACACATTGTCATATTCGTGCGTGAGGTGTCTCGCGAAGCGAAATCCAAACAAGGAACCCCCCCAATACACTACTATGCGGCAAGGTCGATCATCGGGATCCATTAGACCCTCGGTACTCGATTCATCCATATATACATATACATATTTTACCATAACCATTCGGATCTATCTCCCGAACTGAGGGTTCATATATCAAGTATTTATCAATACTTTCATTTTTCTCAAAACTTCCCATTTCCCTTTTTATACTCAAGAAATGTAAATATGAAAGCCAATTCATTATCATGAATTACTTTAACAAATCATATACTTTTAAAAGCCAATTTTATTATCATAAAAATGCTTTTCCATTTTATATCTTTCCATTTCCCTTTTTACTCTCAGGAAATGTACCCAAAGCCATTTCCATTATCATGAAAATGCCTTGATCATATCATATGCTTCTTCCATCCGGGAGTGTTAACGAAGCCAAACCTTTATCCCATTTCCCTTTTTATACTCAGAAAATGTAAATTAAAGCCAATTTATTATCATAAATTGCTTTAATAAAACTAAGACCTCCCCTTCGGGTTTCCCCACTGGACGCGCCCCTAAATGGCTATCATCTTTCAGGGCCTATCTATAAAAGACAACCTGGAAACCTACCAACGTCGGGAAGCGGCCATATTGCCTGCGGGAAAGTCAAGACCACACCCAGAATCCCCTAACCAGCGCAGTAAACAATAATCGCCCATATGGCCTATAGGACTATAGCCACACTGCATTCATTAGCCATCGGGCATCACCATAACGCACGCAACTTCCCTTATGATAGCGATTTAGGGAGGTGTGTAATCCATAATTTATCAATTATGAAAATCATTTATCCTTCCATTTTGAAAATATTCATTTTTATATTTTCAAAATAATTTACATCATATCATATATACTAAATCACGTAGTATATATATATATACCATATATTCCTCCCTGAATATATAAAAATGGCCATATTTGCCAAACCATATATCGATGACCAATAATCCCAAAGATTCTCTCAAAGAATCATAATTATGCATTCATATATGCATGATACTAAATCCAAAGTATTTTCTTGCTTTAATAAGTAATACATACTTAAATCCCATCTACGGATTCATTTGGATATCTCCAATCATACCATTTCTCATTTAGCGAATATATAACTATACTCCCCAAATCTATTCTAATCCACTCATAGGATTCACTCGACCAAGATCAATATGATTATGTTATCTCTTTAGATCATAATCCTCTTTAATACTCAAATTTAGAAAGCCCGCTTTAAACTCAAAGAGGAGAAGTAATAACAATCTGAAAACAGGGCACCGGTCGACCGGTCCTAGAGGCCCGGTCAACCGCGGGTTGCAAATAAGCCTACGAAACAAAGCAGTAGGCCCTTTCTCCTTGGCGCGGTCGACCGGCCTTAGGAGCGCGGTCGACCGGTCACACCAGGATCCCAAAATTAAATTTCCTCAATTCCCTTATCCAACAATCCAAATTCATTATCGGGGTTTATAAACTACCCCAAAAATCATCCAAAACATCTACACGACTAATCCTAGCCTTTATTTTTCCAATTCCCGATTTGATTTCCGAGTTGATGATTTCAACCCGGAGCTGTCATCTTGTAAAAATCATATCAAATCGTACAAAAATTAGAAAAATACGTGGTCAGTGCCCACGTGACCGTATCGAAAAGATCTACAACTTTCGTGTTTTAGCCGAGAGCTAAATCAATTATTTTCCTGGCCAAAATGGCCGCCTAAAGTCACGGGTTACTATTTATCGTCTTCTCCGAGACGATTTCGGCCATTAAAGCTTTTCCCAAGCTTTTGTCTCCTCACCCAAC
Organism: Sambucus nigra; assembly: GCA_949130495.1. Classification (NCBI taxonomy): domain Eukaryota; kingdom Viridiplantae; phylum Streptophyta; class Magnoliopsida; order Dipsacales; family Adoxaceae; genus Sambucus; species Sambucus nigra. The sequence continues at coordinate 155,491,459 of OX422212.1, forward strand.
GTCCTACAACCTCAACCAACTACAAATACACATATATTAAGGGTTCTAGACATCCTAGAACCCAAAACCACCAATTAATTTAGGTTAAAACCTAAGTTCCATAAATTGAGATATTATTTGGGGTTTAATTGTTTTATCTCCCAAAAACCCATTTTATCCACGATAATCCACCCCAAAACCTTTAGGGTTTGTGTATACCAAACTACGGTATGAGATATTTATGCAAAAAGATAAATAAAGCAAGTAAACACTTGCCTCTTGGATAAAATCCGACGACCTCGAGTCGAATCCTGCGGAGTTTGGCCCAAATCTCCATTTTCTCCTCCTCTTTCTCCTTCCTCTCTCTCTTCTCTCTCTTTTCTTTCTTTCCTTTCTCTTCTTCTCCCTCTCCCTCTCTTTATAAAGAAAGAAAAAGGGTTATACCCCTTTAAACCCAAAAACAACTCGTTTACCCAATTACGAGTTACTTTTACCTCTAAAATTACCCGAAACTCATTTTCGACAATCGGACACTCTTTTCCGACTATCTCGGACATTCCGACACTCACGGCGCAGTCGAAATTCCCATCCGAGGTACTTGACCGCAAATCACTATTCCAACCCAAAATAAATAAATGCGGGGTTTCCAATTAAAAATCTTACCTCGTGTCGCTTTACTCAACGACGACATATAATTAAAATATTTCGACCTATATAGTCCCAAAAATAATCACAACATCCTTCGAAAATCATTTAATCCTCGAAAATCCCAAAAATTACTATTTTAGGAAATTCCCCAAATTGCCAGTTTATATTTAATTATGGAATTTAATCGTCTCCAAAAGGACGGGTTGTTACACCTCCGCATGAAGACTTAAAGTAGATCTTGCTTGTAGATGAGCTGACCTCATGATGAAGTGATGGTGGTTTGATGAGGTGGGTGGTAATTTACTTAAAAGAGTGTGAAAATGATGAAAGGAATGTTGGAAATGGGCTTTTAAGGAAAGAACAACTCTGAATTCGAAGGAATTCTCTCTGAATTGCTGAGAGGAATGTTCAGGGGTGCCTTTCAAAGTGAGGTCATAGCCTCTTTTTATAGGTCCAGGGGGTGACGATCGACATGGTACCTGCCTATCGGCATATAACCCTAGACACACTGTCGATAGGCATGGTCCGGGGGTTGCCAATTGGTAGTCTGAGGCAGTTTTTTTTGGAAAAATAGCCGTAAAATGTGAATCGTAATTCAAAATAGCGCACGGGGAACACCGTTGGAAAAGGTATTCAGAGCCATTGAAGATTGTGTAGACCTACTCCTGGGTTCGGGAGTTGACTGAGATCAAACTAGGCCCAGAAGTGCTCTTTGTTCATTGGACAAGAAATTTCCGACGAAAAACGAATCGTTTGTCCAAACCATAAGGCCGATTTGTGTAAACGGGGAAAAAAAGTTTAATCTCTAATACCAATTTGAAAAGACGAATGTGTGATACTAATTTATGAATGCAGAATATTTCAATGGATTAAACTTATTTAATATGATGTCAATCTCCAAACAAATTCCAATTTTAATTAAACCCTAAACATGGATCTATGTAATTCAAACTCAAGTTTGGAAAAATTTTGTAAACAATTTTTCCTAAACAATTTTAGGAAAAATCCTCCAGAGGAAAACCTTTATTTTATTAAATTTTGTAAATCACAACTTACAATACTTTAGAGAAATACTACATTGGATTCCCATAAGAACCCATGAGGATCGCAGCCTTCAGTTAGCACTGATTCCCTCGAGAATCATAAGAACCGCAGTCCTCCTTCTTCAGTAGTGAATACCTTCGAGTATTCCCAACATCAATAGTAAAGAAATCTCTCCATAAGTATAAATTCGTTACAAAAGTGTTTAGGTTCCAAAGATGATTCACAAAAGAATTGGGATTGTTTGTGTGAACCAAAAATAAATTTTAGCCCTAAAAAGGGAACACTATATTGCAGCTATTATGTAGTTTACGAAAATAAAAAGTCTTAATGAAAATCTTCACGAAAGAAGTTTTTTATAGGCAAACAAAATATTTCAGGTGGAAAAAATTCATTTGAACAATATTTTTGTGTCGTTTGAACGATATTGATATCTCGTTCGAAGTGACTTTGAACGACACTATCAAACGACCTTTAAACAACAAAACATTACCCATTTGTTTGAGCCATATGAGAAACAAGGCTTCAAACGAGGTATCGAACGACTTAGTCATGTCATTTGAATTATAATGCCATGGTGTTTGAACGACAACAAAGATTTTTGAAAATCCATCTACAGGTAACCCATAAAATATTTTCAAATAAAAAGCCTCCTTTTTGAAAAAAATAGTTTAGAAAAATATCCCAAAATGTAGTAAAAAAAATCTAAGTAACACAAAACTAATTTCATATCAAAATATACCTCATATCGCATAGATGTTGAAGATGCTTGATATTCAGATCCATCCTGTTGAACGTGTGAACGTGAATTGCCTTTACGGTTGAAACGGAATGCGCCATACACGATATAAACTAGGAACTAGGGACAAGATGAAAAATATGTCCTTACAAATCTCCCCTATGGATATTCCGGTACAAAAGAAAAATATGTGAATTATCAACAGATATCCTATAAAAATCTTATACCCTCCCAAGAACCCAAAAATGGAAAGACACTAAATGTGTAAGTCTTCAAAAATCTTCAACTTTCAAATCTTCAAATCTCCTTACTTTCTCTTACTCTTCTTTTTGTGTCCTTTTCAAATGATAATCAAAGTGTACCTACACACAATAGACAAAGAAAATACCTCGTGACGTATCAAGTTTGAAATAAGATAATAAATCCAATAAATTTAATTAAATGGAATATCCCCCATAATTTAAACTCTCACTCCCCCATAATTCATAATTCATTCTCCCCCTTTTTATTTGTTCGAAATAAATAAGGAAAATAATAAAAAAAAATAAAAAAACTAGAGTGGGTCATAACACAACATATATGAAAGCAGCTCATACAAGAATAATCTCAAAAGGTTCCACTAGCACTATTTTTTTATTTTTCAAGAGATTTTTTTTACAAAAACAACACACACCAAGAACTAACCCTAAGATAACCAAATAGTTGAAACGGAATGAATGGGCATGAACAAATTCGATAGAAAAATCAACTAAAATAATCATAACATATGCGCACGATGAATTTTGGATACTCCTATCGAATGAACTCAAAATCGTCATTAGGTTTAAAAATGTTGAATTCAAATGGTATCGACTCAATCAAACTAACAAATCAAAGTCTAAAATGAGTTTCACACCAATAACTTCCAAAATAATGTAATACTTTTTCAAGACCTTGTCAAGATGTGGAAACTCATTGATTTCCAACCAATCTCCCTCATAAATAATAATGCAATTTTTTTTATTGAGGTTTTATTTTCTATTTAAGATATTTCCTATTGGCACCCTTTTTGACAAATTTTGTTCTTTTTATTACCTTAATTTTTTCTTGGGATCTTTTAAAATGGTGGCTTTCATGATGAGTTCACTTGCCTCTCCCAGTCCTTTCTGTACACTCATATTTTTTAATATTTTGAACAAACTCTCACAGGCAACGGTTCTTACATGTACTACTTTCATTATCTCACTTTATCGCATTTGGTTCATTTTAAAGACATGATTGAGATGAAAACACTTTGACCAACATGTGATAGACAAATTCAAAATTAAATAAATTTGTGCATGTGTGCATTAAAATAAATCATGAGTCAAACATGTAGGAAGTAATTGTTAATCACATCCTAATAAGTCCATGCATTACAAAGCACATAAATGAAATGATGTTGCGTCTCAAAACACTATCAAAAATTCATAATGGAATGATATTGTGACTTTGTCATCCTAAATTTTCATCCATATATGGTGTAAAAAAAATACAAATTTTTTTTTTCAAGAAAAAAAAATCTCTTTTTGGATTTTTTTTGAAAAAATATTAAAATGGAAAAAGTAAATACAATGGTAGTACACACTAGCAATTGGCATAAAGATATGAACATGAAAATCCTCCTATGCTATCAAACAAGTCTAAAACTCAATCATTAGGTCTAGAGGAGTTTTTCAAATGGGGTGACATCCTATGAAAAACATCCATAAAATCATGTGAAGTTTTGACCAAATACTTAACTTGCCCTTTGAAAGTGCTCAAAATCTCTCATGTGATGTGAGGGGGCATGTGTGGGAGTGCGTGTGGGAACACATGTAGTAGCATAAAGAGATAAATACCTATGAGACACACTACCCAACTTAAAGCGAAATTCCCAAAGGTGTCCACTTTTCTTGAAATGGGAATAAACATAAATAGGACTAAGAACACCTCTCTCAAAACGTTTAGGATGCGCTCTCCTATGAGGAAATGGATGCCTAGGTGGGTTAGGTTAAGAGCTATAAGGATCAATCACACCCTCAAAACCCGGCTCAAGTGCAACATGGGATGTTGGCGCACCGTCATAACTTATTCCTAATCTCTCAACATTACCCAAAGTGGGACAGAGGAGCATATTTCCAACCTTCTTAGATGTGTCCTCTATAGTGAACTTGACCTCCCGAGCATGTTCAAGATCTCTCTCGAGTTGGGATTAACGGGCTTCAAGTTTCTCACAAGTCTCTAATGAAGATTAAAGATCTCCCGTAAGACTAGCCACTATGTTGGTCAATTCATTATTTTCACGACCTAAGACGATCAACTGCTCACATTCTCAAGTTGACTTGCCGATACCTCACACACCCTCAAAAATTTTATCTCCCTCTTTAAATCTAACACCTTAATACCTAACTCTTTATTCAAATTTTTTGTTTTTCAACGTCTTGGTGTACAAATCACTAAACACTTTTTTCAGATCACTTTCACCTTCACTTCCAATCTCATCCTCACACTCACTATCTCCTGAATGGATTGAAACATCATCGAGGCTCTCACGTTTACAAGTGTCCTCATCTTCATGGGACAAACTAGATGTGCTCACGTGGCTAGACATGAAAGAAACACACTTTTCATATGGTGATTCATTCTTGAAATCATCCAAATCGATGTCACTATCGCTAAGAGTGTCCGTATTAGTAACTTTCTTTCCCTTTCTCTTAAGCATACTTGTACACTCAAATGCCTCGTGCCCTTTGCCCTCTCACTCATAACACCTTATACCTTCGTATTTCTCATCGATATCCTTCACCTCATCTTTCGTTTTGATTTTCTCAAAATTCTTTTTTTTTGGAAGAGTTATCTTTGGAAAATTTGAGAATTTTTTAAAATTGTTTTGCAAACAAGGCCAAGCCACCTAAGTTAACCTCACCCTCAACATCAGACTCTCAAACTCTCTCTTTTTTATTTTTTCTTAACTTGAGTCTTTAAAGCTATCTCCCTATCCTTAGGCTTAATATCGATCTCATAAGTTTGAAGGTCCCCTATGAGTTCTTCTAAAGAGACTCTAAAACCCTAAGAGAGTTAAGCACAGTGACCTTAGAAATAAATCGGGATGGGAGAGACCTCAAAATCTTCTTCACAACTCTCGAAGCATCAAATTTCTCACCCAAATTAAAATTCATGTAAACTATGTATGACAACCTAGCATAAAACTCATCAAAACACTCGGACTCTAATATAGTGATAATTTTAAACTAACTAGTAAAATTTTGCAATTTTTACGCCTTAACTGCATTGGTACCCTCATGTGTCAATTGAAGGATATCCTACGCCTCTTCTGACTTGGTGCATGTCATAATACATTGAAACTCATCGAGGGTGATAGCTTTGGAAATAGCATTAAGGCCTCGGAAGTTGTAGGTACTCCACTTAAACTCATCATCAGTCCAATCAGAAACGAGTTTGGAAATAATGACATTATTAACTGTAACAGTGGGACGAGTCCACCCTCTTTAAAAAAATAACCACATTCTTCCATTAATTGCTTTTAAACAAGATCCCATGCGGTCTTTTCAATATGCATAATTTGTTCCATTAAATACGGGCATCCGATTATATAAGCTATCCATCAGAAAATTCGCATTTTTTTAAAAATCAATTTTCAAAAAAATTGATATCACATAATTTTTTTGCGAAAAAAGGATCTCACGATGATTTGGTTAAACCTACTCCGATACCAATTTGTAAATGGAAAAATGAGCTAAAAGCTCTAGTACTAATTTGAAAAGACGAATATGCGACACTAATTTGTGAATGTGCCTATTTTAAGGGATTAAACTTATTTAATTTGAAGTTAATCTCCAAAAAAATTCCAATTTTAATTAAACCCTAAACATTCATATATGTGATTCAAAATCAAACACGTAAAGAAAAAAATAATTTCAGGAAAAATCCCTGCAGGGCAAAGCTTTATTTCACTAAAGTTTGGAAATCGGAACTTGCAACACTTTAGAGAAATACTACAAAGAATTCTCGTAAGAACACACCAAGATCGCAACCTTCAGTCAATAATGATTCCCTTGAGAATCACAAGGACCGCAGTCCTCCCTCTTCAGGAGTGAATACCCTTAAGTACCCCCAATATCAACAGTGAAGAAAGCTCGCCATAAGTATAACTTCGTTACAGAAGTGTCTGGGTCCCAAAGATGATTCACAAAAGAATTGGGATTATTTGTGTGAATTGAAAATAAGTTTTATCCTTAAAAATAAAGACTATATTGTAGTTGTTCTGGAGTTTCCAAAAATAAAAAATATTAATGAATATCTTTATGAAAGAAGATTTTTATAGGCAAACAAAATATTTGAGGCGGAGGAAAGTCTTTCTAATGATACATTGATATCGTTTGAACGATCGAAATATCTCGTTAGAAGTGAGTTCGAATGACACTATCAAACGTCCATTAAAAAACATAACACACGCCTTCTTTTCAGCCATATGTGAAATAAGGCTTCAAACGAGGTATGGAACAACATAGGCATGTCGTTTGAACGAAAGTTCCTTGTTGTTAGAACGATAGAAAAGATTTTTGAAATTCCTCCTGCATGTAACTAAGAAAACATTTTTAAGTTTGAAAATGACTTCTTTTGAAAACAAAATGGTTTGGAAAAATATCCCAATACTTAGTAAAAAAATAAGTAATAAAAAACTAAATCCATATCAAAATATACCTCGTATCATGTAGATGTTGAATATTATTGATATTTGAATCTGTCTTCTTAAATGTGTGAACGTGAATTGCCTTGGTAGTTCAAACGGGATACGCTATACACGATGTAAACTAGGAACTAGGTACCACATGGAAAATATGTCCTTACAATTCACGGACAGGATGGACCGTTGGAAAGGGTATCCAGTTCCCTTCAAAGAGTCATTCAATCTCATTAGGTTTGGAGAGTTTACCTAGGTCAAATAGGGCTCGGAGTGCTCGGTGACCCTTTGGAGTAAATGGGTCGTTCTTCCGTACAGTAAGGCTGATTCGCGTATAAGGTGAACTATTGGAAAGGGTATTCAGAACCATTCAAATATTCATTCAGTATCGTTTGAGCTGAAGAGTTGATAGGATTGAAACGGATCCCAAGAGCACCTAGTGGCTTCCGAATCAATTTTTTAGGATAAAACAAATCGCTCATTCGAAGAGTAAGTCTGATTCGTGCATGGGATGTACAATTGGAAAGAGAATTCTGAGACCTTAGAAGATTCATTTGGCTTTCGCTCTGATAAGAAAGTTGATCAGAGTCAAACGAGGCCCGGGAGCACCAGGTGGCCTCTAAATCGATACTGGGTTTGCGGGGTATGAGTGAGTGTTAGGGACCTAAGGAGGTGCTTAGGGGGGGTCCGGTGATGGGGTTTCTACACTATTTTTAATTAACCTAAAGTTCATGGGATGTTTCATAAATAGACCAAAGTCAGTGGTTTTTGTAATTATCCAAAAGCTCAAGGGTTATATTCTTATTAACCCAAAGTTCAAGGGTTGTTTTATAATTAACCCAAAGTTTTGGTGTTATTTTGTAATTTCTCAAATATAATGGGGATATGTTTATAATTAATCCAAAGTTCAGGGGATATTTTGTAAATATTTTTAAAATACATTTCTAGTACGAAAATAACACATTTTTAACAATTCTTAGTATTGAACTGTAATTTCATGAAAATTTGAAGTCAAAACTATTTATTACAATGTTTAGGGGTAAAACACAATTTATAACACCCTTTAGCCGCATAATAATTTTTCCAAACTCTGGAATTTTAAATTATATATTCATAATATTATTAAACACAACCGTTAATTTTATATTTTTATTACATTAAAGAATTTAAGATCCATTTTTTTTATCGAGATACCCAAAATAACCAACACCCATGAAATATGTGTATAATCCATACATCATTTTATGATGTGTATTTTTTGCTAAAAATTACCCAACACTAAAAATATATGCATATAACTAAAACATGAATATTATTTCACGAAATACATTTCTACCATGCAAATAACCCAAATAATATAATATCCCTACCTATTGGAGACTAAAACTTGTCCAAATAGATGATGAGGAAGGTAACCTCCACCTCCAAAGGTGGGCTCAAGGGGATACCAAGATTTTAATCTTGAAAATACACTCCCAAAATTATTCCCATTGTATTACCCTCTCTAAACTCCACCAAAGTATTCCTTATACACCCTCTTAACCACTAAGTTATGTGTGTTTTGCCTAAGAAATTAAACTAGCAAAAGAGTGGTCTTTGATAAAAAAAAATGTATATTTCTCTTTCAATTCGTCTGGATGCCCCAATGGAAAGTCTAATCCTTTATTTACAATTGGAGTAGTACACTAGTGGGACACGTTTCGTTATGTGGATGGTTTAAAATAAGAGAGCCAGGTTAACATTTCAATTTGGGAATGGTTCAGCCAAAGCCTTGGGTCATAGCCACAATAATGACCTAATTGCTCCCCTCAACTCCACCCTGCTATTGCATCCCCATGGCAACTATAACATTCGGAATGCAACTATAACGACCAGGGGTCTTGCTATAGTAGGCCTGCATGCTTGCCCCCCCTTTTTTTGCGTTAAGCTTTAATTTTTTTTATACTATCTTTAATAATCCCCACTCTAAATGCAATTAACCTAATTTTAATAATTTCACTTGAGTAACACCGATAACACATTATTCTCTTAGTTGTCCGGACTAATTCAATGATCACTCATTCAATCCCACTAAAGTTCAACATTACACAATCCAATCATAACATATATATGCCTTTTCATCAGATTCAACACTCATAAACTTAAATAGAAAAGTCAGGTGTGACACCCCACCTAATTAAACCTTGGGTGATCAAGCCTTAATTTAATTTAAAACAGGTTTCTTAAATGGTTCATTCTTAGCATCACTGTCGAAAACTTTTTAATTACTAACCACCTAAATGAAATTAAGCTAGTGCCAAATTTTATCTTCATTCAATAGATAAAACAACTCATGCGGAACAATATACACTACACCAAAACTGGTGATTGGTCACGGCCAAAATCCCTGACCAAAGCTGTGGGTCGCGGACTTGGGCCGTGACCATTTCAGGCGTGACCATTTTCGTGGGTCGCGGCCCAAGTCCGTGACCAAAAAATGGTCACGGCCGAGAGGGGTTACGACAGATGGTTGTGGACTTAGGCCGTGACCCATGTCGTGACGGGCTGCGGCCCTCATCTGTGACCCACAACCGTGACAAATTGGTTGTGGCCAAAGTTCGCGACCCACGACCGTGACAAAAAAATTAAAAAAAAATTAGTCGCGGCCCTCATCCGTGAAAAAATGGTCCCAGCCAAAGCCCGCAACCCACGACCGTGACAAAAAAAATTAAAAAAAATTGGTCGCGGCCCTCATCTGTGACCCACAACCGTGACAAATTGGTCGCGGCCAAAGTCCGCGACCCACAATCGTGACAAAAAAAATAAAAAATTAATGGTCGCGGCCCAAGTCCGTGACCCACGACCGTGACGAAAAAAATAAAAATGGTCATGGATAAAGTCCATGACCATATTTAACTATAATTTATAAAAAAATGTATTTTTTTGGTCCAATCCTAAAATTGGGGGTCCTGTGAGTACACGGTGTGTTGCTACGTGTAACGTTGTACACGTACGAGGTGTTAGAAATATTTATTATTGGCAAAATAATAAAAAAAATCACAAATTGCGAATCGAAAACGTTGTTAATAAACAAATATATATACAAACTTAAAAATATTACACGTCTTAATAGTTCACACACCAAAAAAATATTGGACAGAGTTTCCTCTATTTTCTTGGCATTTCAAAACCTATAAATGTAAAACCTGCTTATTATAAAGCCCGCACGGCTATAAAATTCAACAATCAAATTATAAAAGCCCGCATGGCCATAAAAATAAACAATAAAAGTCCGCACGGCTGTAACACATAAAAAATAAAATCCTGAATGTCCAAAACGTATAAACAATCTTCATGTTGTAAACAATTGCCTCCTTCATTTGTTCCGCGTGCAAAAATCCTACAAATGATAGGATACATAAAAAAAATATTAGTAACGAAGTAGTTTTACAAAAAAATTAATCAAGCTGAAAAATTGCATATATGAGTTAAAATTATCAACATATAAATATTTTTATGCCTAAGTTTATAAATAGGCATATTACCGTCGTATTCTCAAATCAGGAATATCGCGGTTGCGCGGTCAATCCTACGAGTTACATTTCTCCCATGGGAGGTGTTGGTGCCACCCATGGAGCCGTTCGGGGGCTGTTTCGAGTTTTCACCCTCTAACGCCATGTTTTTAAGCCTAAGTCTAGAAATATACAAATTATCATCGTATTCTCAAATCGGGAGACCCGCGACTGCGGGGTCAGTTCCTACTAGTTACATTGGTCCCGTGGGAGGTGTTGGTGCCACCCCCGAGGCCGTTCGGGGGTTGTTTCGAGTTTTCACCCTCTAAATCCATGTTTTGCTTAAGTCTAGAAATATGCAAATTACCGTCATATTCAAATCGGGAGTGCCGTGGCTGCGCGGTCAGTTCCTATGAGTTACATTGGTCCCGTGGGAGGTGTTGGTGCCACCCACGGGGCTGTTCGGGGGTTGTTTCGGATTTTCACCCTCTAACGCCATGTTTTGCTTAAGTCTAGAAATATGCAAATTACCGTTGTATTCTCAAACTGGGAGTGCCGCGGCTGCGCAGTCAGTTCCTATGAGTTACATTGGTCCCGTGGGAGGTGTTGGTGCCATCCACGGGGCCGTTCTGTGGCTGTTTCGAGTTTTCACCCTCTAACGCCATGTTTTTATGCCTAAGTCTATAAATATGCAAATTAACGTCGTATTCTCAAATCGGGAGTGTCGCGGCTGCGCGGTCAGTTCCTACGAGTTACATTGGTCCCGTGGGAGGTATTGGTACCACCCACGGGGCCGTTCGGGGGCTGTTTCGAGTTTTCGCCCTCTAACACCGTGTTTTTAAGCTTAAGTCTAAAAATATGCAAATTATCGTCGTATTCTCAAATCGAGAGACCCGCGACTGCGGGGTCAGTTCCTACGAGTTACATTGGTCCCGTGGGAGGTGTTGGTGCCACCCACGGGGCCGTTCGGGGGTTGTTTCGATTTTTCACCCACTAACGCCATTTTTTAAGCCTAAGTCTAGAAATATGCAAATTATCATTGTATTCTAAAATCGGGAGTCCTCCGGCTGCGCAGTCAGTTCCTACGAGTCACATTGGTCCCGTGGGAGGTGTTGGTGCCACCCACGGGGCCATTCGGGGGTTGTTTTGGGTTTTCACCCTGTAACGCCATGTTTTTAAGCCTAAGTTTATAAATATGCAAATTACTGTCATATTCTCAAACCGGAAGACCCGCGACTGCGAGGTCAGTTCCTACGAGTTACATTGGTCCCGTGGAAGGTGTTGGTGCCACCCACGGTGCCGTTCGGGGGCTATTTTAGGTTTTCACCCTCTAACACCGTGTTTTTAAGCCTAAGTCTAGAAATATGCAAATTATCGTCGTATTCTCAAACCGGGAGACTCACGACTGCGGGGTCAGTTCCTACGAGTTACATTGGTCTCATGGGTGGTGTTGGTGCCACCCACGGGGCCGTTTGGGGGTTATTTCGAGTTTTCACCCTCTAACGCCATGTTTTGCTTAAGTCTAAAAATATGCAAATTACCATCGTATTCTCAAATCGGGAGTGCCGCGGCTGCGCGGTCAGTTCCTACGACTCACATTGGTTCCGTGGGAAGTGTAGGTGCCACCCACGGGGCTGTTCGGGTTTTTTTTTTGGTTTTTGCCCTCTAACGCTATTTTTTAAGCCTAAGTCTAGAAATATGAAAATTATCGTCGTATTCTCAAACCGGGAGTCTCACAGCTGTGCCGTCAGTTCCTACGAGTCACATTGGTCTCGAAGGAGGTGTTGGTGCCATCCACGGGGCCGTTCGGGGGCTGTTTCGGATTTTCACTCTCTAAAGCCATGTTTTTAAGCCTAAGTCTCGAATTATACATATTATCGTCGTATTCTCAAAACGGGAGTCCCGCGAGTGCGCGGTCAGTTCCTACGAGTAACATTATTCCCGTGGGAGGTGTTGGTGCCACCCACGGGACTGTTTGGGGGTTGTTTTGGGTTTTCACCCACTAACACCCTGTTTTTAAGCCAAAGTCTTGAATTATGAAAATTACTGTCGTATTCTCGAATCGGGAGTCCCACGGCTGCACGGTCAGTTCGTACGAGTCACATTGGTCCCGTGGGAGGTGTTAGTGCCACCTACGAGGTCGTTTAGGGGCTGTTTTGGGTTTTCATCCTCTAACGCCATGTTTTTAAGCCTAAGTCCAGAAATATGTAAATATCGTCGTATTCTCAAACCGGGAGTCCCGCGGCTACGCAGTCAGTTGCTACGAGTCACATTGGTCCCGTGGGAGGTGTTGGTGTCACCCACTAGGACGTTCGGGAGATGTTTCGAGTTTTCACCCTCTAAAGCCATGTTTTTAAGCCTAAGTCTAGAAATATGCAAAATTATCATCGTATTCTCAAACCGGGAGTCCCGCGGCTGCGCGGTTAGTTCTTACGAGTCACATTAGTAACGTGGGAGGTGTTGGTGCCACCCACGGGGACGTTCAGGGGCTGTTTCGAATTTTTACCCTCTAACACCATTTATTAAGCCTAAGTCTAGAAATATTCAAATTACCGTCATATTCTCAAACTGGGAGTCCTGCGGCTGCGCGGTCAGTTCCTACGAGTCACATTCGTCCCGTGGGAGGTGTTGGTGCACTTAAGGGGACGTTTGGGGGCTATTTCGAGTTTTCACCCTCTAATGCCATTTTTTAAGGCTAAGTTTAGAAATATTCAAATTACATCGTATTCTCAAACCGAGAATCTCGAGACTTTACGATCTGTTTCAACGAGTCACATTGGTCCCGTGAGAGGTGTTGGTGCCACCTACGGATCGTATGGGGGCTGTTTCGAGTTTTCACCCACTAACGCCATGTTTTTAAGCCTTAGTATAAAAATATTTAAATTAATATCATATTCTCAAATCGGGAGTTCCGCGAGAGCACGGTCAGTTCCTACGAGTCATATTGGTCCCGTGGGAAGTGTTGCGCCACCCACGAGGTCGTTCGGGGGCTGTTTCGGGTTTTCACCCTCAAAAGCCATGTTTTTAAGCCTAAGTTTAGAAATATACAAATTATCGTCCTATTCTCAAACAAGGACTCCCGCGACTGCGTGATCAGTTTCTACGAGTTACATTGGTCCCGTGGGAGGTGTTGGTACCACCCACGAGGCCGTTTGGGGGTTGTTTCAAGTTTTCACCCACTAACGCCATGTTTTTAAGCATAAGTCTTGAAATATGCAAATTATCATCGTATTCTCAAATCGGGAGTCCCGCGGCTGCAGGTCAGTTCATACGAGTCACATTGGTCCCATGGGAGGTGTTGGTGCCACCCACGAGGCCGTTCGGGGGCTGCTTTGGATTTTCACCCTCTAACGCCATGTTTTTAAGCTTAAGTCTAGGAATATGCAAATTATCGTCACATTCACAAACCGGGAGTCCTGTGGCTGCGCAGTCAGTTATTACGAGTCACATTGGTTCCGTGGGAGGTGTTGGTACCACCCATGGGGCCGTTCCGGGTTTTCACCCTCTAAAGTCATGTTTTTAAGCCTAAGTCTAGAAATATGCAAATTATCGTCGTATTCTCAAACCGAGAGTCCTGCGGCTATGCGATCTGTTCCTACGAGTCACATGGGTCCTATGGGAGGTGTTGGTGCCACCCACTGATATGTTCGAGGGCTGTTTCTAGTTTTCACCCTCTAGCGCCATTTTTTAAGCCTAAGTCTAGAAATATTCAAATTACCATCGTATTCTCAAACCAGGAGTCCCGGGGTTGCGCGGTCAGTTCCAATGAGTCACATTGGTCCCGTGAAAGGTGTTGGTGCCACCCACGTGGCCGTACAAGGGCTGTTACGATTTTTCACCCACTAATGCCATGTTTTTAAGCCTAAGTCTAAAAATATTCAAATTACCATCGAATTCTCAAACTGATAGTTTCGCGACTGCACGGTCAGTTCCTACGAGTCACATTTGTCCCGTGGGAAGTGTTGGTGCCACCCACAAGGCCGTTCGGGGGCTATTTTGGGTTTTCACCCTCAAAAGCCATGTTTTTAAGATTAAGTCTAGAAATATACAAATTATCGTCCTATTCTCAAACCAGGAGTCCCACGGCTGCGTGGTCAGTTCCTACGAGTTACATTGGTCCCGTGGGAGGTGTTGGTGCCACCCACCGGGCCGTTCGGGGACTGTTTCGGGTTTTTACTCACTAACACCATGTTTTAAGCCTAATTTTAAAAATATGCAAATTATCGTTGTATTCTCAAACCTGGGGTTCCAGGGATGCGCGATCAGTTCTTACGAGTCACATTGGTCCCGTGGGAAGTGTTGGTGCCTCCCACGGGGTTGTTTCAGGTTTTCACCCTTTTCACCCTCTAATGCCTTTTTTTAAGCCTAAGTTTAGAAATATGCAAATTATCATCGTATTCTCAAACTGGGTGTCCTAGGGCTGCGCGGTCAGTTCCTATGAGTCACATTGGTCCCGTGGGAAGTATTGGTGCCACCCACGGGGCTGTTTCAGGTTTTCACCCTCTAGCGCCATTTTTTAAGCCTAAGTCTAGAAATATGAAAATTATCGTTGTATTCTCAAACCGGGAGTCTCGCGGCTGCACGGTCAGTTCCTACGAGTAACATTGGTCCCGTAGGAGGTGTTGGTGCCACCCACGGGGCCGTTCGGGGGCTGTTTTAGGTTTTCAACCTCTAAAGTCATTTTTTTAAGCTTAAGTCTTGAATTATGAATATTATCATCGTATTATCAAAACGGGAGTCTCACGGCTACGCGATCAGTTTCTACGATTTACATTGGTCCAGTGGGAGGTGTTGGAGACACCAACGGGGCTGTTCGGGGGCTATTTTGGGTTTTCACCCTCTAACGCCATGTTTTTAAGCCTAAGTCTAGAAATATTAAAATTATCATCATATTCTCAAACCGGGAGTCCCGCGGCTGCGCGACCAATTCCTACGAGTTACATTGGTCCCGTGGGAGTTGTTGGTGCCACCCATTGGGCCGTTCGGGGGATGTTTCGGGTTTTTACTCACTAACGCCATGTTTTAAGCCTAATTCTAAAAATATGCAAATTATCGTTGTATTCTCAAACCGGGGGTCCTAGGGATGCGCAATCAGTTCTTACGAGTCACATTGGTCCCGTGGAAAGTGTTGGTGCCACCCATGGGGTTGTTTCAGGTTTTCACCCTCTAACGCCTTTTTTTAAGCCTAAGTTTAGAAATATGCAAATTATCATCGTATTCTCAAACTGGGTGTCCTAGGGCTGCGCGGTCAGTTCCTACGAGTCATATTAGTCCCGTTGGAAGTGTTGGTGCCACCCATAGGGCTGTTTCAGGTTTTCACCCTCTAACGCCATTTTTAAGCCTAAGTCTAGAAATAAGCAAATTATCGTCGTATTCTCAAATCGGGAGTCCCGCAGCTTCGCGGTCAGTTCCTACGAGTAACATTGGTCCCGTGGGAGGTGTTGGTGCCACCCACGGGGCCGTTCGGGGGCTGTTTCGGGTTTTCAACCTCTAAAGTCATTTTTTAAGCCTAAGTCTTGAATTATGAATATTATCATCGTATTCTCAAAACGGGAGTCTCACGGCTGCGCGGTCAGTTCCTACGATTTACATTGGTCCAGTGGGAGGTGTTGGAGATACCAACGGGGCCGTTCGGGGGCTATTTTGGGTTTTCACCCTCTAACGCCATGTTTTTAAGACTAAGTCTAGAAATATTAAAATTATCATCATATTCTAAAACCGGGAGTCCTGCGGCTGCGCGACCAGTTCCTACGAGTTACATTGGTCCCGTAAGAGGTGTTGGTGCCACCCACGGGGCTGTTCGGGGGCTGTTTCGAGTTTTCGCCCACTAAAGCCATGTTTCTTAGCCTAAGTCTAGAAATATACAAATTATCATCGTATTCTCAAACCGGGAGTCCCAGGGGTGCGTGGTCAGTTCCTACAACTCACATTGGTCCCGTGGGAAGTGTTGGTGCCACCACGGGGCTGTTCGGGGGCTGTTTCGAGTTTTCACCCTCTAACGCCATTTTATAAGGCAAAGTCTAGAAAGATTCAAACTACCGTCGTATTCTCAAATTGGGAGTCCCTCGACTGCGAGGTCAGTTTCTACGAGTCACATTGGTCTCGTGGGAGGTGTTGGTGCCACCCACGGGGACGTTCAGGGGCTATTTCGGGTTTTCACCCTCTAATGCCATTTTTTAAGACTAAGTCTAGAAATATTTAAATTACCATCATATTCTCAAACCGGGAGTCCCGGGGCTGCACGGTTAGTTCCAACGAGTCACATTGGTCCCGTGAGACGCGTTGGTGCTACCCACGGGCCATACGGGTGGGGGGGGGGGCTGTTTCGAGTTTTCACCCACTAATGCCATGTTTTTAAGCCTAAGTCTAGAAATATACAAATTATCGTCCTATTCTCAAACCGGTAGTCCCGCGGCTGCGCGATTAGTTCCTACGAGTTACATGGTCCCGTGGATGGTGTTGGTACCACCCACGAGGCCGTTTGGGAGCTGTTTCGGGGTTTGACCCACTAACGCCATGTTTTTAAGCCTAAGTCTAGAAATATGAAAATTATCGTCGTATTCTCAAACCGGGAGTCCCGCGACTGCATGGTCAGTTCGTACGAGTCACTTTGGTCCCGTCGGTGGTGTTGGTGCAACCCACAAGGCCGTTCGGGTGCTGTTTTGGGTTTTCACCCTCTAACGCCATGTTTTTAAGCCTGAGTCTAGAATTATGCTAATTATCATCGCATTCTCAAATCGGGAGTCCCGTGGCTGCAGAATCAGTTGCTACGAGTCACATTGGTCCCGTGGGAGGTGTTGGTGCCACCTACGGGGCCTTTCGGGAGCTATTTCGGGTTATCACCCTCTAAAGTCATGTTTTTAAGCCTAAGTCTAGAAATATGCAAATTATCGTCATATTCTCAAATCGGGAGTCCCGCGGCTGGGCGGTTAGTTCCTACGAGTCACATTGGTCCCGTGGGAGGTGTTGGTGCTACCCACGGGGACCTTCGGGGGGCTATTTTCGGCTTTCACCCTCTAAAGCCATGTTTTTAAGGCTAAGTCTTGAATTATGTATATTATCGTCGTATTCTCAAAATGGGAGTCCCGTGATCACGGGGTCAGTTCCTACGTGTTACATTGGTCCTGTGAGAGGTGTCGGTGTCATGTTTTTAAGTTTAAGTCTAACATACTATCCAACAAGAAGTCAACAACCTATAATTATCTAACAACCAAACCAAACAAAACCAATAATTATCCCGTACTCCTTTTATCATCTAAAAGATTTAATTGATAATGTATATCAATTATATACGTACTTTAGTTGAAGTAAAGAGTACCTGGTGTGTAATGAAGAATTGGTATGTAATAAAGAACTGGTATCTAATTGGTATGTAATAATGATTGTAATCATTCAATTTCTTTAAAATTTGATGAACAAAAAAAAAATATCATAAAGTTTACCATGATATGTGTAGGTAGTAGCGTTGCACCCTTATCCGGATGCTCACACTGTGAAATACCAAATCTGAAAAAATATTTACACATTGTCAAACTTAAAGAGAAAAGTCAATAAAGGAAAAAATTGAATAAAAACATGCAAATGATTAAGTCAAATATCATAATGATGGTCGTAATGAAGTTCAGGTTGAAAGACCTGAATCTCAACATCCCTCTCATTATAATTAATAGCCTTTCCAAAACCACCGGGTGTGAAATTCTTGGAAAATCATTATTCTTGAATCAAGGAGGGAGTGTTGAAGATATAAGCAGGGGCAATATGAGGGTCTGGTTAATTTCAGGGCACTATGAGGGTCTGGTTAATTTGTCGTTAAAATAATTGGTTAATTTAAACTGTGAGGGTCACTATGACAACATATTGCCCCTGAACCGTTAATTCCAGGGACACTATGAGGGTCTGGTTAATTTCAGGGGCACTACGAGGGTTTGGTTAATCCAGTAGAGAAAGGACTCAAGTCAGGAAAACGAAACAAAGAAAATGACTGTAAATTTAGTAAAGTAGATCATAATATTCAAGAAACAAATGTAAATATAATTTACTTATGAACCTGCATAGCTTCAATCTGCCTCAAAAGAGACCTAGTAGATTTAGGAACTTCAGTAATCAACTCTGCAACCATTTCCTATAATGTAATTTCTACTAGGGTTTCCATTAACCATATAATACAAAAAGGAAAAAAATGATAAAAATAAAAAGTAGGACTAAAATACCAAATATACTAAAATAGCTCTAGAAGTTTAGCTAAAATTGATTAATATGAATATTAACATCCTAAAATCTAAATATGTGATATAAATTGGCTTACCCAAAGTTTTTTTTACTAATATTAACAACCTAGTAGGTTGTAAGACTAAAGTTTCAAAAACATTATCTCACAATATTTTTACTTTCACATTAGCTCTGCCATAATATTATCCCAAATTCAAATCATATAAATTATCTATATATACTGTGTATAAACTGTAAAGACATAAAAACTGTATATACATATATTAATGGATTATACATAAATTAATGGAGAAAAAGAATAAAATTTACCTGTGAGAGAGACTGGGACTGGGCGGCTGCTGCTAGGGCTAGGGCGGAGTTGGTAGTGGGGCGACTACTGCTACCTGATTAACGAGAGAGAGAGAAGCATTTAGGCCATCAACCTCAGTGTTTGATGAGAGAGAGAGAGATAAGCGGGAAAATGAAAATGAAAAATAGCGTTCATTTTTTTTTTTTTTAGGAATGACCTGGTCACGGCCTAAAGCCGTGACCCACCATCGCAACCCACCACCCCCTTAGAGCTCTTACTGGTACCTGATTGATGAAGAATGGTCACAGCCTACATCTGTGACCCCCTCGCGCGACCAATAGCAGCTATCAAATGAGGTATGGTCACAACCCATAGCCGTGACCCATACCAAGAAATGGTCACGGCCCATAGCCGTGACCCTCGCGACCCTTTTACACCAACCCTAGTGCTTGAATGAGGGATGGTCACGACCCATAGCTGTGACCCACACCCAGAAATGGTCACGACCCTAAGCCGTGACCCTCAATGTGTGTACTCTCTTCTTCGTCATGCCATGGGTCACGGACTTGGACCATGACCCGCCCGCGACCAAGCTTGAAGGGAATTTTGGCACGAGTTTGGCGCTAAGATGGTCACGACCTGGTCACGGGATAAGTCCGTGATTCCATGACCACTTCCCGAGCATCAATAATTTAGTGTGGTAATAAATATGGTCAAGCTAAATATTGAGTGGGTCACGGCCCAAGTCCGTGACTAGCTGGTCGCGAACTTGGGCCATGACCCACTGGGCGTGACCATTCGCAGGATTTGGTGTAGTGATAATTTAAGCATTACTAAACCAATCATCATAAATAATTGAATGAAATAAAGTCTCACCGAAAATAACGGCTGAAATAAAACTAACTCCAAATCCAAGGTATCTGAATAACTACAATGTAAAGGTTGGACAACATGTCCCCAAACTTAGAGTACTAAAACTGAGATCCAACACTAGATCTGAAATAAAATAATCTTCTAAGCAAGCCCTGCAACATCCACATGCGCTGCAATTCCAAAATTCCTGGAATGAAGTCATGCTGGGTGTCCCTGTTTCTGGGCACCTAAAAGGTTTTAAAAAGGATTTTTACATCGCAAGAGTTAGTACTCAAAACATTTAAAAATATTTTGCAAGAAGCTATCACAAATATGAGTTATTGATTATACAAGTTAAGATTTCGTACACTCTCTTGAGTTACCTCACCTCTCTCCTATAGTGCACTCCTAACGTTGGTACTTTGTCCATCTAGCTATACTACCCAACCCAACTAGACTAGAATACTCCACTGGGCTTATCTACTCTCTAAGTCACCATATCATACACTTAGTATATTAATATTTCATATCTCATATGTGTTACACGTAGATAACTAATTCATTTATAGTTATCTTTGTACTTCTTTTATAATTAAGTCTCACAACTTAATTATTACTAAAATATTATCAGTCCATCTTTTTATCAACTATTCGTGTAAGTAGATTATACCTACAATATACATTTATCACACGACGTATACTAAATATTAGTTATCACTAATATGTCCTTATAACACACACATAAATGACTATTGGTTTGAAATAACTCATCGACCCCATGTAAGAGTTGGTTCGGAATAATACATCGACCCCAACTATTTATATATATACACATATTCTGTCTCGGACTCTTTCATCACGACACCAATTTTAAGGTTTGGTTCGACATTCTTCATCGACCCCAAACATATAATAACTCTATGTTAGTTCATAATATCTCATCGATCCTAACATAATCAATTTAAGAATAATTCTCTTAACCTAAAAGTTCATATAATTTAGTAGGTACACACATGACCCATTCAATCATGTTCCTACGTAATATTTTATTCTCTCATATTCACCGTACTTATTATTTTACGATTTATTATCACTATCGCATTTAATTGAGTATATGTACTACTCTACGGGCCCTAGTTACCCTTCCAATTAATTCAGTAGTTAATTCATCTTCACCCTACTGATAATTATTTTTGAATTCATGTTAACTCCCTTCGTAACTTAAATTCACCATTTTTGATACTCGACACGTTCGTTCTTTGCTTATCTAGTCATTTTCTAAGCCTTTCTCTCAATGACTATGACAGGTCTCAACCCTCTACCTACTGATATTTATCAAGTCCTAGGATAGGTATAGAATCACTCTAAACTTCCCAATAAGTGACGACCATCAAAGAAAATTCACTCAGGAAGATTTTTCAGGAAACAGCAGGGGTCGATCGATCGGCCTTCATCATCGATCGATCGACTGATGAACATTGATCGATCGATCGACCGTTCTGGGCACCGTATACCTGTTTCATCTTTCTTACGTTTTAACCACTCAAAACTCCATTAAATCTTCTAGAACTCTCTACCAACATCACTAATTAATTTTTATATGGATATAGACTATTCCTAATGTTAAGATATCATCAAATCTTCACGAAACTCATCCAAGAACCACAATTATTCTTAACTCCTCAAAACCCTAGATATATGGTTTCTTTATCTTAAATCATCATATACTCAGATTTATATTTTGTAATAGGAATCATATTTCTTCTGTAATTTAATACTCTACAGATGTAAATCTAACTACATGAAAGTTCTATCCAAAACATGCATCAAATCTTCCTTCAAGAATTATTCAAACTCATTTATTCTACACATCTTATACATGGATATTATAACTCAAATTTAGATTTTGTAAATAACCACTTTCCTTGATTCAGAGGTGATCTGACTTCGTGGCTGTTGTAGAGTTTGATTGTTTATCTCCTTCAATCTTCACTCTTCAAATGCTTGAGTTTCAAGGATTTATTTGAATCTCTCACACTTCTTCTTTTTATGCTTTGAGAATAACTTCTCTTTTCTCTCTAATGGCCTCTTCGTGAGTTATGAGGTTTCTAACCCTAATTCCTTAATTAATCAGATGATAAAAGACTCCAAAATTAGTAGGTCTTACCACTCCTATCTTTTAAAGGACCAAAATTCCCCTGAATGGTCCTAACTTATCCCAAAGATATCCCGGGACCCAACTAGTACCCCTGGGTATTCTATTTTGACTATCCGGAGCTAACCGTGACCTCTAAATTGTCATTTGAGTCACTCATATAATATTTCTTATCTCAACCTCTCGTTAGCCCATGCTTGACTCTCGATTAAGATTTAAATCATATACGCCCATATCGCTCGTTATGACGTAAGGTAAATTCATATGTTATTCACAAGTCATTTTCAGTAAGTCGACTTAAAATATTAAATCATCTCATTTAACATTTAGATCATCTTAAATTACTCTACTCGCGTAATTTAAGTATAAGGTCTCATTAAATTACTCTACTCCTGTAATTTTAATATATGGTCATATTAAATGACTCTACTCACATAATTTAAATATAAGGTCCATATTTTCTATTTAATCGCTCCATTAATTAAATTCTAAATATGTAGAAATACGGGTTATTACATACTTCCCCCCTTATAAAGGAATTTTGTCCTCAAAATTAGAGTATACCTACAGTGAACAGCTCTGGATATTGCTCTCGCATATCCTTTTCCCGCTCCCAAGTCGACTCGTCAGTATTGTGGTGCCCCCACTGCAATCACACTAACGGTACAACTTTGGATCATTGTTTACACTTTCTATGATCCAGAATAGCTACAGGTATCTCCTCATACGAGACACCAGGCTGCAAATCAATCTCTTCTAGTGGGACGTGCCAGAAGGCTCTCTCGCTCCTCATGTATTTCTTCAGCGATGCCACATGGAACACGTCGTGTATCCATTGAAGATGCTCTGGAAGTCTCAATATGTATGCTACCGGCCCCACCCTCTCAAGAATAGGGAATGGTCCTACAAATATCGGTGCTAACTTCCCCTTTTTGCCGAATTTCATAATCCATTTTATAGGGGATACCCGAATCAACACCTGGTCGCCCACCTCAAGCTCCACGTGTCTTCTATCGGTGTCAGCATAACTCTTCTGCCTATCTTGAGCTATCCGAATACATCCCCAAATTAACTCTATTTTGGCATAAGTCTCTTGTATCACCTCCTACCCCAATAGCTTGTTGTCCCCCACCTCTAACCAACAGACGGGTGAACGACAAGGCCTCCCATAAAGTGCCTTGAATGGTTCCATACCGATAGTGAATTGGTAAGAGTTGTTATACACAAACTCTACTAGTGGGAGGTATCTCTACCATCCTCCACTAAAGTTTAGGATACACATTCTCAACATGTCCTCGAGCATTTGATTTACCCTTTCAGTCTGACCGTCTGTCTACGGATGGTACGCCGTACTCAACTGCAAATCTGTGCCCACGGCCTCCTGAAAGCTCTGCCAGAAGTGTGACAGAAACATTTTGTCTCTGTCAGACAGAATATTAATAGGAACCCCGTGCAGCTTAATGATCTCTATAATGAATAGCTGCGCCTACTGGATCGTATCAAAATTAGAACGAACCAGTAAGAAATGGGCTACCTTGGTCAGCTGATCCACTATCACCCAAATGGAATCGCGACCTCTCTACGATGCTGGTAGTCCAGTAATAAAGTCCATTGAGATACTCTCCCAGTTCCACACGATTATCTCTAGCGGATGTAGCATTCCTGAAGGTTTTTTATGGTCAACTTTCACGAGCTAGCATGTGGCGCACTTCGAGACAAACTCTTCTCTGTCTCGCTTCATACCAGACCACCAATACTATCGTCGCATATCCTAAAACATCTTATCCCAACCGAGATGTATTGTCCAACTGGAACTGTGAGACTTGGTCATAACTGTCTGCCTCAACTCTTCGTCTCCAGGTACTACTAGCCTCCCATTAAATCATAGGCCTCCCTCTGAACTGACTGAATAAGACTCCGTACCCTCAGCTAATAACTATCTCACTCTGTCCTGACATAATTGGTCTTCTTCCTGAGCTCTCACTACTCGCATCACAATATCGGGAGTAATGGTCATAACTTCTATGAATGCCCTGGCTATTTCATCCTCCTACTGGAGTTCACTCCATTTAACTTTCCAAGTCTCATATACATCTCCAGGAGGTCATTGACTTAACGCGTCTGCCACCACGTTATCCTTACCAGGATGATACTGTATGTCAAGCGGGTAATCCTTCACGCATTCTAACCATTGTCTCTGTCTCATATTCAGATCCTTTTGTGTGAAGAGATACTGAAGTGACTTGTGTTCAGTGAAAATAGTAAACTACTCCCCTAAAAGATAATGCCTCCAAATCCTCAAAGCAAAAATGACCGCTGCTAACTCGAGGTTTTGAGTGGGGTAGTTCTTCTCATGCAGATTTAGCTTTAGAGAATCATAAGCTATCGCCCTGTCCTCCTGCTGTAACACACCCCAAGACCTTTCAGGGATGCGTCAGTAGAGACCTGGTACTCAAATCCACTCCTCGGTAAGGCAAATATGGGTGCTGATGTTAACATGTCCTTTAGCTTATCAAACGCTAACTGACAGTGGTCACTCCACACGAACGGTACTCCCTTTCGACTCAGGTTCATCAATGGATCGATAATCTTTGAGAAACCCTTGATGAAGTGACGATAGTAACCGACCAACCCCAAAAAGCAGTGAATCTCGGTCGGTGTTGTTAGTTGTCCCCATTCTCTCACCGCCGATACTTTACTCGGATCAATAGCAATGCCTCTGTCTAACATAATGTGGCTAAGAAACTGAACTTACCACAGCCAAAATCCACACTTCTCAAATTTGGCGTACAACTAGGGGTCCCTTAATGTATGAAGAACCATACGAAAGTGCTCGGCGTGCTCCTCCTCTGTGCGAGAGTAAACCAGAATGTCGTATATGAACACGATCACAAACTGGTCTAAAAACTCCCTGAATACCCTGTTCATGAGGTCCATGAACACTGCAGGCACATTAGTGAGTCCAAATCGCATCACCCTGAACTCATATCACCCGTACCGTAACAAGAAAGCAATTTTAGGTACATCCTCATCCCTTATGCGCTGCTAATGGTAACTCGACCTCAGATCGATTTTTGAGAAGTATGCAGCCCCTCTCAACTGATCAAACAAGTCATCTGTCCTAGGTAACAAATACTTATTGCGTATCGTCACCTTGTTTAGCTCTCTGTAGTCCACACACAACAGCAATGAACCATCCTTTTTCTTTACACATAAAATTGGTGCACCGCACGGTGATGTACTCCGTCGAATGGAACCCTGACCTAAGAGCTATTGAATCTGCTCTCTCAGTTCTCGCATCTCTGAAGGAGCCATACGATACGGTTCTCTCGCAATTAGTATCGTTCTAAGTCGATAACAAACTCAATCTCCCTACTAGGAGGTAACCCTGGTAATTCTTGAAAGACGTCCTCAAAATCCCTTACTACTAGATTTGAGTCCAGAGGGACAACCACCTCCTATGAGGTCTCTTCTTCAATGTAATAGAGATGAGTACGCGATCCTCCCACGGGAAGAGGCATTGCCACTAGGAAAATCTCATATCTTGGAATGGCAAATACGACAGTCCTCTCATAACAATCCATCATCGCCATATAACCTGCCAACCAATCCATCCCTAGGATGACGTCATAACCCTCCATATCCAAAACTAGAAGGTCTGTCGCTAGACTCAATCTCCCGACCATAATGTCCACACCCATACAAATTGAGTGTATAAGGGACCATTACCCAACGGTGACTCCACACACATAAGATGAATGTTGGCTATCTCTAAAAAGTCTACTGCAATTGCAAATCTAGTGGAAATAAAAGAATGTGTCGCCCCCATGCCAAAAAGAATACTACCCTCTAGTCCATGGATAGGAAATGTACCCACGACTGCCGGTGTTACTAGAGGTGCTGGTTGGAATGGAACATCCCGAACGTTGAAGACACACCTGTAGTGCATCTGACCAGGTTGCTACTACGAGGCATGTTCTATTGCTGGGGCTAATGGAGCCTTATGCCCCTATTAGTCACCCTGTTGCTGTGCCTTGTCTTGTTGTGGACAATTTCTACTCTAGTGACCCTGCTGGCCAGATGTGAAAATAATGTCCTTAAAATTGCCTCTGCCCTTGGCCCTGTTGGCCCTGACGCCCTTGGCCTTGCTGGCCTCCTCCTTAGTTCCCTTAGCCCTATCGGCCCTGATGAACTAGCTACTGGGGACACTGTTGGCCCTGTCTGTCAAATCGATGCCTCCCATGCCTAAACCTCTTGGCAGAGTTCCCCTGTTAGAAATCTTGCCCTAGATGATCCGCGATCCACTATTGTGGTGTGCTGCTGACACTACCTCCATCCAGTTTGCTCGGATGGCTAGGATCACCTCTCTTACTTCCCTTTGCATGGAAGCGATGATCCTGACAGTGTAGTACAACGGCGTTGACGACATCCGTATAAGATACCAAAGTTGGATTACCGATCAAATGTTGCCTGATTTTCTAAGCCAAGGCATCCATGAATTTTGACTTCTTCTCCTCATTGCTCACCTCATTCGGCACAAAGTTAGCCAAATGGGTGAACTCCTCCTCGTAATCAGCAACCGAGCAATCTCCCTGAACCACCTCACTGAATTGCTTCCTCATCTCAGACTCTACCACTGGAGGAAAGTACTTGCGGTCAAACCACACCCAAAACTCAGAAATTGTCATTGTATCCCTGTCCTCGGCAGTGGTAACTGACTCCCACCACTGTAAGTCCGTTCCCGACAGACGAAAAGTAGCTAGCATTTGTTTCTATATCTCGATGCACTCTAGCAAGCATAAGTGGCGCTGGATATTCTTCTTCTAGTTGCACGCCTCCACTACATCGGCACTACCTTGAAACTCGGGTGGATGCCCTTTCTGAAATGTCTCTCTGACTCGCTGCCAAGACGATGGCCCTGCTGGTACCTGCACTGCTGGTGCAGCGGGAGGTGGTATTTGGGGCTGAGAAAAATGGGCCGCCATGGCCCTCATCCCTGTCTCGACTGTCTGAGCCACTATCACTGCAACTTGAGTAGTGGAAATCAACTCGGGTGGGGGTGGGGGTGGGGGTAGTTGCACCTGTGGCTCCTGATGATCCTCCCTCTCCTTATCCCTCTTTGCTCGTTGTCTCCTCGGTGGCATATGAAAATAGATCAACTTGTATAAGTACATAGTCTATACAAAATTTTAAGAGCAGATGCACGATAATACGAAATCGGAACATGAATCAACAGTCCTAATAGTAGGGATTTAACACAATCGAATGCTATGCTGAAACGTAGTAAGCCGTACAGATCTTATGGACACTAGAACCTGATGCTCTGATACCATCTGTGACACCCCACCTAATTAAACCTTGGGTGATCAAGACTTAATTTTTAAAACGGGTTTCTTAAATGGTTCATTCTTACCATCACTGTCGAAAACTTTATAATTACTGACCACCTAAGTGAAATTAATCTAGTGCCAAATTTTATCTTCATTAAATAGATAAAATAACTCATGCAGAACAATATAATTTAAGTAGTACTAAACCAATCATCATAAATAACTGAATGAAATAAAGTCTCGCCGAAAATCACAACTGAAATAAATCTAACTCCAAATCCAAGATATCTGAATAACTATAATGTAAAGGTTGGACAACATGTCCCCAAACTGAAAGTACTAAAACTGAGATTCTACACTAGATCTGAAATAAAAGAATTGTCTAAGCAAGACTTGCAACATCCACATGTGCTGCAGCTCCAAAATCCCTGGAATGAAGTCATGATGGGTGTCCCTGTGGCTGGGCACCTAAAAGGTTTTAAAAAGGATTTTTTCATAGTAAGAGTTAGTACTCAAAACATTTAAAAATATTTTGCAAGAAGCTATCACAAATATGAGTTATTGATTATAAAAGTTAAGATTTCGTACACTCTCTTGAGTTACCTCACGACTCTCCTATAGTGAACGCCTAACGTTGGTATTTAGTCCATCTAGCTATAGTACCCAAGCCAACTAGACTAGAATACTCCACTGGGCTTATCTACTCTCTAAGTCACCATATCATACACGTAGTATATTAATAGTTCATATATCATATGTTTTACACGTAGATAACTTATTCATTTCTTTGTTCTCCTTTTATAATTAAGTCTAACCACTTAATTATTACTAAAATATTAGCAGTCCGTCTTTTTATCTACTATTCGTGTCAGTAGATTATACCTACAATATACATTTATCACACGACGTATACTAAATATTAGTTATCACTAATATGTCCTTATAATACACACATAAAGGACTCTTGGTTCGAATAACTCATCGACCCCAAGTAAGAGTTGGTTCGGAATAATACATCGACCCCAAGTATTTATATATATACACATATTCTGGCTCGGACTCTTTCATCACGACACCAATTTTAAGGTTCGGTTCGACATTCTTCATCGACCCCAAACATATAATAACTCAATGTTAGTTCATAATATCTCATCGACCCTAACATAATCAATTTAGGAATAATTCTCTTAACCGAAAAGTTCATACAATTTAGTAGGTACACACATGACCCATTCAATCATGTTCCTACGTAATATTTTATTCTCTCATATTCACCGTACTTATTATTTTACGATTTATTATCACTATCGCATTTAATTGAGTATATGTACTACTCTACGGGCCCAAGTTACCCTTCCAATTAATTCAGTAGTTAATTCATCTTCACCCTACTGATAGTTATTTTGAATTCATGTTAACTTCCTTCGTAACTTAAATTCACCATTTTTGATACTCGACATGTTCGTTCTTTGCTTATCTAGTCATTTTCTAAGTCTTTCTCTCAATGACTATGATAGGTCTCAACCCTCTACCTACTGATATTTATCAAGTCCTAGGATAGGTATAGAATCACTCTAAACTTCCCAATAAGTAACGACCATCGAAGAAAATTCACTCAGGAAGATTTTTCAGGAAACAGCAGGGGTCGATCGATCGACCTTCATCATCGATCGATCGACTGATGAACATTGATCGATCGATCTTTATATCGATCGATCGACCGTTCTGGGCACCGTATACCTATTTCATCTTTCTTACGTTTTAACCACTCAAAACTCCATTAAATCTTTTAGAACTCTCTACCAACATCACCAATTAGTTTTTATATGGATATAGACTATTCCTAATGTTAAGATATCATCAAATCTTCACGAAACTCATCCAAGAACCACAATTATTCTTAACTTCTCAAAACCCTAGATATATGGTTTCTTTATCTTAAATCATCATATACCCAGATTTATATTTCATAATAGGAATCATATTTCTTCTGTAATTTAATACTCTACAGCTGTAAATCTAACTACATGAAAGTTCTATCCAAAACACGCATCAAATCTTCCTTCAAGAATTATTCAAACTCATTTATACTACACATCTTATACATGGATATTATAACTCAGATTTAGATTTGGTAAATAACCACTTGCCTTGATTCATAGGTGATCTGATTTCATGGTTGTTGTAGAGTTTGATTATTTGTCTCCTTCAATCTTCACTCATCAATTGCTTGAGTTTCAAGGATTTCTTTGAATCTCTCACACTTCTTCTTTTTATGCTTTGAGAATAATTTCTCTTTTCTCTCTAATGGCCTCTTCGTGAGTTATGAGGTTTCTAACCTTAATTCCTTATTTAATCATATGATAAAAGACTCCAAAATTCGTAGGTCTTCCTACTCCAATCTTTTAAAAGACCAAAGTGCCCCTGAATGGTCCCGACTTTGCCCAAAGATGTCCCGGGACCCAACTAGTACCCCTGGGTATTCTATTTTGACCCTTCCGGAGCTAACCGTGACCTCTAAATTGTCATTGGAGTCACTCATATAATATTTCTTATCTGAACCTCTCGTTAGCCCATGTTTAGCTCTCGGCTAAGATTTAATTCATATACGCCCATATCGCTCGTTATGACGTAAGGTAAATTCATAAGTTATTCACCAGTCATTTTCAGTAGCGACTTAAAATATTAAATCATCTCATTTAACATTTAGATCATCTTAAATTACTCTACTCACGTAATTTAAGTATAAGGTCTCATTAAATTACTTTACTCACGTAATTTAAATATATGGTCATATTAAATTACTCTACTCACGTAATTTAAATATAAGGTCCGTATTTTCTATTTAATCGCTGCATTAATTAAATTCTAAATACGTAGAAATACAGTGTATTACATTAGGGTATTACAATTTTCTTTCCAATGGATGTCTAATCCAAATAATATGTGGTGTGATATTGTGTGTTGTTGAATATACAAAGATATATTCTTTCTTTGGGGGACATAGAAAGTTATTTTTTATTTATTTAAACCATTGATTGGGATGTAATGCTTCTTTTTATTAACTTCATAAATGTGGTTACTTTTATTTATAGAAAGAGATGGATGAAAGAGAAATAAGTTCTTTATTCTTCTTTTCGTGTCCAATGTCTTACTGTCCTGCGGTTATATGATATCTAGTTATAAATTGAGAGATTGATGAAATAAAGTTATTTGATGTTATTAGTGGCCTCTATTAGGTTATATTAAGTTTTTTTTAATCTTTAAGATATAAATTATATGATTTATTTTATACATTCTATTTTATTTTTTTCTAAATAAATAGTGGTATCTATTCACTTTGTACACGTGCTTAAATTCTTGTTTATTTATTTGATAAAAAAAAAGAGTGATGGAAAAGTAAAAGTAGTAGTGACATGATAAAGTTACATTTCAAAGCCATTTTTTAATTTATTTATGTGATATAGTAAATATGTGTTGTTTATTAGTGTAAATGTACGTTTATGTGATGGAAATTGTAAAAAAATAAATTTAGGTATATGATCCTCTATGGAATGTATGTTTGAAGATAATGATAAATTATTTCTATGCATTTTTTCTCATGATAATGACACGAAAATGTAAACATAATTAAAGAACACGTAATTAACAGTTTTATATGGATCTATAAATTTAACGCATGAATATCAAATTTTACATTTTATTTGTTCTTTAATTATACTAAACATTATGTATTATACATTAACGTTAGGATATTAGATCAATATGATTATCACATATAATTGTTATGTGGAATATAAAATGATGTTATATTCGTATACCTCCATCATATTATAAATGAAAAAATTAACGGAGCAGTCGATCTTAGTGATATCCGTTCTGGCTGAATTTCGGACCACAACAACATATTCCAATTTTAGCACATTACAATGTTTGGATCTTCTTTTATAGTCAAAGTAGTTGTAAGGACATTTTTGTCCATTATCAATTTATATGTTGTACGCCGTTACACCGTTGAAGAAACTCAAGATCGCATCTACATCAACGGATCCGAATATCAAAGTGTCTTCAACATCATAGCCTCTGCGAGAATGAACTTGGTAAAATTTTGTTTTTACGTTCCTTAAAGTTCATATTTAGTATTGGGAAATTTTTATAAAATGTTTTTTATAAAAATAAGAAGTAAGTTTTTTCAAGCAAAATGAGGCTTTTAAAAGGATTTTATTTTTCTGGGAAAACCGGACCGGTCCACTCCTCAACCGGACCGAATGCGAACCGATGAAGCCTGAATGATCGAACCGATCCGATCACAACCGGACCGATCCACCTCAAAATAAAAGAATCGATCCGGTCCACCGAACCGATCCGCCCCCAAGCCGGACCGGTCCGCCTGGGATAAACTCGAGCAGTTCCGTCAGTTTTTTATCCACCATCTTATATTTCCTATATATATATCTATTCCGATGGTTTATTTCTTTAAGTCTTTGAGAAAACGTTTTTAAGAGTACAAACACAACAAGACTTCATTTTTTGGTGTGCCAAACATCTTTTTGATTCACACACAAAAATCCCAATTACTTTTGTGAATCTTTTTGAACCCTAGAACACAAGCTTTGCTACTGTTCATCTTTGTGGAGAGATCTTTGCAACCGAGGGCTGCGTGTCATTGCTGAGGGAGTCTCTACAAAGTGTTATGACTGCGTGTCATTGAGGAGAGCTGCGGTTCTACCTTTGTTGTTTGGGCTGCGAGTCCTTGGAGGGTGCTGCGTGTATTCTCTTGCTGAGTTGAAGACTGCGTGTCTTTGTGGGTTGGCTGCGCGTTGATCCATTGCAGATTTCTCTATGTAATTGTAAGTTGCGGCTTGTATATTCATAGTGAAATAAAGGTTTTACCCGAAAGGGTTTTTTTCCTGAATTCTTTGTCTCAGCATATTTTTTGTGTCACATGCTTTATTTATTTATCGATTGACACACGCACCTTAGATGAATGATTAGGGGCTGAAATTAAATAAGTGTGCTATATTAGAAAGTTGCAAAGTTAATCAATTATCACATAGTCACGCGTTTTCAAATTGGTATCAGAGCAGGTTACGCTAATTTATTGCGTATTCCTATTTTCCGCAATCACTGCTTTGATGAGTGGATTGCTGCCTCACAAGTTATATTATACTTTGGCCAAAGATCCACCTAAAACTATGTCGGACTTGATGGCAAAAGTGGCCAAAATCATGAATGCTGAGGAGGCTATGGCTGCGAAGAAGAATATGGATAAAGAAACCAAGGTGGAGGTTGACAAATCTAAGAAGAAAGAGAAAAAAGGTAATGGCGGTGACAAGCACTCCAAGAATAATAGGACGTCATGGGAAGTCCTGAAGAAATATGATAATTATACTCCATTGAAGAAGGGTATTAATCATGTTTTAGAAGAAATCAAGAATAACGAAGAAATCAAGTGGCCAGATAAACTGAGGACCAATCTTGAACTGAGAAATAGGGCCAAATATTTCGAGTTCCATAAAGATCATGGCCATATGACCAAAAATTCCATAGCCCTTCAGAACGAGATTGAAACGCTCATCCGAAGAGGAAAGTTGTCAAAGTATGTAGATCGCAGAGGTGAAAGGAAGAATGATGATAGAACTAGAGATCGTTCCAGATCTCCTAGTCGGACGGAGGAGAAAAAGAAAAGATATCATGAAGATGATCCAGATGAAGACCCCGATCTTCCAAAGAAGCCAAGACAGCCTGAACGAGAGGTATTTTCCATACGTTTTGGGTCATTTGATTGTAATGTTATTACAGGAGGAGATGCTGGAGGGGGAGACCTTACTGCAGAAAGAAAGGCCTATCTCGGAGAGGCTCAAGCCTGCTCATATATTCAACGAATAAATCTTGCCGAGGATGATCGTCCGAGGAAGGTAAATAAAGAGAAGCTAGTTATTGGTTTTTCAAAAAATGATTTGGCCGGTGTTCTTTACCCTCACGACGATCCCTTGGTGATCAAAATGAGGATGAAAGATGTGGTGATTTCAAGGGTGTTGGTGGACAATGGTAGTTCGGCAGACATCATATACTATTCATGTTTTGATAGCTTGAATCTGAAATTATCTCAATTGGAACCTTATCACAAACCCCTTCTAGGTTTTGCTGGCGAGAAAGTTTTTCCACTTGGGACAATCAAGTTGGACATATTCATTGGAACTTGGCCTACTTGTCGAACAGAAAGAATACGCTTCTTTGTGATGGATAAGAATGTGCAATCAGCCTATAACATCATCATGGGAAGAGTTGGTTTGAAGAAGTTCGAAGCAGTTCCATCTACAGTGCATCAATGTTTAAAATTTCCAACAAACTTCGGAGTAGGAGTTGTAAAAGGTGATCAAAAAATAGCTCGGGAATGCTATTATTCGTCTGCCGAGCAAGAGGATCTTGAGGAATAAAGGAAAAAGACTATTACCTACCAGGTAGAGGAAGGTACAGAAATTGAAACTCTTGATCCCAGGGATGAATCCCAATTTGTAAAAGGACAGGTGGTAGAATCTACAGAAAATGTTATTCTGGACGAGGAGCACCCTGAATGAGTAACCCAGATAGGTTCGTCGTTGGATACTTCAATAAAACAAGAGTTGATAATGTTCTTGAGAAACAGGAAGAAAACTTTCGCATGGAGTCATGAGGACATGCCAGGAATAGATCCAAACTTCTTATGTCACGAACTCAATGTGAATAAGGAGATCAAGCCTGTAAAGCAGAGAAGAAGGGTATTTAGCCCCGAGAAGAATCAAGCCATACAAGAGGAGGTCGAGAAGCTCCAGAAAGCCCAATTCATTGAAGATGTGAAATATCCAGACTGGCTAGCAAATGTGGTGATGGTAAAGAAGAAGAACAATAAATGGAGAATGTGTGTTGATTTCACTGATCTCAACAAGGCATGCCCAAAAGATCATTTTCCATTGCCCAGAATTAACCAACTAGTGGATGCTACCTCGGGACATGAGTTGCTCAGCTTCATGGATGCGTATTCTGGTTACAACCAGATCAAGATGAAACCTGAAGACAGGGAAAGTATTTCCTTTATTACCCCTAGGGGAACTTATTGCTATAATGTTATGCCTTTTGGTTTGAAAAATGCAGGAGCGACATACCAGCGGCTGATGAACAAGGTCTTCACCGAACAAATCAGTTGTAACATGGAAGTCTATGTCGATGATATGCTGACAAAAAGCAAGAAAGCTGCAAATCATTTAGTTGACTTAGCTCAGACATTTGATCAACTCGATAAATACCAGATGAAACTCAACCCGACGAAGTGCACATTTGGAGTACGAGAAGGAATGTTTCTCGGATACATTGTCAACCAGCGAGGCATTGAAGCAAATCCAGATAAGATCCAAGCTCTTTTAGGGTTGCGATCTCCAACAACAAAGAAAGAAGTGCAGAGTCTTACAGGACGAGTTGCAGCGCTCAACAGATTTGTATCCCGAGCAACTGACAAATGCCTCCCATTCTTCAAAACACTTCGAAAAACTTTTGAGTGGACTGATGAATGTGAAAAGGCCTTTCAAGACTTGAAAAAGTATTTGGGAGCACCTCCATTGTTGTCCAGGCCAATAACAGGA
Source organism: Sambucus nigra (assembly GCA_949130495.1). Taxonomy (NCBI): domain Eukaryota; kingdom Viridiplantae; phylum Streptophyta; class Magnoliopsida; order Dipsacales; family Adoxaceae; genus Sambucus; species Sambucus nigra. Next base: position 155,526,536 of record OX422212.1, read on the forward strand.
GAGAAGTTGTACTTATATCTAGCAGTATCAGAGAATGCAGTCAGTTCAGCATTGATTAGATTGGAGAATGGAGTCCAGAAACCAATCTATTACACAAGTAAGGCTTTCCGAGGTGCAGAAATCAGGTACCCAAAGTTGGAAAAATTGGCATTGGCATTAATTGAAGCAAGTAGAAGAATTAGGCCATATTTCCAGGCCCATACCATCGTCGTTTATACCGACATGCCACTGAGGCAAGCCCTTCATAAGCCAGAAAAGTCAGGGAGATTGATGTACTGGGCAATAGAGCTCGGTGAATATGATATTGTGTATGAGCCCAGAGCATCATTGAAAGGGCAAGCTGTAGCAGATTTTATAGCAGAATTTACATATCCAGATACCCCCGAGGAACAAAAACTGCTCGCTGACCAACCTGTGGATGTTACAGGATCAACAGACATAAGTCCAGACCAACTCCGGTTGGTAAAAGGACCTATGGATGTAGAAGGATCATCAACTTCAAATTCAAACCAGCCCCGGATGGTTGAAGAAAGAGAAGAGATGGTCAATAAGGAGCGAAAAGTGCCAGGGGAGGATGAAAAAAAGCAACAAATATTTCACCGAATAACTTTATCAGATAAGAAATTTGAAGACGGGTTGCCCATATGGAGATTATATGTAGATGGCTCATCTTGCACAGCAGGTTGTGGGGTAGGAATGGTTTTGAGCACCCCAGACGAGATTGACATGGAATATGCTTTACGATTCCAATTCAAAGCCTCTAATAATGAAGCTGAGTATGAGGCCATGATAGCAGGTTTAAACTTAGCAAAAGTTATGGAAGCACGACAAGTAATTGTATTCAGTGATTATCAATTAATTGTAAATCAGATGACAGGAACCTATGCCGTTAAAGGAGATTTAATGGCAAAGTATCATACAAAGGTGATGGAGTTACTGACAGAATTTGATGCCATTCAATTGGTGAGAATACCAAGGATGGAGAATGTACAAGCAGACGCACTGGCCCGACTAGCATCAGCTAATCGTACCGAGCTGCGAAGAACGATACCAATTGAAGTATTGGAAAGTCGGAGCATAGATGAAGACTTGACTATGAATGTTATTACCTTTGATTTAGGACAATCTTGGATGGATCCCATCAGGATATATATTGAAGAGGGAGGATTGCCAGAGGATAGGCTCGCTGCTAAAAAATTGAAGTATAAAGCTGCTCGGTATGTATTAACTAATGGTATTTTATATAGACGAGGAATTATGGCAGGTTTGCAGAGATGTGTGCATCCCTCCGAAGTGAAAGAATTGATTGAAGAGATCCATGAAGGGTCTTGTGGAGCTCATGTAGCAGGTCGAACACTTTACAAAGGGTAATGACTCAAGGATACTATTGGCCAATGATGAGGGCTGATTGTATAGCCTGTGCTAAGAAATGTGATAAGTGCCAACGTTTTTCCTCTATCCGACGAACTCCACAAGCATTGTTGACACCCATAACTTCCCCTTGGCCATTCGCCATGTGGGGAATTGATTTGGTGGGACCATTGCCGACCACCCGAGGAAGATTTAAGTACCTCGTCGTTGCAGTAGACTATTTTACTAAGTGGGTAGAAGCTGAACCCCTCATCGACATGACGTACGAGAAGGTATACCAGTTCGTTTGGAAGAATATCATCTGTCGATATGGTCTCCCTCATGCCTTCATCACAGACCATGGAACCCAATTTGATAACGAGGAATTTGCTGCTTATTGTCATCAGTCGAACATTTTGAAGGTCCGTTCAGCACCAGGCCATCCTCAAAGCAATGGACAGACTGAAGTGACGAATAGAATACTGCTGAATGGTTTGAAGAAAAGGCTAAGTGAAGCTAAAGCTAACTGGATTAACGAGCTACAATCAGTATTGTGGGCTTACCGAACAACTCCCCGAGCAGCGACTGGAGAATCACCATATATGCTGGCATTTGGAAGCGAGGCTGTAATACCTGCCGAGTTAGGTCTCCCAAAACACAGAGTGCTGAATTTCAATTCCCCAGTCAGCGACTTGATGAGAAGACTGGATTTGGATATGCTCGAGGAAGTAAGAGAAGAGGCAGCCATTAGGAATGCTGCTTACCAACAACGCACAACTCTGTTCTACAATAAAAGGGTGAAGAAATGCGATTTAAAACAAGGAGATTATGTGCTAAACAAGGTCATTCAGAAGCACAATAAATTGGAAGCAAATTGGCATGGACCTTACCGAGTTACAGAAGTCGTTCGACCAGGAACTTACCGAATAGCAACTCTAGAAGGAGAAGAATTCAAGAATGCTTGGAATGCTGAACACCTTTGCAAGTATTATCAATGATGTAAAATGTACAACGGTTCCATCAATATGAATAAAACGATGATGTTTTCACCATTTTCTTCTCCTTTGTTTGAAAGTTTTTCGGGGAATACTAGTGTTGTACACTACGCTGCTCGACAGCAAAAAGAAGACGAAAGTTTGAAAGAACCAAAAAATATACTCCTTTGGTTAGGAGGCATACACTAGCATGACCAACTAAGGTTGGTAAGATAACTAGTGGACAGAAAGTTCGAAAGAACCAAAAAATATACTCCTTTGGTTAGGAGGCGTACACTAGCGTGACCAACTAAGGTTGGTAAGATAACTAGTGGACAGAAAGTTCGAAAGAACCAAAAAATATACTCCTTTGGTTAGGAGGTGTACACTAGCGTGACCAACTAAGGTTGGTAAGATAACTAGTGGACAAGATAGTTCGAAGGAACCTGATAGTTCAATAATCAACTACGGTTGAGGGAAGAACGATATCATTTTGAAAATAGGCCAACAAGTTGGTCGGAAGGTAAAATCATTCCAGAAAATACAAAGAATTCCAAACTGAACCAAGTATAGTTGGTCGGTGATCAACTATACTTAGTCGACGAGGATAAATTATCGACCATGGTTGGTCGGGCACATTTTATGAAAAAAAATTACCAAGTATGGTTGGTCGGGGATAAAAACCCATAAACTGTAGTTGGTCGATAAACACAATTTAACAACCTTGGTTGGTTGGAAACATTTTAAACATTTTATACTCATTACTTTATTATTAAGTGATTGAACAACATTGATATTTGTAATTTTGATTACTAAGTTGGTTGATGAACAGCGTCATATTGTTATCTTTTTTAACAGATGCATATACACAAATGTAAAAATGTAAAAATAAACACAAGATAATCGCAATACAAATTTGCAAACAGAAAATGAAATTCTTTCATTAAGATAAATGTGCTAATTATTACATTGAAAAACGTATTCTATTGGTTTCTTTCCTTTAGCTTTTGAAACAGGTTCCTCGCCGGCAGGAGGATCTTCTAAGCAAAGAGGAGAATTGATGAAATTAATATCTCTGAGCATTCTGACGTTCATCACAGAAGGTGTATCCAAGAGATTCTCTGGACGAGATAATTCAGTCTAAGAATGAAGACTATAGTCGCCGAGATATTTTGAAATTAAACTCCGAGGAATGGAACGAGCTGGGATCCATTCCATGTCCAATTTGAAAGGTGGCACAGGCAAATCCAGTAACCCTGGAGCATGATAATCCCATAAAAAATGCCCTTGCTCCAATTTTAGTACACCCAGGGCGTTCAACCACCCCTGCTTATAACCTTCATTATTGGCATGTTCAATCCGAGCATCTAAATGAACAAGGGCTTCATTGTATCCTGCCATCCAAAATTCCCTGGGCTGTTTATGGAATTGGAAGGTTAATCTATCCAATTGTTCGTGAAGGCTCCTGGAAAAAACATCTTTATTATTTAAAGCAGACTTCGTTGCAGTAAGTTGATCTTCCAAAGATAGATTTTTCTTGGACATTTCAGATAAATCCCTATCTTTGGCGTTTAATTGGTATGCTTGAGTTTCCAAAGTAGATTGAGTGCGAGCCTCTTCAACATTGCGGCTAAGAACTCTTGATCGACTCCGAGCAGCGACTGGAGAACTTTGCTCCTCGGCAACATTTTGAACAACTCTTCCTCGCCCACGAGAACTTCTTCCTCGTCCCCGAGCAGTCACAGGAATAACCGATTTTCTTAAGTTGTCCAGTTCTTGCCTTAATTTGGCATTCTCAACCTCTAAGAACGAGAAACCTTCATCGGTAACTTGCACTAAAGCAGTGGAAGATGACGCTGCAGATTCATACTGTGCCAGCTTTTTCTGCAAATTATTGTTCTCTTGTTCTAGCAACTCAGCAATCTGCCTGCAAGCCTCGACTTCACCCTTTAAAGTTCTTTCCCTAACATCGTATCCAACAAGGATCTTTTTATGGCCTGTTTCAGAAGAAAGTTGTTGATATCTATTTTCATATTCCTTGTGCAACAAAGCCATTGATTCATTGTGCTGACCTTGGAGATCTTATAAAGAATAATGAAGTTCCTCAATCAAGTCATAGTAGGCCACATTGTTGGCCACAGCTCGGTCAAGTAAATCCTTCAAGTACCGATAAGCCTTAATTGCTTGTTCTGAGGCATCATGGCAAGGATGTCAACAATTTCTGATGTACTAAGGTCTGTATGACCAGCCTTATAATATTCGTGACATTGCTGCATCATCTTTGTATCATGTGCAGATATCAGTTCCATTCTAGCAACAAACTAAGGATGAGAAAAAGACAACAATCAACAAAAACAAATCATCAACAACAGAGATGAACAAAGATGTATTTTATTAGATCACAAAAGGATTACATTATTTGATTACAAATAATGAAAGATAGAAATGATACCGAACAACTTCACACCTTTTCCTTGTCTCCCAAGACTTTCTCGGGAGGCTGGGACGAGGAGCTTGGTTGCTCGGTGGTAACAGCGACTTGATCTGCAGGAGTTGAAATTTTTTCAGAAGGAGGAGGCATGGAAGAAATGTCCTCATTGGCAGAAGATAGAGATGCAGGGACTTGATCACCTATAGCCATATAAGATTCATCAGAGACAGGCTCATCTTCTTCTTCTTCCACAATTGGTGGAGGAGGACCAGGGAGGTGCAACTGGAATAGCTCGGAATCATCCTTGATCTTCAATTCCTGTAGGGCAGCTACCCAGCTATCTCAGAAGTATTTCAACTTCCCGTATTGAATTTGGGATGTCATCGCAGCAATCCCCTTGTCCCATCCTTTATCCCAGTCGGCGCTGAAGGATTTTTTAACTGCGAGCTTTCTTCTCAATTTCTCCGATGAGAGCTTCGCATCCAATTCTTCTTTTTTGTCCTTGATATCTCGCAGGGAGGACAATTCTTCCTCTGCCTTCCTCAGCTTATCCTCAAGTTCTCCAAAATTCTTGAGCTTGTCGTCATATTTCTTATGCTCGACCTCTAAACTTTTCACTTTATTCTCCAAACTCTTGGAGATCTCAGCCAACTTCACCTTCTCAGCTTCAACTATTGACAACTTTTTCTCCCAAACAGCCTTGTCCTCACTATACTGTTGGCGAGATTCCTTCAAGGATTGGGTCAAACCTAGCAGAGCATCCTCTACACCTGACGATGAGCTTGAAGCTTTAATAGCTTCATCCTTCTTCACGATATTATTGAAACAGTTCACCAGCTGAAAGATGAGAAAAAATAGTAAAGTCAATACAAAATGCAAGCATTCAGAGAAAGAAAGAAAATTTAGAGTGTGAGAAATTCACCGAAGTAAGATGACGAGTAGCTAGGGATGTCAGCATATCCCTAGAAATTTTTTCATCAATTCCTTGGACCTCGGGTATGATCCAAGTTTTTACCGAGCTCATTGCAGAGCTCGGAGGAATGATGGTTGGAACACCGACACCACCAGCTGGTAGAGAGGACGCAATTTCAGCCAAATTGACTGAGGATGATTTCCTCAATCTTCTCAAAGGGACTTCAGCAGCTTCAACCAAGGAAGAACTCTTGGTCGGAGAGATAGAAATTATTTCCACAGGAGCAACCTTCTTGCTCGGAGCCACTGGGGGCTTCTCGATAGCTTTGGAAGGTGCAGCATCCTCCTTCTTAGTCCCCTCTGGGACATCAGTTTTTCTTTTCTTGGCCCCAGCAGCAGAAGTAATGTCATTAAATAGAGCAGGAGGAGCTCTTTTCTTGCCCATTCTCAGACTTAAAGGAAGATGAGAATCTGAAGAAGAATCCTCTGGAGTTGAAGCTGGCTCAACAGGGCGAGCAGTATAAGAGGTTGTATAACTCTTATAATGTAGCAAATATGATGCAGACCTGATGTGCTCGTCTGCAACGTTCTTATGCAAACCCCAGATAAGTTTCAGATGCTTGATATTAACCTCTGATTCTTTTGGAGTTTTTCTTTTACTATCCACTGCAAACAAACACATAATGAGATATCAGTCATACATTTTGTCAAACATGATAAAAGCATAATTTCATAAGAAAAAGAAATAAAATGAAAAATAAACCTATCCCATTGCCATATGGGGGGCATCTGGGACCGTTGTATACTCCATCTCCAACTAAAGGGGCATATTGCCAATTTTTAATAACCACCCCATGTTCAAAATAATCTCTATTTGAATCAGGGAGGTTAACTACAAGAGCCCTATTCAGAAACCTAGTTTTTAAGTAATAAATATTATCTAAAATGGCCCATTTATAGCAATACATAATTTCAGGGATCCCTATACGAGTCCCATGAGTTAGATTTAATTTGTACACCCCATTAATTATTCTCCATGAATTGGGGGCTATTTTTGCAGGGACAAGATCAAAATACTGACAAAACTCAAGACACAATGGGTTTGGCGGAAAAGAAAATCCACATTCAGCAATGAATAGACTGGGGAACCAATGTCCCTCAGCCAATCGAAAATAATCTAAGGGCTCAGAAAGAACCTCCAGAGTTACCCAGGAAGGAATGGAAAAATTGGAACGAAATTTCTCAACAGACTCCACAATATAAACCATACTGAATAAAAGAGATACAGAAGAAAGGAAGAAGATCTTATAGGAAGAAAGGAGGTATGTTGACAACGAACGAAAACTAGGATGAATGCACAAGAGAGAAGGAGAGAATAGAAAGCTTGAATGCAGGAAATTGGAAAAAGAAGAAAACGGTATGATTACCTAAGAAGTTTAAATACTTTGCCTTGGGAAGCGGCGAAGGAAATAATTACAAAAAAGAAACTATTGAACTTCCGACGGCTAAAAGGACAAAAAGGGCACTAAGATCGAAGCGCTCTTAAAAGTTCGAAAAAAGGCGGATTCATTGAATTTGGAAATAAATTCAAATACGATGCTCCTGAAACCCAGGAAGATCATTCAATATTGCCATAAACCGAGAAAGAATGTTCCATACTCCTCAAAGATCGAAATATGAAACATTGGGGGCTTCTGTTGATACCAAAATTAGTATGCTGATGTGGACGAATCATACGAAGACACTTGTCAATCTAAGTGGTACAATAACAACGAGGAAGTTCATTTCCTCGACCAACTCATGTTCTCCCCGAGCAACGAGGATATACCGAGGAACTGCAACACTCCGAGGTACTCTAGCGCTCCGAGGAACTCCTAAGCAACGAGCAACTAAGGCGGTCCGAGTTGCATCTCGACCGTAGTATTAATTGCCAGAATGTCAACAGTTTAATTATTCATTGAATGTTTATCATCTTGACGCACATGCTGCATTAAATGTATTACCCTTTCATATGTATATCATTTAATGTATCAACCCATTCATGTACAGCCTAAGGGCTATAAATACCTTGTATCACCCTCATTCAAAGGGACCGAAATTTCTTGAATGAACTTGTAATCTAGAATTCCCAAACACTCAGCAATAATATAACAGTGGACGTAGGCCATTCTTATAAGGCTGAACCACTTTAAAAATCTTTGTCTCATTTTATTTATCTGTGGTTGAATAATTAGAGTGATCTAATTTTTTACATCAACAATTCTAATTCTTTTAGTGAAATATAAATCCATGTATGTACTAGACATTTCCAATCATGCGGGCATGTCAAAGTGGGTAAGTGCATTGGAATTTATACAATACATTTTTAACCATATAAATTCATTTTTGTGTGAATAAATGTTAAGGCGATATTGAATTATTGCGCTTGACTTGCTTTTTTATAACGGCATGATCTATGTAGGTCCATTATCCACGGATAATAATATCCCACTTGGGCCACATAGATCGGTCTAAAATCATAAAATCTTAAGAGCTCAAACATGAGTGTCAATATTCATAAGTGAGAATTCAAAGAAAACCTAGACTATTAAATAATCAGAATAAATTTGGAGTTAAAATAATGTCATATTCAATTATGCCACTAAAATAAAGAGTTCTAATAATAAATCTACTTTTAAGTTCAACATTATGATATAAGATGAAAATTATTTTTCTTGTAAAATTTTCATCAAAACATAATTCTACAAACCACCGATGATAAGAACATAATTCAGAAAATATATTCTCATATAAAGTTAAATATCTTTTATATACTTGAGAAAAATTATTTTGAAAAGGTCATTCAGGGGTTTTTGAAACGATCCCAAAATAACATAAGAAAAAGAATTTAAGAATGTATTGTTTGTTTTATGGTTTGTCTTGTAAGCTCCCTCATATCGATTTAGAACTATGTTTTGTAGCCCTCTTGTTTTTGAAAAAAAAAACATTTCATTTATATCAAATGATATATTATAATTCATATAATAAAGTTTAAAATATGTATGTTATATAATGGATACTCATATTTTAATCTCTAATGTTATAAGATTTTTCATAAACTTTTTGCTCAATCCATTTAATAATTCTTCAAGGTTTTAAAAGACTTTCACACACTAATTGATTAATAGTGGATTCCTCAAGTAAAACTGAATTATAACAATTTAGTATTTTTAATTGAAACTTAGCTTCTTCATTTCATTATAAGAAGTCAGTCAACATTAAAACAAATAAAACATGCAATCTTAGAGATATAAAGCAATATAAATTAATGAGATAAAGATCTCACTACATTAGTGCAATGAGTTGACAACATGTACATTAATAACACGTTGTAAACGTGGAATTTATTTTGTAATAACTTTATACATGACTTTATTGAGTACCAATTTATGTAATTTAGATGGACATGTTATCTATGAAAATCTTTCACCACCTAATTGCATAATTCCTCAATATTTATTTCAGTTACTGAAAATAAATTTCCTTTGGGAAATTATCTTGCTAGACGAAATAAATAAAATATATCCCATTAATGTCTTTACATATATAAGCATGATGAGTTATTACTACCACTTCTATCGCTAAATTTAATATTCACAAGCATTCTTGTTGGGCCACTTTTGTGACTAACAATTTATCCATTATATGAATATTACAGTATTTTATGGATTGTATAATAATTTCAACAATCATTAATTTTTTCAAAAGATTATAAATAAGGAAGGTTATCAACTCTTTCAACAAACAAACATATTACCCCTTAATGTTAACTTCACCATGGTAATCGAACTCTTTGGAGTAACCAATTAATAATGGCTTAATCATAGTGAAATCATTAATAATCTAAACACTCAAAATGATATTTGGACTCTTTGGAGAAACCAAAATATAGTATTTGAATGTTATCTCAAAATTTAGCATTTATAATTTATTAGATTAGACCACTTTGGAGGATTCGTAACCTAATCACGATATAAATACTAAGATGAAAACCTTAAGACATGTCAAAACACAGTATTGAAAATTACCATAATTTTAATATTTACAGTTTATTAGAATAGACCACTTTAGTGGAATCATAATCTAATGGTGATGAAAATGCTAAGAATAAAACTTTAAGGCATGTTTTTAATCCATCACTACTAATATTGGGCTTAATAAGCATATACACATTAATCTAATATTTATAATTTTGAGCACTGAATAAAACTTTACGTAAATATTAGTCTCAAGAGAAAATTTAAATACCTCGAGGTTAAGTTGATGTGGAAATTTTTTTTACTCATTAATGTTCATTTGATAATCGAAATTATCCCTTTGGCCAGTCTTACAATGAACAAGCCACATCATAATTGCATCAACAATCTAATATTCATAATTATATTTAGATTTTAACAAAAAGTTATACACAATAATTTAATAATTATAATTATAGACTAGGGCACATAAAGGACACCTAAACTAACATAACGCAAATATTAATACGAAAACCTTAACCTTAATCATAATGGAATTTGGTATATACTGAAAATATTATGATAATTAAATAAGATAAGACATCTGATGTATTTATTAAGACATAAAAATGGAGAAATCCATAATTTTGAATAATAAAAAATTTGAGTAATCATTATAAAAGAGTTAAGAAAACTCTTAAAAATAATCGTCGATAAGCGAAATTTTTAAAAAAATGAAAAAAGAAATAATTGTCAACTTTATTACCAAATATGACAAATTTAAGGTTTTGAGAACTTAAACGTGCTCAAATAGTCAAAACAATGTTCAGCACTAAAAAATGGTGATTTTTAATCATTAAATCCTTTGGGATTGACATAAAAAAATTCATCAATCCCCATTAAGTCGATAATTTTAATCTCAATTATTGCTTATTAGAGGCATAAAAAACGGTTACTGAAAATGTCTCAATATATTCATATTTATAGTTTTTAAGATAAACAACTTTAAAGACATAATTGAAATTGTGACAAAAGAAAATCACAATAAGGGAACAAAAACAACAAAAAAAAATTAGTACCCAAAATCTTATCATATGAAATTTTATGTTATGCGATTATACAGATTTACAAATTAATTCAGTTGATTGAATCCATTGATATCCTAAATTGATTTATCATTAATTGCGCCTAAATATTTAATTTACGGAGTGTGCAAAAATTTGACTTTCATTGAACATATAAGCAAATAAATATTACGTACTGTATATAAAAATCAATATCCCAAAAAATATTATGTGCAAAAGTTAATGGATAATCAACGGTCCAAATATAAATTCATGCACAATAATCTAATATTTATAACTATAAATTAAGACACTTTCTTCTTAATTTAACATCTTACACATATTAATATCAGAACATTAATTCATAATTATATTAGGGCCTTTCGACAAACACATATAGATTGTACACAAAACTCTAATATACCTAAATTCTTATTGTCAAACACCATAGTCATAAATCTAATATTCAAAACATTATAGTGAACCTTTAGGACAATACATAACATGAATATTAGAATAATCATTTAATGATAAAAATATATGTAGTGATTTATACCATAAAATTCCAAAAAAAAAATATTTTTTCAAAAATTAAAAATTTTAAGTTATCACTACAATAACATCAAAAATATTTTCAGTATCACTCTCCAATTCGTGAAATCGTAATATCAATTTTAAAGTGAGAGTTATTAACACTGACATTATTTCCAAAACTGGCAAAAACCCATTTTTAGGGGTCTAAACGATGTCAAATCGTTGAGATAGGGTGGTACTCATTGTATACAATAGGTTTTGTTTATTTTGACATTTTCACGTGATCATGTGAATTTCATATTTTTTCGAGCAAAAGATAAATAAATAAAATCTGTTGCAAAAAAAATGAGCAATTAATTATTACTATTTTTTATACCCGGATCTTTTTATACGAAAAAACTCTTAATGGACTATCATAAGATTAGAAACCTAAGCTCTGATATCACATGTAAATATAATTAAATAACATGTAAATAATAGTTTTATATAGATCTATAAATTTAACGCATGAATATCTAATTCTACATATTATTTGTTCTTTAATAATACAAAACATGATGTATTATACATTAATGTTAGGATCTTAGATCAACGTGGTTATTACATAAAACTGTTATGCGGAACATAAAATGATAGTATAATCACATACCTCCATCATTTTACAAATGGAAAAATTGATGGACCAGTCGGCGTTAGCGATTCTGATCGAGCTGAATTTCGAACCACAACTTCATCTTGTGTACAACAAGAACATATTCCAATTTCAGCACATTCCAAAGGTTTAATCTTCTTTTATATACAAAATAGTATTTCAAAAACTAACATAAACTTGACTCTTTGGATTTCTCTAATTTATCCTATAATTTCAATATGTTGTCTTTTCGTGTTGGAAAATCAGTCACTTATTTATAGGAACATACATGACCCAAATCATCAATAGTCACTGAATCTTAATCGTCCATCAAGGTAGATAAGAAAGAGTCCTTTTAACTCTTAGTATTTTGAGTACCCTTTCATTAAACAAAGTGACTCTTAGTTTTTTGAATAATTATAATAGAAAATGATTATGTAGTGGAGATTTGGAAGCAATATAACAATACATTCTCAGTTCATATAGGGGTGATTTATCAAAATGTTATGAATTGATTGTAGGGTTATAATTTATCAAACTATAATGGTAAATAAGCAAATGATTTAGGTGATGTGATTGAAGAGAAAGTGAACAATATTCTAATATGTTTTAAAGTTATCCATTATGAAAATGTGCATCGAATAAGACATTGGAGAGCAACTGAAAAACTATTAATATGTTTTAAAATCATCTATTGTCGTAATGGTTATGAAATGACACATTAGAGAGCACATAAAAAAATATATGTTTTGTAAGCCATCTATTACCATATTATATAGTCTATTAAAGTTATTAACTGTTTTATTTTGATTTCATCCTAGTAATGTTGCATACGAATATGAAATTTATGTGTTTTGTCAAAAAAAAATAAAAAAATTGATGACAATTTTAACTAAATAATACAAGATATAAATTATTCAATCTAATGCCCCTCCGCCACAAATTTGTTTATCATCATTGAGCGATTAAATAATATCACCTTGGTGTTTTCAAATTATGTTATGAGCAATTCCTTTAGGACAGTTTTGCATACTATAATCAAATTACTTCATCCAAATCAAAACGCGTCAAAAGAAAAAATGTCATGCAGTTTTGATTTAATATGTTTACACGAACTACATTATAGGGTGTTAAACATGAACAAACGGGAAGTTGGTGTGGACAAATATTGACTCACCTTATTTCACAATGGTAGTTTTTTGTGATGAGGCCATTAGGTTTGGTTGTCGGTTCTTTATTCAACTTGGGCTTGTTAGGTTGATGATTTTTTTTTTAATTGAATTACTAGAATTATAGTCCATAACCAACAATCGTGGACATAATTCCTCTGCAGCAAGACATTTGGAAATGTAACAGAATTAATAAGTATAATGAAGTGTAATAGAAGTAAATTATTTATTTGCAAATGCATATTGGAATGTCGATACATTTTACTACAATATATCAATATGTATGTGTACAATGCCATACTACAGTAATGCACAAGCGCAAGTTGTAGTTCACTAAGACTTTATATACAAAACAACAACTAAGACTATATGACTACTAAATCACATATTAATGTCGTGAATTTTTATATGAATGTGTACGGCATAGTAGATGTTGAATCAACCTTAAGTTCAATTTCATGATAATGTGATCCAATTTTGTTGGCATCATTAAAAACTATCGTTGATTTAGTCTAGTACATATTTTTTAAACGTCTAAAACATGATGTGCATATAGATATTAATATATTTTGCGGAGAAGGAATTTATATGTGATGAAACTTTATTGATAAAAAGAGATAAGTAAATATGATACCTAGGTAAAATGGTATAAAAATGATCATAAATTTGCCAAAAGATAATAAATATGAAGTATGCATTAGGGAAAATATAAATATGACAAACAGTAACAAGATGCGTTACAGAAAATCAAAGAAACAATGAATTTTATATTATGTTGTACATCACTAGTATTTTAAGAAATTGGTAGAGAAAATGTCTTTTCATATTTATTAATATAATTGTAATCCATAATTCATATATATGTGTTAAAAATGTCATCAAATTATTCGTAAAATTTGGAACATAAGCATTACCTCAAAAATTTTGAAATTAGTTCAAAATTTATATGTTTCTGATATAACAAAAATATTTGAGACATTACTTATTACTGTAACATTTCAAAATCATCCTCAGTGTAGTGTTCATCATTGGTATGTCTAGGAATCAATGGATAAAGTGAAGCGAATGGTCCTCAGTAATGTCTATAATGAGCAACGTCCAATGGAATGGATGTTTGCCATTCTCAGCTTTATCAAAATTAATTAGAAATAAACATACCTGCATGATTTTTAAGATATTTTTTGTTATGTATTGTCTAACCAATAGTGGTGCCACATTATGGTATTTATTATTACCTAATAGAAGTGTCTAGAACTACAAAGTGAAAAATAAAAGAGAAGTCATAGAAAGAGTCAAAATAACTAAAGCCCAAAACAAGTGGGCCTAATAATAAAATACGTGGCACTAATATGATATCCAACACTCCCCCTCAAGCTGGAGCAAAGATAACCATCAAGCCCAGCTTTCTAATAGATTATGAGTGAAGCAAAGAGGATTCATCCGCCTTGGTGAGACAATCTATAGTGTGAGCTGATGAATAGACGAATGAGGGACGAATGATGCCTGTAAAAAACTTTCTACTGGAGGAAGTGAATATCTACCTCAATGTATTTGGTTCTCTCACAAAGAATCGAATCCGATGACAACATAATGGATGACTTGTTATCACACAAAAAATCAGAAGGACCATCCTCAGTAAAGCCTAGCTCACCCAAAATCGATCGAAGCCACAAGAACTCACATGTACCATGGGTCATAGCATGGTACTCCGCCTCTACTGAAGAACGAGAATGTAATAACCCGAGATTTTTGAGATAATAATTTATTTATTTTTGGGAGAAATAAATATTAACTTAATTGGAGAATAATTAAATTGGCATTTGAGGTAAAAAATTTGAAGATGTTAGAAAGTGATTCGAATGAGGATTCTGGAGGTGCAGTTGTTTTCAGAAGGGTCGAGATAGTGGAAATGATTGTACTTGGGACTTATTTAGGTTTCAAAATATTTTAAGTTTGTTTGGCTCGAATTAAAGTGACCAAGTCATTTAAAGTGTGTATTATCATTTAACGATGTGTATTTTGGGAGATAAGGCTTATTAAGCCTACGGGAGAAACAATTCTCCTTAGAGAGAAAGAAAAAGAAAGAGAAGAAGAAAAGAAGAAGAGAAAGAGGAGAAAAGTCGGAACTCCGGCCAATCCGCGATTTTGAGGATGAATCAGACTCTACGAATTTGATGCAAGTGATTAAACTTGCTAAATAATTATTGTGTATCATTTATTTCATGATTTGTAGACAAAATTATGGATTTTGGGTTTAAAAGGTTAACACCTAGATTTTGGGTAAAATCTTACAATTGATGTGTATAAAATGGATTTGAGGTTATAAATTAGTAGATGTGTGTTATTTGATGAGTTTTAATGCTATATATATATGTTTGGGTTAAAGAGAAAGGGTTAGAAGATGACTAAAATGATTTTTGGGAATTTTGGGTTTTTAAGAAATCAAACCATTTTGTAGCTTGCTGAACATACCAAATCGATTCGCCCCATCTGAATTGATTCGGCTTGTTGCAGAACCTACAGGTCCTTAGGGACAAATCAATTCGCCCCTTGTGAATCGATTCGGTAGGTAGCAGACTTACAGGTCCCTTTGGGCCGAATCTATTCTGAAGGGCCGAATCTATTCACTGTCGGGGCTAAATCGATTCGAAAACAGGGCATATTTGGGGGATATTTTTCTAGGGTGAGTTCCATCCCGCTTCGTTTGAGGTTATGGATTGGAAATATCTATATGAGTTATGAGAAGTGTGTTTTGGAGAATTTTAGGGAGTTTCCCTTATGAGAAAATATTGGAGTCGTATGGACTTGATTCGAGAGAATACCTATTTGGAGATATCGTGCCGACTAGTGGGGAAGCCAACTATCATTGAGATATTTCTTTGGAGATAAATATGGATTTAGACGAGAGAGTTAGGATGCACTTAGTGATGACGGATTTTAGAATTAAATCCCAAATGGGATAACTTTAAAGGTTCATATGATTAATTGAACCATATTATGGATTGAGAATAATAAATGCTGATCGACGTGCATTAAGACATAGAGAATATCCTTAACGTTAATTGAATTGAGAGATGATTCATACAAATAGAAGTGAGGTGTGAATTTGAAGTGAGAAATAGTATAGTGTATACAAAGTGGGGAAGTTATGTGTGTTGTTGACGAATAGTATGTCGAGAGTAAAATATGCTAAATAATGATATTATTTCATTTACACCTAAGAGCGTAATAAGATTATGTAAATAGTGTGATATATATACTTTGTGTGAGGGTATACATTTATATGATGTGATGATGTATGTATATCATGTGTGAATGATATGTATATATATATATATATATATATATATATATATATATATATATATATATATATATATATATATGTGTGTGTGTGTGTGTGTGTGTGTGTGAAACATACCCCATCTATGCTATCATGGGAAGTTGCGCGATGTGGGTGAGGCCCCTGGCTTGAGGAGTAGGGCGCGTATTTTCCCTAGGTTATAGCTTTCATTTATTATTGTGAGATTTTTATTAGGGGTGAGACGTGGTGGGTATGTTTCATCTCAATTCCGGGGAGGAACTATGACCGCTTCCCGTACATTGTGATATGATTTTTTCCAAAGAGGTGTGAGATTCCGACCGTTGGTACCCAAGATGATATGTGAGTGATTCCCTGGTAGATGATAGCATTGAGAACCTGTATCCTCAAGTTATAGCTCGCTGGGATAGTTATTATTATAATTGTGTGAATAGTATATAAATTGTATATGATTATGTGATATCATTTATCTCTAGAGTAAAGAGATATAAAAAGATTGATTGAATCTCATTCCAGGAGATTTTATCCGGACAAATTGTGATGAATATATTAAAGTTGAAATGAAGCGTAGAAAATTATATGAGTATATGTATAGTACTTTGGGTATCGAGGGCATAATGGACCTCAACGACCAACATTGCCAAGAATTAGTGTATCGAGGGGTTCCTTGTTTGGATTTCACTTGCAAGACGTCCCACGATCGAAACGCAGTGAAATGTTAGGAGTGAGGATAAGTTAGTCCTCAGTGCTCATATTTATATTAGTATATCTCGACGACCGACAGTGCCAAGGAGTAGTGTATCGGGGGATTCCTTATTTTTGGATTTCGCTTGCGAGACGTCCCATGCACGAAATGTCGTGTACTGTTGTGAATTGAGAATAATGTAACAACCCTCGCTTATGAGAGCCCATTTTATATTTACTTACGATGGGAAGTAATCATATATAAAATGTTATAATCTGGAGTAAGTATTAATTTAATGAAGAAAAGTTAATATTTACTGACTTATTGAATATTTACTGTATGAGCATGTAAATATCCTCATGATGAGTTTTATTGTGTCATAAGAATTTAAAATGACCCTATGACTTAAAATGGAACCGAAACTTAAAATGGATTATAAATTGCCCAAATGATAATTTGGAGGCCGTAGTTGATTCCGGAACGTGCGAGATAGTCAAATTATGTGCCATATTGTATTTTGAGGTTTTTGGCACTTTTGACTGATTATACTTAAATATGCAGTTGCGTGTTATTTTATCGCGGTATTGATCATTTAAGTTGGAATTATTGACTAATGGCATGTCTTAGTCTTACCAAGTCTTCTATTTTCCCTAATTTCATTTCCTAAACCTAGAGAGAGGAAGAGAAGGAGTAGAGAAAAGAGAAGAGATTGAAGATTGAAGATTGAAAATTGAAGATTGAAGAGGGATTCTTTCTATTACACAAGGAGAATCTGCATTTGCAAAGATTGAGGAAAGTTTTCTACTTGCTATATGTGTTTTAAGATAAATGATTAGTTATGATAATGGTGTATTGATCATAGTTTAACTAGTTTAGGGTTTTTGTGTATTTGTGAATCTTGGATCATTAAAGAAAGATTTGGATGATTATTAATGGTTAAGATTGTAGTTAGCAGCAATTATGATGTGTTGGTGACAATAAATGAGCTTGGGTGGAAGGGATTTGAGTTTGGTTGAAAATTGGAGTCCAAGACTCCATAGCCAAATTGGTAAAAATCGCAGGGCCGAATCGATTCGCCCAGGGGTAGTTTCCAGGATTAGGTGAACTGAATCGATTCAGCCTGGTCCGAATCGATTCGGCATTTATGCAGAAATAAAATTTTCCTGACCGAATCGATTCGGAAGGTCTGAATCGATTCGACAATGATGCAGAATCCCATATTTTCTGGCCGAATCGATTTGGAAACCCTGCAGTTTTAAATTTTGTTTTCTTTTCATTTTTAAACCCTTTTCTCTAGTTTTAGGACATAGGAACCTTCTTATATGAAGTCAACTTAGAGTCCTAGAGTTCTAGGTGGGTTAGTTACTACCTTAGGTGAAAATAGGTAGATTTGGGGACTTATTCCGGGAGTGAGTGAAATGATGTTTAGGTATCACTTTCTTTTTATTATTAGTAGGTCTTTAGGAGAGTACTAAGTGTGCTTGGAGACTTTAGAAGTAGATTTGAGGTATGATGGTCTATTATAAAGTCCAAAAAGGACATTTGGGAGAAATAACGTGGGAGTTTAAATATTCTTCGAGGTTATTGTGATGATGTGAAGTACATAACCATAATGCATTTGATAAAATGTAAAATGGACAAAGTAAATGATAATTTACTAAATCATGCAATGGAAATTAATGAAATGGTTTAAACACACCTCTCTAAATACCATCTTAAGGGAAGTTCGTGAGTAAGGTGAAGCCCCCTGGCTAATGAATGTAGGGTGGATATAGTCCTAGGCCATATGAGCGTTTGTTTTTATACTTTTACGATGGGTAGGAGATTCTGGGTGTGGTCTTGACTATCCCGCAAGCATATGACCGCTTCCCGACATTTTGATAGGATCCCAGGTTGTCTGATGTTTGGCCCTAGAAGATGATGGTTATTTAGGGGGCGCACAGTGGGGAAACCCGGACGGGCGATCTTAGAATCGTTATATATATATATACTTATAACTATTCTAATCATCAAGTTGGACTTGATGGATATTAATGTCATAAAGAGCATAAAGCAATGCCATAAAGAGCATAATATATGCCACAAAGAGCATACAATTGAGATAAGTGCCATAAAGTGCACATGATAATAATTGTATTCCTGATAAGGAATGTATAGAATATAAAATGAAAAGGATAAAAGATGAAAAAGGTTAAGGATTATTCTTATTTGCATATATAATTGATTCGTACCTTATAATCATTTAATTGTCTTAGATCATTTTATGATGTTACCATGCTAGAATATCATTCCTATCATCCATGTTTAACTTCTCATTATTGTCATACTATTCATTTATCTGGTGATCACATTAAATCGGGCCCTGACCCGTTTTTCCTTCTTGTTGTGCATATATATATTATATCCGCTCAGGTGTTCCTCCGCAAGGTCGCCCGTAATGACCTCCCTATTCCAGTGTCTTTTCAGGAGCCGTGACAGTTTGCTGATATCACGGGACTTTTGTGTAGACGCCTTCATTTTTTCTTTCTTGTTATGATTGGTCTTTTATTCGGGTGTGTAGCCCAACCTGTTGTAATTGCATAATGGATGTAATATGTAACTCATGGAACTTATTGTACATTGTATAAATTCTATTGACCGACATTTTATTCGGTCCTTTTATTGTTGTTGTTGTTGTTGTTGTTGTTGTTGTTCTATATATATATACTCATGGGGTTTCCACCTTCTTTTCTATTATGGGTTATTGATAATGCTTTCTTTAAATTACAAAAAAAAAATTTGACAACCCGTTTTCTGAAATATTGTGTGGTTATCCCGTATACTCTTTATGTTGTTACGATGCAGAGAACGATTTCCATCCATAATTCCTGTATTGTTGGAGTATCGGGCTGGCCACCCCTTATTTCGGATACCGGGTTGTCACAAATAATAAATCATTTATTTTATAAAATAAATTTGGGTTATACGCGTCATGCATTAAAGGCATAATGAATCTTGATAATCAATACTGCCAAGGAGTCGTGTATCGAGGGGGTTCCTTGTTTGGATTTTGCTTGCGAGATGTCCCACGCACAAAACACAGTGTAGTATTGAGAATTGGGAGAAGTTTATTCCTTAGCACTTAGATGATAATAACTCATATATATAAGTACATATATATATTTATGTCAATAGCTAGAATATGAGAACTTCTAGTAAAAGAGTATGCTTATGTATATTTCATATGTTTAGAAAGTCGACGAATACATGAGAGTGGTAATATTTGAAGTTGAGAGTTATGATTTAAATTGATTTTATATGGAGTATATATTTGGGGGTAGGTTAGATTCTTACCCTGGATAAGTTTGGGCAATTATTTGAGGATCCTGTGCATACGTTTAGCTACGCGCTCTAGTTGAGAGGTGAGTTGAATTTTATGGAGAGTGCGACTCCACTTTAACCATGTTATAATGGATTTCTAATTATTATGCATTTTAATGCACTTGCTAAAATGTTTTTCACACCTCGGGCTATGACCCGTTTATATTTTCTCTTACTGTGAATATATATTGTATTATTCTAGGTGTTCCTCCGCAAGGACACCATCGATGTTATCCATCTAGTGTATTCGTGGAGCTGTGGCAGTAGCGGACTGTTGCGATATTTTGATATTATCGATTCCTATCTTTTGTGTATCTAGATTAGGATTCAGTTTGTATATCGGGTTTATACCCAAGTGTTGTAGAGTAGCACTTTTGTGTTTTTCTCAGATTATTGTATTGTCTATGACCCGACAGGATATTCGGGTATTTTATTTTTATACATTGTGTTGTACTCTTGTATTGATCTCTTTTATATCATTTGAGCATGTGTGTGTCTCTTATCATATTTAGATGTTATGTTATTGGTTAGTTGTTGCATGGTTGGTTTTAGTAAGTGTTAAATAAATGTTTTAATTTTTTTTTGGCACCCTCTTTTTGTATTAATGGGTAGTTAGCCGTGTTTATTTTTAGAATTGTCAGTAGATGCTGAGAATGATCCACTTGAGATTCCTGATTATTTTAGTATAAGGATGGCCACCCGTTATTATTTTGAGCGGGGTGTCACAGGTGGTATCAGAGCATTAGGTTCTAGTGTCTTTAGGATATGTGTGGGTTTATTGTGATCTTCCATAAGCGTTCTTGAAGTAGATCCCTATTATTAGGACTGTTGTGTTCATACGTCCATATTTTCTTCTGTGATAAGAAAACATTTAAAAGGCGTTCTGATACAATTGTTCTTATTTCAGATGCCACTAAAGAGAAGTCGTTCAAGCAGGGAAAATAAAGGGGCTGAGAGTGTGGAACCCCAATTTCCTCCAAGGACTATGATTGCAGATGAAGTTACCAGTATTGTGGCATAAGTAGTAATTGTTTCCATTTCTGCGATGGCACATCAAGCTGCAGTTAAAGAAGCCCAAACCCATTAAGGACCGTCATTGGGGGAAAGAGTGCGGGAAGATTTTAGTAAGGGACATCCTTTATAGTTTTCAGGGGGAGTTCAAGAAGCCCAAGCCACTTGCTTCTTACTTTTCCATGATATGAGATAAGAACCATAAAAAGTACAGAAGCCAGAAGTAGAATGCCTATCAATCCTGCATCCCACATAATCAGCATCAGTGAAGCAAGAAAGACCCCTTTGGTCTCCTCAAGCACAGAACAGGCAAAGAGTCGGTGAAGAGTTAAGATACCATAAGATATGATGAAAAACATCAAGATGGATGGTGCGAGGAGTATGCATGAACTGACTAACAATACTCACAACAAATGCCAAATTAGTATGAGTGTTGGTCAGGTAGATGAGACGACCAACCAAACGCTGATACCTAGATGTCTTAAATAATGAAGAGGAACCCAGTCCTTAAAATCAAAAAATACACCAATGTACTTCTTTACCGAGGCAATCCCCACTTGATCATCACCGATATTAATGATATCGTCAACATAAACCAAAAAGAATAATGCACCGGTGGTCGGGCTGACATCAAATAAAGCAAGTATGATCGGACTGGAATCTGGAGAATCCTATAGAGGTAATTATCCCACTGAATCAACTAAACTAAGCTCGAGGAGACTTATTTAACCCATATAAATATTTGAGAAGATGACAAACCTTTCCCATATACTCCCCCTCAGTCCAAAAACTGCGTCGGGTGTGTGTGTGTGTGTGTCCCCATATAGATAGTCTTAGTAAGATCCCCATGAAGAAAGGCATTCTTAATATCCAATTGATGCAACAACCAAGAGTGAGAGGCTATAAGAGATATAAGGAGACGAACATAAGTCATCTTAGCAACCGGGGAAAAGGTCGCACCAAAATATTTACTCAAAAACTGAGTAAAGCCACGTGCCACAAGGCAAGACTTATATCGCTCAACGGATACATCAATGATATATTTAATATTAAACAACCATTTACAACCAACATATTCCTCCCTCGGAGAAAGAGACACTAACTCCCAAGTACCATTGTTTGCCAAGGCATCCATCTCAGTTTTCATGGCAGCTATCCATTTCGAATTGTGGAGAGCCTCATGCAAAGATTGAGGAATAGAAATAGAGTCAAGATGACCTAAAAAGGCACGATTGGACTCTAAAAGACATGCATAGGAAATATGATCGAGAATATAATGGTTAGTTCTATAAGAGATAACATAATGAGCAAGAAGGTGGCGATCACGAGTGGGATAATGGGAGGGGGGGACTGAAAAATAAAAATAGGTGGAGTGGGGGTAGGGAAGAAGGAGTAGCAAAAGTACCTAAGCCCGTAGGAGGAGGACGCAGGGGTGGCCAAGGGCGATGATCATAGACCTACAAAGGGAGAAACTCTGTAAGAGAGGGATAAACATCCAATAAACACTACACCAAAACAAGCTTTTAGTAACAGCCAATTTTTTTAATTAATAAAAGTATTTTACCTTTATTATTTCTAATGTTAAACTACCATTACTAATTTAATATATCTGCTACTAATTTTAGTTCAATATTTTAAAAGTGCAATTAATGAAATTTTCCATCCAAACCAAAAAAAATACCCGGCTTACACACGTTAATGAAAGCCCTAACTCATCATTACCTAGGGTTTCTCATTTTCTGACCATGGCTCCGCTCTTGAAATTGCAATTACCTAGTGTTTCTCTTATCCTTATTCTCAATAACCTAGGGTTTCTCTCTCTCTCGTGTAACCTCATATGCTATGAAGTTAACAACAGGTGGAAGTTCTTCTTTTTTCTTAAGGTTCTATCTCTGCACTCTTTTTCATTTTTCGTTTACTTTCAATTCAATTGTTCTCACCATTATACTTTAATGAATATACATATGTAGCTTACGTGAGTCTTTGCTATGTTGAAATTCAATTAGTGTTAAACATGAATTTGAAAACTATGCTAACCTTGAGGATATCAAACTTTTTCCTTTATCTCACCTCATGTGTTAATTTCTTTATTGTTCACTGTTATATTTTATTTTTTAATTCCAGTTATGTATTATTTGTCAAAATTCTGAAGAATTGGGTAAAATGCGTGATTTGAACTCCATAGAACAAAAACATTTTGCAGAGATGTATACTTTGACTTGATTCCTTTAAAGTTTATATATTATGGATATCTAGACTAATAATGATTCTTTTTTCTTATGATATACTTCAAAGATGTTTATATCAAACATATAGAAAAATGTATTAAAGACCCCGATGCAGACATGGACAACCCCTTCTTAAGACTGAACAAGAAGCACATGTTCCGATTCTAAGAGAATAAGTTATTGTCATTATTACTATTATTTATCATTATGTTTGACTATAATCTGAGGATCACCATACCATTGGCACATGCCTAGTGTGTATGTGTGTTTATACGCACGCTAAAAAGGCTCTTATACGGACTAACTTGAGGACTTTGTAATACTAGGATTTTTTTAAAGTTCGTTAAATTCGACTTCTGTTCATGCTTATTGATTGGTATCGAATATTGCATATTTTCGCCCGTTATCTTTATGAATTCTAGCACTTTTACGGTCCTAAATGCCTATAATTAAGCTCATTAACCAGACAACCTTGGATTTGGATATATACATGCTTTACAGAGGTTATTTATACTTTTGTAGGTATTGGAACGCAAAAAGTGAGGTTCAGTTGCATTTCTAAGAAGTTCCGTCATTATATGCTACTACAAGGGCAATTTGGTTTTTTCAAACTCATTATTTTTTATGGAGTGAAGTTACCAACATGTATATCATCAAATTATCTTTCCATGGCCACTGACCGTGCGTCATTCTGACTTCGTATGTGGAAGTTATACCCATTTCCGGAAGGTTTCGGTATTTTATTCTACTTCAAGGGCATTTTGGTAATTTTATAATGCATAATTTGGAGGGTTTCAAAACAGAATCATGTAGAGAATTGAATTAGCTTCTCGTCGGTTCCGACCAAGCCTCATTTTGATTCCTAATGAGGGAGTTATGTCCGTTTCCGTGCAATGCGTCAAAATTGGTTCGGAGGAAAAAGTGGGCTGTCTCCGGCCCAAGGCAAATTCCAAAAGGGAGGTCGACCGGTCCCAAAACAGAGGTCGACAGGTCCCATCAGATATGGACGAAAGTTGACTTATTTTGGGTTTTTTTGGCTTGGTTTTGTTTGGGGTTTGTTTTGGGGTATAAATAGAATGTTGGGGGCTTTTATTTGTAAGATATATTTCATTTTTAGGTTAGTTTTGGGGGATTCTTTGTGGAGCTTCCCTATCCTCTCTTCTCTTTGGGTTTACACCCATTTGTGTATGTAAGTATCACTATTCATGTTCTTCTCCACTAATGTAATGTCCATTTTTGTTCTCAAGCTTTGTAACCTATATTTCGATGCTTTCCATTTATTTCTTGCTTAGATAAATTGTAGTGTAATTTAATTAGGTGCTTTAATTATTGTTGTTTATCATGCTTAGTGGCTAATTTAGTTTAGGTTCTCTTGGGTTGAACTCACCTAGGGTTGACGTGTTACTTTGCTTTGGTGATGGAGTTTACGGGTCTATTTCGAGTGTGTTGACCTAGTTATTACGCCTAGGGGATTTGATGGGGTATATCATGTATGCTCCGTGCTTACGACCTTGCGTGCGTAATTTCCGGGGTATTTGTTGATACCAAAATCGTATTAGACTTTTATGCAAATTTAGGGGCGTGACAACCCTTGATTTAATTAACTGTCGAAACGAGACGCATTTGTAATAAATCGTCGACCCATGTAACCATTTTATACTAATTAACTCGGGTGAGGGATATTCGACGCAACCTATAGTTTTTACTCACTTTCTTAATATAGCTTTATTTTCCCTCGCCTAGATTACTATTTCCCTTTTATGCATATTTTCCCTTTTTGTGTATAATCATCTTTTACACTTTTATTTTAGGAGTATTAAATCACTTAAATTCTAACATCTCGTCTCTGTGGATTTTCGATACCCGACTTACCGCTGTGCTTGCCTCGCAAGTGTAGTAGTAACTTAGGTTTTTGTATGGAGTTGGAGAAACGAAAACAACGACTGTGCACTTTACACGCGCACACTTTTCGCACTTAATCAAAATGGCGATTAAGGGTGAAAATTAGCACGTGTCAAGACGCTAATCGTTGTTTTCATTTCACCTCCTCAATATAAAAATCTAAACTTATGACTACACTCAAAAAGGGAGTATAGCGGCCAAGTCCGGGTATCGAAAATCCACAGAGACGAGTTGCTAGAATTTATAGGATTTAATACTCCTAAAATTAAAGTGTAAAAGGTGATAGGTTGGAAATAAAGAAAAGGGAAAAAAATAAGAAGTTAAGCCTAAACTAGAATTAATAAAACGAGAGTCGGGATCGTGTCCCCACCATGGGCTAAACAACTAATAATTAGAATTTTGGTTCGAAAATATTTAATCGAGCATTTTCAATTAAGTATAAACATCACACAATAAGGAATTTAACCCAAAGTTGCGAGATTAAACATTTAATCAAAAATGGTCACACACGAATTAAATTCGAATTATCGCTATAAATACTAATGTTGCGTGACAAAGAAAGTTAAACGCATAATAATCCGACTTTAATACCCGAGGTTTCAATTAAACGCAATTTTCCCCAAAACCTAACTTTCGGAGCTCGACGCCCATTAATGGCGAAAACGCAATCCAGCCCGTAAAACTACTCACTACACATGATTAAACTAAGTAAAATAACTAATTACCAAAGAAAACAAGAATTAAACTACCAACAACTAATAAATCAAAGCAATAAATCAAGAGAACAAAGCTTAAACAAAGAATAGAAAATAATATAAATGGAGGGGAAGATGAATAGTAACTTACACAACCCAAATGGTGTCAACCCTAGGAGAGATAAGCCAAACCCAAAAATCCCCTCCTCTCTAACCTAAAATGAAATATATCCCCAAAGAAATGCCCCTAACACTCTATTTATACCCCAAAATAAACCCCCAACAAAACCAAGCCAAAAAACCCAAAATAAGTCAATTTTCGTCCATATCTGATGGGACCGGTCGACCTCTATTTTGGGACCGGTCGACCACACTTTTGGAATTTGCCAGCCCCCTTTTCCACTTTGAACCAATTTTGACGCGTTGCACGGAAACGGCCATAACTCCCTCATACGGAATCGAAATGAGGTGTGGTCGGAACCGACGCGAAGCTAATTCAATTCTCTACATGATTCTGTTTTGAAACCCTCCAAATTATGCAGTATGAAATTACCAAAATGCCCTTGAAGTAGAAGAAAATACCGAAACCTTCCGGAAATGGGCATAACTTCCACATACGAAGTCAGAATGACGCACGGTCAGTGGCCATGGAAAGATAATTTGATGATATACATGTTGGTAACTTCATTCCATAAAAATAGTGAGTTTGAAAAGACCAAATTGCCCTTGTAGTAGCATTCAATGATGGAACTTCTTCGAAATGCAACCGAACCTCACTTTTAGCGTTCCAATACCTACAAAAGTACAAATAACCTCTGCAAAGCATGTATATATCCAAATCCAAGGTTGTCTGGTTAATGAGCATAATTATAGGAATTTAGGACCGTAAAAGTGCTAGAATGCATAAAGATAACGGGCGGAAATATGCAATATTCGATACCAATCACACCCCCTAACTTAAACATTGCTAGTCCCTAGTGATGAAAAAAGCAAAACCAGTCCACAAAAGGAAATAAAAAACGTATATATGCATCGAAATATAATTGCCACTTTCGTAGGGAACACGATTGCATTTAGCATATGCAATAAGTCGTTAAACCCCTAGGTTACCCTAGTGGATGAGTGTCGTCTCGTGAGGATTTTCAGGGATGAAACCCACAAACATCATATGGTTTCCTCAAAATATGCCCAAACCAACATGCGATAAGCCCAACAAAAGCGAAAAAGATTTCATATGCATTATTAGCAAAGTGAATGAATTCACACAAAAGTCCGAATCATTAACATTATAGAATGCACCTCATAGAATTGAAACCTTAAAATGTGGGAGGGGAGCGAGCACATGAAAAGTGTGATTTGGAAAAAACTTATATAAACCGGATAAACATTAAAGCAAGCATATATTCAATCCTCACGGGTATTACACTCATCAAGCGAAATCACTCGAAATAGGGAGGTAACACACGAGACATGCGGGCATAAAGAGTAAATGTAAATGGAAACTAGGCCGCACACATGTCACAGATGAAGAACGCTATATGTAAAATGAAAAATATAATCTCAATGAAAGGATACCGCTCATTAAAGGAGGCGAAATGCATTTTCACAGATTATCACAACTATTTCAACTTTTGAATTACATCAACTTAAGATCACATAGGACTTTAATAGGGTTATAATGTAGGTTAGGCTAAGGTATGAAATGAAAGGAATGTGTGTACGGATTCAAAGTGTTCGGGATGAAAACTCGGGATAATGGGAAAATACGGGCAATATTAAAATTGGAAAATAACTTCCAAAAAGGCATTACATATATCATCGGGGAGAGTAATCAAAGCTTATTGAACTATATAAAACATTTACAAACTTCTCTTTCTTTTTCTTTTCTTCTTTTTCTCATTTTGTCATTTGTTTTCTTTTGTTTTTTGCTTTCTCTTTTTCTTCACTTTTTTCACTACTCTTTTATTTACTTTTCAAACTCTCATATGCCCAAATTGCAACCGACATCATAACAACAACATTCAATCCCAAGTAACATTCCAAACAAAGGTATGGAAAGTGTATATATGAATTCAAACTCCAATTTGGAGTTGGTTATGGGATTTGGGGTTATGAAACGAAAGGCTATATTTAGGCTCAAAGGGCTTAACGAGGGTAAACATATAAGGGTGAGGTCAAGGTCAATATGGGTGATATAACAAAGATGACCTATGATAATTTCCTAAAGTTTACGCAATTCTCGAATCAAAACAATATATGAAAATCATGCTCAAGTAACACATTTCAAGTATGAACTCAATTAATGAACGGTCAAATGAAA
Source organism: Sambucus nigra (assembly GCA_949130495.1). NCBI lineage: Eukaryota > Viridiplantae > Streptophyta > Magnoliopsida > Dipsacales > Adoxaceae > Sambucus > Sambucus nigra. Next base: position 155,555,119 of record OX422212.1, read on the forward strand.
GAATAGTGAGATTACCGACGAATTCAACATTTTCAAAGAGGAAAGAATAGTGTATAACACTCACAAACGACGAAAGGTACAAAGCTTACTCGGTGTAAGTATATACAATGCAACAAAAGATTACCGAGTTATAAAAATCTTAAACCAAATCAATTAAGGAAGGAAAGTGCATGTGCTCACGGGATTAAAGTTTAATTCATGAAGTTATTCATAATATCAATAATCGAGACTAAAGTCTAATAACTTCTAAAATCGAGAACATATGCATCATTGGGCTGTCTATTGGATCAGGCAATTATTGAAATTTATCATCGGAAACAAAGGCAAAATACCCAAAAAAGGAGAAAAAAGAAAGAAAATCTTTTTAAAATTTTTAATTTTTCTAAGAAAAGCATACTAAGTAACTAACATGTGAGCAAAAACTTGGACTCAATGAAGAAATGGATATAATATCCCACACCCCCTAACTTAAAACTTGACATTGTCCTCAATGTAAATTAAGAACCAAGTCAAAGAGAGGAAAAGAGTGATATTACCCAAAAATGGAGCGATCTCCATAAGAACAAGTCCAAAGAATCTACAAAACAAGTTAGTACCGAGCATAGCAAAAACAAATAATAAAAAGTTAACTAAGTACACTAGACTAAATTAAAAATAAAGAAAGAATAAAAAGCTAACTATAAGCAACCTACTATTTAGACTCCACACAAACTGTACACTAGAAGTCTAAATAGGTGAGGGTCCACCATAAAAATTATTTGACTTTGGAGGATAACCGGTGTACCCTCACATACAAGCATGCCCTCCGAAAAATATGGATTCCGTTTTAACAACGGAAGGCATGTGTAAGGCGGAAGAAATGAACCATCGCCAATTAAAAGTTTTGGTGGGACAATGGGGGGTTTGGATTGAACTGATGAAAAAAACAAGTGGGGACCGAGAAAAGCCAAAAATCCTCCCAAAGATTTTGAAGTTGGAATAGGAGGCGGCGCACACAAAGGCAAAGATGCGATCGTGGAGGGCGACTCGAGCAAGTACTCCTCATCGGCGATAGGATTTAAAAAATTAAAGTTTGAAACCGAATCATCGGGTACTTGTGACGATGTGATAACAAATAATGAAAATGGGTATGAATGAAATTCAAACTCATAAGCTGAATCATCATCGGATGAAGTTGGAATTTCAAAGGAAATAATATCATTTTCAATGAAATGTTCTTCTTTGGGGGGCAAAGAAGAAATCATTTCATTGCAAATAGATATTACGTCATATTCATCCTCACTTTCAATATCTATTACGCGATGGGCAAAGTCTAGAATGGTTTGTTCCAAACTAGGCACAAGTACCTCATTTGGTTCAAAACATTCCTCGACTTCGAAAGTCTCGGTAGCAAAATCGTCGTCGGACTCAAATAATAAATCCAACTCATGTTCCCACGAACGATTTTCTTCCCAATAGCAATTTTCCATTTTCTCATTTTCATACATACGCAAACCCTCACCGAATGTCATGGGTCGAGGTGCGGATGCATGAAAATGGGAACTTTGAAAATTACCATCGGACTTAAACGAAAACTCATTAATATAGGAATTTTGAAAACTATTGCAATTCGTTTCAAAATTCCTATTATAAGGAGGTAAAGGCCCAAAATCACTATCATCATCATCAAAATTCCAATAACCTAAGTTTTGACTTTCGTTATACTCGCCCAAAGTAATACTTGAATTTGTTTTACTTTGGGATGCTAAGTATTCACCGAAAGTCATAGGCCTAGAATTTTGAGAATTATAACAAGGATTACCGAAAGAATTGGAATAAGACATACTTACCCCAATAATGGCTCAAGTGGAGAATTCCACAAAATAGGTGCGCGCGGGAAAAATTCAAGCGTTTCTAAGTGCTCAAATGTGGAAGTCATGTAAAAAGGTTCGCAAATAATACAAATAGAAAGAAATAATATGAAATACTAAATCAAATAAAGTCTAAAACAAACTAATCCCAGGCAAGGGCGCCATTTTGATAAAGGGTGAAAAGTAGCGCGTGTCAAGACGCTAATCGTTGTTTTCATTTCACCTCCTCAATACAAAAACCTAAACTTATGACTACACTCAAAAAGGGACTATAAAGTCCAAGTCCGGGTATCGAAAATCAACAGAGACGAGTTGCTAGAATTTATAGGATTTAATACTCCTAAAATTAAAGTGTAAAAGGTGATAGGTTGGAAATAAAGAAAAGGGAAAAAATAATAAGTTAAGTCTAAACTAGAATTAATAAAACGAGAGTCGAGATCGTGTCCCCACCATGGGCTAAACAACTAATAATTAGAATTTTGGTTCGAAAGCATTTAATCGAGCATTTTCAATTAAGTATAAACATCACACAATAAGGAATTTAACCCAAAGTTGCTAGATTAAACATTTAATCAAAAATGGTCACACGCGGATTAAATTCGGATTATCGCTATAAATACTAATGTTGCGTGACAAAGAAAGTTAAACGCATAATAATCCGACTTTAATACCCGAGGTTTCAATTAAACGCAATTTTCCCACAAACCTAACCTTCGGAGCTCGACGCCCATTAATGGCGAAAACACAATCCCAACCAGTAAAACTACTCACTACACATGATTAAACTAAGTAAAATAACTAATTACCAAAGAAAACAAGAATTAAACTACCAACAACTAATAAATCAAAGTAATAAATCAAGAGAACAAAGCTTAAACAAAGAATAGCAAATAATATAAATGGAGGGGAAGATGAATAGTAAATTACACAACCCAAATGGTGTCAACCCTAGGAGAGATAAGCCAAACCCAAAAATCCCCTCCTCTCTAACCTAAAATGAAATATATCCCCAAAGAAATGCCCCTAACACTCTATTTATACCCCAAAATAAACCCCCAATAAAACCAAGCCAAAAAACCCAAAATAAGTCAATTTTCGTCCATATCTGATGGGACCGGTCGACCTCTATTTTGGGACCGGTCGACCGCACTTTTGGAATTTGCCAGCCCCCTTTTCCACTTTGAACCAATTTTGACGCGTTGCACGGAAACGGCCATAACTCCCTCATACGGAATCGAAATGAGGCGTGGTCGGAACCGACGCGAAGCTAATTCAATTCTATACATGATTCGGTTTTGAAACCCTCCAAATTATGAAGTATGAAATTACCAAAATGCCCTTGAAGTAGAAGAAAATACCGAAACCTTCCGGAAATGGGCATAACTTCCACATACGAAGTCAGAATGACGCACGGTCAGTGGCCATGGAAAGATAATTTGATGATATACATGTTGGTAACTTCATTCCATAAAATAGTGAGTTTGAAAAGACCAAATTGCCCTTGTAGTAGCATTCAATGATGGAACTTCTTCGAAATGCAACCGAACCTCACTTTTAGCGTTCCAATACCTACAAAAGTACAAATAACCTCTGCAAAGCATGTATATATCCAAATCCAAGGTTTTCTAGTTAATGAGCATAATTATAGGAATTTAGGACCGTAAAAGTGCTAGAATGCATAAAGATAACGGGCGGAAATATGCAATATTCGATACCAATCACAACATACCTGTCACAAACGAAGAACTCAATATGTGAAATTAAAAACTGTAATCTCAATGAACTAAGTAACTTAGAGTCCCAAAAAATAGCAAATTCAAAAATCACTGTGGGCGAGTATTACAAAAGTCAAACTTTGGAGTGCGTGTATGATGATGATGATGATTTTGGGCCTGTGGGATATTCTATCCATTTCTTCATTTAGTCCATGTTTTTGCTCACATGTTAGTTACTTAGTATGCTTTTCTTAGAAAAATTAAAAATTTTAAAAAGATTTTCTTTCTTTTTTCTCCTTTTTTGGGTATTTTGCCTTTGTTTCCGATGATAAATTTCAATAATTGCCCGATCCAATAGACAACCCAATGATGCATATGTTCTCGATTTTAGAAGTTATTAGACTTTAGTCTCGATTATTGATATTATGAATAACTTCATGAATTAAACTTTAATCCCGTGAGCACATGCACTTTCCTTCCTTAATTGATTTGGTTTAAGATTGTTATAACTCGGTAATCTTTTGTTGCATTGTATATACTTATACCGAGTAAGCTTTGTACCTTTCATCGTTTGTGAGTGTTATACACTATTCTTTCCTCTTTGAAAATGTTGAATTCGTCGGTAATCTCACTATTCTTTCATTTGACCGTTCATTAATTGAGTTCATACTTGAAATGTGTTACTTGAGCATGATTTTCATATATTGTTTTGATTCGAGAATTGCGTAAACTTTAGGAAATGATCATAGGACATCTTTGTTATATCACCCATATTGACCTTGACCTCACCCTTATATGTTTACCCTCGTTAACCCCTTTGAGCCTAAATGTAGCCTTTCGTTTCATATCCCCAAATCCCATAACCAACTCCAAATTGGAGTTTGAACCCATATATACACTTTCCATACCTTTGTTTGGAATGTTACTTGGGATTGAATGTTGTTGTTATGATGTCAGTTGCAATTTGGGCATATGAGAGTTTGAAAAGTAAATAAAAGAGTAGTGAAAAAAGTGAAGAAAAATAGAAAGCAAAAAACAAAAGAAAACAAATGACAAAATGAGAAAAAGAAGAAAAGAAAAAGAAAGAGAAGTTTGTAGATGTTGTATATAGTTCAATAAGCTTTGATTACTCTCCCCGATGATATATGTAATGCCTGTTTGGAAGTTATTTTCCAATTTTAATATTGCCCGTATTTTCCCATTATCCCGAGTTTTCATCCCGAACACTTTGAATCCGTACATACATTCCTTTCATTTCATACCTTAGCCTAACCTACATTATAACCCTAATAAATTCCTATGTGATCTTAAGTTGATGTAATTCAAAAGTTGAAATAGTTGTGATAATCTGTGAAAATGCATTTCGCCTCCTTTAATGAGCGGTATCCTTTCATTGATATTACATTTTTCATTTTACATATAGCGTTCTTCATCTGTGACATGTGTGCGGCCTAGTTTCCATTTACATTTACTCTTTATGCCCGCATGTCTCGTGTGTTACCTCCCTATTTCGAGTGATTTCTCTTGATGAGTGTAATACCGTGAGGATTGAATATATGCTTGCTTTAATGTTTATCCGGTTTATATAAGTTTTTTCCAAATCACACTTTGCATGTACTCGCTCCCCTCCCACATTTTAAGGTTTCAATTCTATGAGGTGCATTCTATAATGTTAATGATTCGGACTTTTGTGTGAATTCATTCACTTTGCTAATAATGCATATGAAATCTTTTTCGCTTTTGTTGGGCTTGTCGCATGTTGGTTTGGGCATATTTTGAGGAAACGATATGATGTTTGTGGGTTTCATCCCTGAAAATCCTCACGAGACGACACTCATCCACTAGGGTAACCTAGGGGTTTAACGACTTATTGCATATGCTAAATGCAATCGTGTTCCCTACGAAAGTGGCAATTATATTTTGATGCATATATAAGTTTTGTATTTCCTTTTGTGGACTGGTTTTGCTTTTTTCATCACTAGGGACTAGCAATGTTTAAGTTAGGGGGTGTGATTGGTATCGAATATTGCATATTTCCGCCCGTTATCTTTATGCATTCTAGCACTTTTACGGTCCTAAATTCCTATAATTATGCTCATTAACTAGACAACCTTGGATTTGGATATATACATGCTTTGCAGAGGTTATTTGTACTTTTGTAGGTATTGGAACGCTAAAAGTGAGGTTCGGTTGCATTTCGAAGAAGTTCCGTCATTGAATGCTACTACAAGGGAAATTTTGTCTTTTCAAACTCACTATTTTTTATGTAATGAAGTTACCAACATGTATATCATCAAATTATCTTTCCATGGCCACTGACCGTGCGTCATTCTGACTTCGTATGTGGAAGTTATGCCCATTTCTGGAAGGTTTCGGTATTTTCTTCTACTTAAAGGGCATTTTGGTAATTTCATACTGCATAATTTGGAGGGTTTAAAAACAGAATCATGTAGAGAATTGAATTAGCTTCGCGTCGGTTCCGACCACGCCTCATTTCGATTCCGTATGAGGGAGTTATGGCCGTTTCTGTGCAACGCGTCAAAATTGGTTCAAAGTGGAAAAGGGGGCTGGCAAATTCCAAAAGTGCGGTCGACCGGTCCCAAAATAGAGGTCGACCGGTCCCATCAGATATGGACGAAAATTGACTTATTTTGGGTTTTTTGGCTTGGTTTTGTTGGGGGTTTATTTTGGGGTATAAATAGAGTGTTAAGGGCATTTCTTTGGGGATATATTTCGTTTTAGGTTAGAGAGGAGGGGATTTTTGGGTTTGGATTATCACTCCTAGGGTTGACACCATTTGGGTTGTGTAAGTTACTATTCATCTTCCCCAACCATTTATATTATTTGCTATTCTTTGTTTAAGCTTTGTTCTCTTGATTTATTGCTTTGATTTATTAGTTGTTGGTAGTTTAATTCTTGTTTTCTTTGGTAATTAGTTATTTTACTTAGTTTAATCATGTGTAGTGAGTAGTTTTACGGGTTGGGATTTCGTTTTTGCCATTAATGGGCGTCGAGCTCCGAAAGTTAGGTTTTGGGGAAAATTGCGTTTAATTGAAACCTCGGGTATTAAAGTCGGATTATTAGGCGTTTAAATTTCTTTGTCACGCAACATTAGTATTTATAGCGATAATTCGAATTTAATCCGCGTGTGACCATTTTTGATTAAATGTTTAATCTCGCAACTTTGGGTTAAATTCCTTATTGTGTGATGTTTATAGTTAATTGAAAATGCTCGATTAAATGTTTTCAAACCAAAATTCTAATTATTAGTTGTTTAGCCCATGGTGGGGACACGATCCCGACTCTCCTTTTATTAATTCTAGTTTAGACTTAACTTCTTATTTTTTTCCCTTTTCTTTATTTACAACCTATCACCTTTTACACTTTTAATTTAGGAATATTAAACCTTATCAATTCTAGCAACTCGTCTCTGTGGATTTTCGATACCCGGACTTGTCCGCTATACTCCCTTTTTGAGTGTTGTCATAAGTTTAGGTTTTTGTATTAAGGCGGTGAACAGAAAACAACGATTAGCGTTTTGACACGCGCTACTTTTCACCCTTGATCACTTATGCAGAAAGTGGTTCATATGAATGAAAATATCAGGTAACTCTTCATCTTATGTATTTCTTCAACATTAGCCTCTTCAACTATTAATGATTGGTTCATTCTTAGATTTGATATGTTGGGTTTCTCATGCTAACTTTTTATGTTAAAATTTCCATTGTTATTCTTCAAATTTTCCTACTTTATAGTTCAACTAAAGTTTAAGTGTATGTGTTTCAATGTCGATGAAGAATTCTGAAGATGAGATTTTTCTAACAAGTTTTGTTTGATGTTGTGATATTAGTAGATTATTCTTTCCTTAATCCTGAGAGATGGCTCACCTACATGCGAAGCACATAAAAAGTCTTGCTATGGCAAGGTTGATGGTTATCCATGAAGCCATATAGTTATTTAGGTACCATTAATTGAAAATAGTTGTGAATTTTTATTTTGAGACATCGGGTGCAAAATGCTATCATAATCATTCTGATTGTAGGAAAAATGGAGATGAAACAAAATCTATCTTATATATAAATGCCTTCTTTGGTAGTGTATCAGAAACCACCCAAGAAGGAGTTTGAAAAGTGAAAGAGATAGTAGAGGAACCACCATTTTGTCATTTTGGTGCTGATGAAGGTATTCCTGATGTGAGGGAGGCGCTGATTAAAAAAGCATAGTCCAATGATTCTTCATTGAGTTTTGGACATGCCATAATTACAATGTATGTTTGCTAGGATTTTAAGAACATCATTGGGTAACCAGAAATTTCCTTATTTATTCTCTTTCATATTATCTGCTCATGATGCTCTTTACTCTATTTTACTGTTGCGTGAAGAAAATAAGTTTTGCAAATCCTCAGGATATTAATATTAAATACCATCTCACCTGGGAGTGTGTTAATAGTTGGCCTAGGAATTTCAAATTCTCATTTGAAAATTGTACTTATTACTTTGATATTGTTGTGGCATTGGTAGTTTCTTCCATTCCAGAAGGTTTTCCAACGGTTATCACAACATGCTTGGCCCTTGACACTCATAAAATGGCTTAGAAGAATGCGCTTGTACGGAAGTTACCCAATGTTTAGACTCTTGGTTGTACAACTTTTATGTGATGTTATTAAATACAATTACAAATTTATCTTAAGCACACTTTTAGAAACCCAAAACAACAATGCCAATGTACAAACACGTAATAAAAAAAGGCATACATGTATATTCATATATATTTAGAAATCTTTTAAACTTTCATTCTCACAAGTTGGGAAATAATAGCTTTATAGATTTGATATTTTGCTATGATTAATGGTGCATGTGTATAAAAATTAAAGGGATTGGATGGGCCACTGGATAAACCTCCTCAAGAGGAAGAGGGGGTGGTGGAGTAGCAGACCTACCATAAAATGGAGTATCCTCATGGAAGGTAACATCACTAGAGAGATACATACGTTGAGAGAGAGGATCATAACATTTATAAGCTTTAGACATAGTAGGATAGCCCACAAAGATACATTTAATGGACTTATCATCAAGTTTGTGATGTGAGGGGCACCAATCTTGAATATAGCACACACACCCAAAAATTCGGGGTAATATAGGAAAAAGGGGGAAACACGAAAGATGGAGTGAAGAGGTGTTTCGCCTTAAAACTTTGAATTGAGTGCGGTTAATAATAAATGTGGTAGTGAGAAGAGAAAGGTGTCAATAAGATTTAGGAACATACATACCCCGTAAAAAGGCACTGAACCATTCCCATTAAATGAGGGTTCTTACGTTTTGCCACCCAATTTTGCTCCAGAGTGTAGGGGGGAGTAAGTTGGTGTGAAATGTCCTTTTGGTTAAGTTGTGAATGAAAAGCATCAGAAAAATAACCCCCCCTCCATTATCAGACAAAATTTTACGAACAATGGTGTTAAATTACTTTTTAATCATTTGGAGTAATTAGACAAATAAAGGTAACACCTCAGATTTATGTTTGAGTAAATATATCCACACATACATTTTTAGAAATCATCAATAAAAGTGATATAGTACTTATGACCTAATAAAGCAGTGATAGGTGAGTGTTGATGTAAAAAATTAGATCACTCTAATAATTCAATCACAGATAAATAAATGAGACAAAGAATTTTAAAGTGGTTCAGCCTTATAAGAATGGCCTACGTCCACTGTTGCTTTATTGCTGAGTGTTTGGGAATTCTCGATTACAAGTTATCTCCAGAAATTCCGATTTTTGAGTCCTCCCACAATGAGGATTGTACAATGTATTTATAGCCCTGAGGCTGTAATGTGAAAGGGTAATACATTAAATGATGTACATATGAAAGGGTAATACATTTAATGCCATCTTTGCGTGCGTGTCCAAATGATAAGCATTTAATGAGCAGTTAAACTGTTGGTATTCTGCTTCGAGGTGCAGCTCGGACCGCCATGAGTAGCTCGGACCGCCTAAGATTCTCGGTATTTAAGAGTTCCTAGGAGAGTCATTGTTCCTCGGGGAACTAGTCTTCCTCGTTGTAGTCTTGTTCCTCGGAGCGAGTGGGTTCCTCGGAAGTGTTTGTTGTTGCCATGTAGATAGCCACGTGTCTTCATATGATTGGTCCATATCAGCAGATAAATTTAGGTATCAACATAACCCCCAATGTTTCATAGTTCGAAATTTGAGGAGTATAGAACATTCTTTCTCGGATTATGGTAGCTTTAAATAGTCTTCCTGATTTTTAGGAGCGTTTCCCTTGTATTTATTTCTCCTTCCCAGTTCGTAGAATCATGCTTTTTTGGACTTTTTTGCGTGCTTCGATTCCCACGTTATTTTTCGTCTTCTTGGCCGCTGTTGTCCGCTTCGATTCCCGTGCCACTTTTCCTCTTTTTAGCCGCTGTTGTCCGCTTTGATTCCCACGCTAATTTTCATCTTTTAAGCGGTCGGTAACGTAATCATCCTTTTTTGTAATCATTACTTCACCATTTCCCAAGGCAAGGTATTTAAACTTCACAGACGCTCCCATCGTCTTCTACCTTTCAAATTTTTATCTTCGAGTTTTACGTCGTCTCTTCCTACTCTCTTGTGCGTTCATCTTTTTCGTCGTTCGTTGTCAACAACTCTACTCTTTTTCTGTAAGATCTTCTTCTTTCTTCTTCATTTCTTTTATTCATCATCATGGTTTACTCTATTGAGTCTCTTGAAAAGTTTCGCTCTGATTTTTCCATTCCCTCTTGGGTTGTCCTGGAAGATCTTTCTGAGCCTTTTGATTATTTCAATTTGGCTGAAGGACATTGGTTCCCCAGCCTTTTTATTGATGAGTGTGGATTTTCTTTTCCACCAAATCCCTTGTGTCTTGAATTCTGTCATTATTTTGACGTCGTTCCTGCGAGAATAGCCCCCCAACACATGGAGAATAGTTAATGGGGTGCATAAATTAAATCAAGTCCATGGAACTCGCATAGGAATTCCAGAAATCATGTACTGCTATAGATGGGCAGTTAATGATAATATTTTTTATTTAAAAACTAGATTTTTAAATAGAGCCTTAGTAGTCAATCTCCCTGATGCCAATAGGGATTATTTTGAACATGGGGTTGTCATAAAAAATTGGCAACACCTTCCTTTAGCTGGAGATGAGGTTTACCAAGGTCCCAGGAAACGGGATAGGTTATTTTTATTTTATTTTATTTTATTTTGAAATCATGTTTCTTTTGTGTTTGATAAAATGTGCCACTGATAACAATGTTTATTTATTTGCAGTTGATAACAAAAGAAAGTTACCAAAGGAAGTAGATGTTAATGTAAGACATCTGAAACTTATCTGGAGTCTGCATCAGAGTGTTGCCGACGAGCATATTAGGTCGGCCTCGTATCTGCTCCAGTACAAGAGCTACACCACTTCCTTCACTGCTCGTCCAGTTATAAGTGAATCAGAGCCAGTTCTAGCTTCCACAAGCTCATCACCTGAATCCCATATTCCTTTAAGTGAAAGGATGAAGAAGAGAAGACCTCCTGCCCTATTTGAGAAGACTGCCTCCAGTTATGGGGAGGTAAAAAGGAGTAGGATTGATGTCCCAAAGGAGGGGCAGAAGAAGATTGATGCAGCTCCTCCCGCTGCTCCTATTAAAGTTGTCGAGAAGCCCGCAGTGGCTCCGAGCGAGTCTGCTTATCCTGGAGAGGTGATTGTGATATCACCGACCAAGGGTTCTTCCTTGGTTGAAACGGTACCTGTTCCCCCGAGGAGGCTAAAGAAGAGCTCCTCTGTCCATTTGGCTGATATCATTGCTTAGCCCCCAGTTACTGGAACTGGAGTTCCAGACTTTGTTCCCCCGAGCTCTACTATGAGCTCGGTAAAGTCCTCGATCATTCCCGAGGTACAAGGTACTGAAGAGAACCTTACTCGGGACATGGTCACCTCACTAGCTGCTCGCCAACTTGCTTCTGTAAGTCTCTTTACTTTGAATTTTTTCATATTTCCTTTGTCATTTCTGTTTCTAACTTGTTTTCATTTTCTGTTCACAGTTGACGAGCTGCTTCAATATAATCCTGAAGAAGGATGAAGCGGTTAAGGCTTCTTGCTCCTCGTCCAGTGTGGAGGGAGATCTGGAAGAAGCTACCAAGTCTCTGGCAGATTCTCGCCAAAAATATGCTGATGACAAAGCTGTCTGGGAGAAGAAGCTTACCTCCACCGCGCAGGATAAAGCTCGAGCTATTGAAGCCTCCAAAGAGTTGGAGAAGAAAAATAATGCCTTGGAGAAGGCAAATAAAGAGCTCGCAGAGAAGCTCAAAACTGCTGAAGAGCTTGAAGATAAGCTTAGGGTTGCTGAGGAAAGGTTGGGCCAGCTTCAAGAAGTAGGTCGACAAAAGGAGGAAGCAGAAAATAAATTGAAGGCTGCTGAGAACCTACTGTCTGAGACACTTTCCTCGGAGAAGCTGAAGAGAAAAGTTGATGTGAAGAAGTCCTTCAGCTCTAGCTGGGACAAGGGTTGGAACAAGGGGTTGGCCGCAATGGTGTCGCAAGTGGACTATGGTGGTCTTAAATATTTTAGGGATGGATGGGTTACCGCCCTTCAGGAGATGAAGGTCGATGAGTCTTCCGAGCTCTTCCAGAGATATATCCCTGGTCCCCCTCCAACTCCAGAAGAATTAGAAAAGGACGAAGCTACCTCAGAAGAATCTTCGATGGTGATGGGAGATCATGCCCTAGCCATCCAGCCTGCTGATGGGGAAAATCAACAAATCATTTCTTCCTCCGAGCAACTGCCTATTCTCCCTGAGCAGCTATCTCTTCCCTCCGAGTAACCTACCTCTTCATCCCAGCCTCCCGAGAAGATTTTAGGAGATAAGGAAAAGGTTTAGTGTTGTTCGGGTTTCTCTTTATTTTGTTTCTCTTTTTCAAATGTAACTCAGAAGATGTAACTCTGAATTATGATCTAATAAAATTTGAACTTTTTTGCATATTGTTGTCTATCTTTCATTCATACTCTGCTTATTTTTCTTATTGATGATTGCTCTTCTTTCTCTACTAGTTTCTGGCCAGGATGGAATTACTATCTGCTCATGACACAAAGTTGCTGCAACAATGTAATGAGAACTTTAAGGCTGGTCATATAGACTTGAGTGCTGCACAAGTTACAGACATTGTTGGTCATGATGCTTCAGAACAGGCAGTTGAAGCATATCAGTACCTGAAGTGTCTACTTGACCAAGAAGTGTCCAATAATGTGGCTTACTATGACATGATCGAGGATCTCCAGTGTACCCTCGAAGACCTTCGAATCAATACAAGGAATCAACTTCCTTGTTACATGAGGAGTACGAAAAGAAGTACAAGCTGATTATGGCTGACAAGGGCTACGAGAAGCTTTTTGCTGGGTATGATCTGAGGGAGAGAACTTTGAAGGGTGAGGTAGAGGAATGCAGACAGATTGCCAAGTTATTGGAGCAAGAGAATAATAACTTGCAAAAAGAGCTATCACAATTGAAGTCTGCAGCCTCCACTTCCAGTTCCTTGATCCCAGTGACCGACGAGGGATTCTCATGCTTAGAGGTTGAGAATGCCAAGTTGAGGGACGAGTTGGAGACTTTGAAGAGTTCAGGCACCTCTACATCTTCTCGTGGTCGAGCAAGAGCTCCTCGGGGACGAGAAAGAGAAGCTCGGGTTCTTGTCGAGGAACAGAGAACTCAATCTGCGTTAGAGAACCAAGTTTTCCAATTAATGGCGAAGAACCAGGCTTTGTCTGATATGTCAAAGAAGATTAGGGACCTGGAAAAATAACTCTCTGCGCAGAAGTCAATCTTGGAGAATAAGGAGCTTTTCATCAAGAATCTCCACGAGCAGTTAGAAAGGCTAACATACAAATTCCATAAACAGCCCAGGGAGTTCTGTATGGATGGATACAATGAAGCATTATTCCACTTGGACGATCGTATCCAGAATGCCAACAATGAGGGCTACAAGCAAGGCTAGCTGAATGCCTTAGGTGTGCTGAAGCTCAAACAAGGTCATTATCTGTGGGACTACCATGATCCCGGGTTGCTCGACTTGCCTGTGCCACCATACAATTTGGAGATGGATTGGATCCCTGCTCGGGCCATTACTCGGAGCTTAATTTCAAAGTATCTCGGTGACCATAATTTACATTCTCAAATCGAGGTATCTCGTCTCGAGCATCTCTTAGACCGACCATCCGTGATGAATGTCAGGATGTTGAAGGACCTCAACTTCATCAATTCTCCTCGGTCTTTAAATGATCCGCCTGCTGGCGAGGAACCTGTGTCAAAAGCAGAGGGAAAGAGACCAGTAGAATAGGAATTTTTGATGTAATAGTTAGTATACATGTCAATGTAACTGTAATTTCATTATCAATGTAATTTATTTTGAATTCAATGAAAGACTTTCATTTTTGTTTGCAAATCTTGATTGCTATTGTCTTGGTATTTATCAAACACTTTATATTTATGCATATCTATTAAAAAGAAAACAATATTGTGTTGTTTGTCGACCGACTCAGTAACAATTAAAAAGTTACAAGTATCAATACTGTTGCTCGATCACTTAATAATAAAGTGATGAGTATAAAAATGTTGTTTAAAATGTTTCCAACCAACCAAGGTTGTTAGATTCTCCATGTCGACCAACTACAGTTAGTGGGTTTTTATCCCCGACCAGCTATAGTTAGTCTTTTTGAAATAATTTTACCCATAAAATATTTCCGACCAACCAAGATCGGTAAATTTTGCTTGTCGACTAACTACAGGGTGGGTTTTTATCTCCGACCAGCCATAATTAGTAGACTTTTCTCTTAAATGTTTCCGACCAACCAAGGTCGGTAAATTTTCTTTGTCGACCAACTACAGTTGGTGGGTTTTTATCCCCGACCAGCCATAGTTAGCAACTTTTGCACTTTCTGGAATAATCTTACCTCCCGACCAACATAAGTTGGCATTTGCGAGAATATTTTGTTTCCTAGCCAAACAGGTTGGCATTTTTAGGAATATTTCGTTTCCTAGCCAAACAGGTTGGCATTTTTAGGAATATTTTGTTTCCTAGCCAAACAGGTTGGCATTTTTAGGAATATTTTGTTTCCTAACCAAACAGGTTGGCATTTTTAGGAATATTTCGTTTCCTAGCCAAACAGGTTGGAATTTATAGGAATATTTTGTTTTCTAACCAACCGAAGTTGGCATTTTTAGGAATATTTTTTTTCCTAACCAACCGAAGTTGGCATTTTTAGGAATATTTTGTTTCCTAACCAACCGAGGTTGGCATTTTTAGGAATATTTTGTTGCTGAGCAGTCTGAGTTTTGCCGAGTTTTGCCGAGTAGTGTGTAGCACTAGTATTCCCCGAAAAATTCTCAATAAAAGGAGAGACTTTAGTAGAATATCTTCATTTTATTCATACTGATGGAACTGTGTTACATATACATCACTGATAATACTTGCGTAGGTGCTCTGCGTTCCATGCATTCTTGAACTCTTCCCCCTCTAGAGTTGCTATTAGATAAGTTCCTGGTCGAACAACTTCTGTAACTCGGTATGCTCCATGCCAGTTTGCTTCCAGCTTATTGTGCTTTTGAATTACTTTCTTCAGCACATAGTCTCCTTCTTTCAAGTCGCACTTCTTCACCCTTTTGTTGTAGAACAAAGCTGTTCGCTGCTTAAAAGCAGCATTTCTAATGGCTGCTTCTTCTCTAACTTCCTCGAGCATGTCTAAATACAGTCTTCTCATTAAGTCGCTGACAGGGGAATTGAAATTCAGTACCCTGTGTGTTGGAAGGCCCAACTCGACAGGTATAACGGCTTCACTTCCAAACGCCAGCATGTATGGTGATTCTCCAGTTTCTACTCGGGGAGTAGTTCGGTAAGCCCAAAGTACTGATTGTAACTCGTTGATCCAGTTTGCTTTTGCATAATCCAATCTTTTCTTCAAGCCATTTAGCAGCGTTCTGTTTGTCACCTCGATTTGTCCATTGCTTTGAGGATGGCCTAGTGCTGAGTGGACCTTCAAAATATTTGATTGATGACAATAGGCGACAAACTCCTCGTTATCAAATTGTGTTCCATGATCTGTGATGAAGGCATGAGGTAGACCATATCGACAAATGATGTTCTTCCAAAAAAATTGATACACATTCTCGTACGTCATATCAATGAGTGTCTTAGCTTCTACCCATTTAGTAAAATAATCCACTGCGATGACGAGGTATTTGAATCTTCCTCGAGTCGTTGGCAGTGGCCCAACCAAGTCTATTCCCCACATGGCAAATGTCCAAGGGGAAGTTATGGGTGTCAACAATGCTTGTGGAGTTCTTCGGATGGAGGAAAAGCGCTGGCACTTATCACACTTCTTGGCGTAGGCTATGCAATCAGCCCTCATCGTCGGCCAGTAGTATCCTTATGTCATCACCCTTTGTAAAAGCGTCCGACCTGCTATTTGTGCTCCACAAGACCCTTCGTGGATCTCTTCAATTAATTCTTCCACCTCGGAGGGGTCTACACATCTCTGCAAACCTGCCATAATTCCTCGTCTATATAAAACACCATTAGTTAATACATATCGAGCAGCTTTAAACTTCAATTTTTGGGCAGCGAGCTTCTCAATTGGCAATTCTCCCTCCTCGATATACGCCCTGATGGAATCCATCCAAGATGATCCTAAATCAAGGGTGATGAAGTTCATCATCAGATCTTTATCTATGCTCCAACCAGCTAACACTTCAATTGGGATTGTTCGTCGTAGCTCGGTGCGAGTAACTGATGCTAGTCGAGCTAGGGCGTCTGCTCTCACATTCTCCATTCTTGGTATTCTGACCAGCTGAATAGCGATAAATTCTGACACCAACTCCTTTGCCTTTGCATGATATCTGATCATTAATTCTCCTCTAACTTCATATATTACCATCGTTTGGTTTATGATCAATTGAGAATCACTGAAAACAATGACCTGTTGCGCCTTCATAATTTTTGCTAAACCAAGTCCTGCAATCATGGCCTCATACTCAGCCTCATTATTGGAAGCTTTGAATTGGAAACTCAAGGCGTATTCCATATCGAGCTCATCTGGAGTGCTTAGAAGTATCCCCGCGCCACATCCTACAGTGCAAGATGAGCCATCTACCTATAGTCTCCATATAGGTAACTCGTCTTCAAATTTCTGATCAGTTAGAGTTCCTCGGTGAAATATTTGTTCCTTCCTTTCCTCCTCGGATTTTTCTTACTCTTCGTCGATCATTTATTCTTGCCCTTTTACCAACCGGAGTTGGTCTGAGCCCGAAGTCAATGATCTTGTAACATCCACTTGCCCTTTTACCAACCGGGGTTGGTCTGAGCTAGTGTTTGTTGATCCTGTAACATCCACAGGTTGATCAGCGAGCAACTCTTATTTCTTGTCCGGATTCCTCACAACTATCTCTGCGTCACATCCTATAACATCCACACGCCCTTTTACCAATCGGAATTGGTCTGAGCCTGTGTTTGTTGATCCTGTAACACCCACAGGCTGATCAGCGAGCAACTTTTGTTCCTCGGAGCTATCAGGATAAGTGAACTTCGCTATAAAATCTGCTACAGCCTGCCCTTTAAGCGATGATCTGGGTTCATACATTATATCATATTCATCGAGCTCTATTGCCCAGTACATCAATCTTCCTGACTTTTTTGGCTTATGCAGGGCTTGCCTCAATGGCATATCAGCATATACTACTATAGTATGAGCCTGGAAGTATGGCCTCATTCTCCTACTCGCCTCTATCAGCGCCAATGTCAATTTTTCCAGCCTTGGATATCTGATTTCTGCTCCTCGGAAGGCTTTACTTGTGTAGTAAATTGCCTTTTGTACTCCATTCTCCACTCTGATCAACGCCGAGCTAACTGCATTCTCGGGCACAGCAAGGTACAAGTACAATTTTTCTCCCATTACTGGCCTATACAACAGTGGAGGTGCTCCCAAGTATCTCTTCAAGTCTTGAAAAGCCTTCTCGCATTCATCATTCCACTCAAAAGTCTTTTTGAGTGTCTTAAAGAATGGGAGACATCTATCAGTTGCTCATGACACAAATCTGTTGAGTGCCGCTACTCGTCCTGTGAGACTCTGTACTTCCTTCTTCGTCGTTGGAGATCGCAGCCCTAATAGAGCTTTGATCTTTTCAGGATTTGCTTCAATGCCTTGTTGATTGACAATGTACCCGAGAAACATGCCTTCTCGTACTCCAAAGATGCACTTCATCGGGTTCAGCTTCATTTGATATTTATCTAGTTGATCAAAAGTCTGACTTAAGTCAACTAGATGATCGGCAGCTTTCTTGCTTTTTGTCAGCATATCGTCAACATAGACTTCCATGTTGTCACTGATTTGTTCAGCAAAGACCTTGCTCATCAGCCTCTGATATGTCACACCTGCATTTTTCAAACCAAAAGGCATAACATTATAACAATAAGTTCCCCGAGGGGTAATGAAAGAAGTACTCTCCCTGTCTTCAGGTTTCATTTTAATTTGATTGTAGACAGAATAAGCATCCATGAATCTCAGCAACTCGTGTCCCGTGGTAGCATCCACCAGTTGATCAATTTGGGGCAATGGAAAATGATCCTTTGGGCATGCTTTGTTGAGGTCGGTGAAGTCCACACACATCCTCCACTTGATGTTCTTCTTCTTTACCATTACCACATTGGCTAACCAATCTGGATATTTAACATCTTCAATGAAACAAGCTTTCTGGAGCTTCTCGACTTCCTCCTGTATAGCTTGATTCTTCTCGGGACTGAATACTCTTCTTCTCTGCTTCACAGGCTTGATCTCCTTATTCACATTGAGCTCGTGACATAAGAAGTTTGGGTCTATCCCAGGCATATCTTCATGACTCCACGCAAAAGTTTGTCTTCTGCTTCTAAGGAAAATTATCAATTCCTGTTTTAATGAGGCTTCCAATGACGAACCTATTTGAGTAGTTTGCTCAGGGTGCTCGTCGTCCAGAATGATGTTTTCAGTAGCTTCCACCGCTTGACCCTTCACGAGTTGCGACTCATCTCGAGGATCCAAGGTTTCAATTTCTGCACCTTCATCCACTTGATAGGTAGTAGTCTTTTTCTTTGATTCTTCCAATTCTTCTTGCTCGGCGGATGAATAATAGCATTCCCGAGCTACTTTCTGATCACCTTTCACAACTCCTACTCCAAAGTTTGTTGGAAATTTTAGGCACTGATGCACTGTAGATGGTACAACCTCGAACTTCTTCAATCCTACTCTTCCCATGATGATATTGTACGATGACTAGACATTCTTATCCATCATGAAGAAACGTATTATTTCTGTCCGATAAGCAGACCACGTACCAATGAATATATCCAACTTGATCGTCCCAAGTGGAAATACTTTCTCGCCAGCAAAACCAATGAGGGGTCTGTGGTAAGGCTCCAGTTGAGATAGTTTTAGATTTAAACTATCAAAGCACGAGTAGAACATGATGTCTGCCGAGCTACCATTGTCGACCAGTACTCTTGAAATCGTGACTTCCTTCATTCTCATTTTGACCACCAGCGGGTCATCATGAGGATATAAAACACCTGCAAGGTCATTTTTTGAAAAACCGATAACCAATTTCTCCTTGTTCACCTTTCTCGGGCGATCTTCCTCAGCTAGATTTATTCGCTGAATGTACGAGCAAGCTTGAGCCTCACCGAGGTAAGCTTTTCTTTCTGCAGTAAGGTCTCCTCCTCCTGCATCCCCTCATGTAATAACATTACAATCAAATTACCCAAAGCGTATTGAAAATACCTCTCGTTCTGGCTGCCTTGGCTTCTTGGGAAGGTCGGGGTCATCCTATGGATCAACTTCATGGTTTCTCTTCTTGTTCTCCTCTGCTCGACGAGGAGATCTAGACCTCTCTCTAGTTCGGTCGTTGTTTCTTCTTTCGCCTCCCCGATCAACATACTTTGCTAGCTTTCCTCGTCGGATGAGTGTTTCAATCTCATTCTGAAGAGCTATGCAATTTTTGGTCATATGGCCATGATCCTTGTGGAACTCGCAATATTTTTTCCTATTCCTCGTGTCAGGGTCTGCCTTCATTTTCTTTGGCCAGTTTAACTCCTCGTTGTTCTTAATTTTTTCTAGGACGTGGTTGATATTTACCTTCAAAGGTGTGTAATTATCAAATTTCCTCAAGACCTCCCATGACGACCTATTTTTGGATTGTTTGTCACCACCATTGTTCTTATGTTCCTTCTTCTTAGCTTTATCACCTTCCACCTTGGTGTTTTTGGCGTCCATATTCTTCTTCGCAGACATGGCCTCATCGGCATTCATAATCTTGGACGCTTTTCCCATTAGATCCGACATGGTTCGAGGTGGATCTTTGGCCAAAGTGTAGTACAACTTATTTGGCAGTAGTCCACTCATCAAAGCGGTAATCGCTCTCTTCTCCTCATAATCAATGACTTCGAGTTTCTCGTTATTAAAACGAGTTATATAATATCTGGTACTCTCACCAGCTTTTTGTCTAACACTTAACAAATGAGCTACTCGTTTCACTGGCTTTTCTCCAAAGCAGAAATTCCCAATGAATAGCTCGGCCAGTTGAAGAAAAGTTGAAATCTTACCCCGAGGAAGACTATTATACCATATTTGAGCAGATCCGGTAAGTGTTCCCGAGAATGCTCTGCATCTCATCTCATCCGGGACAGCATAGATGTCGGTTGCATCTTGGTATTGTTCTATATGAAGGACAGGGTCAGTCTTCCCATCATACTTGGGAGTCACAACAGGTGCTTTGAACTTTGATGGTGTTGGAAAATCAACAATGTCCTGGACAAAAGGCGTTCCTCGAACAAAGGTTCGTTGTAGAGGGTTCTTGGCCTTAGCCATTTCCCCTAATCTATCCTCCAGCCTCTGAATAGATCCTTTCCATGCATCATTTCCTTCCACGAGCCTATTGGTTCGAGCAACTGATCGCGTTGAAGTGGCTTCCTGGGATTTATCTTGACTAGCAACTAGTCGGTCATAGGATCTATCTTGACGAGCAGCTGGTCGCGACTGGGCAGATCCTTCCCTTAAATCTGATGGTCGTCGAAAGCTCCTCGACGCTACATTAAGAGGACTTTTGTTCCTCCTAGGTCCTAATCGGTCGAAAGGAGAAACCCTACTTAATCTTTCCAATGCGCTGGTCCTTTCTGGGGAGAGGGTGACACGTTGTTTAGTATCCGTGGCTCGCACCGACGAAGTTCGCCCAGGTTGATAAGAGAAATCATCAGATTCCTCATTGCAATGTGAGTTAGTACGCCTAGTACGCGAAGAAGGCGCACGGATATTTCTTTGAATAGTTCATGGTCCGGAATGGGCAGATGCACCGCCATGGAGGGTTTAGATGAGTTGTCCCATTGTTTCTTACATGACGGTCTGGCCCTGAGCCAAATTTTCCATTATTCCAGTCAGATCTGGAATAATTGGTGGAGCAGATGGATTTGGAGGGGTTCCAGTGTTTCAATTGCTGGATTCAGGAATATCCGCCATTGGTAATGGATTATTTTTTATGAAAAATGATATTATCAGTCATTTCCCACAGAACATCATTGGGTAACCAGAAATTTCTTTATTTATTCTCTTTCATATTATCTGCTCATGATGCTCTTTACTCTATTTTACAGTTGCGTGAAGAAAATAAGTTTTGCAAATCCTCAGGATATTAATATTAAATACCATCTCACCTGGGAGTGTGTTAATAGTTGGCCTAGGAATTTCAAATTCTCATTTGAAAATTGTACTTATTACTTTGATATTGTTGTGGCATTGGTAGTTTCTTCCATTCCAGAAGGTTTTCCAACGGTTATCACAACATGCTTGGCCCTTGGCACTCATAAAATGGCTTAGAAGAATGCGCTTGTACGGAAGTTACTTAATGTTGAGACTCTTGGTTGTACAACTTTTATGTGATGTTATTAAATACAATTACAAATCTATCTTAAGCACACTTTTAGAAACCCAAAACAACAATGCCAATGTACAAACACGTAATAAAAAAGGCATACATGTATATTCATATATATTTAGAAATCTTTTAAACTTTCATTCTCACAAGTTGGTAAATAATAGCTTTATAGATTTGATATTTTGCTCTAATTAATGGTGCATGTGTATAAACATTAAAGGGATTGGATGGGCCACTGGAGAAACCTCCTCAAGAGGAAGAGGGGGTGGTGGAGTAGCAGACCTACCATAAAATGGAGTATCCTCATGGAAGGTAACATCACTAGAGAGATACATACGTCGAGAGAGAGGATCATAACATTTATAAGCTTTAGACATAGTAGGATAGCCCACAAAGATACATTTAATGGACTTATCATCAAGTTTGTGATGTGAGGGGCACCAATCTTGAATATAGCACACGCACCCAAAAATTCGGGGTAATATAGGAAAAAGGGGGGCAACACGAAAGATGGAGTGAAGAGGTGTTTCGCCTTAAAACTTTGCATGGAGTGCGGTTAATAATAAATGTGGCAGTGAGAAGAGAAAGGTGTCAATAAAATTTAGGAACATACATACCCCGTAAAAAGGCACTGAACCATTCCCATTAAATGACGGTTCTTATGTTTTGCCACCCAATTTTTCTCCAGAGTGTAGAGGGGAGTAAGTTGGTGTGAAATGTTCTTTTGGTTAAGTTGTGAATGAAAAGCATCATAAAAATAACCCCCCCCCCCCACCATTATCAGACGAAATTTTACGAACAATGGTGTTAAATTAATTTTTAATCATTTGGAAAAATTAGACAAATAAAGGTAACACCTCAGATTTATGTTTGAGTAAATATATCCACACATACATTTATAGAAATCATCAATAAAAGTGACATAGTACTTATGACCTAATAAAGCAGTGATAGGTGAGTGTTGATGTAAAAAATTAGATCACTCTAATAATTCAATCACAGATAAATAAATGAGACAAAGAATTTTAAAGTGGTTCAGCCTTATAAGAATGGCCTACGTCCACTGTTGCTTTATTGCTGAGTGTTTGGGAATTCCCGATTACAAGTTATCTCAAGAAATTCCGATTTTTGAGTCCTCCCACAATGAGGATTGTACAATGTATTTATAGCCCTGAGGCTGTAATGTGAAAGGGTAATACATTAAATGATGTACATATGAAAGGGTAATACATTTAATGCCCTCTTTGTGTGCGCGTCCAAATGATAATCATTTAATGAGCAGTTAAACTGTTGGTATTCTGCTTCGAGGTGCAGCTCGGACCTCCATGAGTAGATCGGACCGCCTAAGCTTCTCGGTATTTAAGAGTTCCTAGGAGAGGCATTGTTCCTCGGAGCTTGTGAGTTCCTCGGGGAACTAGTCTTCCTCGTTGTAGTCCTGTTCCTCGGAGCGAGTGGGTTCCTCGGAAGTGTTTGTTGTTGCCATCTATATAGCCACGTGTCTTCATATGATTGGTCCATGTCACCAGATAAATTTTGGTATCAACAGTGAGGTTCCCCAAACATCATAGTGAATAAGATCAAACATACTATGTGTAAGAATCATACGGGAAATATAACTAGTATGAACATGTTTAGACATGTCACGGATCTCACAGGTAAATCTCTTATCTTTACAAGTCTTAGACAAATAGGGAAAAAGTAAACATAAGTACTGAAAATTGACATGTCCTAAACGGGCATGCCACAGATGCAGAGTTTGTAAGGAAACATCAAAAGTAATGGGCACAGTGGAAGTAGAGACACGGAGTCAAGAAACAAAAGTAGTAGGGGTAGGAGGATACCCAAAGTGCTATAGGCCATAGCGCTCATATCCCTTGCTAATAATCCTCTGCGAACTTAGGTCCTACAAATAACAATGCGAGGATAAGAATATGATAGAACAATTGATATTTTTACAGAGTTGACGAATAGAGATGAGATTAATGTAACACCCCGCAAAATTCTGGTGTCGGCCGCCACCAAAATTTAGTCGAGCGTTAGTAAAGTAAATATCATCCTTAGAATGTATCAGATATGAGACATATACAATTTTAATCCACAAGATAAATGATTTAAATCAATCCCAAATATCAAGAACATCCAACTGATTTAACACCAATGTGCGATAAAATCCATCACATGCAATCTCCGAATATCTGAATTATTAAATAAATAAAGTCCAACTGAAGTCTTAGAACAACTTTGGAACCGAAAGGCCCAATAAAACTCAAAGATAGTCTCATATTAAATATGATGGAATAGGAGAAGAATCGAGCTATGAAAGCAATAAAATAGCTCTAGCTGTACCTCCGAAAAGATCTCCAATAAATCATATGCAGCTTCTCCAAATAAACCCCTGAAAAATATTAGTCAACACATGTGTTAGAGCAAAGCCCCGAGCATGAATATCGGCTACTACTTTCAATTAGGGTCCTTGAACCCAGACAATAGTGCTACATATGTCGACCGTAACAATATAATCTTTTTATAAAAAGAAATTTAATAGTCATCAAAAGTAAATTTCTAAGTACCCGCAAAGTTTCTTTCGAATGTACCACACCAATATTATTTTAATTAACCCACATTACCAACTATTGTTAAATTTAATTAATTTAACCGTGAAGATAATTTACCAAGATACACATCCATTGGTCAAAGCCGTCGTGTGACCCGTTTTAATTATCGACCCTTGCGATATGATAAGGTTCCACCCATACACACGTCCCCTTGTCAAGTCCACAGCCTGATCCGTTTTTAACCTCTTATCCTCGCGATATGACTAGGTTCCACACACAACACAACATAAATCGCCCAAGTTGACACGTTTAGACTGTCGGTCACTGGCACATTATGTCGCCACGAATTTTAATACCCGTTTTAGTCCTGTGGTATAAATTCCCTAAAACTTCTCAAACTCATTATTGAAATTAATTTTCCCCACCCTTAAAAGCGATGTGAAAATTCTCCAATTACCCCTTAGTGCCAACTAAGGTTCCCAAAACACAATTTCATCATATCCTCAGTAAAGGATGATTATAAAAATTTCACTCCACCTAGATATCAATCATAGGTTATCGTAAAAATGGTATCTTGTAGAAAATTAGCCCCCGCACCAAATTATATAACCCGCATAAACTCGTACAAACTAGTCCCATACCTAATTAGCATAAATCGCAACTAAGGCCCACTTACTAAGACCATACCTAACAAGTGTGATATAACAAGGAGTGAAAACCAATTACCTACAATACCCAACGTTCCTGAGATAATTCAAAATTATAATATTACATAAGTGGCACAATCAACTATTTATAACAATTTTTATAATAACACTAAATTCCCAATTGAACGATTTTAATCTAAAAAGAGAAAAATCAAGAACACATAAATATTGTGATTTTTTTGAATCATGATTACACGCAAGTTCCATCTTAGCTATTATTTTTCTGGCACAAATGATTTAGTTAATTTGGGATGTTTACATGAAACATCCAAATTTGATGTCTAAGTGCTCCTCTACATGCATATGCACATAACATACCCGACTACCCAAATACAACCCAAAGAACAACAAAATTATTAGTATTTGGTAGCATTAATTTTTCTTGCAAAACAGTCCCAATATTTATTTCTTAAGATTTTACATTCATAATTTATTTTAGAACACATGAGTTTAATGGAGGCTAAAATCAAGACACATAACACTAAAGTAAAAGAATAGGATAAACATGCCTTTGATTAAATGTAGAAATTGACTAGAAATTCGAGTTCGTCTTGAAAAATTAAAAAAAACTGCTCTTGAACCAACTTGTGGCAGATTTTTTAAGCCTCCAAATTTGAGCTTGAAAGTGGTTTTATTGGTGGTTTATGGAGGGTAGATAAGGGGGTTATGGGTTTGGAAGAGTATATGGGCGAAGAGAGAGTGTTTTGGAGGGGGTTGAAGTTTGCAATAATTCTGGAAGGATGATTTCTTAAAGGAACTCACCCCTCTTCCTCTTATAATTGAGCCAGATTCACATCCCTTAATCATGACCCCAAAGGTGTTTTCCAATCTTCATAACACTCCAAGGATGTCCATCACATACTAGCTCAAACGAGGGGCTGATGCGAATAAGAATCAAGCCAACAAAGTGAGGTGAAAAACAACACTTTTCCATGGGCTAGTCGAGTAGAAATTACCCCCAAAAGGCATTAGATGAATTATTTTGGAGATGTCCAAGAAGAAAAAATTACCCAAAATTAAATTTTAAGTCAAATGAAAATTTTTCAGAATTTTCTGAGCAATTTTATTTTTTGACGAAAATAATAATATTTTATTTATTTATTTATTTTTTACTTTTGACCCCATGGTATTTTCATATGTATTTTAGGGTCCCAAATATGTAGTCGCGATATTTTTATCCATCTTAAATATTCCTACAAAATTCACGCATGTTCGCATCCTACGCGACACGCGTGGGCAAAAATCGCGTTATATAAACCATGATCGTGTCACAATCATTCCTTGTATTTTTTTTCCATAAAACTTAACCAACATATTTATTTAATCAAAATCATTAAATTATTTTTTTTTATTTTTCTCCAATATTCCAATTTTATTTAAAAATATCCATTTTAAAATCCGAGTTTTTACATACTTTCCCATTAATAAGAAATTTCTTCCACAAAATTCAGCAAAACTAGGTGCGCACCAAAAACAAAAGTTCACGAGTCAACCATAACGTACTATAATTAGGAACCCATACACATAATTCTACCCAAGTGAAAAATATGAATACTATTCATGTAACACGTAACAAAATATTTTACGTACCGATCCTCTACTTAGCCACGTCGTGGTTCCTGCGGCACCTGCTAGGAGGTAACACCTCCCATGACCAGTGTTGGTTGGTCCTTCCCCCACCTTTTGTAAACCAGATGCTGCCGACGCTACTGGTGCTCCTTAAACACCTGTCGCCGCCAGTACTGCTGGCGCTCCTCGCACTCCGGGCGCTACCGGTGCTGGAGGCCATTGGCCTTGCTCGACCTGAGTAACTTGACCCTGATGGTCCTCTCTATTGAAACACTTATTCTCTTTATGTCCCACTTTCCCACAAATGAAGCGAGTACCCTAAAAAGGCTCTGAACTCCTATTCTAATTTTGCTCCCTCAGACGACCCAATCTCTGGTTGTCCTGGTGAATATTATTGTTCTCCTGTCCTTGGTTCGGTCTCTGACGCTTCCATGCTTGGTCATTGTGACCCTTGTCGTCTCCTCCCTGACCCTCTGTCTCTTGCCTTTTTCCCAATTTCTTTTGATAGTTTATTTTCTCCTGCCAATGTAACATCGTAACATCCACTACTTGGGCGTAAGCCATGTATGCCGGATTTCCCAAAACCATTTGCCTAATGGGACAGGACAACCCTTTAATGGAGCACTCCATATTTTTATTCTCAGTGTCTACCTCCTCTAGTACGAACATAAATAAATTGGTGAACTCTTGTTCATACTCGATAATTGATTTTGAACCTTGGTCCAACTACATAAATTCTCTTTTCTTTGTACTCCTGATAGCATACGGGAAGTACTTGTTGTTGAACCTAATTTGAAACTATGCATAACTCAATTGATCTCGTTCCTCCGGTGTGGTGGTTCACTCCCACTACTGTAAGGCATTCCTCGACAACTCGAATGTCGCTAACATCTGCTTTTGCACCTCCGTGCATTCCACTAATCTCAAGTGTCGCTCCATGTTCCTTCTCCATTGTTGAGCGATCGTGGGATCAGATCCTCCGACAAAGGTAGAAGGATTCCACTTGAAAAAGATGGTCCTCACACTGTCCCAATTTGAGACGGGGGCCCCTTTTTGTTAGGGCTCTAACGTCACCCCTCTCTATCTCTTAATCTCAACATCGGCCGTTGTGGCCTCTCGAACAATTTCCGCTAGTGCCACGACATCCAAAATAATCTTCCTCTGTCTCTCCTGAACTGCAGGACCAGAAACAGACTCTTCACTCCTACTACCATTTCTCCTGGGGTTCGTCATCCGAAAATAAGGGAACAACCAACATCAGACTCATAAAAACAAAGAGTATAAATCATCGAAAGGAAATCAAAGATAAGCAACGCGAAAGTTAAATGGACTCATAACCTACGAGACCTAAGACCATGCTCTGAGATCATCTATAACACCCAGCTAAATTCTGGAGTCGGCAACCACCAAAATTAAGTCGGGTGTTAGTAAATTAAATATCATCCTTAGAATGTGATAGATATGAGACATCTAATATTTTCATCCACAAGATATATGATTTAAATCTATCACAAATTTCAAGAACATCTAACTGATTTAACACCAATGTGCGATAAAATCCATCACATACAATCTCTGAATATCTCAATTATTAAATAAATAAAGTCCAGCTAAATTCTTAGAACAACTTTGTAACCGAAAGACCCATTAAAACTTAAATATAGTGTCATAATAAATACGACGAAACTGGAGAAGAATCGAACTACGAAAGAAACAAAACAGCTCCAACTGCACCTCTGAAAAGATCTCCAATAAATCCTATGCAACTACTCCAAATAAATCCCTGAAAAATATTAGTTAACTCATGTGTCAGAGCCAAAGCCCCGAGCATGAATACCCGATACTCCTTTTAATTAGGGTCCTTGAACCCAGACAATAGTGCTACATATATCGACTGTAACAATATAATCTCTTAATAAAAAGAATTTTAGTAATCATCAAAAGTAAATTTCTAAGTACCCGCAAGGTTTCTTTCAAATGTGCCACACCAATATTATTTTAATTAACCCACATTTCCAACTATTGTTAAATTCAATTAATTTAACCGTGAAGATAATTTATCAACATACACATCCCCTTGTCAAAGTCGTCATCAGACCCATTTTAACTGTCGGCCCTCGCGATATGACAAGGTTCCACCCACACACACGTCCCCTTGTCAAGTTCGCCGTCTCATCCATTTTTATCCTGTGATTCTCGTGATATGACAAGGTACCACACACGACACGATATAAATCGCCCAAGCTGACTCGTTTAGACTGTCGGTCACTGACACATTATGTTGCCACCAATTTTAATACCCGTTTTAGTCCTGCGGTATTAATTTCCCAAAATTTCTCATACTCATTATTCAAATTAATTTCCCCAAACCTTAAAAGCGATGTGAAATTTCTCCAATTTCCCCTTAGTCCCAACTAAAGGTTCCCAAAACACAATTTCGTCCTATCCTAAGTAAAGGGTGATTATAAAATTTCACTACACATAGATATCAATCCTAGGTTATCGTCAAAATGGCATCGTACAAAAAATTAGCCCCCACCCCAAATTATATAACCCGCATAAACTCATACTAACTAGTCCCGTACCTAATTAACATAAATCACAACTAAGACCCACTTACTAGTCCCATACCTAACAAGTGTGCTATAACAAGGGGTTAAAACCAATTACCTACAATACCCAACGTTTCCGAGATATTTCAAAATTATAATATTACATAAGTGGGGCAATCAATTATTCATAACAATTTTCATAATAACACTAAATTCTCAATTAAACGATTTAAATCTAAATAGAGGAAAATCAAGAACACATAAATATTGTGATTTTTTCGAATCATGATTACACGCAAGCTCCATCTTAGCTATTATTTTCAAGCACAAGTAATTTAGTTAATTTGGGATGTTTACATGAAACATCCAAATTTGATTTCTAAGTGCTCCTCTACATGCATATGCCCATAACATACCCGACTACCCAAATACAACCCAAAGAACAACAAAATTATTAGTATTTGGTAGCATTAATTTTTCATGCAAAACAGTCCCAATATTTATTTCTTAAGATTTTACATTCATAATTTATTTTAGAACACATGAGTTTAATGGAGGCTAAAATCAAGACACATAACACTAAATTAAAAGAATAGGATAAACATGCCTTTGATTAAATGTAGAAATTGACTAGAAATTCGAGTTCGTCTTGAAAAATTGAACAAAAACTGCTCTTCAACCAACTTGTGGAAGATTTTTTAAGCCTCCAAATTTGAGCTTGAAAGTGGTTTTATTGGTGGTTTATGGAGGGTAGAGAAGGGGGTTACGGGTTTGGAAGAGTATATGGGCGAAGAGAGAGTGTTTTGAAAGGGGTTGAAGTTTGCAATAATTCTGGAAGGATGATTTCTCAAAGGAACTCACCCCTCTTCCTCTTATAATTGAGCCAGATTCACATCCCTTAATCATGACCCCAAAGGTGTTTTCCACTCTTCATAACACTCCAAGGATGTCCATCACACACCAGCTCAAAAGAGGAGCTAGTGGGAATAAGAATTAAGACAACAAAGTGAGGTGGAATACAACACTTTCCAATGGTCTGGCCGAGTAGAAATTACATCAAAAAAGGAAAAACATGAATTATTTTAGGGATATCCAAGAAGTTAAAGTTTCTCAAAATTAAATTTTAAGTCAACCTAGAATTTTTCTTTTATTTTTTAACGAAAACAATAATATTTTATTTATATATTTATTTATGACTTTTGACACCATGGTATTTTCATATGTATTTTTAGGGTACCAAATATGTAGTCACGCTATTTTTATCCATCTTAAATAGTCCAACAAAAATCATGCAAGTTCGCGTGTTGCGCGACACGCGCGGGCAAAAATCGCGTTATATGAACCATGACCGCGTCACAATCATTCCTTGGATTTTTTTTTGCATCAAACTTAACCAACATAGTTATTTAATCAAAATAATTAATTCGAAATTTTTATTTTTCTCTAATATTCCAATTTTATTTAAAAATATCCATTAAAAAATCCGGGTTGTTACATACTTCCACACTAACAAGAAATTTCGTCCTCGAAATTCAGTAAAACTATGTGTGCACCAAAAACCAAAGTTCACGAGTCTACCATAACGTACTATAATTAGGCACCCATACACCTAATTCTACCCAAGTGAAAAATATGAATACTATACATGTAACACGTAACAAAATATTTTACGTACCGGTCCTCTACTTAGCCAAGTCGTAGTTCCCACGGTGCCTGCTCCTCTCGAGACTAAAGTAGGTAGCACCTCGCATAACCAGTGTTGGTTGTTGCTAGTGCCTCTCCCTATGCACCAGATGCAGTCGGTGCTGCTGGCGCTCCCTGAACACCTGCCACCGTCAGTACTGATGGTGCTCCCCGGACTCCGGTTGCTACCGGTGCTGGAGGCCATTGGCCTTGCTAGCCCTGATTAACTTGAACCTGATGGTCCTCTTTGTTGAAACACTTATTCTCTTTATGTCCCACTTTCCCAAAAATGAAGCAAGTACCCTAAAAAGGCTCCGAACTCCTATTCCAATTTTGTTCCTCATGACGACCCAGTCTCTGGTTCTCCTAATAAATATTATTATTCTGCTGTCCTTGGTTCGGCCTCAGCCTCTTTCATGCTTGGTCACTGCGACCCTTGTTGTCTCCTCCCTAACCCTATATCTCTTACCTTTTCCCCAATTTCTTTTAATAGTTTATTTTCTCCTGCCAATGCAACATCGTGACATCAACTACTTGGGCATAATCCGCATATGCCAGATTTCCCAAAACCATTTACCTAATGGGCCAGGACATCCCTTTGATGAAGCACTCCATCTTTTTCCTCTTAATGTCTACTTCCTCCAGTACGAACATAGATAAATTGGTGAACTCTTGTTCATATTCGACAATTGATTTTGAACCTTGGTCTAACTCCATAAATTCTCTTTTCTTTGTACTCCCGATAGCATACAGGAAGTACTTGTTGTTGAACTTAATTTGAAACTCAACATAACTCAATTGATCTCGTTCCTCCGATGTGGTGGTGCTCTCCTACCACTATAAGGCATTCCCAGACAACTTGAATGTCGCTAACATCTGCTTTTGTACCTCTGTGCATTCCATTAATCTCAAGTGTCGTTCAATGTCCCTTATCCATTTTTGAGCGACCGTGGGATCAGATTCTCCGACAGAGGTAGAAGGATTCCCCTTGAAAAAGCTGGTCCTCACTCTGTCCCAATTTGAGACGGGTCCCCCCTGCTATTGGGGTTCTAACGTCACCCCTCTCTGTCTCCCTATCTCAATACCGGCCGTTGTGGCCTCTCGCACAATTGCCACTAGTGCCTCGGCATCCAGAATAATATGCCGTTGTCTCTTCTGAACTGCAGGACAAGAAACAGATTCTTCTCTCCTACTACCATTTCTCATGTTGTTCATCATCTGAAAAGATTGGAAAAACCAACATCAGACTCAAAAAAACAAAGAGTACAAATCATCAAAAGGAAATCAAAGATAAGAAATGCGAAAGCTAAATGGGATCATAACCTAGAAGACCTAAGACCATGCTCTGAGACCATCTGTAACACCCCGCTAAATTTTGGCGTCAGACGCCACCAAAATTAAGCTCGGCGTTAGTAAATTAAATATCATCCTTAGCATGTGACAGATATGAGATATCTAAAATTTTAATCCACAAGATAAATGATTTAAATATATCACAAATATCAAGAACATCCAACTGATTTAACACCAATGTGGGATAAAATCCATCACACACAATCTCCGAATATCTCAATTATTAAATAAATAAAGTCTAGCTAAAGTCCTAGAACAACTTTAGAATCGAAAGGCCCAATAAAACTCAAATATAGTCTCATAATAAATACGACAGAATAGCAGAAGAATCTGACTACGAAAGAAATAAAATAGCTCCAGTTGCACCTCCGAAAAGATCTCCAATAAATCCTATGCAGCTACTCCAAATAAATCCTTGAAAACTATTAGTCAACGCATGTGTCAGAGACAAAGTCCCGAGCATGAATATTGGATACTCCTTTCAATTAGGGTCCTTGAACCCAGAAAATAATGCTACGTATATTGATTATAACAATATAATCTCTTAATTAATTTTTTTTTAATAATCATCAAAAGTAAATTTCCAAGTACCCGCAAGGTTTCTTTCAAATGTGCCACACAAATATTATTTTAATTAACTCACATTCTCAACTATTGTTATATTTAATTAATTTAGCCGTGAAGATAATTTACCAATATACACATCCCCTTGTCAAAGCCGTCATCTGACCCGTCTTAACTCTCGGCCCTCGCAATATGACAAGGTTCCACCCAAACACACGTCCCCTTGTCAAGTCCGCCATTTGATCCATTTTTATCATGCGATCCTCGCGATATGATAAGGTTCCACACACGACACGACAAAAATCTCCCAAGCTGACCCGTTTTGACAGCCGGTCACTGACACATTATGCTGCCACCAATTTTAATACCCGTTTGAGTCCTGCGGTATTAATTTTATAAAATTTCTCAAACTCATTATTCAAATTAATTTCCCCCACCCTTAAAAGCGGTGTGAAATTATCCAATTACCCCTTATTGCCAACTAAGGTTCCCAAAACGCAATTTCGTCCTATCCTAAGTAAAGGATGATTATAAAAATTTCACTCCACTTACATATCACTCCCAGGTTATCGTAAAAATAGTATCATGTAGAACATTAGGCCCCACCCCAAATTATATAACCTGCATAAACTCATGCTTACTATTCCCATAGCTACTTAGTATAAATCGCAACTAAGGCCCACTTACTAGTCCCATACCTAACAAGTGTGCTATAACAGTGGGCGAAAACCAATTAACTACAATACCCAACGTTCCCGAGATAGTTCAAAATTATAATATTACATAAGTGGCACAATCAACTATTTATAATAATTTTCATAATAACACTAAATTCCCAATTAAACGATTTTAATCTAAATTGAGGAAAATCAAAAACACATAAATATTGTGATTTTTCCGAACACGTAAGTTCCATCTTAGCTATTATTTTTCTAGCACAAGTAATTTAGTTCATTCGGAATTTTTACATGAAACATCCAAATTTAATTTCTAATGGCTCCTGTACATGCATATGCCGATAACATACCCGACTACCCAAATACAACCCAAAGAATAACAAAATTATTAGTATTTGGTAGCATTAATTTTTCATGGAAAACAGTCCCACTATTTATTTCTTAAGATTTTACGTTCATAATTTATTTTAGAACACATGAGTTTAATGGAGGCTAAAATCAAGACACATAACACTAAAGGAAACGAATAGGATAAATATGCTTTTGATTAAATGTAGAAATTGACTAGAAATTCGAGTTCCTCTTGAAAAAATTGAACAAAAAATCCTCTTGAACTAACTTGGGATAGATTTGTTTAAGCATCAAAAGTTGATCTTGAAAGTGGTTTTAATGTTGGTTTATGTAGGGTAGAGAAGGGGTTATGGATTTGGAAGAGTATATGGGTGAATAGAGAGTGTTTTGAAAGGGGTTGAAGTTTGCAAAAATTCTGCAAGGATGATTTCTCAAAGGAACTCACCCCTCTTCCTTTCATAATTGAGTCACATTCACACACCTTAATAATGACCCCAAATGTATTTTCCACTCTTCATAACACTCCAAGGATGTCCATCACACACCAGCTCAAAAGAGGGGCTAGTGGGAATAAGAATCAAGACAACAAAGTGAGGTGGAAAACAACACTTTCCAATGGTCTGACCGAGTAGAAATTACATCAAAAAAGGAAAAACATGAATTATTTTAGGGATGTCCAAGAAGTTAAAGTTGCTAAAAATTAAATTTTAAGTCAATCTGAAAGTTTTTCGAATTTTTTGAGCACTTTTATGTTTTGACGAAAATAATAATATTTTATTTATTTATTTATTTTTTACTTTTGACCCCATGGTATTTTCATATGTATTTTCAGAGTCCCAAATATATATACTCACACTATTTTTGTCCATCTTAAATAGTCCTACAAAAATCATGCAAGTTCGCGTCTGCGCGACACGTTCGGGCAAAAATCGCGTTGTATGAACCATGACCATGTCACAAAGATTCCTTTGATTTTTTTTTTGCATCAAACTTAACCAACAAATTTATTTAATCAAAATCATTAAATTCAATATTTTTATTTTTCTCAAATATTCCAATTTTATTTCAAAATATCCATTTACAAATCCGGATTGTTGCAATTAATTGAGAGGTCGGAAACATGCAATACAAAATATAAAGTGATCGAGGGTGAGAGACGGATGTTTCCCTTGATACAAATACGAGCAAGTGAACCATCCGAAAGACACACACTACGACACACAGGGGTAGTGGGGGAAGTAAAAAAAGATTCATCACGAGTCATATGATCAGACGCTCGAGGATCCAAAACCCAAGTAAGCTTAACAGCCTTAAAATGAAAAGAAGATGAGGTACCTGAAGCAATAGTGGCAATGGAAGTAGAGTGCCCAAGAGAGATCATTTGTGCCCGGAGAAGATTAATCTGAGCTTGAAGATGACCGTCATCCTTAGGAGCACTAGAAGAAGCGAAAGCCTCAGGAATGGCAGCAGTCCTTGGAGGGCTAGAGTGTTTAACTTTAGCAAACTTCTTCCTCAACTTAGGATGAAGTTTGTAGCATCGATTTATAGAATGGACTACAACTGCACAATGATGACATGTCAGTTATCCGTCACGTGTACGGTAACCGATATAAGACGCAAATGTGATATGATCAGTAAAAGGATACTGAACTCGAGCAGCAACCTGAGAGGTCTGAGATAACCAAAAATGGTGTTCCTCTCCATCCACAACAGAAAATGACTATCGAAGGGGAGGAATATGAGATGTATTTATTATCTGAGTACAGAGAGCATCATACTCAGATCGTAAACCCATAATATACGGATAAGTATGCTGAAGATTCAAACACTAACTCGTGATAAAAAAAAAGCCTCAGGAGGAAAGGCAGAGAGAGTCTTAAAGTAGGCTATCTCCTCCCAACGATATAATAGATACCCAAAGTAGTGAGAAACATAGAGGTTGAGCGATTACTGTGAGGCATGAGTAATTTCTTGATAAAGCTGGAATAGTTGGGAATGATTACGAGCATGAGCATACATCTGATTAAGAGCCCATTCAATAAGCCTGAAACAGATTTATAGAACATGAACATAGTATAAATGAGCTCCTCCATGGAATTGAACATCCACCTTAAAATCATGCAATGGTCCATCTCCCATTGATTAAAAATCATAACATACTTAGCATCCGGTTGGATTCAGTGCCCAACAACCAACCAGTTTTTCCTTTTGACCTAATAAATAGACAAAGATATCTAGATCACTAATTAAAATTCATTCCATTAAATAATACACTAGTCACCCAATGAGTAGGTGTATGTTGGGTGGAAATGACATCTTTTGGACAATTCAACTCAGCCATAACTTCAAAATACCCAAATATACCCCCAAAAATATGCAAGAAAGGCAAAAAAATTGGCTATGGGGTAAAATTCAGTAGCAAAGAGGGGAATAAAACTGACATAAATAATAAAATTCAACAGCAATTAGTGAATCAGTCTAACTCATCAACATAGAAGTCTATAAGACCTGAAGAATCAACAAATAAAGGCAGATTAATAGCCTACTTCATGGGAATAAATCACAACAGCAAGAGGAAATAAATCCCTCCAAATTAACAAGAGGGTATAAACTCTAGATCAAGGTTAACTTACCTGATGAAGCCAGTAAAAATGAGTTACCCTATGCAAAGAAAGAACCCCACTAGTGTGTAGAGAATAAAACCCACGAATCCAACCAACAGCTATAGCCAAGTGAGAGCTCCGGCCAAAAGGAACTGTCGACCAGAAGGAGGGCATTGTCGGTGACTTGGGGATAGGGCTTAGGACTGCTTGGGGCTAGAGTTTGGGTATAGGGTTTGGTTTCTAGGGTTTGTTTGGTAAGGATGAGCTTAGGGTTTGATTTAGCTTTGATACCAAGATAATTTTGTGATGTATTGGCTTACCAATAATGGTGCCACATTATGCTATTTATTATTACCTAATAGAAGTGTATAGAAGTACAAGGTAAAAAATAAAAGAGAAGTCATAGAAATAGTCAAAATAACTAAAGCCCAAAACATGTGGGCCTAATAATAAAATACGTAGAACTAATCTGATATCTAATATTTTACAAGTGTAAATCAAAGAGTATGAAACTAATATAATTCAAAAAGCATTCAAATTATGTTGCCTATGTACATAAGTACAATGTGCGAAAATAGGGAGGACACTATCTAATAGTATTTTTCTCAACTCCATGTTCTCTCAAACCATTGTCTTTTGAAAAGAATATGTCAAAAGATTTGAAAATTTCAATACATTCATTTATGTGAAATATAAGTTGTAAGAACATACACGAGTACAAATTTATATGTTCTTAAATTATTGCGCAATGGAACTTGATTAATGATTTGATGGATGTCTTTAAGACCAAAACTCCTTATGCGAACTTCCATATATATATTTTGACCAATAAAATAATAAATAAAATTTATGAGTCGTTGATTAATAGATCAACAGTAAAACAGCAGGTGTAAATATGTTGTTAAATAAGGATTTGGGGTGTATCTAGGGTCCTTACCTTCAAAAACGTCATTGAATATAATAATGAACATTTTTTTGCAATCACTCAAAAACTGGATTGGATTCGGAGAATTTAAGGTTGGTTAATCTTTTTGGGGGGGTATTTTCATTTTTTTTATCAGCATCTAAAGGGGATTGATTAGTTGACGATGCACCTTTTTTCCCTTCGTGACTTCATTATCATGTATTCAAAATCCTCCATCTTTTTTTCTTTTCCATTGATTCATTTTAGGCCTAAGACCATTCGATTAGCGTTCCTACTGTCTAAGACTAAGGGGTCGTTTGTTTTTACCTCTTAAGTCTGAATCTGAACCATTCAAACTTAAGAGGTATCAAAAAGTGTTTGTTTTTTTTAAATGATTAAGAGGTTAACGGTCATATTTGCCTCTTAATGATTAAGAGGTAGAGTTAGGTCTGAAGTTTGAATCAGTCTAAATACATTCATTCAAAAGTATATTGAGACGTAAAAACAAACACATTTTTCAGATTCAGATTTCAGACTTCAGATTCTGTCTTCAGATTTCAGATTTAGACTTCAGATTCAGGTAAAAAAACAAACGCAACCTAACTAAAGCTAAAAAATATTTTCATTACACTACCGATTTGCACTCGCGTTCCTTTGTTAATTGAAATCTTTTCATTAGCCTTTACATTGACATTTACGACAATATGAAAGTTCAATTTTTTAAGGGCTTCATGTTTCTCATACTCAACTTGATGGTTTGCAGCTAACATGAACTGAATTTTAATGTCTTTATGTCTTTTATATATATATATATATATATAGAGAGAGAGAGAGAGAGAGAATCCAACAACGTTCATATGGTCTAAATTCATCAAATAAACTCACATATAACAGTAAATATACAATATCCATCAATCGAATTAACATTGTGCTTCAAATTAACAAAGTATCAATTCTATAAAAAAAAATGGACATAGTCCCCTTTGTTTATTGGACTATCCACCCTGCTTGAGCGGTAACACAAGCAAATTGTAGCTACTAAGGAATTTTTAAAAAAAATGGACATAGTCTCCGGTACCTTCATCCAACAAAAGCAAATTAAACATCTAAATTCACAAAATCATAATCCCATATCTCAACCCGTAATCTTCTTTAACCAAAATAGAGTTCAGTGCGGTGTCAAGTCTTTGGACTGTCATACTAATTCCTCATCCTAGTTTGTTGACCAAAAGATTTGTGAGAATATATTATGGCTATCGATCGCTAGTGGCATGCTATTGTGCACTGATTTAGCCATTGGACTATCGTATGCACTGGTTGTTATTTCCAATGTACGATTGTGGATTCATCAAACACAAATTAGCCCTGTAAAAAATGTAAATGAACTATCAAAACAATTGCAAATCCATCAAAAATAAATTAGTAAATATAATCAATGAGAATTCCAATGTACTGTAAGAATTGAGAACTCAATTATTCATATTCAAAATGCATCCATGTGGCATTATTCACTATAAGAAAAGACATGAAAATACCAACTAAATTTCATCTTATTTAAAAATGATATCCAAGATCTTTAACAGGACAATTATTGCTAGGGATCGAAATCGATTCCGTCATTTCAAAGACGGTTGTTGTTCATGTATGGACTATTGGTGAAAACATACCCGACTAAAACACAGAATGATTCCAATTATATACAACACCTAATATTGCGATTTTTGTGCTTATCATTGTAATAATTGTTCAATGTTTACCAATATTGATGTTTTAAGTGTAATAAATATATGTCGATTCTTGGATCACTCTACCAATATAATTACTTCCTTGCCACTATTGTATCAATATTGAGACTTGTATTAGTGAATGAGAGATAATAACCTCATTTCATATGTTATCTATTTATCTATCTCACCTTCTGTAAATACATATATACACCTTTGCATGGCATTACTCCGAGAAATAATGTGCAGATGTCAATTTAGATTTATACCTGTTCGTATATTTCAGATTTCAAAAATCAAAATTTTGAACCCCCAAACAGTAAATCACATGTTTTCTAAGCATAGATCTAAATACCTTTCATGTGTAAATTAAACACGTAGTCATGAACCAAATATGGGTATAATCCCACACGACTTTTAAATCTGCAACAAACCAAATAAAATAAATATTACCAAAACATTGAAGTAAAATGATTAAAGAAATCTCACACATTACGATAAACCTTTTTTTATTACTCGAACATAAAATATATCAGTAAGTTACAACCTTGTTAATATACATAACACTTTTATATGTAATATATATACAACATACGGTAGGTGTGTCCATGGATGTAGCAAGTACATGACAAATATACATAATAAACAGAAAGATGCAGATGTAGTACCCACTTGTATATCAAATAAATGAGGTCATCTGAGAGATCTCCACATTAATGGATAAACCTTTGGCATGCTGTTTCATATAGTCATCAGTTGGATTAATCTACTCAGTCTCCAAAATATCCATTCTTGAGTTCTTGAAAGCATGGCTGGAGAGGTTGTACTTATGCTCCCTTTATTTATGTAGCTCTGCCTAAACCATCACCATGTTTACTGCTTGTGGATACATCATTAGTGCTGGTGGACCAATTTATATAAGATACTCTGCATGGAATATATATAAATGTGAGACAATTTCCAACCTATACATAGGCATCATCTAGTGCATCAAATAAATTACAAATATAATAAATGTATCATGCTGATAGTGAGAGGGGGAATACAAGTGAGGAAACTTGAAAGCATGTTGTTTCATATAGTCTTAGACATATTTCAACTTTCATTTGAAAAATAAAATAGGAAAAATATAATATTAGAGAAGTTCTTACAATTTTATGTAACTTGACACTAAATTATCATAACCATATGCTCACACACTAACATGAAAACACAACATAGGCAGTAGAAAACAAAACACTCATCCTCTGAATTGCTTTGTGTCACTTCCATACCATGAAAACAAAATCTTCATCCTCTAAATTGCTTTGTGTCACTGTTGTAATAGAGTATCCATAGCTTTCACAAGAGCCTCACAATCACGTTGGTAGCAGTGGCAGCATCCTTATAATAGTTGACGTTAATCAAGTCATGGTACGTTCTCCGATATGAAATCCATACTGTTGATCAAAATACCAAATAAATTCTAAGAAGACACACTAAGATAATTAACTTTATCACACAGACATATACACATGATACAAAAGGTGGAGCAATTATCGTGCCAATAGTAAAAGTAATGTGCAAAATGAATATATTGAATGAACAATGGCCATATTTATGTCTCTTATAGAAGTTTCTAATAAAAACTCATTTAAAAACTATTTTTTTATATAATTAACAAAAATGAAACTCGAACTTTAAATTGAAACTCGGACTTCAAATTTCCATTTTCGAGTTGAAACTCGGACTTCAAATTGTAGTGATCCCTTGAGAGCATATACATCTGGAGATTATGTGAAAACTTTATGTTACCTACATATAATGTAAGAGTTGCCTTTGTGTTGAACACCAATGCTTCTCTAGCTAAAGTGATTACAAACGCCAGATTTGTAATCCCGTGAAAACTCTCCTTAGCTATGATGATAGCATGTGGTGAAATCATGGTAGCAGGAAGCAACGAAGCACCAAGTGCTCTCCTGATGTATGATCCCCGTGAATTCAAAATTTATTGAGAGGCTAATTTATCTTCATATAACAATTTAAAGTGGACATCCACCATGCTTCAAAGTATCATTTCACGGGACAAATGATTGTATATTGAATTCCTCTAGCACATACTCTTTTAGTTTTCCAGTATCTTCGTCAAGGAACTCAGCATTTGGATGTACAATTGTGCCAAAATTGACTCGAGTGCATACAATTATCTTTCAAAATGGATATCTCAACAGAGTAAACTTGCGCCCTAAAATGATAGGAGTGTTGTTTTTATAATGTGAGCTCTTGATCTGGTACAAAACCAGTTGCAAAGAGCCAAAAGCACCATTAAATGAAGAGCCTGCTTAACCTCAAACCTTTTAGGTATGTATGCCTCGGGTCTAAACCTTTGGATCATAATTGTGTGCGAATTTTTAAATCCGTAAAATGCACCCTACATCCACCAAAAAAGGAGATAAATGAGTAAAACCTCACTAAAACATATGCATGGAAGATTTCATCACTTTTTTCATGAAGATTTCCTAATGATATCAAAGTTCATGATGTTGCCATATCTCTAAACTCATTACTTTCATCATTTCTTCATGAAGTCATTGAGTTCTTTCCTTAGTAAGAAAATATAAACTCCCACACAATGCATGCCCAGATAAGAGTTCTCTATGTAAGCAACCACACAATCTATGAATTGATGAAAGTTTTTTATGTATGGCTTACATAGTTTTAGAGATGACCAAGCTACCATTGTTGCATTCTTTTTAGCATGAATCTTACTTTTGGTTGGTTCTCCTGTTAAAGTAATTCCAGTCAACTCTATAGTGAAGGTGAAGATAGGTAGGTTTCCAAGGCCCGATCTAAAAGTTGCGTAGCTTGGCAATGATGATCCTACTCTTTGTGAAACCTCCTGCAAGAGATTCTTGTATACCCCTATCTCCTCCAATATCGTGGCAACTTGTAAATTGGACGGTCCACGACTTGCAAACTCATTAAGTGTCGCCTCACCAGCCGAGTGCTCCGCCTAACTCAACATCGTGCGATAATTAAGGATCTAAAGGTCTCCCCATTAAAGTTAGCAACTGTCTTGGACCTCTACGCGTGATCATTACCTTCTCGTATACATGTATACGAAGGTAAATTAAAACAACTCATCTGCACCAACTCTTGCAGCTAGTTCTTATATATCTCCCTATAAATAAAATCACCTCAATTCAATTCAATTCAAAATCAAGAACAACCAACATGCCTAAACCTCAGTTAGATAAAAAGCATAGGGTTTGTTAATGTGCAAAAATCATTTATGTCGACCATTCGAAAAAGAAAGAAAACCCAACCGTGAATCCAAAAACAAAGTGAAAATGTTGGTTACTACAAATAAACTCTTTAGAACTTACATTCGTGAAAATAATAATACATGTCAAGAAGAGATAAATAATCATTTGAACTAAAATAATTTGAACTAAATAATGATTATACCATATGTATCTTTGTCTTGTCACTTTTCAACATCTAAAATCTAAATAAAAATAATCAATAAAAAAGAAGAGAAAAAGAAGGATAAAAACTACACCACTACCATATTAAGCCATAACATCATATAACATCAAAACCTCATACCACCACACTGAACAAAACTACAGAACAAACCACCATAATGCATGTTTAATGTTCACATAACCAATAAAAAGGAACAATGGTGAACAAACCCAAATCTTAGACCACAAAACTGAAGAAGTGGATCAAGATGAACTATATAATTGTTGGACAAACTATATAATTAAATGGATAGAATCATAGAGGGTCCATTGTTCTCCAAACATGAAAAATAAATACATTCTCAATATAGTGAGAAAACAAAGTATCAATATAGGTGTCACACCATAATATAACACATGAATAAGCACATTAAATATTTAAAATCTAACACATGACTATACCATATGCCTTATCACTTTTGAACATCTAAAATTCAAGTAAAAACAGTCAATAAAAAAAGAAGAGAAAAAGAAGGACAA
The DNA here is from genome assembly GCA_949130495.1 of Sambucus nigra. Lineage (NCBI taxonomy): Eukaryota > Viridiplantae > Streptophyta > Magnoliopsida > Dipsacales > Adoxaceae > Sambucus > Sambucus nigra. The sequence continues at coordinate 155,597,858 of OX422212.1, forward strand.
ACCTACACCCCTGCCATATTAACTCATAACTTCGTATAACATCAAAACCTCATACCACCACATTAAATAGAGCTACTGAACAAACCACCACAGGGTATGTTTCATGTTCACAAAACCAATTTCATAAACTATACTCGATATGTAAATATGAACAAAATATGTAAATATGAACATACTAATTTCACCACAGAACTGGAAATAAAAGTACATGCAAATCAACAACATGAGACGTGAAATTACCTAAATTCACTATAACATGGATGCATTTTCACCAATAATAACCTATTTCACAGTATTAACCAATAAAAGATCACTAAATTCATTTTTTCACCAACAAATACAATCTTAACTTTAATTAGTATGTTCAAACGACCCAACTGACCTCCTCCTTAGTGGATACTTTGTTCAAATGACGAAAAAAATATATATATGGGAGAGTTAAAAACACCATAAACACAGCTTATTCACTTACAATATAGAGATGCCTTGAACCCAAACTGGATAGACAATAACCAACATCCCAAAAATGCAAAATATGAAAAATATTGTTAGTTACACAAAATCAAACCAAAAATCCACAAAATCGAGCCAAAACACATCCATGCAAAATCTTAGAACAAATTGAAAGTGTGAAAAAGATTACCTATAGGAGCATGTGTGTGTGTGTGTGTGTGTGTGTGTGTGTGTGTGTGAGAGAGAGAGAGAGAGAGAGAGGTGGATGAGTGTGAGGGAGAGGTGCGAGGTAGGGTTTGGATGAATCGGGAGAGAGGAAATGTGGGATGGGGGGTTTGAACGTGATTTGTGTGGTTGGAGAGTGATACAGAGAGTTTGACTTGGGTAAGTTTACTACTTTACCCTGATTTTGAATTTTGAAGAGAAGGGGCAAACAAATTAGAGTGTGTAAAAAGTGGGGGAATCCAAATTTGTAGGGGGGAAAGTAGAAAGTGCAGGAAAATTCATAAAGATGACATCATGGGCCAAACTTGTGACATACATAAGTTTTCTACTTTATATATATATATATATATATATATATATATATATATATATATATATATATATAATATTATTTTGGGTTTTTATTGTAGAAACTTATGAAAATGGAATAAAAGTTTTATTATATTCGGATGATTCACAAACAGTGAAAAACCTATCGATTTATAGATGAAATAGAATATTTAAACTAGTAACAAGAATAACTCCATAGGTTGAAAATCAGGAAGATCAATGGGAATATTTTGACTAAACTAATCGGGTGGAACTTCCTCCAAAATAGGCTGCGGCTGTTGAGGCAGTGGACTAAGTCTTAGTAGAGGTGTCTCAATATCTATGATGTCATACATCAATATTAATATCTTTAATGTGCATTAAGAGCATCATTCTCAAGCTACAAAGCACCGATTCTTCAAAAATTGCTTCGAGTCCGAATCCGATTCTTCTGAGGTGCGGGTGCAGCCTCAATTCGCACCCAAGAAAAATCGATGGGAATTTTTTTTCCGATTCGTTTTGGATTCGGAAAGGATTTGTTTCTGGATTCTTTTTTTAATAAAAAGTAAGTTTTGTAAAAGTTTTGGGACTATTTAAAAAAAAAAAAAACTTAAGTAGCTAAACTTATAAAAAGCCAAGAACTATGTCAGCCTCTTAAAACACGGGCCCATAAATTAATAAAACCCACATGAGATAAACAATCAAACAAAAAAAGGACGTACGATCAAATTAAAAAACCATAGGAACTAGACTTCTCTCTATATATATCCAAAGCATTGCCCCCCCCCCCCCCCCCCCCCCCAACCTGACCAAACTTTTCTCTCTTTTTTTCTCTTGTAAGTTTCAATAACCTTCTCTCCCTCATTGGTAAAATCCCTAGCTGACCATGCTTTGTTTGTTTTGTCTTATTTATGTAATAGGACCACTGCTTTGATTTTTTCATGATTCTTCTCTCTGCTTTATTTTTTATGGAGTGGTTTAAAAGAATTTTCATTGTTTATGTAGTAGGACCACTGCTTTATTTTTTCATGATTCTTCTCTCTGCTTTGTTTTTTATGGAATGATTCAAAAGAATATTTATATACGACCAATTCTTTCTCTTAATATTTATGTGAACTATAGTTTTTAATATTGTGTCTCTTATTATGTAAACATTATGCACTTTTCACATTTTGTATTTTTCACAGTCTGGTTCTGCACTTGTGCATTCCGATGCTGGTGGAAATTGGCTATAACGATGTCATTACTGTAATTTAGAATTTGTGCGGTCATAATATAGAGTGAAAGCTCATTTGTTAAAAAATCATGGTGCTGGGTTAGAATTTTTTTTAAAAATAACTGATGAGATTATATTACAGTTGACAAAGTTGCAAGATGAGGACGATAGGAAGAAGAAAGATAAAAAACAGAAGGATGTTCCTTTACCAACTTGTAGTAAGAATTTTGTAGGACAGCAAGGTGCAAGACAAGAATTTTATGTGGAAAAAAAGGGACCCCTTGAAAAAGCCTTCAACATTAAAGCTCGAGAGGACGCACAAGTAGAGATTGCTAGGTTGTTCTGCTCTGGTGGGATGCCATTTCATTTATCAAAAAACCCACATATAAAGAGTGCAATTGGATAACAAAAATTTGTGGGGATGCTTTCTTTATTAAGAACTTTATCATGAACCACTCCATGAGATTGACCATGTATAATGAGCATTCCAAATTAAAATTTCTCTCTATTTTCGATACACATTTTGATTCTAATACAATAATTCTTAAGAGGCTTGTGAAAGTAAAGTGTGGGCTCCAACTAATGGTGATCATTACACAATGATTTTCATAGAAGGAATATGTCGTTGGGAGGGAAATGAATATGAAAGAGTTCATATTGAATAAAAGTTGTTGGGATGATAATTACATTATAAAATTCACAAATCTTATATATGATATGCTTAGGGGCAGAGGACACCGACAAAACTTGTTGACATTTGTTCTATGACACGTGGGACTCGATGATTGAGAAGGTAACAGGGTGATTTATATACACAAGAGAAAGCAAAATAGTGAAGAATCAACATTTTTCAAGGTGGTACATGAAATCCTTGTAGCAGGATGGATAAAAAGCAACACTCCACTCCATTTCTTGGAACACTCTTTAAATAGTAGGTATCATAATTATTTCTTTGCAGGGTTCAAGTTCCTAAAAATCATTAATATGTATGAAGTTGTCTTTTATCATAGTTATGAGTGGCTTCAAGGGGATCCAAATCATCCTCCAAGTAGAGATATGGAGATCATCGTGGAGAGGAGAAAATGTTTAGAAAGGTTCATTCCAAATGATGATTGTAAGAGGGGGTTTAATATGGATATATACTCGATTTTTGTACGTATTTGACTTGACCAACTTAGGTTGCGCCTACGTATCCATCATAGTCGGAATAAAAGTTAGCATAGTTCGTGGGTTTATACTATTCATCGAAAAACTCGTTATGGTTGCTATCAGAGAGGAGATAGGTGATGAAACTCTTCTCAAAGAACTCATCTAAAAAACCACCCTTCTTAAAACTCTCTCTATAACTCTTAAAGACAAAAAATATTATCTTCCAAACAAGTCCTCCCCAAAATGTAAGGAAATGAAGTTTATTTAGAGCAAAAACCAACCCAAGTGGGTTGCCACATGTCAAATATATTATGGAGAGATGTGTCTAACAACCTGTGGTGACACATTTTCTATTTTGGATGGCTTGTATCCCATAATATATGTTGCACCTTGACCTCACTGCTAGAATGTTTTCTAGCTAACATATAAAATACACGAATATGCATGATATGCTGGACGCGCATAATAATAACTTACTCGCATAAACAAATGGACTTTTATCAATATTAATCATCTATATTCTCATTTAATAATTAAATGAGAGGCTTATCATTAAGCCCCTCAAATATTTTTCCCCTCGTACATATAGTTGATGTATTGATGCCTCGCTAAAACATATCAACTGTACGTGCAAAACACTTTTAGTCAGTTTTGATACGTTCGATCAACTTGTGGATCGTGGGTAATAATATCATATTTCATTTAAATTTGATGAAATACTGCAATCTTATATCTCATATCTTAAATCTCATATATCATATCTTAAGTATCATATCTCATATCTTAAATCTCATATCTCGTCTTGATCTCATGGGTTATTCCGACGGACCAAAAGGTCATCATTTTCTATACAATAGACATGCTTTGAGTTTTTCCAGATGCTCCTATTTTGGTTCGGAGGATTATGTAGCGGTTGCCCCCATTCCTCTTTAAATGAACATGCATCCATAATTTTACTGTGACTTTTGTAATACAATTTTGGTAAAAGTATTATCATGGACACATAATAACTACTTCATCGTTCTCTTTTATTATTGCCAACCAATATTGGTAGAAGTATTATTATGGTCACATAATAACTACTTAATTTTCCTTGATTAAGCTTTTAGTTCATGCACATGTTGTTGAATCGTCTAAATCATGATGAGGTTTCTTGTGCATGCACATGTTATTGACTCATCCAAATCATGACGACGTTTTGAAAAATACACTTGCATGGTGACTTGACTCAAATTTTGCCACGTTTTATCTTAGATTTACACTTTATAATTCAACTTAGCACATATCTTGCTAAGGTTTATTTACACTTTGTAAGTTAACTTAGCAACTGACTGCTAAGGTTTTCTCCAATTTTACACTTCGTAAGTCAACTTAGCAGCTGATAACACATATCTTTCTAAGGTTTATATAAACTTTGTAAGTCAACATAGCAATCGATAGCTCATATCTTGCTAAGGTTTATATACATTTTTTAAGTCAACTTAGCAACTGGCCGCTAAGGTTTTCTCCAATTTTACACCTTGTAAGTCAACTTAACAAGCGATAACACATATCTTAATTTGGTTTATTTACACTTTGTAAGTCAATTTAGCAGCTGAATACTAAGGTTTTCTCCAATTTTATACTTTTTAAGTCAACTTAGAAGCCGATATCACATATCTTGCTAAGGTTTATATACATTTTGTAAGTCAACTTGGAAGTTGACTGTTGAGATTTTCTCCAATTGTTACAGTTTTAGGTCAACTTAGTAGCTGATAGCACATATCTTGCTAAGGTTTATTTACACTTTGTAAGTCAACTTAGCAATTAACTGCTAAGGTTTGTTTTTCTAAAACATATAATGCCTATTTGGCGACTCATCCAAATCACGACTAGAGTTTTCTTAAAATATAGTGCCTTCTTGGCCACTTACCAATTTTGGTAAGTTTTTTTTGTAATATAATACACCTATGAGGAAGACTTAGCACACTATTAGTAATGTTCTAGTAATATTATGTCACATCTGAAGGATGGCTCTGACTTTGTGTTGTCAATTTTTGAGTGACAACTAATTAATCTCTCTTAACTCTTTGCGAAAGAAACTAAAGAAGCTTTTGTAATGGCCTGCTTGGACATTACTATACTCTAAAGGTTCATCAATCTGACCTTATCGCGGAGGATGTCAAAGAAGCTTTAAACTAAAAATCTAAATTACATCATAATATCCATTTGCCCACTTAATTTTATTTTATCTGAAGATAAAATAAAATAAATTACATATGCCATTTACAATGCCCACCCACCAAAAAATGAAAGAAACCGAATCATTACATTTCATGGGGTAATATAATATTGCAAATGGTTAGTAAAACTCATGAAATATCCAAGTACAATTCTCATCAAGCCCCCTTTATTTTATTTTATTTGATGTAATAAAATAAAAATTATATAAAGTCTGGGGGTATTTGCGTAATGAATCATAACCACCGATGCTCATAGGTGTATCGTGAACAATTGAATGTCGTTTGAGCACACACCATATTAAATATGAGAGTATGTAAATTATCAAGGTACAATTTATTAAACATACTCAAATTGTTTCGTAATATCTTAATCAAGCTCAACATGGTTTCAAGCTACAAAATAACATTTACAAAATGTTTATTAAAAGATTGGTATTTAAATGAAGGTTCAGTACGCTCCCTCTAACTCATTTTTATGTATAGATATATCATGCAATAAATTGTACAAGAAAACCACAATAATTGTATCTCATAGCAAATAACAATAGTTGTATCTCATGTGTGGGGGGGGGGGGGTCATCATTTACACAGGCCCAAGGTGTATCGTAAATAAATTCAAGAATGAAGAGCCATGTTCAATATGTTCTAAACACGTAAAATAACATTTGTAAATGACATAAAATATTCGAATGTGTCCTTCATTATGCCTCTCTTATTTTTGAGTTTTGAATGGACTGAACTCAAAGTAGAAAGGTACCATAAATCATATGTAGATTCTTGGTAGGCATATTATGTAAACACAATAAAAAAGTTAGTGTCCATTAATCACTCAATATTTTTAATCATTGACTTACATAGGCTCATACCATGATTTATTATTATTTTTAGAGTCACCTCAAAATAAAAATTGAAAACGATCTCTAAAAGAAAGAGTCTTAATAATAATTAGAGGAGGTGTGCACTACATCAGTGTTAACCTAAATAACCAACAAAAAACCACAGTGTGTTATTTTGAAAAACAAAATGTCAACTTAAACCATTTCTAACTTGGAACATTAAAAACTCAAATGGTCTTTTAAATTCAACTATTTTTTGCAACTCCATAGTACATCGGTTTGGGTTGACTCTCGTTCTTTTTTCTACAAAAATATTTGGTGAATCAGGCGCCCCATTAACACCGAGGTTCATCCCATTTTACTTAGGTTCCTCTGTTGTTTCTTAGGTCTGCCTCCATTAATGGGTCGGTTTTGTGACCAATTAAAATCTAGTTTGAGTTTTTAATATGGTGAATCGAGAAGAAGTGATTCAACGAGGTCCCAGCAGATTAATAGGCTTGAGGTTTTTTGGATCAAGCTCCGTCGGTAGAACCGGAGGTGTGTCGGTATAGGGTGCATCCAATTTTAATTTTGAATTTGTCTAGTCTTGCCAAGATGGATCAATTTTGGTTGTTTCGACGATGGCGAGTCAACTTTGTACCAAATCAAGGTTTCTCGATTTTAATTCCCATCTGGTTCAATTTTAAACTTTATTGATGGGTCTCTTCCCCTTTCTCCTTTTCTAGTACTGTGTGATGTCCATCTAAATGGTCATCATTTTTATGAAGGTTCGTCGAGTTCAAGCTCCAACGGTGGAGTATTATTATTTTTAATTATTTTTTTATGGTGGTTCGTCTGATTTTAAGCTCCCACGGTGGTTCCTTCGTACCCACTGAAATCTATGGTGGCTCGCTCATCTTATAATGTACTCAGTTGAATGTTAAGTGGGACATTTTTATGATTAAATCTCAACATGGGAATCGTATCTATCCTCGGTTGAATCTGAGATCACTCGCCCATTTAGCGCCAAAGGTTTAAATTTGTTTAGTGGGTCGGTTCTAAGGGTGACTTGGTGTATTTGTTTCTTGGATTTACTTTAGTAAAGAAAAATACGGTATTTTGTAACTGCATTTTATGAACTCTGATTTGATACCTATAGAGTGAATGATAATATCTGTGATCAAAATATCTTACCAAAACTACAACGCGTGATAATACTGACACAAGCATAGGTTTATGGTATTGTAAAGTCTATACAGCAAAATTTGTGAAATCTTAAAGGGCTTGTTGTCTATTGTTAGATATAAATTGTACGACACATAAATATTTATGTTGGGCCATACTCCTCATATTTTAATAAATATCCCTTCACAAAACGGTATAATCCAATTAATGCTTGCTTGGTATATTTTTACCCACCACACATATTGAGCTAGTTTAGCTGGCAACATGTTAGTTATCAATCAGTTGGTATTACTCAAACACAAACAGATTTCTAAACTATATGCCTTTAATCTCAAATAAAATAACCAAGGAAATTCGTAGCTTACTCAGGCAACTCGTACTAGATTTTGTCTATTATAATAAAAGGCTCTTTCAGATATGAAATATTCTATCAATAAAATTTATGCCATCACAGAGCATATGTCCTCTTCTAAAGGTATCAGTGCCAAACAATTTATGTCCAATATTAAGGACATATTTCAAATAATTTTTGTTACGAGATAAACATCTTACTTAGTGCTTTGCTTAAAAATACATCATATAGTTTTGATGCAAGATAAGAGAGATTTATAAGCAGAAAAATCAAAAACTTATCTGGAATGAAGTTGCATATTTTCTCTCATAAATGCTGTAGTGGAAAGTTGCTTTGCCAACCCTTTTTTCTCCATCTCCGTCTAATTTTTCAAGCACGAATGAGGCGTTACATGATAAAATCGCGAATACCTCCCCAGCAGAGTTGCCAAATGTAAGAGGGGGGTTTAATATGGATAAATACACAATTTTTGTATGTGTTTGACTTCAGCAACTTCGGTTGCGCCTACGTATCCGTCATAGTCGAAATTAAAGTCAGTGTAGTTCGTGGGATCATACTATTCGCCAAAAAACTCATTGTGGTGGCTCTCGGAGAGGAGATTGGTGGTGAAACTTTTCTCAAAGAACTCATTTAAAAACTCATCTAAAAAAACACCCTTCACAAAACTCTCTCTAAAACACTTTAAGACAAAAGCCATTATCTTTCAAAGAAGTCTGTAATATACCCCGTATTTCTGCGTACTTAGAACTTAAAAAATTCGGTAATTAATTCGTTTTTATTTTAAATTACACGAGTGACGTAATTTAATTGAATTAAATAATAATGTGTGCCTCAAATATTAATCGAGAGAGAGATAATTATTAACATTATTTGTTAGATTTACTAAGTTAATAGTAAATAAATTATTGGAATTATTACACGTCATAGCGAGTTATATTGACGTAATTCGATTTTATCTCAATCGGAAGTCGCGTGTAGATTAATATGAGGTTGATATAGGAAATTTATGTTGGATAACTCGAATAATGATTTCAAAGTCATGGATGGTTTCAAAAGGGTTGAAATAGTCGAAATAGTATATATGGGGGTATTGTTTGGGTTCTGAGGAAATTTTAGACCAAACCAGCACCATATGAGGGCATTTTAGTCATTTGGTAACCTAGGGTAAAGAAATCTATGAATTTTCATAGCCTTTAACATAATATAGTTGGGAGAGGCTAGGGTTAGAAATGTATAAAACAAATAAAGGCTATTAGAGAAGAAGGAGAAGCCATTCTTGAAGCTTAAGCGAGAGTTCTTGAGAAATTCAAGTTTGTTCTTACACCACAATCAACCTCGGAGTGAGGATGGCAAGAGAAGACACGTAAATCACCATCTTCATCACGAAATCAGACCATAACCATAAGAGTCAAGTGTTCATTGGCAATTTCTTTTCAAGTTATAATAACCATGACATTTTAATGAATTAAACTCATGAACTGGGTAGGATTGCATGTAGAGTGAGTCCATGTATGTAGAGAATATGAACCGGGAATATATAAGGTGATTTAGATGGGATAAATATGGAGAAATTGATAAGAAATCATGAAGATCATAAAATTTAGGGGTTTTGATGAAGATTTGAATTAATCTATTCTTGGGTAGTAACCATGAGGTTTTGATGCTTTATTTAAATCATCCTAATACATGTGTATAATGTTTGAGAATATTGGATAAGAATTTGGTAAATAATCATAAAGAATTGAATGAGAAAAATGGTAAAAAAATGCAACTTCGGAGACGAAGAAGATGATTTGGTGCATTTAGAATCGATTCGGCCCAGGGGAGAATCGATTCGTAAAGTGATTGATTCTTCCTCCTAGGCGAATTGATTTGGTTTTCCGAATAATGCGAAATTTTATTTTTAATCCTAGAACTCCTATAGTTTTATCGGGGACGCTTTTGGGACTTTGTTAAAATATAATGAGGGACTTATTATATTACAATAGACATGTGATATGATTATGACTTAGTCTTAATGAGAAATTTAAGGCGAGAATTAAACATACTTAAATGGAGACGTAATTAATTTGAAAGAATGAGAAATAGTTACGTGGATTTCGAAGGAGTTTATTTTCTAGACCAGTAGGTTATGAATGAGTTAACTACTGAAGTAATGTAAGGGATAACTAGCCCCTTAGAGTAAAAAATAATATCCGGCTTAATACGATAGTGAGTTATAAATTGTAAATTGATTAAACGGTAAGTATTCGAGTGATATATACTATGTACTGACTTTGAAAATGGGTTGGGAGTGTACCTACTGAATATATATGTATATATAGGATGTGTGTGAATACCTATTATATGATTTGTGTTAAATGTTAACATACCTACGCTACCTACTATCATTTAGATTCCCGCGCAGTGGGCAATCCCACCTTGACGATTTCAATGAGGTCTAGATTTATACCTTAGAACATTGAACTTATGGTGGCCAACTATGTGCCATGTATTAGTGAGGCTAGTAAATCATTTGGGTATGTTTGGTATGTGCATAGTCCAAAGGCTTAGAACTATTTTTGCCTCCATTGCTTGTGATTTGATTTTGGGTTCGAGGAGACATGCTGAACCAATAGTCCTTTATGTAATATTCATGATACATGGATTTGATATCTGAGTATGCCTTATTAACAATGGTTATTCTACGGGACGCCGTAGTTTTATATACTAGTATGTGAAATATATACTTGTATGAATATTCTACTTACGTGTGACAATATACAGTTTGATAGTATGTCTCTGAAAGTAAATTTAGTAGAGAAACTTAATTGAATGATTAAATGATAACAAATAGAAAGTGTTACTTATGATATTAATAATATATGAGATATGTTAATTGGCATAGAGTACGGTATGGGCGGTACGTGGACTTATATGTGTCGATAGTTCAGATAGATACTTATGTCTAGTTAGCTGGGGTAGTACAACTATGTGGGCTATGTAGGAAATGTTAGGTGTGCATAATAGATGAGAGGTGAGAAAACTCAAGAGAGTGTATGTAAACCTAACATGTGTATCTAATAAATTGTTTTTAAATTGTGATAAATACTTGTTATATATTTTCAAATTGTTTTGGGTTCTAACCCTTGCTATAAATATTTTCGAAAAACCTTTCAGGTTTCCAGCCACAGGGACGCTAGACTTGATTATCTATTCCAAGGATGCGTAGTTGCAGCATATGTAGACGCAGGCATAATTTGGACAGGAGGGGAGTCGAGCCAGTCAGGTAGGACAGGAGGGGGTGGTGTTAGTGGGGCACCTCAGTAGCAGGTGGTGAGAGAGCAGGGGAAAGATTCTCGGTAGGGGGATCCGGCTAAGATATTTACGTCGGGAGGCTATTGACCAGAGGTTTAGGGTTCCACGCAGGGATAGCAGGGTCCTAAGTAGTGATAGTAGGCTCCCCAGGGCTAAGGGAATAACGGAGGTGTCCAGCAGGGCTGGGGATATCAGGGATAATGTTAAGGCCAGCCTTGATAGGGCCCATAGGGCCAGAGGCAGAGAGTGTTTTGGGGGAAGTGCTTTATATGTTGCCAGAATGGTTATAAGAGGAGAGATTGCCCATAGTAGGGCAGGGTACCAAATATGTGCAACAGGTTTTGTTACCTCTAGCACCAGCACCCCTAGGCCCATAGCAGCAATAGGGGCATATGCATTATGGGCATGTGTAGAATATTATGTATGTACCGATATCACTAGCCCCCCAGGTGCCGCCAACACTCGAGGGTAAGATTATTATTCATGGGTATGAGGGTAGGATTCTTTTTTATACAGTGGCGTCGTATTCCTTTATTTCCACTAGATTTGCACAAGCAGTCGGTCTTTTAAAGATAGACGACCCTCGCCTGATGTGCGTGGAGTCACGGTTGGGTAGTGGGTCACTTATACACTCGATTTGTAGAGGATTAGACATCATGATTAGAAGACTGATCTTAGCAACAGACCTTCATGTGTTAGATATGAAGGGATATGATATCATTCTAGACATGGATTGGTTAGCAGGATATAGGGCGACGGTAGACTGTTACGAGAGGACCATAGTGTTCTTCGTTCCGGGGCAGGAGATGTTCTTGGTGGCGATGCCTCTTTCGAAGGGAGATTGCGTACCCACCTATACTACATTGAGGAGGAGACCTCACAGGAGGTAGTTATTCCGTTAGACTCGATTCCAGTTGTGAGAGATTTTGAGGATGTATTTAAGGAGATTCCAGGGTTGCCACCCTTTGGGAAATAAAGATTATTATCAAATTAGCACCGGTTAGCAGACCGATTACCCTAGCACCTTACCGCATGGCCCCATCAGAGATGCGAGAGTTGAGAGCGCAAATTTAATAGATTTAAGGGTAGGGTTTTATTCGGTGGAGTACATCGTCGTGGGGTGCACCTGTGTTATGCATGAATAAGTGGGATGGTTCGCTTCAATTGTGTGTAGACTACAAGGAGATGAACAAGGTCACGATACGGAATAAGTATTCGTTGTCGAGGATCAATGACCTGTTTTACCAGTTGAGAGGAGCTGCATACTTTTCCAAGATTAATTTGAGATCGGGATATCACCAATTGCGCATTCGAGAGGAGGATACACTACACCAAAACAGGTCAATTGTAATGGGCAAAAACCGTTGCAAAAAATATTTGTAATGAATTAAATCCATTAGAAAATTGACGTTATTTATTTTACTAACACAAGTTGTAACGAATAAAAACCGTTACAAAATTATTATTTGTAACGGACTAAATCTGTTACAATTTATTTTATAACGGATTTGGCATTGGTACAGATACTATATATTAGTAACGGATTTAGTAAAGTGTAATAGTGTTTATCCGTTACAAATATAAAATTTGTGACAGATAAAAACTGTTACAAAATACATTGTAACGAGTTGGAAGTGTAAAAACTGTTACAAAATACATTGTAACGAGTTGGAAGTGTTAAGAAATGTTTTTATTTGTAACGGTTAAATTTCGTTATTATTATTATTATATTTTTAAAAAATATAAATTTCTCATCAAACAAATATAAATACATCAGTAATAATTCGTGCTCAACCAATGGTACAATGCAGAACCAATGCCCATAAATTTCACTCAAACATAATTGCAAAACACATGTGACAAAATCAATGACACTACATTTCAGTGATATTAAACCAATCTAAAACTATTCATAACCATTAAAATTCCTAAACAAAAAATAGTAAAAGATAAACCATCTAACTTTTAACAATAAACTTGAAACGAATTCTAATATCATTAAAGTTCTATACATATTACTCTCCCAAAATTACTCTTCATGACAATCCTTGAGAACGAGACTTCATTCTTCCTAAAGTAATCTTCATATTTCCCAATAAGAACCTGCTGAACAAATACAATCTTAGTAAATGTGTAATCATAAATGAGTAAATAACATAAAAGACTAGTACATTTACTTTCCATTGGCACGAATGTAATTTTATTCGACGGTAATTGATACAAAACAAACGGCTATAACCACTGAGGGCGCGATTAGTTTAGACAAGTTACATTGGTACCGCTTGATATATTAGCACCTATGTTCGCGTACCTTATTGACCATATTGCTAAATACTTGTGAACTATTAATTTGGGATGAAGGGAGTATTATTTAAAGTTTTACACTTGTTTATCTCAAATTTCAAATATTATAGTCGTTTACATTATTTATTGAGAGTATATTTAAAATCATTTTCTTTGATTGATCTAGTCCTCTCCGAGTTGTAAGCCACCAGGGAGAGGGTATTTCTCCTCTTACTCGTATTAATAAAATTTTAGTGGGGTACTATCCCTTTTTTCCCAAAATAATTAAAAAAATCCTTTTCTTGAAGGGATATGTTGTCTTCCACAATTCTCGATTCTACCAAACACGCCTAATGGATGAATTCGGTAGCATCGGGAATGGCGTTGACGTACGACTCACATGATCCTTTCTTTAATTATCAATTAATAATTTAGGATGGACGAAGTAGTGCATACCTGCAACAGGGATCTCAACGGCGAACTTTGTATAGAAAAAAACTGATAGTAGAGCCGAAACACCGGATACGACATAGGAGAGAACCACGACAGGAACAACATCTTCTCTCGCCTCGAGGCCAGTGAGGACAAAGATTCTGGCACCAATGACAACACCCATACCAAACCACATTAGGTCCCACCAATTGAATGTCTTCTTCATCTCGTGTTGGCTCGAAGATTTCACCTATAACTCGGCCCGATCGTCTGATCGAGTAAGGACCCGATCCAGAAGACGGGTCGGAGTAGCCTTTAGTTCACTCACGTAATTGACCGAGCTCTTAAAAGACTCTTCGGGGAGAAAATAATCTTTTGAACATGAACACCCTCTTCTCCTAATCCCTATCTCTACTATTTCTTCATTTCCAGCCCCCATTTCTATACCTGCATTCACACAAATACAAATTGTTACAATTCAATAACAAGCTACAAATCCTTACTTTTAACCTTTTGTGAACTTTATTTTTTCTTTTTGGTAAGGTACTGATTGGTTGGTGAGCAAACGCTTGAACAATTTATAGCAAAAGAGCATTTATTAAAATTTTCAAGGAACTACTATAATATATTGCACATAAATCTGTCAAGTCAAAATGAAGTCAATTTGGATACAATGAGATCCAAATGCTTGTAGCCACATAATTAGAGACTATATGTCATAAAAGTATAGTTGGTGAAGGGAACATACGCATAGTTGATAGATTCAGTTTTACTTTATACATGTCTAAGGAATTAATTAATTACCCTCCTTGTAAGTAAATAGTGGATACAAACCTAAAAACAACATTATATCATACCATACCGTAAGTATGGTGTCGCATATACTGATTAACTAACGTGTGGAATAAGGCAACAAAAGGAAAGCAAAGATTTGAGACTCACTTCCCTAACACCAAAGAACAAGCATGTGTGGTCAGCCAAGGTACCTCCAAGTAACTTCAGTGATGTAACAATTCCCGTAAATACCATGGATGATATCCCTAAAAGACAAAAAATGATAAGTTAAAATATTATATCTAATATTCCTTTTTAAGTAACAATAATCATACCACTATCCTAATAAATACCTGTATATCATCATTGAAGACTATATGAGTAGTCCCATATTTTGCCAACAACTCAAACGCATTATAGTTTTCAAAATCTTCAAACTATAGAATTTTATATAAAGATTTTACTAATATTAGAAGTACGTGAACAACCCCATCTCCAAATATCATTAAAAGTAAATATTACCTATCAGGTGTCAAGGATTATTAAGGGTGCTTTTGGGAACCCTACCATGGCTTGGAATTGGAATATGATTTTTTTTCAGTTCAATAATCTGAAAGATATCAGGGAGAGTAAAATAACATGTACAAGAACTTTTTCGCCATAGTTCTGCTTGACAGCAGTCATGAATTCATGTAGAAAGTCAGCATATTCCTGGAAAAAATCGAACTACCTCATCGATGCAGGCAATACATAATTCATTAAAGAATAAGATAGTAAACTATGCGCCTGTAGTCTAGCACACTGATAAATACTAAACTTTACCTTCCCCGTGGAACTTTGTTGTCCTAGTCCAATGTAGAACTCATCCATCAATAATTGTTCATTATTTGTTCCTATAACAATAGTTATAGGCAAGCAGTGCACAGACCAAAATTCAAGTAAAAATGATATCAAGAACTGATAGATCTAAAATTAGATAAAATTTTATTTTAAAAGTTCTGGTCAAACTCACAAGTACCATGCATTAAAGGTTTCTTGAAATAATATAGTTTTCAGAAGTAAATGGAAACGAAAAGAGTTCCATGTGTACCAAAGAAATTATTGTTGTACTTAAGTACTACTTATGCAAGACATAGACATATCACTAAATAAAATGAGGGTTGCATATATTGAGACCCTTACCGCTGAGGGTCTAACTCCTCCAAGTGCAGTATACAAAGCCAGTTTTCCTACAGGTATTCCCATCCCCTGTAACAATTCGTAGATTGACCCTTAATATTAATTCAATATTCCAATCTCCTACATAAATTTGTGGATTCGTAATATTAATAAGATAAGGGGTAAAATAAAATAAAATTAAAAACCCAGTGTTAAAACTAGCTCGATAAACTATGAATGAGTGAAAATCCCCTGCTCTGTGTCGCTGAGAACCTTTTCTTAAGGTACACATGGAGAAACTAAAATTAAATGATATAGTTCTAGGACTTTTGTAAGGACACAAATTTCAAATTGAGTCCTTTGTAGTTTTGACTCAATTTCGGACAAAAACGTTTGAGTCATAGGATAGTGTTATTGATCATCCTTTAAGCCTATGACGTACTAAAAGTTGAAGACCTAGCGGCCAAGTTTAAAGCTTCATCAAAATGCTGAGTTTAAAGTGCCTCGTTTCTACGTCAACAACATTGTTCCATGCTCCTAAGGTATGAATGCAATTTTATATATATATAGGAGCTTGGAATTTAATTGGGTGTAATTTATAATTTTTATAAATTAATTTTATCGACTTTGTTTTACTCAGAAAAATTGTTTTGGGCTTAAAAATTAATATTTATTTTTTTCTGATTTTCTGGAACGTCTTTCGATACACATTGGAATCTCGTTCGAACGAGATTTCTAGGTCATTCGAATGAATTGTCATCTTGTTCGAACGAGATGGCAGGTCGTTCGTACGAGATTTTTGACGAATTTCATTTTTCCATTCTGAATCTTCATTAGTAAATCCGTTCAATCGAAAAGTTGTTCGAACGAAAAAGTCATTCGAACGAGTTTTGGCGAGAAATTTTTTTGGGCAGTTTTTGACGGTTTTTCCACTACTTTTCCCCACTATCTTTTGCCAGATTTGATAAGGTGCAGGAACCAACTTTTAGAACTAACTTTTTCAAATCCTACCAACTTCTAGAGTGTGTTTTTGAGAGTTTAACTTTCCAAGAAAAAGTTCATTATTTTGTGTGTATATTCTTTCAAGAAAAATCTTTAAACACTTGTTTTACACCCAAAATTTGTTTATCCAAGTTCATATATACATATACTTTGCTTGGAGCATTTGGCAGCGGTTTATCTCTACATTCGTTTGAAGAGAAGTTCGGGTTTTCTTCTACATCACATAAAGAAGAAGAGTTCGTTTTGCTGCAACATTCTCACGTGGTGAAAGGCACCATGTGTGGTTGACGGTGTACCTATTGTCTCATTGGATGAAGACCAAGATTCCGATGGAGCTCCGGGGTTGTCTGCTAGGCGGAGGTGTTTTACAGGAAGACGCATCAAGTCTTGAAAGGGGTCGACTCGAGTAAGTAAGTCACTTGTCTTGTAACTTGTAATTCCATACTTAGTGGACTTAAGGCTAGGGCCGTCCGAGGTTTTTTCCCGTTGTGGGTTTTTTCTCGTGCATCGCGGCGTAGTGACTAATTGTTTAATTTTATCTTGCACTATCACCTAGAACGCATGCTTAGGTAAAAAGATAAAATTAGGTTTAATCACTACTTGTCCAATTTGGTGTTAAATTAAATATTGGGTAATGTGTAATTAATTCATGTCATTAATTTAATTTGCTAAAATTGGTTTGGCCTAATTTTGATAAAAATGAAAAATATGACTTAGGCAAAATTTCTAGGACTTTGGCTAATTAATATGGTTTAAGTGAAATTAATAATGTGTGTGTGTTCCATCCCATTTCACTTGGTTTAATTTTAATTTAGAAGAAATTAAAATTTGTTTATTTGTTTGAACCATCAACTCGCTTCCGCATATCTATTTAAAAAGAAATAAATTTTTGAAAAATTAAAATTTGGGGGCCTCGCATTACAGCAACTTTTTTCTTTTGCGAAATTAAAAATTTCGGGGCTATTTGAAGTAGTGTAGTAGTTCAGGGGATTCCTTGTAATTTATCCTAAAAAAATATTTATAGATGATGAATCCTAGAAAATTTACCTAGCATCTAAGGGCCCCAAGTCCCAAAATTTGTTCACCATCAGTAACAACAATAACTTGAATTCTCCTCTCAGGCCAGTTTGTCAATACCTCGAGAATTTCCCCCCTGTAAAATCTCGTAATACATGTCTAGACTTTAACAAGACGACAATTCATTTCCTAAAACACAATCTTTACTAGTGAATTTACCAATTTAGAATTCCAGGAAAGCAAAAAAAATAAGTTGAACCAAACAAGCACTCAGAGGCAAGAAAGCTAAGATTGATATCACTTCCTAATGCTTAATATTCCTCAATTCAGCATATGACGTTAAAACAAATAGTTTAAGCACCCATTTCATATATATGATTAAAAAAATGTATATATTTTAAACCTATATGCATTATTTTTTATCATCTACAACTTTACAAAGTAGTATTATGTATATCAATTTACCAATAGATTATTTTCCCAATTATCTAGTATAACTATCGCATGCACAGGTGACTTAGCCAATAGTCGAAGTGGGCCAAGAAATATGTGCCTATTTCTAAATTAAGCGCTTTGGGAGCATTCAACACCTTGGGTGCCTCTTACACCCTCATTTTCCTTATCAAGAATCAATAAGTTCACATTCAATAATCATACACTAAACAATTTAGGAGAAAAAAGTTTGGGAACCGTTTGATATCAACCATCAAAACTACATTTGGACATCCTTCCACTGACAGGAACCACAAACATTCCACTTATATTACTTCACATAAGACAAACAGGACAAACTCACCTTCAGACAAATGCCAACAGATGCTAGATAGTTGAGTATCGTGCTTCGGCAGTGATTCTTTCTACTTTTCATCAATAACTGCAAAGAACATATAGTTAATATATACCTTCAATCTTCCACAAGTTCCTAAAAGATGAAAGGTGTCCCTACAGCTAAAGTGTCAATAGATTACATATAACAATATGAAAAGGACTACTAAACATACCCACAACTGTTATGTCAGCACCATACTTCTTTGCCAAAGCAGCAGTAGTTGCTTCAGCCTATAGGAATAGTAGTAGAAAGAGAGAGGATACGAACCAATTGATATCGATAACAACTAGCAAAGCTTCCCTTCTACAACACAGTACTCCACGGTGTTGAGTGGTAAAATACAAACCACGCTAAGTCATGTTTTAATTCCCCCCCCCCCCCCCCCCCCGTCCCCTTTTTTCTATCAATAACGTGAAATTTGAGTTACTCCTAATGCTCATAATCATCAGGCGTACCCCTATTATGGGGAGCTATCGCAAAATATTAGATTATCAATAGGATATCAAGATAGGAGAGGCCAAATATACCACTTTATAGTGAATGGAATGGTCAATATGTTGGATGAACAATTTCCTATCATCCATTTCGAGACAATAGCCAGAAGAGTGTCTCGATATTGTATCGAGAGTTTTCACGACCAAGCTCAATCATTTTATGAATGATTTGGTTCAACTAAAGCATTTTGGCATGGTTATGGATCTTATGTATATTAGATTTTCCTTTGATTCATAGTTGCCTTTATTATACTAAAAAGATCCTTATTGATTATTTGTTCTTCTTACCTGTAACTATTTACACTATCGGACTGTAAAAGAGAGGCTTGCCACATGAAGACATATTGCTTTTTCTATACCTAGAGGATAATCATCGAACATCAAACCAAATAGGCATGATTATATCTGCGAAGATACCCAACAAGAATGAAGATGGCACGGGGTTTGCAGCAGTGTCCCAATTTATAATGCATAGTCCATGTGCTGATTCATGTCTCAATTATCCTGTATGCCTAAAGTTATTTCCTCTAAAAAATTACCAAAGAAATTTTGCCAACAAACTTCTTTGGATAAAAATGGTTTCCAAGTGTACAAGAGAAGATCTGACAGAAAATTCGTTGAGAGGAATGGTAACAAGCTATACAATAGATTCATTGTACCACACAATTGAGATTTATTGGTCGAATACCAAGAACATATAAACACCGAATTGTGCAACAAATTAGGGGCAGAAAAATATATATTCAATTGCATAAATAAAATACCTGATCGAACACGAATTCTTCTAGAATAAAATATCAGTTGAAATGACATGACAGGAATAGACGATATCAGGGACATAGATGAGGTAAATTCATTTTTAGATTATAGATACATATATACATATGAGGTTACTTGGAGAATTTTCCATTTTTACATTTAATATAGAAGCGTGGGGTTTGAATGACTGACATTCCACCATCCGGGGGGACGTACTTTTAACATTCAGAGATTCAAAATGGTTGGACAACATTATTACCAAATTCAATGCGTATAAAGCAATGTCACCAAATGAATGCTCTGCACACCAATGCCCGAGAACTATCTTATTCTCAATTTTTTTTAAAAAGTGGGAATGGCAATCAAAATATAATTAATGTAAAAGAAGAGATTCTAGGGATTGCATAGGCCGAATCATATTTGCACATAAGACATTATAGGAGATATTTTACATTCGATTGATCCTAAACATGTTACGCGGCCCACATATCTATGGGAAGATTATAACTATGAAAGGGGGACATGACCAACATATAAGGCTTCATGTTATGCATTAGGCTTATTGGATGGGGATAGAGAATGGCATGAAATGATCTCGCAAGCAGCCCAATGGTTAACAGGGCTGCAAATATGTTAGTTGTTCGTAACAATCCTATTGCTTTATAAAGTTGCAGACAAACTTGAGCTTTGGGAAAAGAATTGGAACTTTTTATCAGAAGATGTCTTATACCAACAAATAATGCTCATTTGATTCCCAAATTTGATCTCGACTGATCTCCAATTAAAGAAGTATGCCATTTATGAAATTGAGCAAATCATGTCTAAGAATAATAAAAGTTTAAATGATTTCCCCATATTACCCCATCCTGATCGATCATTAATTTTAGATTTGGGTAATTTATTTTTGAGCGAGGAAATATCATATAATATTCAGCATTTGACATCACAACATAAGTAGCTTTATGAAATACTGAACAACTACCAATTGTCGGTGTACAATGACATCATCAAATATGTAAATGAAAATAAAGGTAGGATGTATTTTGTTTATGGAGCTGGAAGAAGAGGAAAAAATTATGTGTAAAATACAATTATTGCTTGGTTTAGGTTTGAATGTAAGATTATAGTCACTGTTTAATCTTCTGGGATTATTACATTAGTACCACCTAACGATCACACTACACATTCTCTATTTTCCATTGCGATTGACATATCTGAGAGGTTGACATGTGACATACGACAAGGGACTCGTCTCGTAGATCTTATTTGTAAAACTAACCTCGTAATTTGGGTCGAAGTGCCTATGGATCATCGCAACAAGTTTAAAACAGTTGATGATATTCTTCATTTTGACAACCCCGATTCTCAGGATAAAACTTTTGGTAGGGGTGGGGGAACTATCCTTCTCGGAGAAGATTTTAGGTAAACTTTATGGGTCGTACAAAAAGGAACAAGACATGGCATCATTCGTGTGTTTATTAACATGTCCTCTTTATGGAACCATTGTAAATTCTTTGACCTAAAGCAAAACATGAGAATACTAGACTCGTCGAAATCAGAGATTGGGTACATGGAATCGGAGAAGGGACAATACCTTCGATTTTCTTATATGACGAATTCGATCCAACTAGGATTTAAATACCAGATGATTTGATTATCCTTACAAATATTGATCCCATATCATCCATTGTTGCAAGTACATACCATGACCTTCTTACCAACATGACAAGCAAGGAATATTTGGGATCTACGAAAATTCTAAACAAGAATTCTGAAGAAATTTTCAAATATAGAAGAATGAGGCAAATTTCATTGAAACATAAACAAAAATATATGTAATTATAACAAAATCAAATCTCTAACCACTATCTTCTCAACATATTCACATATTTTATCCACTTCTGCCTCAGATAAGCCTTTGATTCTTGCCAAATTCTTAAAAAATTGCAAAATTTTATGATTATATCCAGAAGAAAAAAAGTCAACTAGTTGGAAATTTTTAGTTGATAATTTGCCTTTTCAACTTGTTTATAGACATTCCATTGCAAGTGTAGATCATAGCATCTTGAAGCTTCTTTCACGTCTCCAGCATTTATTCCATGAGAAGTCACTATTGCAAACAAACATACAAAGTAATCTTACTAAAAAAATTCCCAAGAAAGTTTCTCTAAACCTATTGACAGGTTGTTCACCTCTAGCAATGCATACACAAATAGCCTATAGAAAAAGCCATCCAACTAACCTCAAAACTTGCGCACAAAAATGACAACCACGGGGTTTTGATCATCTAACCAAGACATAATATCACTAAAAATATTCATTCCATCTTAATGAGAAAAGATAAAATGAGAAGTCTTAAAGCTTCGAGACAGTGAAGCCCATAATGTAGCTCAAGTTTTTATATTTTTCGGAAGGGGTTGTGCTAAAGGCACCCCTATTGTGTCTCATCGGCACCACAAGATGCTTTATAATGATTGTATATTGTGCCTACCAATATTTTGTTCTGGTGCTCAGGAGAAAAATTAAGGGTGCCTTTAGCGCGATGCTTTTCGAAAGGCTTTCCATTAAAACCTCCTTATCGTTAAATATGCTACAATTTCTTCTCATTCAAAGTCAACCAAAAAGGTGTCATTATGATGCATCTCTGAAGGTGTCTATGTATTTTCTTATCTCCATGAAAAAAATTCCATAAGAAGTGGAGAACATCTCGCCTATTCACTCATATCTTTTTCAAAAGATATCAAGCTTTTCAAAAAACGTGTGTACTATTTTCAATATTTTTCTATCTATGATGTCAATGCACCATAATAGTTTGTTTTGTCAGTCAAACTCTCGCATCCTCGATGGAGAATCTATCCATAAATTTTATTAGGTTTGGAAATAATGCGTTGATTACTTGGTAAGAGATTGAAAATTTGATGATCAAAAATTTAAAATGTTGCTGCTTGAGGTGGGTGACTAGACTCTCTGCCCTCATAGATATGTTGTGTTCACCTAAAATCTTCAATCAAATCGACTCAGGAGATCTATTTATACCTAACTTCCTCCTCAGGTAAGATATCTAAAATAACCATCTTATATGATTTATGGTAAGTAAATTCATCAATGAAATAAAACCCAACAATCAATTATGTAATTAAAAGAAGACAAATAAAATCTTACATTGGTAGTCCTAGAAAAAATGTCAACCCTCCCTCTAAATAACAAGCCCGTCATGTTCTTACATATCAATTGCAAGTCGAATTGATTGAAGGAGCAAGTTGGTTGATTTTACAATATCAAACTCAAAATTATGAAACAAGCTTACTTAACATATCAAGTCCGTCTCATAAACCTTACTTTAGAGATAAAAAGTCCTTTTAAAATACTGCAAAGGTCAAGGACCAAGAAATATCTCGAGATAATTGAATTTATCATTTAAAGACACTTCAGGTGATAAATTTAACATAAGGAAAACAATACAGACTTGTCATGTTAGTAAGAAATCACAAACATGTGACACCCCGCCCAATTAAACCTTGGGTGATCAAGCCTTAATTTAATTTAAACAGGTTTCTTAAATGGTTCATTCTTAGCATCACTGTCGAAAACTTTTTAAGTTACAAACCACCTAAGTGAAATTGAGCGATTGCCAAATTTTATCTTCTTAAGCAAAATAAATAATCCATACAAGCACATTACAAGTCTAGTAATAAAACAGTTTACATAAATAACTGTATGTAGATAAAGTCTTGTCGAAAACCACGGCCAATAACAGACAATTCAAAATTCAGAATCAGAATAACTGTAAGAGTAAAGATAGGACAACATGTCCCAACTAAGAATACTAAGACTGAGATCCTGCACTAGAACTGAAATGGAGGAAGCGTCTAAACAATCCCTGCAACATCCACATGTGCTGCAGCTCCCAAATCCTTGGAATGAAATCATGTTGGGTGTCCCTGTGGATGGGCACCTAAAAGGTTTTAAAAAATTTACAGAGAAAGAGTTAGTACTCAAAACATTTTGAAAATAATTTGCAAGAAGTTATCACAATTGAGTTATTGATTACACATATTAAGGATTCGCACACTCCCTTGAACTTCCTCACCTTTCTTCTATAGCGCATGTCTAACGAGGATACTTAGTTCACCTAGTTATACTACCTATAAGCGTAGGTAAATTATTTACTGTTTGTTATCCTTATTCTTGTAATAATTACATCACGCTATAAATTATTACGAAGATATCTACAATTCATCTCATTATCTACTATTCTCAGTTTGTAGATTATGCACATAGAATACATTTTATCACAAAATCATGTATTGAATATTAGTTATCACAACTTATCCTTTTACTACACATAAAGCGCTCTTGGTTCGAAATGATTCATCGACCCCAAGTGAGAGTTGGTTCGGAATTATCCATCGACCCCAATTATTTGAAATATATATATATATATATACTCATATTCTAGTTCGGGACTCTTTCATCGCGACACCAGTTCAAGGTTTGGTTCGGCATTTCTTATCGACCCCAAACATATAATAACTTTATGTTAGTTCGGAATGTCTCATCGACCCTAATATAATTAATTTAGGTAAAATTATCTTAACCCAAACTTTCATATAATTTAGTAGGTACACACCCGACCCATCAAATCATGCACGTACGTAATATATTTTACTTATATCCACCGTACTCATTAATTTACAATTTATTTCACTATTGCATTTATTCGAGTATTCACGCAACTCTAAGGGCCCTAGTTACCCCTCCCTTAATTCAATAGTTAAGTTAACTTTAAACTACTGGTATTATTCCGGAATTTACTCTCACTCTTTCCGTAGCTAAATCATCACAATTCCAACACACGGCTATCAATCGTTCTCCCGTCGGTTCATTTCTCCAAAATTCTCGCTCAATGATTTATGAAGAAATCTAATGGTACACCTACGGGTATTTATGAAGTCTCCTCATATGTAAAATATCATCACTAAGGTTCCCATCAAGCAACGGTAACTAAAAGGATATTTTCACCGAATTTTCTAAAATCCAAGTAGGGTCGTTCGATCGATCGACTGCTCGATCGATCGACATTCAAGGGTCGATCGATCGATCAAGCAGTGACAGAATCAGTTCATCTTCTTCATACGGGTTTCACCTTTTTTATCTAATTATATTCCATGTTAATCCACCATATTTGCAACCAATAATTTCTAATCATTCCTACATGTTCTGGGATGATCACTAACGATTTAAAACAACAAAATCATTATAAATCTTGGCCAAATTAACTAAAAATCTTAATAATATTCAAGAACCCTAAAAATACATTATTTACATCTTTCATCATAATCCCAGATTTTTAGTTCGATTTAATCCTCTAGTTTTCTATGATATCAGAATATTTGGAGATCCAAAAACGTGCTACATGCAATCCCTACCAATCATGGATCATAATCAATTGTATTACTCCCAAAAATATCATAAAAACCATGTTCTTCATAAAGCTTAAATATGGGCATTATAACTCAATTTATTTTGCAAATAACCACTTGCCTTATGATTTGTAGGGTCTGATTTCGTGGTTGTTGTTATTGGTTGATGATTTTGATCCTCCAATCCTCCTTCCCAACAATTTATGGTGAAATCTCCTTAGAATTTCCCTTCCTTCCTTCTTTTGCCTTAGGAACTTGCTTCTCTTTCTTCTCTAATGGACATGTTGTATTTTCTTTCTTTCTAACCCTAGCCTCAACTCTTATAATCTGATTTAGGGTTTCAAAATTCGTAGGTCTACTTACCCATAAATGTAAAGAGACCAAAACGCCCTCGAATGGTCCCGGTTTAGCCCGAAAATGACCCGGCACTCAACTAGTACCCCCGGGTACACTATTTTGACTAATTTGACCCTTTCGGAATCATCTGTGGACTCTAAATTATCTTTTGAGTCTCTTAAAATATTTTTCTAATCTCATCTTCAAATTTTGTCTACGCTTGACACTCGGTTGAGGTAACTCAGGTACGTTCATAAAATCACTAGACCGTACATATCAACATTCAAGATTTACTACTCACATATAGTAAAAAAAAAAAATTAATCGTCGTATTAATCTTTATTAACATAATATCACGTTAAATTACTCTTCTCGCGTAATTTAAGTAAAACGTATTTTATCACATTAAATTACTCTACTCACGTAATTTAAATAAAACTTATATCGCATTAAATTACTCTACTCACGTAATTTAAATAAAACGTATTTATCCTAATTAAACAGAATTACGGGGTATTACATACTTCCCCTCTTACAAAAGGAATTTCATCCTCGAAATTAGAAAATACTTGTTGTGAATAAAACTGGACATTGCTCTCGTAAATCCTGCTCCCGTTCCCAAGTGGACTCATCCATATTGTGATGTCCCCACTGTACTCGCACTAAGGGTACCACCTTGGATCGTAGTTTGCGCTCACTATAATCCAGAATAGCCACGGGTCTTTCTTCATACGAGACATCTGGCTGCAAATCGATCTCCTCCAGTGGAATGTGCCAGAAGGCTCTCTCGCTCCTCTTGTATTTCTTCAGCGATGCCATATGGAACACATCGTGTATTCACTGAAGATGCTCAGGGAGTCCCAATTTGTAAGCTACCAGTCCCACCCTCTCAATGATAGGAAACGATCCTACATATCTCGGTGCTAATTTCCCTTTCTTGCCGAACCTCATAATCCCTTTCATAGGATATACCCGAATTAACACCTAGTCACCCACATCTAGGTCCACGTGTCTCATACCGACGTCAGCATAACTCTTCTGCCTATCCTGAGCTATTCGAATACGTCCTCAAATCAACTCTATTTTGGAGGAAGTCTATTGTATCATCTCTGGCCCCAATAGCTGGTTATCCCCCACCTCTAACCAACAGGCATGCGAACGACAAGGCCTCCCGTAAAGTGCCTCGAATGGAGCCATGCCGATAGTGAATTGGTAAGAGTTATTATAGGCAAACTCCACCAAAGGAAGGTATGGCTCCCAACCTCCCCCAAAATCTAGGACACACATCCTTAGCATATCCTCCAACATCTAGTTTACCCTTTCAGTCTGACTGTCCGTCTGTGGGTGATACGCCGTACTCAACCGTAAGTCGGTGCCCATGGCCTCCTGAAAGCTCTGCCAGAAATGTGACACAAATATTTTGTCTCGATCTGACCCAATATTAATAGGAACTCCGTGTAGCTTAACAATCTCTGAAATAAATAGCTGCGCGTACCACATCGTATCATAATCCGTACAAACCGATAAGAAATGAGCTACCTTAGTCAGCCGATTCACTATTACCCATATGGAATCGTGACCCTTCTGTGATGTTAGTAACCCAGTAATAAAATCCATCGAGATACTCTCCCACTTCCACACGGGAATCTTTAGTGGTTGTAGCATCCCTGAAGGCCTCTGATGGACAACTTTTACGAGCTGACACGTAACACACTTTGAGATAAATTCTGCAATATCTCGTTTCATACCTGACCACCAATATAATCATCGCATATATTGGTACATTTTGTCCCCACCTGGATGTACTGAAAATTTCGACCCGTGTAACTCCGTCATAACGGCATGCCTCAAATCATCATCTTCGGGTACTATCAGCCTACCATTAAACCGTAGTCCTCCTTCTGAGCTGATGGAGTAGGACTCTGCCCCCTCGGTCAGTAACTGTCGTACTTTGTCCTGACAAAAAGTGTCCTCGGCCTGTTCCCTCACTACCTGTATAACACTCTCGGGAGTGATAGCTAAAACTGCCATGCATGCTCTAGCTATCTCATCCTCGTGTCGAAGTTCACTCCACTTTGCCTTCCAAATCTCTGCCAACTCCCCAGTAGGTCTTCTGCTCAACGCATCTGTCACTACGTTAGCCTTGCCAAGATGATACTGTATATCAAACTGGTAGTCCTTCACGAATTTAAGCCGCCTCCTTTGCCTCATATTCAGATCCTTCTGAGTGAACAGATACTGCAGTGACTTATGATCCGTGAATAGAGTGAACTGCTCACCCAAAAGTTAGTGTCTCCATATCCTCAATGCAAAAATGACCACTGCCAACTTGAGGTCATGGGTGGGGTAATTCTTCTCATGTGGCTTAATTTTTCGGGAAGCATAAGCTATAGCCTTCTCTTCCTGTTGTAACACACCCCCAAGACCTTGTAAGGATGCATCAGTATAGACTCGATACTCCACTCCGCTTCTAGGCAAGGCAAGAACGGGTACTGATGTCAACTTGTCCTTTAATTCATCAAATCCTAACTGAAAACTGTCACTCCATACGAAGGGCACTCCCTTTCGAGTCAAGTTCGTCAAAGGTCCGACAATTTTTTAGAACCCCTTGATGAAGCGACGATAATAACCGGCCAACCGCAAGAAACTACGAATTTTGGTCGGTATCGTGGGCTGTCCCCACTCCTTCACTGCCGATACCTTACTTGGGTCAACAGCAATTCCTCTACTAGATACAACGTGGCATAGGAACGGAACCTCCCGAAGCCAAAATCCACATTTCTCAAATTTGGCGTATAGCTGATGGTCCCGCAATGTCCGTAGAACCATTCATAAATGTTCAGCGTGTTCCTCCTCCGTGCGAGAGTAAATCAGAATGTCGTCTATGAATACAATCACAAACTGATACAAAAACTCCCTGAATTCCCTGTTCATGAAATCCATGAATACTACAGGCGCATTAGTTAGCCCAAACGGCATCACTCTGAACTCGTATGACCCATACCGCGATAGGAAAGTGGTCTTTAGTACATCCTCTTCATGAATGCGCAATTGGTGGTAACCCGATCTCAAATCGACCTTTGAGGAGTATGCATCCCCTCTCAACTGATCAAAAAAATCGTCAATCCTCGGTAACGGATACTTATTACGTATCGTCACTTTGTTTAGCTCTCTGTAATCTACACACAAACGAAGTGAACCATCCCTTTTCTTTACAAATAATATCGGCGCACTCCAGGGCGATGAACTCAGTCGAATGAAACCCTGTCCTAATAGCTGTTGAATCTATTCTCTCAGTTCTCGTATCTCCGAAGGAGCCATGCGATACGATGCTCTGGCAATCGATCTCATCCCCGGTGCTAGGTCAATAATGAACTCTATCTCCCTGCTGGGTGGTAACCCTGGTATCTCCTGAAAGACATCCTCAAAATCCCCCACCACCGGGATTGAGTCCAAAGAAACGATAACCCCATGTGAGGTCCCCTCCTCAATATAATATAAGTGAGTTTGCGATCCTCCCTCGGGGAGTGGCATTGCCACAAGGAACATCTCTTGTCCCGGGATGGAGAACATGATAGTCCTCCCATAACAATCTACCATTGCCCTATAATGCGCCAACCAATCCATGCCTAGGATGATGTCATAACCCTCCATATCCAGCACTAGGAGGTCTGCTGCTAGACTCAATCTCCCGACCATAATGTCCACACCCTTACAAATCGAGTGTATGAGGGACCCACTACCCATCGGTGACTCCACGCACATAAGATGAGTATCAGCTGTCGCTAATAAGCCGGCTACCCGTGCAAATCTAGTGGCAATAAATGAATGAATCTCCCCTGTGTCAAACAAAAAACTACCCTCAAGTCCATGAATAGGAAACATACCCGCGACTGCCGGCGGTGCAGGAGGTGCTGGCTGAAAAGGAATATCACGGACGTTGAACACACGCCCGTACTACATCTGTCCTGGCTGTGGGGCCTGTGCTACTGCTGGGGCTAATGGATCCTGCTTCCCCGATTGGGCACCGTGTTGTTGCGCCCTGTATGGCTGTGGACAATTCCTGCTCTTATGACCCTGCTGGCCACAAGTGAAACACTGACCCGGAAAGTGTCTCTGCCCTTGGCCCGGTTGGCCCTGACGTTGTCCCTGTTTCCCTTGACCTTGTTGTCCTCCATTTTGATTCCCTTGGCCCTAAGGAACTGGTTGTTGGGGACCCTGATGGACCTGTCTGTCAAAGCGGTGCCTTCCGTGATTAAACTTCTTGGTAGAGTTCCCCTATCGGGAATCCTTCCCTAACTGGCCCACTGTTTGTTGTTGTGGTGTGCTGCTGTCGCTACTTCCGCCAACCTTGCCCAGTTGGCTAGGCTCACCTCTCTTGTTTCCCCTCCCATGGAAGCGGTGATCCTGAAAGTGTAGTAGAGCGGCATTGACGACATCTATGTAAGTTACCAACGCCGGATTACCGATCAAATGCTGTCTGATTCTCCAGGTCACGCCATCCATAAATTTTGACTTTTTACTCTCCTCATTACTCACCTCATTTGGCACAAAGTTAGCCAAGCGGGTAAACTCTTCCTCATAATCATCAACTGAGCGATCACCCTGAACCACTTCATTGAATTTCTTCCTCATCTCTGACTCTACTGCTGGAGGGAAATATTTGCGGTCAAACCGCACCCAAAACTCATAAATTCCCATAATGTCCCTTTCCTCGGTGGTGGTAACTGACTCCCACCACTGTAAGGCCGCTCCGGATAGACGAAAAGTGGCTAGAATTTATTTCTATACCTCGGTGCACTCTAGCATGCGCAAGTGGCGCTGGATATTTTTCTTCCAGTTGCATGCCTCCACTACATCGGTACTACCCTGAAACTAGGATGGGTGTCCTTTGTGAAATGTCTCTCTGACTCGCTGCCAAGTAGATGGTCCTATTGGAGCCTGAACTACCTGTGCTACGGGAGGAGGTACCTGGGGCTGAGGAAAATGGGTTGCCATGGCCCTCATAGCTGTCTCGACTACCTGAGCTACTATCACAACAACCTGATTAGTGGAAATTAACTCGGGTGGGGGTGGGGGTATCGGCACATGTGGCTCCTGATGAGCCTCCCTCACCTCATCTCTGGCTTCATCCCTCTCCGCTCGTTGTCTCCATGGTGGCATCTGAAATAAGATTAAGTTGTATAAGTACACAGTTTATACAAATTTTAAGAGCAGATATACGATAACGCAATAGCTAATAATGAATCAACAGTCCTAATAGTAGGGCTCTAATACAACCAAATGTTACGTTGAAGCGTAGTAAGCCATACAGATCCTATGGACACTAGAACCTGGCTCTGATACCATCTGTGACACCCCGCCCAATCAAATCTTGGGTGATCAAGCCTTAATTTAATTTAAATAGGTTTCTTAAATGGTTCATTCTTAGCATCACCGTCGAAAACTTTTTAAGTTACTAACCACCTAAGTGAAATTGAGCGATTGCCAAATTTTATCTTTCTTAAGCAAAACAAATAATCCATACAAGCACATTACAAGTCTAGTAATAAAATAGTTTACGTAAATAACTGTCTGCAAATAAAGTCTTGCCGAAAACCACGGCCAATAACAGACAATTAAAAATTCATAATCAGAAGAACTATAAGAGTAAAGATAGGACAACATGTCCCAACTAAGAATACTAAGACTGAGATCCTTCACTAGAACTGAAAAGGAGGAAGCGTCTAAACAATACCTGCAACATCCACATGTGCTGCAGCTCCCAAATCCTTGGAATGAAATCATGTTGGGTGTCCCTGTGGCTGGGCACCTAAAAGGTTTTTAAAATTTTACATAGCAAGAGTTAGTACTCAAAACATTTTGAAACTATTTTGCAAGCAGTTATCACAATTGAGTTATTGATTACACATATTAAGGATTCACACACTCCCTTGAACTTCCTTACCTCTCTTCTATATCACATGTCTAACGAGGATACTTAGATCACCTAGTTTTACTACCCATAAGTGTAGGTAAATTATTTACTGTTTGTTATCCTTATTCTTGTAATAATTACATCACGCTATAAATTATTACGAAGATATCTACAATTCATCTCATTATCTACTATTCTCAGTTTGTAGATTATGCACATAGAATACATTTTATCACATAATCATGTATTGAATATTAGTTATCACAACATATCCTTTTACTACACATAAAGGACTCTTGGTTCGGAATGATTCATCGACCCCAAGTGAGAGTTTGTTCGGAATTATCCATCGACCCCAACTATTTTTAAATATATATATATATATATACACACATATTTTGGTTCGGGACTCTTTCTTCGCGACACCAGTACAAGGTTTGGTTCGGCATTTCTCATCGACCCCAAACATATAATAACTTTATGTTAGTTCGGAATGTCTCATCGACCCTAATATAATTAATTTAGGAAAAATTCTCTTAACCCAAACTTTCATATAATTTAGTAGGTATACACTCGACCCATCAAATCATTCACGTACGTAATATATTTTACTTATATCCACCGTACTCATTAATTTACAATTTATTTCACTATTGCATTTATCCGAGTATTCACGCAACTCTAAGGGCCCTAGTTACCCCTCCCTTAATTCAGTAGTTAAGTTAACTTTAAACTACTGGTATTATTCCGAAATTTACTCTCACTCTTTCCGTAGCTAAATCCTCACAATTCCAACACACGGCTATCAATCGTTCTCCCGTCGGTTCATTTCTCCAAAATTCCCGCTCAATGATTTATGAAGAAATCTAATGGTACACGTACGGGTATTTATGAAGTCTCCTCATAGGTAAAATATCATCGCTAAGGTTCCCATCAAGCAACGGTAACTAAAAGAAAATTTTCACCAAATTTTTTAAAATCCAGGTAGGGTCGATCGATCGATCGACATTCAAGGGTCGATCGATCGATCAAGCAGTGACAGACCCAGTTCATCTTCTTCATATGGGTTTCACCATCTTTATCTAATTATCTTCCATGATAATCCCCCATATTTGCAACCAACAATTTCTAATCATTCCTACATGTTCTGGGATGATCACTAACGATTTAAAACAAAAAAATCATTATAAATCTTGGCCAAATTAACTAAAAAACTTAATAATATTCAAGAACCCTAAAAATACATTCTTTACATCTTTCATCATAATACCAGATTTTTAGTTCGATTTAATCCTCTAGTTTTCTATGATATCAGAATATTTGGGGATCTAAAAACGTTCTACATGCTATCCCTACCAATCATGGATCATAATCAATTATTTTACTCCCAAAAATATCATAAAAATCATGTTCTTCATAAAGCTTAAATATGGGCATTATAACTCAATTTATTTTGCAAATAACCACTTGCCTTATGATTTGTAGGGTCTGATTTCGTGGTGGTTGTTGTTGGTTGATGATTTTGATCCTCCAATCCTCCTTCCCAACAATTTGTGGTGAAATCTCCTTAGAATTTCCCTTCCTTCCTTCTTTTGCCTTAGGAATTTGCTTCTCTCTCTTCTCTAATGGCTATGGTGTATTTTCTTTCTTTCTAACCCTAGACTCAACTCTTATAATCTTATTTAGGGTTTCAAAATTCGTAGGTCTACTTACCCATAAATGTAAAGAGACCAAAATGCCCTCGAATGGTCCCGGTTTAGCCCGAAAATGACCTGGCACTCAACTAGTACCCCCGGGTACACTATTTTGACACTTTCGGAATCATTTATGGACTCTAAATTATCTTTTGAGTCTCTTAAAATATTTTTCTAATCTCATCTTCAAATGTTGTCTACGCGTGACACTCGGTTGAGATAACTCAGGTACGTTCATAAAATCACTAGATCGTACATATCAACATTCAAGATTTACTACTCACATATAGTAAATATTTTTTTTAATCGTCGTATTAATCTTTATTAACATAATATCACGTTAAATTACTCTTCTCACGTAATTTAAGTAAAACGTATTTTATCACATTAAATTACTCTACTCACGTAATTTAAATAAAACTTATATCGCATTAAATTACTCTACTCATGTAATTTAAATAAAACGTATTTATCCTAATTAAACAGAATTACGGGGTATTACAAAACACATGCACGTACACACACTAAAAATATAAAACATAAGAACATATAAATATTATAATAGATGCGAACTCTAGTGGATAATAAACTGATATACAAAAGTGCAAAATGCATTACCCGGTAATTCAAGAATTGCCAACACTAAAAACTACTAATGCATATATTCATGAACCTTAGCAGATCAGTAATAGCTAAGGCAGGTTTCACCGTTACACACAGTTGTCAAAGTAACTACATGACCACAACATTTAAAAGAAGTTAATGTCCTTGAACTCATGAAACTATTTATTAAGAGAATCACATCAACTATATTTTGGCACAAAAGTTAAGGCAATGCTATGATCATCACAGACATTTCTTAAAAAAATGTCTATTCAATATACATAACATTATCAAATCTAAAAAATATGACAACCACGCTAAAAACTTGTGAGTCATTAGCTCAATCGTTGAACAACAAATCCTACAATTTAGTCAAGAAGAAAATAATCAACTTAGCATATTGAAATTAACTTTTAATAGTGTATTAGGAGTATAGAACACCTAGTGGGCAAAGAACGTCTTGTAGTTAAAGGAAAGGGGCCTAATTCAGGGTATTGGTTAGCAAAGTTAAAACTTTCTTAGGTACGTTTCAAATAAAGATTTTGGGAAAGCAAAAAGGAAAAAAATTATTTGGCATAGTTAGGTGAATATATGTAACATAAAAATTGAATCTTTTTTATTTCATAACTAGGAAGCATTTCAGAGACATCCCAAACATGTAACAAAGATCAAGTGATATAATATTATAATATAACTCATTGATGGCAAGTATCTCACCAATGCTCTTCTTCACCTTCTTAAGCTTCCTTAAAAATTACATGATCAACAAAAACAACCTAAATTTCATCAGATTATATCAACACCACCAATTAATGAGATTCATTGCATAGACAATAAAAAAAATACATATAAAATGGGGTATCAAAACTTGGATTTGGCACGAAGCTCATTAATGATCGAAAGCTTCATAGGGTAAATTTTGGGGTATTCATCTATCTCCGAAGGGAGAGCTCTCCCTAAAATTTAGAACTGATGGAACTGCACTACTATCCAAAACTAGAGGAACAATTTTAGAATTTATAACATTTACATTAATCGATCAAACACATATACCTATCTACCTACATAGATATATGTCTTGTTTGTTTTTTTCCCTTTTTTCCAGTGTAACAATTTCCAAGAAACGAACAAATTACACAAAATGCAATTAGTAGTACAAAACATAGATACAGACAAGACCCTCATGCACAACACAATAAAAAATTCAATTTTTTGTTAAGTAGAAGATAATAATTTGACTAAAATATTATACCTTCCAAGCCAACAAGAGAAGGAAGGTCTCAAGGCCTCTCTATCAACATAATCCCCATTAAACACAAAGAACCTATCTTCTACGGAATACCCAGCATCCCTTAAAATAATAAAAAAAACATCATGCATCTGACCGTGCAAGTCTTACACCGCCACAACGCTGGAATCGGGAGCACCACTGGGGGGAAAGGTTTGGGAATTGGGGGGAACTCTCGCCCGCCTTACTCTATGTTTTTTTGTTTTTTCTTCTTTTTTAATGATATATTACAACGATTAATGATATATTCCAACGGTTATAATTGATTTGTAACAGTTTTTAACCATTAAAAATTTTCAATGGATAAAATCCATTACAAATAGAAAAATAAATCCGTTACAAATAAGCCTTTTGATGCACTGATATTCCCAAGACCATTTTTTATTGCAGTACGGGTCGTACGAGTTCAGGGTGATGCCATATGGGCTTAGCAATGCACCATCAGTGTTCATGGATCTCATGAACAGGGTATTCAGGGAGTTTTTGGACCAGATCTTGATCGTCTTTATAAATTACATTCTGGTTTATTCTCACACTGAGGAGGAGTATGCAAAGCATTTACGTAGGGTTTTACTGACACTTCAAGACCACCAGTTATAGGCCAAATTCGAGAAGTGTGTATTTTGGCTACAGGAGGTATAGTATCTTGGCCAGATCGTATGTGACAGGGGCATTGCTGTTTATCCAAGTAAGGTATCGACGGCGAGGAAGTGGGACAGACCACGACACCGATAGAGATTCGTATCTTCCTAGGGTTGGCTAGTTATTATCGTTATTTCATTAAGGGGTTATCGAAGATTATGGGTCCATTGACGAGTTTGACTCATAAGGAGGTACCATTTGTGTGGAGCAATCGTTGTTAGTTAGCCTTTGATGAGATAAAGGAAAAATTGATGACAGATCCTGTACTTGCATTGAATAGGGGAGGAGGGAGTACTGAGTTTATACATACGCACCCTTGTAGGGACTCGGGGGTGTATTACACTAGGAGGAGAGGGCTATAGCTTATGCGTCTCGGAAGCTTAAGCCCCACGAGAAGAATTAACCCCCCACCACCATCACCACAACCTTGATTTAGCAACGGTTGTATTTGCTTTGAGGATATGGAGGCACTACCTACTAGGGGAGCAGTTTACGCTATTCATGGACCATAAATCACTTCAGTATCTCTTCACCTAAAAGGACCTGAATATGGGACAGAGGAGGTGGATCGCGTTTGGGAAAGACTGGCAGTCTGACATTCAGTATCATCCTGGAAAGGCTAATGTGATGGTAGATGCGTTGAGCGACGACCTATGGGGGAGTTAGCGGAGGTCTATAATGGAAAGTTGAGGCAACTTTAACGCGAAGATGAGGTCTCCACAACATCCATGTCAGTTTTAGCTATCATTCCTGATATTTTTATGTGGATAGTGAAAGCACAGAAGGAGGATCAGTTATGTCAGAACATGGTACGCCAGGTATTAGCTAAGGTTGCAGAGCCTTACTCGATCATCTCAAAGGGAGGCCTATATTTTAATGGGAGACTTGTGGTGCGAGAGGATGAAGACTTGAGGCATGCGGTCATGGAAGAGTATCACGGTTAGAGATTTGCGGTACATCCCGACAAGGATAAGATGTACTACGGTATGAGGAGATAGTATTGTTGGTCAGGGATAAAGGGGACATAACTGAGTTTGTATCGAAATATGTTACCTATCAGTTAGTTAAGGTAGTCCACCAGAGGCCTTCAGGGATGCTACAACCACTCGAGATTCCCGTGTGGAAGTGGGAGAGAATTTTGAAGTATTTTATTGCACGGCTACCGACGTCACAGAAGGGTCATGACTCCATTTGGGTGATAATGGTTCAGATCACCAATGTGGTCAATTTCTTGCCAATTCACACCAATTTTGAGATGATGCAGTATGCGCAGCTGTTTATAACAAAGATAGTTAAGCTACAACGGGTACCAGTCAACATTGTATCTGATAGAGATAAGATCTTTGTGTCTCATTTCTGGCAGAGTTTTCAGGAGGCCATGGGCACTGACTTGAGACTAAGTACTGCATACCACCCACAAATAGACGGACAGATTGAGAGGGTTAATCAGATGCTAAAGGACATGTTGAGGATGTTCATCCTAGATTTCAGGGGAGGATGGGATGGATACCTTCCATTGGTAGAGTGTGCGTATAAACCATTTGAGGCACTTTATGTGAGGCCTTGTACTTCGCTCTCTTACTGGTTAGAGGTAGAGGATAATAAGTTATTGAGGTCAGAGATGATATAGGAGACTAATGCCAATATTGAGCTAATTCGTGGGCAAATTCGATTAGCTCAGAACAGGTAGAAGAGTTATGATTATGCTGACCGAAGACATGTTGAGTCAGAGGTTGGCGACCAAGTGTTGGTACAGGTGTCTTCCATAAAAGGGGTCATAATGTTCGGTATGAAATGGAAGCTAGCACCGAGATATGTGGGACCTTTAGATTGGGCTTACCTGAGCACCTTTAGTGGATACACAACGTGTTCCATGTGGCATCACTGAAGAAATACCATAGGAGTGAGAAAGCATATTGGCATATTCCACTTGACGATATTAATTTACAGCCAGACATCTCATATGAGGAGAGACCTGTGGCTATTCTGGAGTGTAGTGAGCGTAAGTTGTGGTACCATTAGTCTAAATTCAGTGGGGACACATCAGTATTAGCGAGTCGACATGGGAGCACGAGGATGACATGCGAGAGAGGTATCCATAGATATTCGCCTCAAGTTTGATCTAATTTTGGGTGTAAAATTCCCTGTAAGGGGGAAAGTATGTAATACCACGTATTTCTGCGTACTTAGAATTTAACTAATTTGATAATTAATTTGATTTTATTTTAAATTACACGAGTGAAGTAATTTAAATGAATTAAAATAATAATGTGTGCATCAAATATTAATCGAGAGAGAGACAATGATTATTATTATGTGTTAAATTTATTAAGTGAATAGTAAATTATTTATTAGAATTATTACATGTCATAACGAGTGACATTGGCGCATTTAGAATTTATCTCAATCGGGAGTTGCATGTGGACTAATATGAGGTTGAGATATAAAATATATTTAGTATAACTCGGATGATGATTTTGAGGTCATTGATGGTTCTGAAAGGATTGAAATAGTAGGAATAGTATATCCGGGGGTATTATTTGGGTCTTGGGATAGTTTTGACCAAATCGGCACCGTATGAGGGCATTTTAATCATTTTCTAACCTAGGGTAAAGAAACCTACAAATTTCTAAAGCCTTTATCAGAATATAATTGGGAGAGGATAGGGTTAGAAATATGGAAAACAAAGAGAGGCTATTAGAGAAGAAGGAGAAGCCATTCTTGAAGCTTAAGAGAGAGTTCTTGAGAAATTCAAGCTTGTTCTTGCACCACAATCAACCTCAGAGTGAGTATTCTAAGAGAAGACACGTAAACCACCATCCTTGTCATGAAATCATATCATAACTATAAGAGTCAAGTGTTCATTTGCAATTTCTATTAAAGTTATAATAACCATGTAGTGTAGGGTCTTAAAACTTATGATTTGACAAATTATTCTTGACATTTTAATGAATTAAACTCATGAACTGGGTAAGATTGCATGGTTCAGATGATATAGTATGATTTAAATGGGATAAATTGGGAGAACTTGATAAGAACTCATGAACCTATGATGGGATTATGACTTAGTCTTACTGAGAGATTTAAGGTGAGAATTAAACATACTTAGATGGTGACGTAATTAATTCAAGAGAACAATAATGAGTTACAGGGATTTCGAATGAGTTTATTTTATAGACCAGTAGGTTATTAATGAGTTAACTACTGAAGTGATGTAAGGGGTAACTAAGACCCTTACAGTAGAAAATAATATTTGGCTTAATATGATAGAGAGTTATAATTTGTAAATTGATTATATGGTAAGTATTCGAGTGATATATACTACGTACGGACTTTGATAATGGGTTGGGAGTGTACTTACTGAATATATATGTATATATAGGTTTCGTGTGAATACCTATTATATGATTGTGTTAAATGTTAACATACCTACGCTGCCTACTATTACGGAGGTTCACTCTCAATGGACGATCGCACCTTAACAATTCCAGTGAGGTCTAAATTTTTGATCTAGAACATTGAACTTAAGGAGGCCCACTATGTGCCATGTATTAGTGACGCTGGCAGGCTATTTGGATATATTAGGTATGTGCGTAGTTCAAAGTCTTAGAACTCTGTTCGCCTCCATTTCTTGTGATTTGATTTTGGGTTCGAGGAGACATGCCGAACCAGTAGTCCTTTATGTAATATGTGTGATATATGGACTTGATAGAAGAGTATGCCTTATTAACGGTGGTTATTCTAAGGGACACCGTAGCTGTAAATATATATGTGTAAAATGTATTTGTATGACTATTCTACTTATGGGTGACAGTAGACAGTTACATAGTGTGTCTCTGAAAGTAAATTAAGTAGAGAAACTTAATTAAATGATAACAAATGGAAAGTGTTACTTATGATATTAATAATATATGAGAAATGTTAATTCGGATAACATACGATATGGGGACTTATATGTGTCGATGGTTCAGATAGATACTT
The DNA here is from genome assembly GCA_949130495.1 of Sambucus nigra. NCBI lineage: Eukaryota > Viridiplantae > Streptophyta > Magnoliopsida > Dipsacales > Adoxaceae > Sambucus > Sambucus nigra. Next base: position 155,637,713 of record OX422212.1, read on the forward strand.
ATGTCTAGTTAGCTTGGGTAGTATGGTTAGGTGGGCTAAGTAAGAAACGTTAGTCGTGCGCAATAGATGAGAGGTAAGGTAACTCAAGAGAGTGTATGTGAACCTAACATGTGTATCTAATAACTGATTTTTAAATTGTGATAAATACTTGTTAAATATTTTCAAAATGTTTTGGGTTCTAACTCTTGCTATAAACATTTTCCAAACCCTTTTAGGTGTGTAGCCACTGAGACGTCGAACTTGATTATCTATTCTAAGGATGCATAGCTGCAACATATGTGGATGCATATAGGATTTGGATAAGACGCTTTAGCCATTCATTACTAGATTAGGATCTCTTTATCTTAATATTTCATTTATGGGTGTGTTGCCCCTTTGCACTTTATTTAGTTATTCAGTTCAAACTTGTATTGGGATTTATTTATTTATTACCTGTTGGATTTATTATCTTGGATTTGGGATTTGTATCAGATGGTCTATTCGACAAGATAATTATTTATATATATATGGTGATGGTTTAGACTATATTATTCTGTGAATGGCTTAAATTTAGTTTTTCCATATACTATTATATGTTAAATGAAAAGATAAAATTTTGGCAGCGACTTGATTAATTAATAGGTGGTTAGTAGTTAATATTTTCGACAGTGATGGTAAGAATTTACCAAATAGAAATCCTGCTTAATTTAATATAGGACTGATCACCCGGTATTTAATTAGGGAGGGTATCATAAAGTCCTCCCCAAAATGTAAGGAAATGAAGTTTATTTATAGCAAAAAACAACCCAAGTGGGTTTCCACATGTCAAATATATTGTGGAAACATGTGTCTAATAACCAGTGGTGACACATGTCCTATTTTTGATGGCTTGTATCCCATAATATATGTTTCACCCTCACTACTAGAATGTTATCTAGTTTGTAAGGACATAATTTTATAAATGTCCAAGAATTTTCTATTTGTCCTATATCACAGTATGTATGTCTGATACCACGACATTCGGCACGTCAACTCGATCATCCACGACGATCTTGATCCGAATCCATGCATCCACCATCTTCACATGTGCATCATGCTACATGCAACGTAATGCTCAACCGTTCCCACTACTCCACCTTGAGTTATTGATAAAATGGTTTATTGGAGTTGTTAATATTTGCATAAATATTTGGGAATTTTTTAGAAAATATTTTTCGAAGTCTGATTTGTTTTTAACACAAAAGAAGAAATTTTTCTATGTGTAGAAGAGGACTTTTCTGGGTCGTCGAACTCGTTCAAACGACATTGCTCTATCATTCAAGAGAAATGAGGATGTCGCGCGATCTAGTTCGAGCGACACGCGGTCTCGTTCGAGCGACATGCCTCTGTCGTTCGAGCAACGGAGCCGCCTCGATTTTTGTATAAATAAATGCCTTTCTGCATGTTTTTCCAAGTCTTTTTCGTACAGGTTTCTGCGATTTATAGCCCAGAAAATTGACTTCAAGTTTTTAAGGTTTCATGCCTTTTTTATTCACAAAACTATTCCCATATATGTGTGTGAATCTTTAAACCCCCAAAGGATAGTTTTTACTCATCTGGAGTAACTTATGGGGAAGCTGATTATTTTCTATTGCTGCCCATCTAGAGTTTTTGCAGGAGATTTCAGCCGACGACAACGAAACCGACACCTGAGGGTGTTTCGTATGTCCCTCACATTTTCAGTATAACCGTGTAAACCGTTCTTAACAAATTATAGTGAAAATAAAAAGGTTTTACCCCTTTGGGGGATTTTTTCTCATTTGTGTGTTTGTTTGTGATTGAATGTTCTTGGATGATTATATTATCTTCAATCACACCTAAATGCATGTTTTAGGTTTTAATTGAAAAACTGAGTTTAATTAAATAATTTCTTGGTTTGAACAAAAGCACACTCTCAAATTGGTATCAGAGCCAATTACATAATTGTACCGTGTAATTTTCCGCTAAATTTTTCCAAATATATCAATTTTTGAAAATTTGATTTTTCAAAAAGGGCGTGTTCAAAATGGAGAAATTATATAATAAAATGCTAGTTTTTGACGGGACAAATTATGCTTACTAGAAAGCCCGTGTGAAATATTCTCTAAAAGCCATAGATGAAAGAGTTTAGGTTTTGGTTGAAAGAGGGTGGACACCTCCCTCCATCACTATTGACAACGTGAAAAATTTGAAATATTTGACTGCATGGACTGAAGAAGAATTTAAATGGTCATCTTTTAACTTTAAGGGTTTTAGTGCTATTTCTGGATCCGTCACACTTGACGAGTTCCAGGGGATAATGATGTGTACCACATTAAAAGAGGAATGGGATGTTTTACAGCTTACCCATGAAGGAACTAATGTCGTGAAAGAATCAAAACTGTAAAACTTAACAACTCAATTTGAAACTATCACCATGCTTGAATCTGAATATTTTGATGAATTCTATGCTAGATTATATGATATTGTAAATACTAGCTTTAATCTTGGTGAACACATTCCTAATGCTAGAGTTGTTAAAAAGATTCTAAGATCACTACCTAAGCGTTTTATCCCTAAAGTCACTGTGCTAAATTCTATGGGTAATTTAAACACGCTTAAATTAGAGGAATTGGTTGGAGACTTACAAACCTTTGAAATTGACATGTTTCCTAAGTCTGTTAAACCAAAAGATAAGGGAATTGCACCTAATGCCCAGGATAGGAAGAGTGAGGGGTCGGCAAGAAAGAGAGTAGAGTCATCTAGAAAAAGGGAGATAGAAACGTCAGATTCCGAGTGTGACCTTAATTTAGATGAGGCCTTGTTTGCAAAAAAAATCAAGAAAATTCTTAAATTCAAGAAAAATGGAAATTTGAAAGATAAAAAGAATTTTGAGAAAAATAAGCTTGAAAAGAAAAATGAAAAAGATTTTAAAGACCCTCCTAAGAAAGACGGTGAGAGATGTTATGAGTGTGACGGTAAGGGTCATAGAGCTTTTGAGTATGCTACTAGACTGAACAGACATGCCAAAGAAAAGGGAAAAGCTGTCCTTAATGCTACCCTTAGTGACGATAGTGAGGTCGAATCGGTGGACTTTGAAGATGAGTCATCGCATGAGTGTTACTTCACCACATTCATGTCTAGTCCTGTGAGTACCTCTATTATTCCTCACGACGATGAGGATGCTACTTCACAGGGACACCTCGACAGTGAGAACGAATTGAGTGAGGGGGAGGATTCTGCAAGTGAGAGCGAGAGCAATCTTCAACGCGCCTAAGATGAGTTATATACTGAGTCATTTAAAACAAAAAGGCGTAACAAAGCGTTAGTTCTTATGATCACCGCTTTAGAGGAAGATTTAGGATAAGCGAGAGAGAGAAATTCCTCCATCTGCACTACCTTGAGAGAGAGAGAGAGATTCTTCCTGTGTTGAGAGAGAAAGTCAGTTTAGAGAAAGAGAGAGACTGTTTGGAGAGAGCGAGAGTTATTTTGATAAAGAGAAAGGGGACTTGACTAATCAAGTGGCTAGTCTTACGAGTGAGCTCCATTACTCCCTGGAGACTCGGAAGAAACTTGAAGCCCTTTTAGCCCAACTTACTCATGATCTTGAGAGTGCACGAGAAGTCAAGGTTCAAATCGAGGACAGATCTGGAAAAATGGAAAAGATGCTCATCGGTCTCGCTTTAGTTTTTTATGATAGGCATGGAATTGGTTTTGATGGTGCCTCCACGTCCCAAATAGCACCTAGACTAGTTTCTAAGTTTACTACGACTCCATATGGCCATCGTAAAAAACCATGAAGGGGAGTTCGACCAAGAAAAGCAAACCAAGGTCTGCCTAAGACTGTACACTTTTGTACCTACTGTAAAAGAAAGGGCCACCTCAGGGAGCTTTGCTATAGTTTGGGTCGGACACGACGTACTACTGCTCCACCACATCGTAATGATGATTTTACCAGTCTGAGAGAGCATGTTGAGTTTTTAGCCGCCACATCACAGAGTTTGATGGAAGAATTTCGATGGATGTCTTTGTTGTCAGTGAATGCTTCACGCATCCTAGCTAAAATCAATAACAACAAGGGTAAACAAAAGGTTGCCACTTTTTGGGTACCTAAGAAAGACGAAGTAAAGTAAAGTTACCAGGATTTCCTAAGTTGGAGAATGTTTTGTACGTCAAAGGTTTGAAAGCAAACCTTCTCAGCATTAGCCAGCTGTACGACGTTGAATTTGCATAAAGTTTGATCGGTATGCGTGTAATGTCTATAATCAAGCCGATAAAATTTTAGTACAAGGGGTGAGGACAGAGGATAACTTCTATAGGACTATACCCAAATCCTCACTTGTCTGCAACAGCACCACGATCACCCCTATGGATCTATGGCCCCAATATCTAGGTCACGTGAACTTTAGAGATTTGACGTGATTAGCTAAAAAGGACCTAGTACGTGGCTTACCAACACTTGGAAAGCCAACTTCCCCTGTTTGTGGACCCTGTCAGTTGGGAAAGAAAATCTGTAGCCCCCACAGGAAGTTGAATTCCATTAACACTTCACGAGTACTTGAGTTGATACACATGGATCTTATGGGTCCTACTCGTACAGAAAGTCTGGGTGGTAAGAGGTACATCCTAGTGATGGTAGATGATTTCTCCAGATATTCGATTGTAGGTTTTCTGAGAAAGAAATCCAATACTATTGAGTTTCTGACGACCAAGTGTCGTGTCCTACAAAACCAACACGGTGTCACTATTACGGAGAAAAAATTACATCTTTACTGTGATAGCCTAGGAATCAAACATGAGTTTTCTGCTGTTAAGACTCCTCGGCAAAATGGGATTGTTGAGAAAAAGAATAGGACGATTCAGGAAATGGCTAGATCTATGCTTTTAGGTCGTATAAATCCCGGGAGATTTTAGGCAGAGGTAGTGTCTACTGCATGCCATACGGTCAATAGGGTTTACCTTCGTCCACACACTCTTAAAATGCCCTATGAATTGTGGACTGAAAAGAAGCCCAACCTTGCATATTTACGTGTTTTGGGGAGTAAATTCTACATCCTACGGGATAGAGAGCAATTAGAAAAGTTCGACTGCCGAACTGACGAGGGAATATTGCTAGGATATTCATCAAATAGTAGAGCGTACCAAGTTTTTACCCTGAAGATCTCTAAGGTGATGGAGTCAATAAACGTTACTGTGCAAGATGACGAACCCTCGACGTCTGTTGACTTCACCCATTTGAGTGAGGATGACACACCCCTTTTTTATGATCCTATTGTGTCTCCCACATCCAGGGTGGACCCTTCTCCTGTTCTAGGGGACACACCTGCTTGGGTTTATAAGAATCATGATCCAACTTCTATTTTTGGAGATCCCACCCTAGGGGTCAAGACTCATGCTCAGCTAGAGAATGTTGTTATCCATGTCTTCTACACATCTAAACTCGAGCCCAAGAATCACAAAGAAGCACTCAAGGATAAACAGTGGATATCTGCTATGCAGGATGAGTTGCTTCAGTTTAAAAAGAACAATGTCTGGGAACTTATCCCCCAACCTAGTGAGACAAATGTGATAGGTACCAGGTGGATTTTCAAGAATAAAATGGATGAAAACGTTACCATAATCATGTAAGGACATTTTTGTCCATTATCAATTTGTACGTCGTACGCCGTTACACCGTTGAAGAAACTCAAGATCGCATCTACATCAACGGATCCGAATATCAAAGCGTCTTCAACATCATAGCCTCTGCGAGAATGAACTTGGTAAAATTTTGTTTTTACGTTACTTAAAGTTCATATTTAGTATTGGGAAATTTTTATAAAATGTTTTTTATAAAAATAAGAAGTTTTTTCAAGCAAAATGAGGCTTTTAAAAGGATTTTATTTTTTTGGGAAAAACGGACCGATCCGCCCCCTACCGGACCGATCCGCTTGCTGCAGATCCAGTATACCCCGGACCGCAAGCGAACCGATGGAGGCCAAAAATAAAAGAACCGATCCGCTTGACCGGACCGATCCGCCTCAGAACCGGACCGGTCCGACTGGGATAAATTCGGCCAGATTCGCTGCAGATTTTTTAGGCTCAAAGTTTTCCTATTTAAAGCCAACTTCGGGAGTTATTTTTTAAGACTTTTAAAGACGATTTTCAGAGTCCTAAATACTCTAAGTCTTCACCTTTTTGATGTGAAAAACATCTTTTTGATTCACACAAAAATCCCAATTACTTTTGTGAATCTTTTGGAACCCTAGAACACAAGCTTTGCTACTGTTTATCTTTGTGGGGAGATCTTTGCAACCGAGGGCTGCGTGTCATTGCTGAGGGAGTCTCTACAAAGTTTCATGGCCGCGTGTCATTGAGGAGTGCTGCGGTTCTTCCTTTGTTGATTGGACTGCGGTTCATGTGGGTTCGCTGCGTGTGGATTCATTGCTGCCCTCCTGGAAAGGGATATTTCCAGCCGCCGACTACAGAATCCGATACCTGAGGGTAATTCTTAGTCACTGTATTTTCATTGTAATCCGATTGTAAGCCGTTTTCTTACAAATTATAGTGAAAATAAAAGGTTTTGCCCCTTTGGGGGATTTTTCCTGAAACTGTTTGTTTTTATCCTGCATGCTATATTTTATTTGATAAATCATCTAGATGCATGTCTTAGGGTTTAACTAAAATTTGGGTTTAATTAAAAACTGGATTTTATTTGAGAAGTCGCAATATTTCCGTTGTAGCTGCACTCTCAAATCAGAAACAAGGCTAGTTTGGTCGCTCAAGGCTACACACAGATAGAGGGTGTAGACTTTGGGGAGATATTTTCTCCTGTTGCGAGACTTGAGTCCATCCTCTTACTACTCGCCATCGCATGTCATCTACGTTTCAAGTTATATCAGATAGATGTCAAGAGTGCCTTTCTGTAATACCCCGTACTTTTCACTATATTTATTTTTGGGATTAATTAATTAAATGCGTATTAATTGATAATTAATCCGGGTTATAAATACTAATGAGATGCGAATTGGTATTTGATTATGTGCATATATGATTATATATGTATTTGGTATTATAAAATTTGTCATGAGATTTATATACGGCATTTTAGAAATTTTGTTGAGACGCGTGGGACCGCCGCGTCACGGTATAATATTTTGATAATAAAAGTGAATTTAAAATCTATAACCCGTATGGTCGTTTTGAGTGCGCCAACGCGTCCGGAAGGGTCGAGATAGTCAGAAAACACTAGCCGGGGGTATAGTTTGGGTCCCGGGGTATTTTTAGGCCATACCGGCAACTTAAAGGGTATTTTGATAATTTTACATTTTTAGGAAAAAAAAGTGACGAAAATTTGAGGTGTAAATCTGATGTGGATTAAACCCACAAAGCCCACTAACCATCCTATATTAAACCATTAAGCTACGGAGGTTATCTTTAGGTTTACAACTTTCCCCAAAACAAACCCTAGTCACCTTAAGCCACCATTGGAGAAGGAGCTTGGAGAAGGAGAGAAAGAGAGAAAGAGAGAAAATTCTGCAGAGATTCTTCACCAAATCAACACCAAATCCGAAAAAAAACAAGGCAAGTGGTTTAATTATGTTTAACTTCAGTAAATGTTCTTTCCATGTTAGAAAATTGAAGATTTATTATTGTTATTGGAAGATGAATGAAAACCCATGATTAATTGGACTTAGGTTCTGAAGATTGAGGATAAATTGCATGTAGAATAGTTTAGTGACGATTAATCTGATGTTAATACATGATTGGGTGAAAGAAAAACGGATTAAATTTGATGAATTGAGGGTTCCAAATTCTAGGGTTCATGTTCATGAATGAATTGGGGAAAAGTTTAAGTATTTGTAAATTGATTGATGATTAGGGTGAATTAATCCATAAACACGTGATAGGAAAAATCTGGGCCGAAACTGGCCAGTCGTTAGAAGCAGCCCCCAGGTCGTTCGAACGAGCTCGTTCGAACGAGCTTCTAACGAGTTGACCAGTCTCTTCTAACGAAGGGTAGTTTCGTTCGATATCTCGTTCGAACGAGATATCGTTAGAAGGTGCAGTTCGTTCGAACGAACTGGAATCTCGTTCGAACAGCCTCGTTCGAACGAGACTTCTAACGAGCTGACAACCCAAACTCGTTCGAACACTCGTTCGAATGAGACTTCTAACGAGCTGACAGTTTGGGCTATTTTGAACTGTTTTGAATTTTAGAGTCCCGTAAACTTGTTCGAGGATATAGTTAACCTTCCAATAATGACGTAGTGATAGGTTTGGGACATTTGGGTATATATGAGAAGGAAATTATATACAAGAGAGTTAAATTAGAATGAACCGTTTGGGTAAGACGTGAGTGTCTACTACGACGTGAGGATGAATTATGGCGCGTATAATTACAAACCGGAATAGTATGAATTGTGATAGTTATAAGTTAGTACGAGAATGCAATATGTACTACGATTTAAAATACGGTATTACTAAGATGTGCGTTTACTTAGTATTGGTATATGGATTGTGTGTATGACATACCTACCATACTTGCTATCACGGGAGGTTGCGTTCGCTTAGGACCCTCTAATCCTTGTGTGCCTACGGGGGGATATAGACTGGTACCTCGATGAACATAGGTCATAGAAAGACTTATTGGGATATTAATAAGTCCGCTGACCGTGGGAGCGTAGGTATGTGCGTGACCCACGTGATGGTGACTGTGTTCGCCTCCACTATTTGTGATTTGTGTTATCTGAACTATTCCTGAGAGATTCGGAATATGTGATCCTTATGTACGTGATGTACCGGGATGGATAGCAGAGTATGTGTGCACCGCAGCTTAGTTCTCGGGGTACTTGTATTGTATATTTATGATGTGATTAATATACATTTAATTAATTAGAATCCTCATGTTAATGTTGTAAATATATTACGGTATTGTTTTCGAGAAATATAACGAGTTAACTGATAGTTATATATATTGTATATTGAGTATCTGAGTTTACGTTAAACCCAATTTAATTACGAGCGTTGTTATGTTAATGGAACCAAGTATTATGGGTAGGACCTTTGCCAGTCTAGCTAGATATGTCGTCACTTAGCTAGTGGTTTATATCGTTGTAGATGGGTATTTGCGTTAGGAGTGCACAGTTAGACGAGAGGTGAGAATATAATGTGAGTGCACGTCCTAACATGTACTTTGCATTTAATGTTTTATATGTTTTTAAAGCACTTGCAGGTTTTTAAAATATAACTCCACATTCGGGCTCTGACCCGTTTGCTTTTCAAATCTTTTTCTTGTAAAACCATTTTAGGTGCCCAGCCACAGGGACACCAAGCATAGGATACTCATTCAGGTGACGAGCTGTAGCGGTTTGTGGAAGCTACAGGGACTTTGCTTATAGACGCTTCTATCTTTTGGATTCCAGAGTCACTATCTATCAGTTGTAGGGCATGTTGCCCATTTCTATTTAGATCATCTTTTACATTTCAGTTTTCAGACTTTAGCAAGTATTGTTTCAGTATTCGTTTTACTTATCAGTTGTGGGATTGTAGTGAGGAGTTTTCCTCCAGCCTTTATTTACTCTATTGTGATGATTATTCGTTTTACTTCAGTATGGTGAATGGTGTTATTTATTTATTCATTACACTTGTTGCATGTTAATCAGACTTAAATTAAAATTTGGCAACTTACTTTTTAAATACTAGGTGGTTAGTAATAATAAAATGTTTTCGACAGTGATGCTATTAACTGAGCCAACTTGGCATTTTGAATTAATTTAATAAAGGAGTAGCTACCCGGTGTTTAATTAGTCGGGGTGTCACAGGTGGTATCAGAGCATCAGGTTCTAGTGTCCTTTAGGATCTGTACGGTTATTATGTTTCCGCTACGTTTCTTTGATATAGAGCCCTATATTTTAGGACTGTTGTACTCTTTTTGTGTATGCTTCGTTCTTCAGCTTTATTAAGTTATAACCGTGAACTTATAAACTTTGTTCTTATTTCAGATGCCTCCACGACGTACACGACTAGTTCCCAGGGATGCAACGCCCGAACCCCAGCCCGCTCCAGTTCAGGGCATGATGAACGCCGCTGAGGTTGCTGCTATAGTAGCCCAAGCGGTGAATGCCGCGATTACCGTGATTCAGCAAGCACCACCTCAGGCGCCGGTTGTCGCGCCAGTACAGGTTAATGCATTCCCATCTGCTTGGGAGCGTGTACGTGACGCTTTTCAGAAAGCGCATCCGCCAGAGTTTGCAGGTAGCTCAGATGTGGTAGTCTCGAGCCAATGGAGGAAGGACATACAGAGGCATTTGAGGATGCATGAGTGCACTGATGTTCAGAAACAGGTGCTAGCTACTTTCAAGCTAGTGGGATCTGCACTACAGTGGTGGGAGTCTATTACCACCGCAGAGGAGAGGGATACTCTCACGATTCAGGAGTTCTGGGTGCGATTCGACCGCAAGTACTTTTCGTTCGCAGTTCATACAGAGATGAGGAGGAAGCTGATGAGTTTGAAGCAGGAGGGCAAGACAGTGGCCGAGTATGAGGCCGAGTTCACGAATCTGTTGAACATCGTTCCAGACGAGATACCAACAGAGAAGAAGAAGATTGAGAAGTTCATCGACGGGTTGAATTGGAGGATCCGTCAGCATCTGCTAGGGAACCTATCGTTGGCCACGTATTCAGATGTGGTTAACGCTGCATTGTTGCACTGCCAGGACCACCGTTTTCATATGGCCGAGGGCAAGCGGTCGGGGGAGTCTAGCCATCAGGGCAGGACCGGAGGGCATGGTGCCAGCGGGGCACAATCGGGTCAGGGGTAGAGACAGAATGAGCAGGGCTCCCAGCAGGGGGATAATAAGAGGTTCCGGTCAGGGAACTACAGGCAGGGACAGGGAGGTTTCCGTCAGGGCCATCAGGGTCCAAACGGCCATCAGGGCCAACAGGGGCAGAATGGGCAGCAGTTTCACCAGGGCCAGCAGGGCCAAGGGAAGACCGGTAACGGCCACCAGGGCTGGGGACAGCAGGGGCAGAGGGGAGGGAATTTCCCAGGTAAGTGCTTTGTTTTTGGCAAGACTGGCCATAAGAAGCAGGATTGTCCTGATAGGGGCAGGGCCCCACAGCAGCAGCAGCAGGGTGCTCGCCAGGAGCCACAGAGACCTATGTTTCCCGCCGCTCTTCCCGCACCTCCACAGATGGCAGCATTGCCACCCATTCCAGCAGTCCCAGCTCAGCAGGGGCAACTACAGTATGGACGTGTCTACAACGTTCACCAGGCTGTAGTTCCACAGGCACCGCCCGCGATCGAGGGTACGTTTCCTATCCATGGCACTATGGGTCGGGTGTTATTTGATACGGGTGCTACACACTGTTTTATAGCTACACACTTCGCGAAAGCTTTAGGATTGTTATCTACGGCAGAGAGCACAGTGACGTGTGCCGACTCACCATTGGGGAGTGGGTCACTTATTTTCTTTATATGCCGGGGAGTGGGGGTAGAGATTGGTGGTTTGGTATTGCCTGCAGACATGTTAGTGTTAGACATGCATGTTCACGATGTGATCATCGGTATGGATTGGCTCGTAGCATATAGGGCCATGATTGATTGCTTCAGCGGGAGCATTATTTTTGCCATTCCGGGGCAAGAGATGTTTATAGTGGCGATGCCTCGCCCAGAGGGAGGATCGACCGCTCATCTGTATTACATAGAGGAGGATACCTCTAAGGAGGTTGTTATTCCTTTAGATTCGATCCCGGTGGTCAGGGAGTATTCAGATGTGTTTCAGGAGATACTAGGCTTACCACCCAGTCGAGAGATAGACTTCGTCATAGATTTGCTATTGGGTACGAGACCTATAGCACGTGCACCGTACCGTATGGCTCCAGCTGAGATGCGAGAGTTACGGGATCAGATAGAGCAGCTGTTAGGTCAGGGATTTATTCGCAGGAGTACCTCACCTTGGGGCGCTCCAGTTTTGTTTGTGAAGAAGAGAGACGGTTCACTGAGATTGTGTGTGGACTACCGAGAGTTGAATAAGGTCACGATACGGAATAAGTATCCGTTGCCTCGAATCGATGACTTATTCGACCAGTTGAGAGGAGCTTCTTTCTTCTCGAAGATTGACTTGAGGTCGGGATACCATCAGTTGCGTATCAGGGAGGAGGATGTCTCGAAGACCGCGTTCTTATCGAGGTATGGTTCTTACGAGTTTCGGGTTATGCCTTTCGGCTTGACCAACGCTCCAGCCGTGTTTATGGACTTGATGAACAGAGTGTTCAGGGATTTCCTAGACCAGTTTGTTATTGTCTTCATTGATGATATTCTGGTTTACTCTCAGACAGAGGAGGAGCACGCCGAGCATTTGAGGCAGGTTTTGCAGACACTCCGTCAGAACGAGTTGTATGCGAAATATGAGAAGTGCGGGTTTTGGCTGAAGGAAGTCCAGTTTTTGGGGCATATCATTTCCGACCGGGGAATATCGGTTGATCCGGGGAAGGTGTCAGCGGTGAAGGAGTGGGGACAGCCCACGACACCAACTGAGATTCGTAGTTTCTTGGGTCTAGCAGGATACTACAGGAGGTTTATTCGGGGTTTCTCGGAGATAGCAGGTCCTTTGACACATCTGACTCGTAAGGGTGTGCCCTACATCTGGAGTGATGCCTGCCAGTTGGCATTCGATGAATTGAAGGACAAATTGACCTCAGCACCTGTGTTAGCATTGCCGAGATCGGGAGTTGAGTATTTGGTTTACACCGATGCGTCTTTGCAAGGACTGGGAGGTGTATTACAGCAAGAGAGACAGGCCATAGCTTATGCTTCCCGTAAGCTTAAGCTTCATGAGAAGAATTACCCCACACATGATTTGGAGTTGGCAGCAGTGGTATTTGTCTTACGGATTTGGAGGCACTATCTTTTGGGGGAGAAGTTTCAGCTGTTCACGGACCACGAGTCACTATAGTATTTGTTCACGCAGAAGGAATTGAATATGCGGCAGCGTAGGTGGCTTGAATTTGTGAAGGACTACCAGTTCGACATCCAGTACCACCCGGGTAAGGCTAACGTGGTAGCAGACGCGTTGAGCCGTAGGCCAGCAGATGAGGTGGCAGAGGTGTGGAAAGCAAAGTGGAAGGAATTAGGACACCAGGATGCAGTGGCCCGATCTTTCATGTCTGTGATGATCGTTACACCGCAGATTGTTACAAAGGTAGTACGGGCACAGGCCAATGACTCGTTCTGTCGAGAGCAGATAGTTCGATTACTGGCAGAGGGAGCCGAGTCCTATACCGTTAGCTCAGACGGGGGATTGCGCTTCAATGGGAGATTGGTAGTCCCGGAAGGGGAGGAATTGCGACACGAGGTGATGGCAGAGTCGCACGGCTCACGGTTCGCGGTACATCCCGGAGGGGACAAAATGTACCAAGACATGAGACGACAGTATTGGTGGTGCGGTATGAAGAGAGATATCGCTGAGTTTGTCTCGAAATGCGCCACTTGTCAGCTTGTAAAAGTGGATCATCAGAGACCAGCAGGATTGTTACAGCCGTTGGAGGTCCCGGTGTGGATGTGGGAGAGCATATCCATGGACTTTATCACGGGGTTGCCTACGTCGCAGAGGGGTCATGACTCCGTTTGGGTAATTGTGGACAGGTTGTCCAAGGTCGCTCACTTCTTACCCGTAAGGACTGACTACACTACGGGACAGTATGCCCAGCTCTTCATTTCAGAGATTGTGAGACTTCACGGTGTGCCCCTAAATATCGTGTCTGACAGAGACAAGATATTTGTTTCGAGGTTTTGGGAGAGTTTCCAGGAGGCAATGGGAACGGAATTGCGGTTGAGTACGGCTTATCATCCGCAGACCGATGGACAGACAGAGCGCACCAATCAGATGTTGGAGGACATGCTACGCATGTGCATTATTGACTTTGGGGGTGGATGGGAGCAGTACCTTCCACTGGTGGAGTTTGATTACAACAACTCCTATCAGTTTACTATTGGCATGGCTCCGTTTGAGGCATTGTACAGTAGGCCTTGTCGTTCCCCGGCATGTTGGTTAGAAGTGGGGGACAACAAACTACTTGGGCCGGAAGTGATTCAGGATACTTCGGCAAGGATTGAGTTGATTCGGAGTCGCATTCGGGTAGCTCAAGACAGGCAGAAGAGTTATGCTGATGCGAATAGGTTTTTCAGGGAGTTCCAAGTGGGGGACCAGGTTTTGCTCAGGGTATCTCCGATGAAGGGGATTATGCGATTCGGGAAGAAGGGGAAGTTAGCATCGAGGTATGTGGGGCTGTTTCCTATTATTGAGCGGATCGGACCGGTTGCGTATAGACTCGGGCTACCGGAGCACTTGCATTGGATTCACGACGTGTTCCATATTTCCTCGCTGAGGAAATACCTTAGAGATAATTTGGCCCATTCTCACATTGCTGTGGAGGACATCGATCTCCAGCCGGATAGCTCCTACGAGGAGGGGCCAATTGCTATTTTGGACCGAAGCGAGAGGAAACCACGGTCAAAGATAGTCCCGTTAGTGCGTGTTCAGTGGAGACATCACAATGTCGAGGAGTCCACATGGGAGCGCGAGGATGAGATGCGCGAGCGTTATCCAGAGCTGTTTTTAGCAGGTACTTTCTAGTTTCGAATTTCGGGACGAAATTCAGTTATTAGGGGGGAAGTATGTAATACCCCGTACTTTTGACTATATTTATTTTTGGGATTAATTAATTAAATGCGTATTAATTGATAATTAATCCGGGTTATAAATACTAATGAGATGCGAATTGGTATTTGATTATGTGCATATATGATTATATATGTATTTGGTATTATAAAATTTGTCGTGAGATTTATATACGGCATTTTAGAAATTTTGTTGAGACGCGTGGGACCGCCGCGTCACGGTATAATATTTTGATAATAAAAGTGAATTTAAAATATATAACCCGTATGGTCGTTTTGAGTGCGCCAACGCGTCCGGAAGGGTCGAGATAGTCAGAAAACACTAGCCGGGGGTATAGTTTGGGTCCCGGGATATTTTTAGGCCATACCGGCAACTTAAAGGGTATTTTGGTAATTTTACATTTTTAGGAAAAAAAGTGACGAAAATTTGTGGTGTAAATCTGATGTGGATTAAACCCACAAATCCCACTAACCATCCTATATTAAACCATTAAGCTACGGAGGTTATCTTTAGGTTTACAACTTTCCCCAAAACAAACCCTAGTCACCTTAAGCCACCATTGGAGAAGGAGCTTGGAGAAGGAGAGAAAGAGAGAAAGAGAGAAAATTCTGCAGAGATTCTTCACCAAATCAACACCAAATCCGGAAAAAAACAAGGCAAGTGGTTTAATTATGTTTAACTTCAGTAAATGTTCTTTCCATGTTAGAAAATTGAAGATTTATTATTGTTATTGGAAGATGAATGAAAACCCATGATTAATTGGACTTAGGTTCTGAAGATTGAGGATAAATTGCATGTAGAATAGTTTAGTGACGATTAATCTGATGTTAATACATGATTGGGTGAAAGAAAAACGGATTAAATTTGATGAATTGAGGGTTCCAAATTCTAGGGTTCATGTTCATGAATGAATTGGGGAAAAGTTTAAGTATTTGTAAATTGATTGATGATTAGGGTGAATTAATCCATAAAAACGTGATAGGATGTGGTTATATTATGTTTAGGATTGTTTAGAGACTTTAAAACAATCGTTGTGATAAATTTTAGAGGTGATTTGAGGAGTAAAAATGGTGAAAAATGTATTTGGAAAAATCTGGGCCGAAACTGGCCAGTCGTTAGAAGCAGCCCCCAGGTCGTTCGAACGAGCTCGTTCGAACGAGCTTCTAACGAGTTGACCAGTCTCTTCTAACGAAGGGTAGTTTCGTTCGATATCTCGTTCGAACGAGATATCGTTAGAAGGTGCAGTTCGTTCAAACGAACTGGAATCTAGTTCGAACAGCCTCGTTCGAACGAGACTTCTAACGAGCTGACAGCCCAAACTCGTTCGAACACTCGTTCGAACGAGACTTCTAACGAGCTGACAGTTTGGGCTATTTTGAACTGTTTCGAATTTTGGAGTCCCGTAAACTTGTTCGAGGATATAGTTAACCTTCCAATGATGACGTAGTGATAGGTTTGGGACATTTGGGTATATATGAGAAGGAAATTATATACAAGAGAGTAAAATTAGAATGAACCGTTTGGGTAAGACGTGAGTGTCTACTACGACGTGAGGATGAATTATGGCGCGTATAATTACAAACCGGAATAGTATGAATTGTGATAGTTATAAGTTAGTACGAGAATGCAATATGTACTACGATTTAAAATACTGTATTAATAAGATGTGTGTTTACTTAGTATTGGTATATGGATTGTGTGTATGACATACCTACCATACTTGCTATCACGGGAGGTTGCGTTCGCTTAGGACCCTCTAATCCTTGTGTGCCTACGGGGGGGATATAGACTGGTACCTCGATGAACATAGGTCATAGAAAAACTTATTGGGATATTAATAAGTCCGCTGACCGTGGGAGCGTAGGTATGTGCGTGACCCACGTGATGGTGACTCTGTTCGCCTCCACTATTTGTGATTTGTGTTATCTGAACTATTCCTGAGAGATTCGGAATATGTGATCCTTATGTACGTGATGTACCGGGATGGATAGCAGAGTATGTGTGCACCGCAGCTTAGTTCTCGGGGTGCTTGTATTGTATATTTACGATGTGATTAATATACATTTAATTAATGAGAATCCTCATGTTAATGTTGTAAATATATTACGGTATTGTTTTCGAGAAATATAACGAGTTAACTGATAGTTATATATATTGCATATTGAGTATCTGAGTTTACGTTAAACCCTATTTAATTACGAGCGTTGTTATGTTAATGGAACCAAGTATTATGGGTAGGACCTTTGGCAGTCTGGCTAGATATGTCGTCACTTAGCTAGTGGTTTATATCGTTGTAGATGGGTATTTGCGTTAGGAGTGCACAGTTAGACGAGAGGTGAGAATATAATGTGAGCGCACGTCCTAACATGTACTTTTCATTTAATGTTTTATATGTTTTTAAAGCACTTGCAGGTTTTTAAAATATAACTCCACATTCGGGATCTGACCCGTTTGCTTTTCAAATCTTTTTCTTGTAAAACCATTTTAGGTGCCCAGCCACAGGGACACCAAGCATAGGATACTCATTCAGGAGACGAGCTGTAGCGGTTTGTGGAAGCTACAGGGACTTTGCTTATAGACGCTTCTACCTTTTGGATTCCAGAGTCACTATCTATCAGTTGTAGGGCATGTTGCCCATTTCTATTTAGAGCATCTTTTACATTTCAGTTTTCAGACTTTAGCAAGTAGTGTTTCAGTATTCGTTTTACTTATCAGTTGTGGGATTGTAGTGAGGAGTTTTCCTCCAGCCTTTTTTACTCTATTGTGATGATTATTCGTTTTACTTCAGTATGGTGAATGGTGTTATTTATTTATTCATTACACTTGTTGCATGTTAATCAGACTTAAATTAAAATTTGGCAACTTACTTTTTAAATACTAGGTGGTTAGTAATAATAAAATGTTTTCGACAGTGATGCTATTAACTGAGCCAACTTGGCATTTTGAATTAATTTAATAAAGGAGTAGCTACCCGGTATTTAATTAGTCGGGGTATCACACTTTCTAAATGGCATTATACATAAGGAGGTTTACGTGGAATAACCAAAACGGTTTGAAGACCCTAAGCACCCGGAGCACGTCTACTATCTAAGGAAAACCTTATATGGTTTAAAGCAAGCACCCCATGCTTGGTACGAGAGGCTTACTTCTTATCTCTTAGCTCGTGGCTTCAAGAGAGGGGGGTTGATATGACATTGTTCGTCAGGAGAGATGATGGTGCTATTTTGGTTGCCCAGGTCTATGTGGACGACATAGTCTTTGGATCCACGTGCTCCCAGCATGCTCACCACTTTAAGGAGGAGATGAAAAGTGAATTTGAGATGAGCATGGTAGGTGAGCTTACTTTCTTCCTTGGTCTCTAGGTTCGTCAGCTAGAGGATGGGATGTTCATCTCCCAATCAAAGTATGCTAGAGACCTAGTGAAGAAATTTGTTTTGGACTCTGCTAAACATGCACGTACACCTATGAGTACATCTGCAAATCTTAGTAAGGACACTTCAGGCAAGGACGTTGAGCAAACCTTGTATCGAAGTATGACAGATAGTCTTCTCTAATGGACTACTAGTCGTCCCGACATTGCCTTTAGTGTTGGAGTCTGTGCGCGATATCAGGCATCCCCTAAAGAGTCACACTTACTCTCTCTTAAACATATTATCAAATACGTGAGTGGGAATCTCTCCCATGTCATTTGGTATTCCTTTAATACCACTGACCGTTTGTCCGCATACTCGAATGCTGATTGGACTGGGGATACAGATGGATGTAGGAGCACTTATGGTGGGTGTTTCTTCTTTAGTTCTGCTCTTGTCTCTTAGTTGAGCAAAAAGAAAAACTCCATCTCTTTGTCCACTGCGGAGGTTAAGTACATAGCCGCCCAAAGTTGTTGCACACAACTTCTATGGATGAAGCAGATGCTGGAGGATTATGGGATATCAAAGGACACCATGACCATCTCCTGTGATAACAAGAGCGCGATACACATATCTCGCAATCCAGTCTAGCATTCGTGCACAAAACACATTAGGATACGCGAGCATTTTGTCCGTGAGTTAGTTGAGGAGAAGGTCGTATCCCTGAGTTATGTGTCTACCGACCTCCAGTTAGCAGATATTCTAATGAAGCCTTTAGATGACCTTATATACAAGAGTCTTAGGAAGTCTTTAGGTATTTGCACAGTTGATTGAGGGGGTTGGGCCTTGTCTATGATAAGATGCATTGTCATGTTCATATCATATGATTCCTATTACTAGTTTGTATCATTTGTATTATTATTTTTGTGCTTTGTATATTTTTTTTTTGAAAAATCCAAAAAGATTTTCTTTTTATAAAATTTTTAGAAAAGCACAAAAATATTTTCGTATTTTGTTTACACCTCTTATGGATGAGCATATAAGATAGTCGAGTCACAACTTCCATTTCCATTATTCACATGATTATTTGATAGTGATTTGAGACGATACATCATTTCATCCATGTGCTTTACATTGTTCGGAGTTTTTGAGATGTGATTAGTGATATCTTTCTACATGTTTGTCTCCCTATCTCTTTTATTGCACACATGCACGGCTTTATTTGATTATTGAGCTTCTCTATCACATACTGACTTGAGTGTTTCCATCTCAATTCTATCTATACAATGAACCATATGCGCGATAAAACTTGACAAGATTGGAATGTATGTAAAAATCGTTTGGTGAGATTATGTGGTATTTTAAAAACGGGGAAGGGTTGCGAAAGGTTCTCATTTGACCTTTGCGATTTCTAAGCCATTGTTATATTGGACCTAAAAAATTGAGGTATTTTAATTATCCGGGGTCCAAAGAGGTTAAAAGAGCCCAAAAAAATTTAAAGGCAATAAAAAGAAGTATTCATGCCAAAAAATGGGCAATTAGGTATCACCATCAAGTCTCCAATGTTTAAGGATTTAGATCACCTCTAAACAAAATATAATTCTGAGGGAGTTTGATTGGAGAATTTAAACGGGTTTGCATCTCCCTGAAAGTCCTGAAAACGCATTAAATAGTTTTGGACGTTATTGGTGTGGAAATCACTTTGAGCTTTGAATTATTGATTTGATTGAGTCAATTTCTTATAATTCCATCTTTTTACACCTAAGGAAGATGTTGAGTTCATTCGTTAGAAGAATTCGATATTCATCATGCACATATCTAATATTTGTATGCATTGATTTTTCTATCGAATTTGCTCACATCCCTACATTTCCGCTATCATCGACATGGTTGTTTTTGTGTTATTTCATGGTATGATTCTTTGTTGTATATTTTGTGTGAAAAATTTTGAAAAATTCAAAATAGAAAGTTTACTACCTTGATTTATCAATGATTTGCTTAAGCTTAATTGTTCTTTGATTTTTGCATGTCATTATATTTCAAATTATTGCGTGTCACGGGTATCTGCTTTATATCATGTGTGTAGGTACAAATTGATGATTATTTGATTGCACACCCTGATGAGAAATGCTTTGAGAGTTTCTGAATATTTGAAGATGTTGAAGTTTGATTGATGACTTGTCAGTTAATATTCTCAGTTTGAGGGTTTAATGGGGATATTATCTTATACGTCATTTGTTTTATGGAGTTAGCATAATTCGAATTTTTATGTATGTACCGGCATAGTGATAGGGGGAGATTTGTAAGGACATAATTTTATAAATGTCCGGGGTAGAATCTAGAAATTTTCTATTTATCCTAGATCACAATATGTATGTCTGATTCCACTACATTTGTCACGTCAACTCGATCATCCACGACGACCTTGATCCGAATCCATGCATCCATTATCTTTACACGTGCATCATACTACATGCGACGTGCTGCCCAACCGTTCCCACTACTCCACTTCGTGTTATTGGTAAAATGGTTTATTGTAGTTGTTAATATTTGCATAAATATTTGGGAAGTTTTTAGAAAATATTTTTCGAAGTCTGATTTGTTTTTAAAACAAAAGCAGAAATTTTTCTAAGTGTAGAAGCAGACTTTTCTTGGTCGTCGGTCTCGTTCAAACGACATCGCTCTGTCATTCAAGAGACATGAAGATGTCGCGCGATCTCGTTCGAGCGACACGTGTTCTCGTTCGAGCGACATGCCTATGTTGTTCGAGCAACGGTGCCGCCTCAATTTTTGTATAAATATTTGTGCCCTTTCTGCATGTTTTTCCAAGTCTTTTTCATACACGTTTCTGCGATTTACAGCCCAGAAAATAGACTTCGAGTTTTTAAGGTTTCATGCCTTTTTGATTCACAAAACCATTCCTATATATGTATGTGATTCTTTAAACCTTCAAAGGATCGTTTTTACTCATCTGGAGTAACTTGTGGAGAAGCCGATTCTTTTCCATTACTGCCCATCTGGAGTTCTTGCGGGAGATTTCAGCCGATGACATTGGAACTGACACCTGAGGGTATTTCGTATGTCACTCATATTTTCAGTATAATCTGTGCAAATCGTTCTTTACAAATTATAGTGAAAATAAAAAGGTTTTGCCCCTTTGGAGGATTTTTCCTCATTTGTGTGTTTGTTTGTGATTGAATGTTCTTGCATGATTATATTGTCTTCAATCACACCTAGATGCATGTTTTAGGTTTTAATTGAAAAACTGAGTTTAATTAAATAATTTCTTGGTTTGAACAAAAGCGCACTCTCAAATTGGTATCAGAGCCAATTACACAATTGTACCGTGTAATTTTTCAAAATTCTTTTCTAAAGATATCCATTTTTAAAAATTTAATTTTTGAAAAAGGGCGTGTTCAAAAGGGAGAAATTATATAATAAAATGCCAATTTTTTACGGGACAAATTATGCTTACTGAAAAGCCCGTATGAAATCTGCTCTAAAAGCCATAGATGAAAGAGTTTGGGTTTTGGTTGAAAGAGGGTGGACACCTCCCTCCATCACTATTGACAACGTGATAAATTTAAAATCTGTGACTGCATGGACTGAAGAAGAATTTAAATGGTCAACTTTTAACTCTAAGGGTCTTAGTGCTATTTCTGGATCCGTCACACCTAACGAGTTCCGGCGGATAATGACGTGTACCACATCAAAAAAGGAATGGGATGTTCTACAGCTTACCCATGAAGGAACTAAACACGTGAACTTTTTTCAATATTAATACGTCAGTCACATAAACATGTGAACTTTTATCAATATTAATCATCTCCTATATCATTTAATAATTAAATGAGAGGCTTATCATTAAGCCCTTTCTACAATGATGAAAGAAGAAAAGTGAATATGGAGTTTGCAAACTTCTCGACGTGCCTCAATGACTTCAAGAACAATGATTCTATGAGAGAGGGGAATCATGAACCCGGCTTCTTGGTGGATTGTTCACATCACATCGACACACACTTTAAGTTTTGTCCATGAAACCTCTTGTACAACCTTCTTTTTCCTCATGTAATGAGAGGAATTGGAGTACATATGCATTCATACATTCCTTGAAAAGGAAAAAGATTACACCACATAGAGCAGATAATTTAGTATTCCTGCATTTCAATCTCCGTCTCTTATCCACGAGCTCCGAATATTACTCGCAAGGGGAATCTATGATATATGATGTTGGAGGTAATGCATTTGATAGCATGGAAGGTGTCAGGGTTTTTTAAGTAGCCTCTCTATCTCTCAATGAACCAGAATCGGAGGATATTTTGTTCACGGATGATGGTGATGGGGATGAATATGAGGATGGTAAGGGGATGACGACGTGGTCATTGAATATGTTTAAAGAAGTGATCGAGTTATATGGCCATTGAAATGGCATTAAAAGGTGGGGGTATTTTTTATTCTTGTAAAACTATCTTTTTGCTATGATTTACCTAGGAAGTTGATGATGCATATATGGTGTTTTGATTTGTAAATCCTTCTACTAAACAATTGGTACATTAATCATATGATGTTTTTCTTGGTACTTAGTTGATGCTCCTTCTAGTTTACTTTTCAATTATAACTTAATTATTGTTCATATTTAGTTGTTGATTTTGATATGGTGCATTTTTCTAACTTTAAAATTATATATATATATATATATATATATATATATATATATATATATATAAGGAGAGGTTCAGAACTTAACATAAAAAATGAACATTTTAATGAACCTTAAGAAAAACACTTGAGACCCAATTAATTTTAATTTCTATGTTGTAATTGGTTCGCGTCAGGGCAACGAGCACGCGTGTGACACACGTGTATTAAAAAAGACGCGTGCCACGCGTTGGTCTGTTGCCACTGGCGCAGACCAATTACAACGTAGGAATTAAAATTGAATGGATGTTAAGTGTTTTTTGTTAAGATTCATTAAAATGTTCATCTTTTATGTTCGCTTTTGAACCTATAAAGAATAATAGTTTATATATTATATTAATTTATTTTTCTTGCCGCACCCTATTTTTTCGAAAACTTTCGAATCGCCATGTATATCTAAATGAGCTACATTGCCAAATATCTAAATATGACTTCAGCATATTTATCTATTTCTGATTTATTTTTATTTTTTCTTTTCAGTGGAGAATTATTTTCTAAAATCATTCAATTAAATTTTTCTTTCCTTTTCCTTTCTCGTTTTTTGTCCTTGATATCCTTGATTTTATCAATTGATTCCTCTCTTTATTGAATTAATTCTTTGATATCTTTTGATGAGAGTTCATGACCAATGTTTGGGTGGACGGGTTATTTCTTTCAATCTTTCAACTCAGGTTATTTTTCTGCATACTTTCTCTTCTGTTCGGGTTTCTTGTCTTTGATATGATCAAATATTTTTGCTAACCTCTTGATTTCGTTGAAGCCAATAATTGGAGGTGTTCGACCGATAAGTATTTATTAACATTTGATTCAAAATTAAAATTCTTAGTTAAATCGTCTAACTTTCATGCTCAACATCACTCTCGTGCAACTCAGGGTCGTCCCGAATGTTTTAATATAGTTTACAAAATGTTGGAGATTAAATCATGTTTGTTTTGTGCATGGAAACTCACGCTCGTCAGGAGGTTTGGGAATCATGCCTGTATCTTATTTAAACATTGGGAAGAAAGATGATGTCTGTAGCTAAGAAGAGAAAGCCACGGTCTAGACGCGTTAGCTGTAAAGCCATGCCATGCGGGTGGAGATACCAAGCTGCGACGGTGTTATGTGCTTTATGAAGTAGGGATGTTGCGTAAGTAGGTTTGTAGAACCACAATGAGGGGTTGGGAGGCCGAGAATGTGGAGGATTGAGTTGCCGACGTGGCTGATTTAAGAGAAATCCACAAATGGGTCAGTTATTGTTGCATTGTCAATTTTTTGTTTCATTGTCAATTTTGTGTAGGTTTAAACATCCTTCATTTGAAATCATTGTCCCCTTCAACCATACATCTGGCCAACATTATTAGTCCCTTTAAACACAAATCAGACCTAGATTGTTGTGTTATCAACCAGTGAATGGTTTACTCATTTTCTTCCATTATTTATTTCATCCACATTTAACGTCACATGGCATCTCCCATTTTATATAGAGAAAAGTAAAACGCTTGTCTACAATAAAAATACCCACCAAAATACTGTGTTCCTCACCATTTTCATTGCAACCGTAGTATATCCGTGAGGAGTATATGCTTCGAGTGTCTTATTTTAGAGTTTTTGATGGGGTTATTTTGTAGTAGTATTTGGATCTAGCTGAGAGATATATTTTGAGTGTTTTGAGGAGTATTTTCATGGTGTATTTCAAGGAGTTGCTAGAATTTTCACCCTATAACATTTCTAGAGAGATGATCAAAGTTTGATCATCATATAATTAGACAAAGGCACACTACTATTAACTTGAATCCACCAAAGGAAAAGCAATTGAAACTTAATAGTTAAAAGATAAAATGAGATGAAAAAATAAAATTATCGATTATTCTTCTACACCTTAATGGCATACTTTCTCAAGGGAAAGTATTTCTCTTTCTTCTTCACTCTTTCGATCTTCAAAGATGCCTAGTGCTTGGTTAGATGTTTGCGGATGGCTCGAGTTTTCTTGGGGCGCAAATCAAGGGGCAACAACTTTCTGTTGTTTTAGACTTCCTTGGGATAAGCTTTCCGTTCCATGAAATCACAATCAACACCTGGGCAATTGACAACCTCGCCACTTTAATTTTGGAGAGCTTGTTAGGAGAACCAAGAGTGACCTTAGTGACATGGAGAAAAGCTAGCTTAACATTGAGATCTTTCAGCTGGCTTAAAAAATCAGTTTTGTTTATACTCATCAACTCGTGAACTTTAATCCTTGCCATTATGGTGGTAACTGAAGCAACTACAACAAATGCAAAAACAAAGGTTACTCTAAGACCAATAGTCTGTTATTTCATGTGAAGAAATATGTTACGAAGGTTAATATTTTATGTGGGAAATGGAACATCGTATATACTGTATAAATATATATTTTTAAGAAAATAGTGTTAAGATATTTTCAAAATGTATTGCATGTTTAGGTTTTGTCAAACCCTAAAATGCTAAAAAAACAAATTTAAATATTATTAAATATATAGGTTGGGTCGGTGTAAAATACCAAATAATGGATATGAATGTGTATAAAATGTGAGTTTGATGTTATAAAAATTGGATTATGTGGAAAGTTGTGAATATTGCAAAACAACACCCAAGTTATGATTATTGTAAAATTTTCCCTTCAATGGCAAAACTATAAATTTTCCCCTAAAAATGTAAAGTTTACAAACAGTCCTTATAGTTATATAAATTGCAAATTGAACGCTACAAAGTATTAATATTACTTATGGTCCTTAAAACTCAGCTTTAATATTTGCAAATGTTTACAAAGTTAGCCTAAAACTTTGGTAGTTGTAATGAGACTTTAAGTTTGGTGATAAACAAGATGGAAATTTAAGGACCTTAAAGTAAAAATGTGTTCAAAGATGTTTAACTACGTAAAATAAAGAAAATATAAAGTAGGATAAATTTTGGCCTCATCAGTCGGGTTAAAAGATACGAAAATGTAAAAAGACGTTACTAAAGAGTAGAGAACAGATACTCGGAGCAACAATAAAATTAAAGAAGGGCCTGGAGACCTAAGGATCACCTTAGGCTTATACCCAAAATAATTGGCCAATAAATCAATGGTCGCGACATTTATTACAGAGAATGTAAGCTCTTAAAAATAAATGGGAATTGTGAACTCCAAAAAAGATAAGATAAATGATAAATCACGGAGCTTGGCTCTCATAAATGATTAAAGGATAAAGTAAATGGGGGTAAACTAATGGGACTCGGGTACGAATTGGTCTAAAAAGAAAATAAAGTTCGAGTTTGGCACATAGCCAGGTGTTAAATTTACAATGAGTTGTGGATTGCTTTTGAAAGATGTAATCAAATGAAACCATTTCTTAAAGAAAATGCATGGTTTATGTATATATATTTCCTTATATTAGTATACTATTCTAATGTTCCTTACTGGGCTTTCGCTCATTCCCCTATTTTGTTAACCCTTCCCACCCACCCACCCACCCACCCCCCCACCCCACCCCACCCCCGGTACCTCAAGTAAGGATGTAGACAAAGAGAAAGTTAAGAGAGGCAAAAATTGGAAAGCTCTCATTACCGTGTCAAACCATATTATGATTTTCGATTTTATAATTTATTCTACTTTTAATTTTGGACATTTGGAGTATTACCTTTGATTTTAATAAATAAATCATTGTTAATATTTGGGTTGCGCAAAAGTTTTACGTAAAATAGTCACATGTATTGCATTGCCCGGGTTTCACAAGTGGTAAAAAGGATAATAGAAAATGGGAAAAACATTTATTTTCATATTTATTAAATGAACTAAAAGCTTCAATAGATATAAATTTGTTCAAAAATATCCTTAAACCATTTTACTTGCATTGAAATAGCTAAACTTAATAAATGGAAAGAAAAAAAAACAGTATATAGGGTCAGGTGCGGGAGCCCAAATGTGGGAATCCAGTGAGGGATTTTTTTTTAAATAAAAAAAATGTTTTTTAATTTTTTTAATGTGTGTTTTAAACATTTTAGAGGACGCCTAAAAATCAACTCAAAATAATATTTTCGGTTCTTTTAAAAAATAGGTCAATATATGACAATTTTTTAAGGAGCTTAAAAACTGTCAAATATTGACCAATTTTTTTTATAATACAAAAAAATTATTTTGAGTTGATTTTTTTAGAGTCCCCTGAAATATTTAAAACACACACAAAAAATAAAAATAAAAATAAAAATTTTTAAAAATTCTTGCACAAGAGTCCCACATTTGAGCGCCCGCACCTAAGTCTTTCTCTTGTTATGAAGTTCACATAAGTGAAAATGGAAAAAATTACATAAGAGTGGAAAAATAAAGGGAAAATGTAAGTTATATGCCATACAGTAAGATAAATGCAATAAATATTATATGACTTAGAGTTGCTCACATATGGAGAGGGATAAATTTTCTATATCTCACACACAAAAAAAGATTATTGTAGTGCATTGATCGATAAAAAGAAACAAAATAAATTTACTGAATGTTAAAGTGTAATTTGGTAAATTATACCACGATAAATTATGGGGAAAATAGGATGTTTATGAATTTCATTGATTTGTTTAGAAATTAAAATGCAAAAATCGTAGAATTATATTAAATAATTCAATTGCATTTTTTGGGATTTTTTTTTAATTTTGATTTTTCACGTGACTTTAAAATAGGTTTATATACTTATAAACATGATCATGATGGAACCTTTTAATTTAAAGATTTATGGATTATCCACTGCGAGAACAAAATGTTGATTATGCGACATGAAATTTATATATGCATGTTGATAATTTGAACTTTTAATCATGACAATGAAGATCGGGAGATACAAAATTATAAAATAAAGCAGACAATGTTACCTATTTGGCGATTACTTCAAAATGATTTGATGTTGTTTGAAACTCTAGAATCGACTTGATAAGAAAAGGTGATGCCTGAAATTAAAACTAATAAAGAAAGATGATCAAAGTACGAAATGATCTTACAAGAGACGAAATACATAGGAATGCATGTATGTTTTTTTACATTTCATTTTAAGTGGGATATCATGTATACGAATTTCAATTACTTTTGTATATCGCGGGACCTAGTAGGGCGAAAAAAGTATCGTAGGACTAATGAACAAAATCACTTAAAGTAATTGACTCTACCTTGGATATTACCATTTAGTCAGGCTCATGTGTGATCCTTAAACGAGGACTTAGTCTAGACCAATTTTTTAAAATTGCAATTTTTTTTAATGTTTTGTTCAGATGATGTTTATAAAGATATCAATGACAAAAATTTCAAGAAAAAATTTAATCGAGAAGTGAGTGAATACGAAGTTGAAATTTATGTCTAATTTTAAGTGTTTGGAACAATACATGATCAGACATATCTTTATTGATTTTTGCTAATTTATTTTGCACATGATATCCTCATTGTGAAGACCATCTTCCAAAAAAAATCTATAAAAAATAATTTATTACTATTTAAAAAAAATGTTCTCATTTAAGGACCTCACATGAGCATAACTCTTTATTTGTTTTATTTAGATGTTATTTGAAATTTATATAAACGCTTTAAACTTCACTGTTTAGATGAAAAATATTTCATATTTAAGAACAAAAAGCTTATATCATTTAAACTATTTGCAACCTTTTTTCAGCATTTACAAAAAACATTGCATTAGCATTTCATAGTTACTAAAATTTTATTTTATTTTATTATTTTTGCAAAAATTAGGAGATATCACAAAAAAAATATCTAGATTATTTGAACTAAAATTGTAAAACGTTCACCAATAATTATTTATTTTCTCAATATAAGCTTTCTATGCATTTATATAAGGGTTAATGTCAAAACTATCATTTCACAACATATTTTATCAAAAATATCCACTTCTAAAAAACTGTACCATATCGGATCAATTTGAAAATTCTTTCCAATGCGCCTTTAAAGATTCAAGTGCCTTTAGAAAGGGTCACTTTTGTTACACCCCCGATTTTCCACGCTCAGTGGATCAGGCCGAACACGAAATACTAGAAAGCGCTAAAATAATTTATATCATTCTCATCATCATGATAAGCCAAAAATCACAATAAATAAAAATCATCCACAATGAAAACTCAAAAAAGGATGACAAGAGAGATACCTAAACTGAAATAACATAACTCCATTAAATATATTCACTATATCAAATCTTTTACTAAAATTGTTTAAGTGAACAAAATATAGTACAACCAAAACCACCTCTGAATACAACTCATGAATACATATGAAAAACTACAATGAACCAACAGCTCCAACTCTTTGGATACTAAGATGGATCACCACATCTGCAAGTCTTACCACCCAACCGTGCTAATCTGTACATACAATAATAATGCATGTACATAAAATCTCTTATATGTTAACCTGTACATAAAATCTCTAATCTGCAAGTCCCATCTAAGTGCAACTACTACACACGTGTCCCAACCCATGGCATAATTGATGCTAGAAGTCTCTGTCTCCAAATAATTAATTACTATCACATAACGAGCAAGTAACATGGAAAGCTACTAATTACCCAAATAGGAATACACCCTAAGGCCCACAAAGACATTCTGATCGAGGGTGAAAAGCGGTCAAGTCCGGGTGTCGAAAATCCACAGAGACGAGTTGCTAGAATTTATAGGGTTTATATTCCTACATAAAAGCGTAAAAGATAATTACAACAAAAAGGAAAAGATGTAAAAAGGGAAAGATTAATCTAAGTGTGTATTTAAACTAGACTAATAAAAGCGGTAAAAACTATAGGTTGCGTCGAATATCCTTCACCCGAGTTAATTAGTATAAAATGGCTACATGGGTCGACGAGTTATTAAGACTGCATCTCGTTTCGACAGTTAATTAAATTAAGAGTAATCACGCCCCTAAATTTTTATAAAATTCTAATAATATTTTGGCGTCAACAAATACCTCGAAAATTACGAATACAAGGTCGTAAGTACGGAGCATATATGATATACACCCTCAAATCTGCTAGGCGTAATAACTAGGACAACGCACTCGAAATAGAACCGCAAACTCCATCACCAAAGCAAAGCAACATGTCAACCCGAGGTGAGTTCAATTTGACACAACCTAGACTAAACTAGTTTGAAAGCCTGATAAAAATGCGATAAATAAACGCGATAAATCTACACTAGAACGCAACTAAAGAAAGTACATAAATAAAGAAAGTAAACTAAATTAGAAAGCAAGTAAATTAACTACAAAGTAAGAAATAAATAAATACAAACTATATTAATTGGAGAGGATGATGAATAGTGCACACTTACAAACCCACAAGTTGTCACACCAAATGAGGAAGAAGAATGAGCTCCCCACCTCCAAACCCTAACCTAAACTATCTAAAACTAATTATAACTATCTATCTCTGATTATTATACAAAAATGGGTTATATAGTAAGTTGGAATTAAAATAGAAAAGAAAAGAAAAAAGGAAAAGCAAGGCAAAAAATCGTGGAAAACAGGGGATCGATCGATCGACCCCTTTGGTCGATCAATCGATCGATCAGTCAGATATTTGCCCACTGCCTCCCACAAATTCATAAACAATTAGGGGTCAATCAATCGATCCTTTTGGTCAATCGATCGATCTAGCAGGTCTGAAATGAGAATCCCCTGTTTTGGTTTCATTATAGTTCCCTTCCGCTAATAATCCCATAACTTCTTCGTTCGGACTCGGAATCGCGCACCGTTCGTGGCCATGCGAAGCTTGCGAGGAGGGATACAACCTCCTTACAGATGTTGGGCCAGGTACCCAAGCTGTGAAATGACTAAATTGCCCTTGAGCATGCAAAAATGTACGAAACTTCACCGGAATGCGTCCGAACTTCATACTTAGCATCCAAATACCTATAAAAGCTCAATTAACCCCTGCAAAGAAAGTTAAAATAGAAATTCAAGGTTGTCGGATTAACAAGCATAAATATCGAGAATAAGATACCTGAGGGGGCTAATAACGCGTATGTTAACGGATGAAATACGCAATATTTGCGTATTATCATACCCCTTAACTTACACATTGCTAGTCCTTAGTAGTGGAATAAGATGCAAAAAGAAATAGAAGTAAACCAACAACAAGAGAAAGCAGAAAATGGGAAAAACAACAATAAAAAGATAAGGCCACTTTCACGGGCAAACGATTGCATTTAGCGTATGCAATAAGCCGTTAAACCCCTTGGTTACCCTAGTGGACGAGTGTCGTCTCGTGAGGGTTTTCAGGGATGAAACCCACAAACATCGTATGGTTTCCTCAAAATATGCCCAAACCAACATGCGACAAGCTCAACAATAACGAAAAAGATTTCATACGCATTATTAGCACAATGAACGAATTCAAACAAAAGTTTGTATTATTAACATTATAGAATGAACTTCATTAAATTGAAACCTTAAAATGTGGGAGGGGAGAGAGCACGTTCATAGTGTGATTTGGCAAAAACTTAAATAAACCGGACAATTAACATGAAAGCAAGCATATATCAACCCTCATGGGCACTACACTCATCAAGTGAATTAACTCTAAACAGGGAGTTAACACACGGAACATGCGGGCATAAAGAGTAAATATAAATGGAAACGAGGCCGCATACAAGTCACAAATGAAGAACGCTATATATAAAATGAAAAATTATAATCTCAATGAAAGATACCGCTCATTAAAGGAGACGAAGATTATCAAAACTATTTTAACTTTTGAAATAAAATTCACCTTAAGATCACATAGGGCTTGATATGGTTATAATGTAGGGTTGGCTAGGGTATGAAACGGAGGATATGTATGTACGGATTCAAAGTGTTCATAATGAAAAACTTGGAAGAATGGGAAGAATGCGGGCAATATCAAAAATTGGAAAACAAGTTTCAAACAAGCATTAAATATAACAATTGGAGAGTAATCAAAGCTTATTGAACACTATACACAACATATACAAACTTCTCTTTCTTTTTCTCACTTTTTCTCTTTTTTTTTCTTTTGCTTTTCACTTCTCTTTTTCTTCTCTTTTTCACATATTTCTTTTCTTTACTTTTCACACTGTCACGTGCCTAAATTGCAACCGCAACACAACAACATCATTCAATCCCAAGTAACATTCCAAACAAAGGTATGTAAGGTAATAAGTATGGTTTAAAACTTCAATGTGGAGTTGGTTATGGGATTTTGGGTTATGAAACAAAAGGCTAATATTTAGGCTCAAAGGGGTTAACGAGGGGAAACATATAAGGTGAGGTTAAGGTTAAGGCTAATATGGGTGATATAACAAAGATTGTATATGATCATTTCATAAAGTTTGCGCAATTATCGAGTCAAAACAAACTTTGAAAATCATGCTCAAGTAACACATTTCAAGAATGAACTCAATTAAGGAACGATCAAATGAAAGAATAGAGAGATTACCAACGAATTCAACGTTTTCAAAGAGGAAAGAATAGTCTATACACTCACAAATGAAGAAAGGTACAAAGCTTACTCGGTGTAAGTATATACAATGCAACAAAAGATTAGCGGGTTATAAAAATCTTAAACCAAATCAATAAAATAAGAAAAATGCATGTGCTCATGGGATTAAAGTTTAATTCATGAAGTTATTCATAATATCAATAATTAGGACTAAAGTCTAGTAACTTCTAAAATCAAGAACATGCATCATTGAGTTGTCTATTGGATCGGGCAATTATTGAAATTTATCATCGAAAACAAAGGCAAAATTTTCAACAAAGGAGAAAAAAGAAATAAAATATATTTTTGAAATTGTAAAGTTTTCAAAGAAAAGCATACTTAGTAACTAACATGTGAGCAAAACCATGGACTAAATAACAAAAATGGATAGAATATCCCACACCCCCTAACTTAAAACCTTACATTGTCCTCAATGTGAATTAAGAACCAAGTTAAAGAGAGGAAAAGAGCGATGTTACCCAAAATTAGAGCGATCCCCATAAGAACAAGTCCAAAGAATCTACAAAATAATTTAGTACCGAGCATAGAAAAAACAAATAACAAAAAGTTAACTAATTACACTAGACAAAAATAAAAAAGGAAAGAAAAGATAAAAAGAAAGAAAGAATAAAAATCTAACTATATACAACCTACTATTTAGGCTTCACACTAACTGTACACTAGAAGTCTAAATAGTTGAGAGTCCACCGTGAAAATGATTTGACTTTAGAAGATAACCGATCTACCCTCACTCTCAAGCATGCCTTCCGAAAAATATGAATTATGTTTGAATAATGGAAGGCATGTGTAAAGAGGAAGAAAGGAACCATCGTCAATTAAAATTTTTGGAGGGACGACGGGGGATGTGGATTGAACGGGTGACAAAAACACGTGGGGACCGAGAAAAGTAGAATATCCTCCCAAGGATTTGAAATTTGAATGGGAGGTGGCGTACATGATGGAAAAGTTGCCTTCATTGAAGGCGACTCGAGCAAGTACCCCTCATCGACGAAAAGGTTTAACACATTAAAGTTTGAAACTGATTCATCGGGTACTTGTAACGGTGTGATAACGGAGAATAAAAATGGGGAGGAAAGAAATTCAAATTCAAGAGATGAGTCATCATCGCTTGAAGATTGAGTTTCGAAGGAAATAAGATCATTTTCAATATAATGTTCTTCTTTGGGGGCCAAAGAAGAAATCATTTCATTGCAAATGGGTATAACTTCCATTTCATCCTCACTTTCAATATCTATTATGCAATGGGTAAATTCAATAATGGTTTGTTCCAAAGTATGCATAAAAACCTCATTTGGTTCAAAACATTCCTCGACTTCAAAAGTTTGGGAAGAAAAATCGTCTTCAGATTCAAATAGTAAATCCAATGCTTGCTCCCAAGAATGATTTTCTTCCCGATAACGGTTTTCAAGTTTCTCATTTTCAAGCATGCCCAAACCCTCACCGAATGTCATAGGTCGAGGCGCGGATACATGCAAATGAGAAGTTTGAAAATTATAACCGGAACTATACTCGAACTCATTATTATAATAATTTTAAAAACTATTGCAATTCGTTTCAAAATTCCTATTATAAGAAATTAGAGATCCAAAATCGTTATCATCATCCTCAAAATTCCAATAACAAAAGTTTTGACTTTAGTTATACTAGTCCAAAGTCATTTTTGAATTTGTAATTTTATGGGACTCTAAGTATTGACGGAAAGTCATAGGATTACGGGCATTTTGAGAATTATAATAATAATAACCGAAATGATTAGAATAAGACATGCTTACCTCAAAAATGGCTCGAAATGGCGAATTCCATAAAGTAGATGCACGCGCGAGAAATTCAAGCGTTTCTTGGCGCTCAAATATAGAATTCCAACAAAAATATTAGCAAGAAAATACAAATAGAAAGAAAATACTATGAAATATTAAATCAAATAAATTCTAAAACAAACTCATCCCTGGCAACGGCGCCATTTTGATCAAGGGTGAAAAGCGACGCGCGTCAGAACGCCGATCGTTGTTTTCTGTTCACCGCCTCAATGCAAAAACTTAAACTTATGACTACACTCAACAGGTGAGTATAGCGGCCAAGTTCGAGTATCGAAAATCCACAGAGACGAGTTGATAGAATTTATAGGGTTTAGTATTCCTTAAAAAAAGCGTAAAAGATAATTACAACAAAATGGAAAAGATGCAAAAAGGGAAAGATTAATATAGGCGTGTATTTAAACTAGACTAATAAAAGCGGTAAAAACTATAGATTGCGTCGAATATCCCTCACCCGATTTAATTAGTATAAAATGGTTACATGGGTCGATGAGTTATTAAGACTGCATCTCGTTTCGACAGTTAATTAAATCAAGAGTTGTCACGCCCCTAAATTTTCATAGAAGTCTAATAAGATTTTGGCATTAACAAATGCCTCAAAAATTACACACGCATGGTCATCAGTACGGAGCATACATGATATACCCTGTCAAATCTCCTAGGCGTAATAACTAGGACAACGCACTCGAAATAGACTCGTAAACTCCATCACTAAAGCAAAGCAACATGTCAACCCGAGGTGAGTTCGATTTGAGACAACCTAAACTAAACTAGTTTGAAAGCCTGATAAAAATGCGATAAATAAACGCGATAAATCTACACTAGAACGCAACTAAAGAAAGTACATAAATAAAGAATGTAAACTAAATTAGAAAGCAATAAATTAACTACAAAGTAAGAAATAAATAAATACAAACTATATTAACTGGAGAGGATGATGAATAGTGCACACTTACAAACCCACAAGTTATCACACCAAATGAGGAAGAAGAATGAGCTCTCCACCTCCAAACCCTAACCTAAACTATCTAAAACTAATTATAACTATCTATCTCTGATTATTACACAAAAATGGGTTATATAGTAAGTTGGAATTTAAATAGAAAAGAAATGGAAAAAGAAAAAGCAAGGAAAAAAATCGTTAAAAACAGGGGATCGATCGATCGACCCCTTTGGTCGATCGATCGATCAGTCAGATATTTACCCACTGCCTCCCACGAATTCATAAACAATTAGGGGTCGATTGATCGATCAAGCAGATCTGAAATGGGAATCCCCTGTTTTGGTTTCATTATAGTTCTCTTCCGCTAAAAATCTCGTAACTTCTTCGTTCAGACTCGGCATCGCGCACCGTTCATGGCCACATGAAGCTTGCGAGGAGGGATAAAACTTCCGTGTAGATGTTGGGTTAGGTGCCTAAGCTATGAAATGACTAAATTTCCCTTGAACGTGCAAAAATATACGAAACTTCACCGGATTACGTCTGAACTTCATACTTAGCATCCAAATACCTATAAAAGCTCAATTAACCCCTGCAAAGTATGTTAATATAGAAATTCGAGGTTGTCTGGTTAACAAGCATAAATATAGGGAATAAGATACCCGAGGGGGATAACAACGCGTATGTTAACGGATAAAATACGCAATATTTGCGTATTATCACATTCCCAGTCTCATAAAAGTATTGTTGCCTCTTGTTTAATATCTATTTAATTAAAAATGTTTTTCTCTAAACTACCGTAAAGGATAAAAAAATAACTACGTATTATACAAAGGGATGTAACTAACTACATGTGTAAGAATACAACCCAGGTACCAGCCCTCACAATGTCACTCACAAGGAAAATTCATATAAACAACATAAAGTATTTAATATGACATAGGGTTCATTCTCAATTGTCCATCGCTAGACTATATTAAATTCCTTGTTATTATTTATTACATCACACGAAGGTCTCTACCTTTGATGTCCATATCGTACCGGTATCGATATGTTCGTAGGAATCCAGCACCTAACGGGCTTAATCATAACACATAAATAAATTATGTAGCGATCACTACGCAGTAGCACCACAATTAAGTCCGTACCCAACCCGACAAATGAGTCAAGCTAACAAACCTTCTCTAATCATGAAGGGGTGAAACCATTTTTTTTAACGGGTCTTTATTTTCATTTATTAGAAGAAAGATCCTCGTCTTGGTGGCTATGATGGTTTATAAAACTATAACAATACGAGGCAAGCATACAAAGCTGAGGTTACTTATAAACTAAAACCCTTACAATAAATTAAGGAGATGAACAAATTAAAGATAACCTAAAACCACCAAAAGAATGAATCTTGCACCAATGACTTTTAAACATGATGAAAACTTGGCACACCCCATTTGTCCACTATGATTAGACCTTTTAACTCCCTTAAAAAATCTGACATATTGGAAGAGAACCCTTCTTTGACCTCTGATTTTCTCGCTTAGCCATATAATTTCCAACTTGAATGCCCTCCCTCAATGTATGAATTATACTATACTTTATCCCTCGCATCAATGATTGGATAGATTGAAGAACCCACCTTATATTCCAGGGACAGTGGTCTTTGTTGTTCAAATGGTCCACTAATATCTTAGAGTCACGTTCAATGATGAGATCATAGCATCTTAAATCCTCATAAAGCTTCAAACCTTTTTTCAAAGCCATAACCACTACCTCCATATAAGTTATAACTCTAAAATGAACATAAAAAGCCCATAAAAATTATCCTCACTAGTTTCTTAGAACTCCCCAACCTCTACCTTTACCTAGATTCCTTAGAGAACTTCCATCCTCATTCATCTTTAAAACTCCTTAAGGGAAACTCATCCATCTAACTTGTCTTCTATTGATTGGAGAATAAGGAATCTGGGAAAAAGCTGTTATTTGGAATTCAATATGATGGAGGAATGTATGAACATTAGAAAGGCTTCCTTCAAATCTGCTCTTGTTTGTATGAATCCATACGCACTAACATATTATAGATGGAGCCACTCTATTAATAATAGTTACTGACTTTTCCCCTTGAAGCCACCATTTAATGACTTGATTTATGTATCCTCTACCAGTGGATCTTTGAATCTCATATTTATTTGACATATAATTCCAAATTGATGAAGCTAAATCTCCTTATTCAAATAAGTGGTTTAAACTCTCCTCTTTAAGCTTATCACATCAGCGACATTTAGAAGTGCCTCTAAACCCTATAGACCCGATTTTATCATTTGTAAGGAGAAGAGTATTCATGAGTTTCCACATACATATATAAATTTTGGAAGGAATTTTTGGATGCCATATGAATCTAGAACTGTACTGAGAAACACCTCTATCTCTACAGATATTCCAAGGAGAAGAAATTGAAAATTCTCCATTACTGCAGGGCATCCAAACTACTTCATCGTCATGATTGTGAAATATCTCCTCAAAATTAAGAATATTTAAAACCTCATTAAGAGAGACCTTTTCCATTACCTTACCCTTGATCAATTTGCCATCATTATCCCAAAACTGATTGATAGCATCTGCAGGTTCTAAATTGAGATCTTTACATTAACGAATTCTCTAATTATCCCAATGAATACTAATATTAAGCTTGCCTATTTGCCACATCATTTGATCTTCTTATTGACTTTTAACTGAGCACATTATATTCCAAGTGTGAGCACATTTTCTAGGAGTAGCTTTGTTTTAGTGATTTAGCCGACAATAATCTGCCTACATATACTTAGACCATATTGAGTTCTTACTTCTAAAATTCCACCATAGCTTCATACTCAAGCAATTATTGATATCAAAGATGTTTCTAACTCCTAAACCTCCCTCATTCACTGATCTAGCAATTGAAGCCCAAGAACTCTATTAATGTCTCTGATCCCCATAGAAAGAACTCCAAAACAAAATTTTGCCACCCTGAATGCATGATGTAAAATAATTACCTCCACTACGTCTTAATCATCATATCCAGTACGTAGTACACGATCCCGATGTTGAATGCACCCCAATCGATAGATTCACCATGATTAAAGCTATGTTAACATAATATATATATATATATATATAACGCATGCACTCAAGTGTACCCAAGACATTCAAATCCCCAAAAGTTGGATCGCCATCTCAATTGGTCTTGTTATCTCTCAAAACCATGTCAAACATATATAACTACATAGGATATTGCGTACCCTCAAGCATGACTCCAAATCATTTAAATTCGTAAACATCGAATTGTTCTTTACGTTCTTAGGTTTATCAACTATTAACCTTATTATATTCAACTTCCCGTTTATTACACCTCTAAACTATGAGTACATCTAGTTCTATATATATACACACTCTCTCATAACATACATATATGTTCTCTCATTTTGTTACTAATTTATTTGCATAGATTATAATCTCTCAGGACCCTAGTTAATCTCCCAAACACTTTAACTCATTACTCTCTAAGCTCGATATATACATACGACTATAGGACATTCCTCGCTCACGCATTTACCCATTCTAACCTAATCCTAACACCGGATGTAAATACAATAGTAAAAATATCATATCTCTAACCTACATATCTATCCTCACTATTAATTAAGTTTGATATCTTAATAAACTAGGTGGAGAAATCCTTAAAGAAATTCCAACCCAAAATCACCAATAAAAATTTTTGTTCTCGCACATTGTTTAATAGAAAATTCATTAACAAATTTTAAAAAAATATGAGAGAAATGCACACGCATTCGTAATAAAAAAATATCTATAATCTATTGTTTAAATCCATTATCCCCTAGGCCAAATCGATTTGGGGACGAAGATGAGGTCTCAAAACCTCGATTAATGTCCAAAATGAGTTCCAAAACAGTACCCAATCAAAACCAAAACCAAATATAAGTGTGAGAACATGTTTATAAACCTTTTTATATAATTCTATCTATTTAAAAAATCAAATCCAAGACTAAAACTTAAAGATTCAAACTTTTCAATTTAACTTATTATTAAATCATCTTAGGGTTTGTACATCATTAATTCCAGCCTTGAACCTCAAATTAAA
Organism: Sambucus nigra; assembly: GCA_949130495.1. Classification (NCBI taxonomy): domain Eukaryota; kingdom Viridiplantae; phylum Streptophyta; class Magnoliopsida; order Dipsacales; family Adoxaceae; genus Sambucus; species Sambucus nigra. Next base: position 155,676,756 of record OX422212.1, read on the forward strand.
ATGGGAATAATTCGTAATAATGAAGTTTTATTATAAAACATCAAATATATTTTAGATCTACATCATTTGATCCATCAATTTTATGTTTTAACCATCAAGGTACAAGTATTCATTGTAGGACAAATCCATACCATTTCTAATTAACCCAAATCATTAGTATAATCAAACTTAATCAAAATAATCCTTTAACATGCTTCAAAACTTATAATTAGAGTAGGTACAAACACATATTATGAAAATATATTACAGATTTATAATAAGGATTGTAAGATGTTATGACCTTGGAATTGAATAACACTGGGACATAAGCTTGAATCCTTATAGTTTGTCATCCTTGGAATTTGTTCTGCCTCCTCCTAAAACCTATGGTTGTTTGGGTTAGCTTATCTTTAGAATAAATGGCAATGAATGACCCTTAATCCCACTTAAAACTTGAATTTTTGGACCTCCATTAAATGACTATTTTGGGCCCCTAAATGGGCCCAAGATACTATCCAGATTGATCTGAAACTCATCCTGAGGGTATACCTACCCTCATACCCAATTTAAAGTGATAAAAATAAAAAAACGGACATCCTTGTCATCCCATAGTTCATTCTAAACAATACTATGCATGACACGTGGTAATACCTCACAACGTCAATAAATTATTCACTTAATTATTCTATGCGTGCACATAGTCCACAATTATATAACTAATATCATTAACTAATTATTCCAAACTCATGTTACAAAAATCATACCCCATATAAAATTTAATCATCATCTTAATTATACCAATTTATTATAACTAAACCACACAAGTAATAATTAGTCCCATTTATTAATTTATTTCACTTAATAAATAATAAATATAGTCCACGAAAATGCATGTTATTACATTCTTATCCCTAATAAAAGAATTTCATCCTCAGAATTCGCTAAGGCATAACGCCAAGACGTAACCCGCACAAATATCATAGTCTTATACACAATTAGCTCATAGTTATATCCTACGGGATAAAATAAAAGGCTCACATATGTCTACCATAGTGTGTCACGAGTGGGGAGCCCATACACCCTATACCACGTTTACACACACATAACATTACATACATATAACACAAATATACATCCAAAAATCAACCACACATAATATGCATAATTATAAAGTAAAGGTATACTCGAATACCTTACTAATCAAGAACTCTTCTTGAAATTTCACTCCCATTGAACTACTGGCGCGAACATTCCTAAGTGCTCTCGACACTACACTCCTTAGCCCTGTTGGACTTAAATCATAAAATATCTCATCGCTCGATGAGGTATATCCACACACAAGTAATGGCTAATATATTAAACCAAACGTCCTAAAGCCTAAACATCTCTCAACTCCCATCACTTACTAAGCCTCATGCGTGGGATGTCTCGCAAATGAAATCCCAACAAGAAACACTCCCACACACTATTACCTAGTCTAGTCATTATAGAGATTCATTGGCCCAAGACCACACATGAAACAATGCACTAACCACACAAATCTCAACTTGTGATAATTCAAACAAAAGGATCACCCCTTTCAATAATGATACCAAACCCCTTAAATTAATTAATCCAATAATACTAAAAACATCAAGGTTTTCTCAAACATCCAATTGGACACCCTCTGCCCATCCTTAAATCTAATGGAGTTATTAATCACTCATAAACCTCTGAACATCTAACCATCCCAATAAGGATCTACTATCACCAATCGCCCTAACAATGTCACAATGCTAACACCATGCATAATCATACACGACTTCATGTAATCGATACCATCACTAGACATAAAATTCTTAAAATAACCACACCGTTTGCAATACAAATGCTTCTAATCACACATATATTTATATACTAAGATAAATCTATCATCGGCTAACCATCCCACATAGTCATCCTATAAAGTATGCCACCACTAACATATAGCCTATACAAGTACTTTAAACTCAAAAATAACCTCCAGTAGGCATACCCATGTCATAAGTCAAAATCATTATCATCATTACATTCACTCTAAAAATCCATAGTAGGGCATTACCACCACCCAAGAATAAAGAATCGAACGCATAAGGAGTTTACAAAACCCATTAACATCCTGGCCATCTCCTAAATAATAAATAAGTAATAAGAATATAGGGAATGCAACATATAGGGAAGAATATACACATAATCTACCAATACATAATAAATCTCACAGTCACTTTCATATGTAATGACGTCTCTCACCGACAACAACATATCCTAGTGAACACTAACCCATACCCCATGTGATTGCGTCAACAATTAATCAACATATTGTAATACCACGTTTTTCGAAATAATTTACTTTTGGTAGAATTTTATTAAATATATTCGTGAATAAATTAAATTGGTTATTCTGGCAAAATTTAATTAAATAAATGTGAGAATAAATTACTTAGTTGTAATTGCATGTTTATTTGATTCATTTAAGCATGTTATGTTATTAATTTATGCATGTTAATTAAATTATTAGTTAGTAGTGTTCAACATAATAAAATTGTCTAAATTTTGTAGACATACCTTGGGCGCATTTCCGGATGATTTGGGAACTCGTTTAGGTGTTTTAGACGTCTAAAATCAGGTCTAGGATCCATTGTCACCGTTGGGGGCATGAACGGTGCAATGATGTATTATGTAGGGATTGCCACACTTGTGTGTGTTTTGTGATGTCCCTTTGAATGAGGGACTCCTCCGGACTTATCAATGGAGCACGAACGAGACACTTAAGGTAGATGCCTTTATGTATCGTATATATGTAAGGACATATAGAATTATATAAATTAATTGATAATTAATCCCTGTGATCTAATGACGTAGACAATTGATAATGAACCCAATGCTATATAATGGAAAATGGATGTTATGTTATTTTTTTGGGTAGTATCGTATTGGTTACACTGGGGGCTAGAAGCACATGTGTGAGCGATTATTTTCAGTGTATGAATTATTCTAGATCCATAGAATATTATCTTGCTGTTATGGTTATCAGACTTTTATATTTGGGACTTGGGTTATTGCACTTAGAGGATGGGTAATATCCCTACTGCATGTTTGTGATGATGGGCGGTTCATACCTTGAATTAACTGCATAATTGCATTTTAATTTCATAAGATAATTATTGCAACTTTAGGGATCTAACCCAAATTATAAAATATCACCCCCCCCCCCGGTATTTGCCTAGATAGGGACATTAGGGCTGATAGGAGATCAGACTTGCAGTCACATTTGCTCATCATCCATTCAAATTGTTTAACTCTAGTTTAGGTTTTTTTTTCCTTCTAACTATTTTTGTTATTTGAGGATTGTATGGGCATAAGCCCGAATTTTATTATTCAAATTTTTTAGACTAGTTGTACTTATGTTGGAGGTTTTTATTACTAGTTGGATGTTGGATTTATTTGTTATCAGTTATTATGTAGTTAGTTTTATCGTGCATGTTGATTTAAAATAAAATGTTTTATTATATTTTGATGTTGAGAATGATATTGATTAATATAAAAGATGCATCTTCATCGTACTGTCTGGCCAACCTTTACCTGGAAAATGAGGGTTATTGTAGTTGGTATCAGAGCATGCACGTTTTAGCGTTCTTAGGATCTATTTTGGGTTCATTACATTATGCGTTGCATTATTTGATATAGAGCCTATGATTAGCAATCATTGTACTATTTGTGATCTGTTACTAATAAAGACTTCATTTTCTTTCAAATGGCAAACGATAGGCGAGGTTGACCACAATATATCACCACATAGGCTGTAGAAAAGGGGGCTCTGCATGATTCACAACTATACAAATAGCCACCACCAGTCTTGTTTGACGTTAGTCTGGCAGACATTGTCATTATAGTGATGTATGCAGTCTCTGCGGTGATGGACACTATGCTACAATACTTTTAGCCACAATTACTACCCCCATAGCAGGTGGTGCTACCCATTCAGGCACAGGGCTCGGTATGAAAGAGAGCTATAGAGGCCTTCGCTAAGGGCCACCCTCCAGAGTTTACTGGAATCCAGATATATTGGTGCTCAGTTAGTGGAAGAAATATATTCAACAACACTTTGAGAGTGCACATGATCTAATTGACCAATTTATATAATTAAATTCCACACACATAATTCAATCCTTATTAAATTTTATTTTAAATTAATTATAGTATGCATACGCGACAATTTCAAATTCCAATGTGCAATAAACAAGCCAAGATTTCAAAAACACAGTGAATGAGGAAAAATCCCTAAGAAGGGCAAAACTTTTTGATTCAAAACTATTGAGAGTTTTGGTTCCAATCGACTTATAAAACACTTCGCTACATTAAGTTTGATGCGCAGAGTCTTCAAAACTTCAACAGAAACGACTCAGTTCTAGAGCCGTCCACATGTAGAGGTATATCCTCGGTATCGACCGATTAGACTCATTTTCTTCTTCAGTCGTGAAACCTCATTTCACAAATCAGCAGTAGAAAAAAGTCTCTATAAGGTAATTCAACAAGAAAACTTCTTGTGATATGGTAAAGTGATCTTGAGTAATTCTAGGGGGTTTGGAATATGATTGGAGGGTTTTTTTAATCATAAAAGGAGTACTCAAAAAGGTTATTTTTCTTTGTGAAAAGAGTTCTTAATTCATCTAATCCCGTTCAGCTTTTTATAAGAAGGTGGGATAAAAAGAATAAACACATAAGATTTGGGATTGATTGTCTTTAAAAAAAATATTATGCCCGTTCATTCGAACAAAATAGGATGTCGTTCAATTGACACCATGTACCTCATTAAAACGACATTCCGGAGAACCATGAAAAATTTCTTGTTTGTATCTCGTTCGAACGACGTGTGAATTTAGTTCGAATGACATCCAAACTCATTCGAACGATGCATTATTTTTCAAGATATTTGTCTTATAAAAATTTCAAGCACCTTTACATAAAAATAACCTTTAAAAAAGATTAAACCCCGGAAATTATAAAAAATCATTTTACCAACCACGATCACATTCTTCTTTCATGTATGCTTATGCGAACGAATATTCCAATATTTTTGGTCATCAACAAAGTCTTTGAGTACCGATAAGTTGTGACGGTGCCATGTTTGTGTAATGGGATGTGTCAAACCAAATAATAAAAAAATACGAGCAACATTCAATTTTGCTGAACAGATCTCCCTATTTGGCTATTCCTGTACAAAATACAAACCTAAGACAAATTGAATTCTAATGATTTAAAATAAATACTACCCTCCTAAATTACAAAAGAAAAAATGGAATGTAATTTTTGCAAGTCTTCAAAATGAAACTGGTGAATCTTTCCTTTGACTGGTTTTGTCTTCATCCTGTGTGGGTCAAAATGATCATCATCCAAGCGGAACGTCCTACACAAATGAGTTAATGAAAATACCGTGACGCATAGAGTTTAAAATAGAAAATAAAACTCCCCTCATTTTTTTCTCTCCCTTTTTGTCCGTAATAGGCAAAGGAGTTGAAACTAAACATTAGAAATAAGCATCACACGAAGAAGTAAAATATCATCCCAAGAATATGCAAGTTAGTACATATAATGATAATCTCAAAAGGGTAAACATGATTGGAACCTAATTGAAAAATGCCTTTGTTTTTTAATTTTTTTTATTTTTCCAAAAAAAATATATAAAAAGTACAAATATAACACATCTTGGATTAACAATAAATATACGAACCGTGAATGCAGATTGTTGTGCTGTGAATATTTTCCATAGGTAAATCATCATATACAGTCATAACATCTGTGCACGAAGGTTTGAGACACTTGTGACGAAAGAGCTCAAAGTCTACCTTAGGTGTAAAAAATTATAAACTCAAGTGAAATTGACTAAACATAAACAACATGTCAAGAACATAAATGATTCTCACACTAATGACGCCAAACTATGTAATGTTTTTCTATGACGTTTTAGTTGTACAAACCAATTGATCTTCTACTTTAATTCCTTCAAAATCTCACATATATTTTGATGACCTCACAACAATTTTAAACAAATTAATGATTATGTGTACCGAAGCATCAATGAATCAAAAATTGGCCCCACCCTTTTGTTTTCATGTGCGTCTAATCATTTTAGGATCTTTTATGAAAATGGTGTATTTTAACGCAAGGATGTTTTTATTTTCATTGCTTAACATATAACAATATTTTTTGGGAAAATAATATAAATTTGGGAAATGGTCCTTACATTCGCAACTTTATCTCTTTTTACATTTGATTCGTTATAAAGAAAAATTAAAATAAGAACATCATACTCGACATGTGACAAGTAAGTGAAATGTTCAAACAAGTTCGTTCATATGTGCAATAAAAAAGATAGGGAAAGTAATAACCAAAGATCAACGTAATGACTTTACACATTATTAATCACACTAATGAAACACATTCATATGTCTAAACACTACGAAAAAGTCACGTGGAGATATGGAATGAACAGGTGATCCAAGCATCTTAAATGTTCATCCATATATGTTGACAAAAAAATACAAAACTCTTTTTGTCTTTTTCAAAAAATTTATCAAAATAAAATATTCTTTCTTTTTTCACTTTTTTTAAAACCTAACAATATTTTGGTATTTTTCATTTTTTTTCGAAAAACAAAACTCTTGTTGAATTTTTATAAAATATCAAAATGAAAAATACAGATACAATGATAACACAATGGTAATACAATCTAGTAATAGGAATATGAGATGTAATTAAGAAAAGCATTCGACACTAGATAAAGTGCCCGAATTCAATTAACAGTGAAAATACCTAAAGATTTTCTAAGATCCTCAAATCGACGTGCATCTAAAGGTTTCGTGAATATGTCGGCTAACTGACGATCGGTGCTCACAAAGCTCAAGGACACGAACTTCTCCTAAACTAGGTGACGTATATAATGCTCACGTATCTGGATGTACTTCGCGCACGAATATTGGAAAAGGTTATGGGCATATGGATTGCACTCGTCTTATCACAAGAAATAGTCATCGTGCCTTGTGAAATCTCTTAATCTACCAATATTTTCTTCATCCGTAAGAATTGTGTGCAATAACTCCCGACGACAATATACTCAGCCTCCATCGTGGACAAAGATACAGATTTTTTCTTCATGTTCAACCAAAAGATAAGAGCACTTCCAAAATAGAAACACCCACTCGATGTGCTCCTACAACTATCAACATCCATGGCCCAATCAATATTCTAATAGGCAGATATATAGTCATCGATATCAAAGGAATACCAAATATCACATGAAATAGTTGAACTCATTTATTTGATGACACGTTTAAGTGCGAGTAAGTGTGACTCTTTCGGGGACGCTTGGTATCGCGCACAGACTCCAACACTAAAGGCAATATCGGTATGACTAGCACTCAAGTTGATGAGACTACCTATCAGTCTCTAACAAAGGGTTTGCTCTACGTCCTTACCTAAAGTATCTTAGCTAAGATTTGTTTATGTACTCATAGAGGTGCATGAGTGCTTAGGGAGTCTAGACTAAACTTCTTCACAAGGTCTCTTGCATAGTTGACTATAGATATGAATATCATATCCTCAAGATAACAAGCGTAGAGACCTACAAAGAACGTATTCTCACCCACCATGATCATCTCAAAGGCAGTCTTCATCTCCCCCTCAAAAGTGAGCATGGCGGAGCATGTAAATCCAAACACTATGTCGTCCACATAGACTTGCACAACAAAAATAGCACCACTTTCTCTCCTAATAAATAACGTCTTATCCACTCTCCCTCACTTGTAGCCACGAGCTAAAAATATAGGAAGTAAGACTCTCGTACCAAGTAGTGGGTGCTTGAATCAAATTATACAAGGACTTCTTAGGATAATAGATGTATCCCGAGTGCTTTGGGTCTTCAAACCCTTTTGGTTATTCCATATAAACCTCCTCTTGTATAATATCATTTAGAAAGGCACTTTAGATATCCATCTCATATAACTTGAAGAGCATGTGACAGGATATGGCGAGTAATAAGTGAATGGACTCAAACCTAGCAATAGGAGTGAATGTCTCATCAAAGTTTATATCATCGTTCTGTGTGTAGCCTTGAGCGACCAACCTAGCCGTATTAAAAATTATGGTACCATTCTAATCCATTTTTTAAAAATCTACTTGGTACCTATCACATTAGTCGTGTTAGATCATGGGACTAACTCCCAAACATCATTCTTGCTATACTGAAGCAACTCATATTTCATGGAGGATATCCAATGCTCATCCTTAAGTGCTTCTTTCACATTCTTGGGATTGACTAAGGAGGTGTAGTGATTAGGCATAAATATTGTATATTTATTCCCTTAATTTAGAAGTTTTTTATCACCTCGTACAATGTAAAATCCATTGATTTCTTTCATAATTAGTGCTACTGACCTTTTCTATGCAATGCATCGAGTTTTATGTTTTTCTCACACATTTTACAGGAACTTAATTCAAGAGAATAAAGGAGAAAACTCAAAATCGAGAAAGAAAGATTAAAAGAAAGAGAAGGAAAGTTGAGGGGCAATTTTGTAATTTTTCACTTCGAACTAAACACGGACTCCCATGAAGAAGTTAAATTTCTTGGTATCATGAGCGGATAGGAAGAATTGGTGTCCAAATCCAAGATACGAGTGAAAAGTTATGAAGGTTTGAAGTTGGGAAGAAATCATGAAAAAAGAATCAAAAAGAGAATAAAAGACTTAGAAATAATTTCATGCTCAAAAGTTCCTGGCAAGACTAGAAAAGAGAACCGGTTCACCCCAGTAAAGCATAGGATATCCGAACTGGTTTGGCAGGTCGAAATTCTAATTTTTTTTATTTGGATGGATGACTAAATAAGACGTGATGTATTGAGTTATTTTAGAGGACAGACATTAGAGAGCTAGGTTTTCAAGAGTTTAGAGGGTTCTTGCACCCAATAACTCTAGGGTTTCACTTTCTTCAACAAATATTCAAGTTCTAAGATATTAATTCAAGGTTTTTCTTTCAAAAGTTTGTATTCTTCATCTCTATTCCTCTAGATTAACTTTTCTTTGCATGCTTTTTCTTATTTCCTGATATTCCAAGCATCGTTTGCATGTTTAGATCAGTTTTCTTTATAATTATGCACTCATGCACATTAGACCTTATGTTTTTCATTAGATTCAACATGTTCGGCTAAGTCTTTAAGGGTCGGGGTGCAGGAACCCCACCCGATGTAATTCACGATAATGGAAAATAGACTTTAAAATTAAAATCTTAGATGAATCGTGTTGCGTAACTGTTGCAACTGTCGTAGGACTTTTGATTTCGTTTGTCCTAGGTAACCGAGATTCTTAAGAGTGCGACGTATGTATCGCTTAATGCGACACGGCTTCATTATTGCCTTTGATTTTATATGGTGCGGGCTATGATCCCTCATATATGGAATACTTAGGATTAATAAGGACCGGGTTCATTTAAAATCTAATTTTGAATCTAGTATCCTATTAGATGAATTACTAGGGTGTGGGGGATTATAACCTAACGTATTGTTCTCATCTTATAGTTAAATCGTTAAACCATTTGTCTTAAGCTTGTCATTTAATTAGCTTAGTTGCATTTTGTTAGCTAGTAGTTTAGTTAGTTGATTTTTCCAAAATTTTCATCTAGTTGTAATATTTTCGTCTTCCAAATCACCTTTTTGTTCTTTCTAGAGTCAAAGATAAGATTGCTTCAATCTTTCCAACGTCATCACGACTTAGTTCGTCCTGTTTCCTTGAGGATCGATACCTGATTTATCAGGATATTACTTGAGCGATAAGCTTGCACTTGAGCCTACAAAGCACGCACACTGGACACATTTGTGGTCGCGTCAAGTTTTTGGCGATGTTGCTAGGGAATTAGGTAGACTTAGGTTAGATCGAGTCAATCTAAAGCTTAGACGAAAAATTCAAAAAAAAATAAAAATCCAAAAAAAATCATCTCTCACAAGCCTTTAATACAAAATCCTGCACGTACTCAAACTCCTCAAAATACTCAAACCAAAATTCATGAAAATCCAATTGTTGAGTATAATTCTGACAGTCCCCACACGCCTCATGTTCCACGATTTTGGATTCCACTTCCTACTCCTGAGCACTCTTAAATCACCTTATACTCTTGACTCACTTGAGTCTACATTGTATAAGTGCTCATCTAGTTTGGAAATAGTGACAAAAATGAGTCCCTCCCCTAGATACCAAAGAGCCTCAAATTCTTCTATACAATTCATTCATCTTGTTTGATTGATCAAAGGTATATTCTCAAACACTCACACACATTAGGACTGCATACATGGGTCTTATATTGCATATATTGTTTGTGTGTATGTTGTGTGTCTTAATTTCCCTTAAAACTATTTTTAATACTTTTTGGGAATTTTTAATGAATTTTAAAAGAATTTTTTCATAATTAAAATTGGAATTAAAAGCTTTTGGGGTCAATTTGTAAATACTGGTTTTATGATTTTATGCCTTAAAGTTCACTTGGGTAGAAATCGAAAGCGCTTGAGAATTAAGGGTGAATGAGTAATTTAGTTTGAGACGCGCTTATGAGAGTCAATCTTTGCCTTACACCTTTCAACCTGATATCTGTTCATTTTGTGTTTCTTCAAAGACACAAAACCGTTGTTCATTACCAGCCCTTGGACTGATCTTATCAACGCTCTCCATGCGTCCAATTCCAATCCCTGCGAAACCCTTATCCTCCAATCAGAATGCGCTTAACTCACCGCTTCTCTTAAATCGTTGGATGGAAGTCAAAAAGGCCATAACTAAATCTCAGCCTTTAGATTTATCTCAGCCTTCTCAATCCTTCTCAGCCCACTATAAAAGGAGGCTAACCCTCAACCTGTTAGAGACTTTTGCCACTTTGTTTAGTTCGAGTGAGAAGAGATAAGAGAGAAAATAGAGAGAAAATAGAGAGAGAATAGAAACCCTAATTCGTTCAAACACCTTTTCAAACCCTAACCCTTTTTCCAAAAACCATTTTACACCAAACACCATCCCTGAGTGTTTGAGAGTTTTTGAGTGTTGGTTTGAAAGTTTTTTTGTGGTTTAACCTCTTCGTTTTAAGATCTTATGTACAACTTAAACATTAGGTTAGATCTGTATTTCTCTTTCATAGAAATTATAGATCTGGTCATTTTATGTTATATTACACTTAGATCTGCATTCTTAGTTTCTCGTCTTGAGAAATCTTTTGTTGATTATTTTCTATAAATGTTTTTATCTTCAAAATCAACAAAATCATTTTATGTTTCTAATTCTTTTGAAACAAGACCTTTGACATTGTTGGAATCACACTTGGCAGTTTTCAATTTCAAAAGTATTTTTTTTAAAAACCTTGAAATTGATTAAGATCTTGAAACGTCTTCCGAGCAAGATAGCGATGAATTCCAGGATCATGTTAAAGGTCAAATAAGGTTTTAGTTTTCTAAGAAGAGAGAAACTGAAATTCACAGCATATAGATCTAATTTCTAATTTAATGGGACTATTTGTATATATAAGGATGTGTGTGTGCATGCATGTGTTAGAGAACCATCATAAACACTTACACACTACAACACTGAAAGTGTTGGTAATAATATCTTAAAACAAGAGTCAACGTAAAGAATGGAACAAAGTGGAAGTTAGCAAACTGGGAGAACCACATCAGAAATCAGAACCGCACAGAAGTTAGAAGGAAATCAGTGGGTACATTTCTAAACTTGTATAGGACTGATTTGTGTGCATGTGTGTTATATAGTTTGTAACTGATATATTTTGTTTTAGTGGATTTTTTCTTTTACTCCGTAGAGGGAGTCGTGGATATTTCCTCAGTTGGGTGAGATTTTACCATGTTAAAAATCTCTTATCATTAATCTTTCTACATCTCCTCATCGTATTCTTGCTGGTGTACTGATTTATTCTTTTCAGTTTTGTTTTTCAAAACTAGTTAACAAATCTTGAACTTATCTTGTGCATGTTTTATTAAACACTTATTATGATTAACCTGATTTGATTTAAAGAAAAGAGTTTCTTCAAAAAACAGTGCGGAGTTACTTAAATAGTTTAATATTGTATTAAACGGCTTTAGTACAGTTTTTCAATTAGTATCAGAGCTTTGGAAATTGTTTAAAAGATCTTTTGTTTCTGAAATTGTTTTCTTGAAATCAAAACAATGGACGAGAAAAATGAAAGATTTGGCAACTTGACCAGACCCCCTCTCTTTGATGGAAACAACTTTGCTTACTGGAAGGTAAGAATTGTTGCTTTGATTCAAGGAACCTTGGGAGATGATGTATGGGATATTGTTGAAAATGGATACCCTTATCCTACCAAATCAACCACCTAAGGAAGTAATGAGAGGATTAAGAAAGCATTAAGTGAATTCACTCAAGAAGAGAAGAAAATTTCTCGAAACAACAAAAAAGGAAAGAATGCCATATTTATGTCCATAAATGAACATGAGTTCAAAAGGATCTCATCTTGTACCACTTCTAAGGAAGCTTGGGATACACTGATCACTGCATATGAAGGTGACACTAGAGTTAAGATTGCTAAAACTTAAATGCTTTTCCAACAGTATAAATCTCTAATTATGCCAGATTTTGAATCCTTTGATGACTTTTACATGAAATTGACTGACATTGTGACCAAATTGCATGCTAATGCGATAAAATTTGACAGGCATGAAATTGTATCTAAAATTCTAAAATCACTACCATAGAAATTTGACAACAAAAGATATGATATCGAGGAAATGTGTGATCAAAATCTCACTCCTGAATTACAGAGTAGTAAACTAAGAACTGCGGAAATGGAATTAGAATTTAAGAAACAAATGACCCAGTCCCATAGGAAACAGACTAGTTCCAACTTAAGTTTTTCCTCTAAGCTAATGAAACCCGAGCTTACTATTCCTATTGATGTTTCTGATGAAGAATGTGATATAGATAGTTTTGACAATCAAATTGCCTTAATGTCAAAACAATTTAAGAAAATTGTCAAATTTAGAAATAAATTAGCAAACCGACAAGGCAAGACAAACTATCCAACTTAGTCTAACTACAAACCTCATGAGAAAGGTCAAGACAAACATCACAAGGACATGAGACCCAACAGAGACTTCAAGAATATTGAATGTTTTAGATGTGGAAAACTAGGACACGTAGCACAAGAATATAGAGTGAAACTAAACACTGCCAATAAACATACTAGGGCCAACCTTTGCAAAACATGGGATGATATAAGTGATTCTGAAAATGAGGAACATGAATCATCTGATGTTTTTGATCCTTGCATGTCTTTCTTTGCCAATATAATCTATAATGATGATATGCATGTGCCTGTGTATGAGAATGATGTTAGTAACTCTACTTCTGTTGTTATGAATCATGCTGCTACTGGTTTAGATGCTTTAATTTCTAATAATATTGCTAGTTCTACCACGGGGTGTGTGAGTCAAAGGGAAAGCGATAATGACAATGTCAATGGGTGCGTGAGTTCAAGAATTGAATCCTTAGGGGTCACTTCACACACCACAATTAGTGATTCGGACACTGAAGACCTCCCTAACATTCATACACTTTATCTGAAAACTCTTAAGAAAAGCACTAGACTAGAGAAGATAGTGAAGGATCTCACTAAGAAACTAGAAGACCTAAGCCTGATGGTTAAACTTAATGCTGAAGAGTATACTACCCAATGTCTAACTCATGAAAATGAAGTCAAAATTTTTTATCAAAAATTGAAGAATTTGATTGAAGAAAATGAAACTCTGGAGGAAAAATATAAAAGGACATTATTAGAATTGGCACAATCTAAAAAAAGACAGCAACTGTTTTAAAAAAAATTACAAAATTTGAAAATAATTCAAACTTTTTTGATGGTTTTGTTGCTGATTTAAAAACTAATTCTGATGATCGAACTAGAATAGGGTTTTGCCCAAATTCGAAGACACAAACTAAAATCTTTGAACCAATCAAGTTTGTGTCAGGAGGTAAAAGACCTATAGAAACTTGTCTAGATTTTCATTTTCTGAAAAATGAGTTTGATGAAAAATAATCAAAGTTTGATATTGGGGAATCAATTTTCTCTAAGTGTGAAATTCCACCTAAAGCTAAATATGTATGCCCACCGATTAGGAAGAGTGATTCTGCCTTTCAAACTGTACTCCCTAGGAATAAGGTTCAATCCCAAAATACCATGAAGCCTATGTTTAGAGACTGTCCTAAGGAAATGCCATCCTCGAGCAATTTATATTGCTCTTACTGTGACTTATATGGTCATTCCTTTGAAGTTTGCTACTCTAGACGTTTAGTCAACCCTATCTATAATACTCCTGTATACCAAAACTTTAACTATTCTAGGGGAAGCCATAACAATTATGTTCTCCCTAGATAACCTGATAAAAACTCTAACTATAGAAAGAGAAAGACCAAACCTAAAAGATCATTTCCAAAAAGGATTCCGAGACACTTTCCTAAACCAAATGCTCATGTTGTTCATAAAATTCAACCTCATGCGCAAAACATTTTTCAACAGAAATCTAATGCTCGCAAATTTTATCAAATGAGAGAAAATGAGCACAAAATGAAAACAAGAGTTGTTTGGGTTAGAAAAGATGAGCTATTACCCCAGATGAAGTGTTATATTGTGATTACTGCTTTAAAAGCTTAACACACTCCCTCTGGTTGGTATTTAGACTCTGGATGTTCAAAGCACATGACTGGGGATGATACCAAACTTTTAAACAAAACCAGCTTTATTGGAGGAAAAGTTATGTTTGGTGATGGTGTATTATCTCAAATCATTGGTAAAGGGACACTCTAAGAAGAAGGATTACCTTTACTTGAAAATGTTCTTCTAGTAAAAGGTCTTAAGGCTAATCTACTTATTATCTCGCAATTTTGTGACTCAAATCATACTGTCACTTTTTCAAAAAATAATTGCAAAATTTTAAATGAAAAAGGTGAGTGCATAATTACAGGACTCAAGACTCCTGACAATTGTTATACTGTCCAGAACAGTACTGAGGTCTGTAACATTGCCAGAATAGATGACAATGAGATATGGCATAATCGAATGGGTCACATAAATTATGAAAATAGTAGTAGATTGTCTTCACAATAAATAGTTAGAGGTATTCCTAAGATCAAACCTATTTCTAATATTGTCTGTGGATCATGTCACGAAGGAAAAATTATTAAGACCCCTCATAACAAAGTTAGAGATATCCTTACCCCTAAACCCTTGGAGCTCATCCATATGGACCTAATAGGTCCTTTTCGAACTGTTAGTCTCTGTGGACACCGCTAAATTCTTGTTATGGTTGATGACTTCACCAGATTTACTTGGGTAGATTTCTTAAAACAAAAGTCTGACACTTTTCAAACCTTCTTGAAGATCTTACTTCGGAATGAAAATGAGAAAGACACTCAAGTAAATAGAATTCGTAGTGATAGAGGTGGAGAATTCATAGATACTGGTGTTATAGAGTATTATGACTATAATGGTTACAAACATGAATTTAGTTCTCCTAAGACTCCTCAACAAAATGGTATTGCTGAGAGAAAGAATCGTACCCTTCAAGAGATGACGCGTGATATGATTCATGCCAAAACTTTACCTAAGTATTTTTGGGTAGAATTTATTCGTACCGCGTGTCACATTATCAATAGGGTCTATCTTAGAAAGAATTCTAAACAAACTCCTTACGAACTATGGTATGGGAAGAAGACCAATCTTAAGTACCTTAGAACCTTTGGTAGTACGTGTTATGTATGCAAAGACAGAGAACACTTATCCAAATTTGAGACTCGTGGAGATAAATCCATGTTTCTAGGATATTCTCCTAACAGTAGAGCATACTGTGTCTATAATCTTCGCATTAAGACCTTAATGGAATCCATAAACGTTATTGTAAGTGACACTACTGTAGAGAGTAAGACTGGAAAACCAAATATTATGGAAGAGTCTGAAAATGTCTTAGAAAATGACTCTCCAGAAATAGATGATTCTTTACCAATTGAGACACCTGAAGTACCTAATTGGGTTTCTAAAGACCATCCCATAGATAACGTTGTTGGTAACCCTAGTGACCCTATACGTACAAGATCTCAATTAAGAAACTATGCTCAGTATGCATGTTTTGTTTCCCTTGTGTAACCAAAGAATGTAAATGATGAATTGAATGATCCTCATTGGATTTCTGTAATGGAGGAAGAACTTCTTCAATTTGTCATTCATAATGTTTGGTATCTTGTACCTAGGCCTGATCATAAAAAGGTTATTAGCAAACATTGGATATTTAAAAATAAATCTGATGAAAGTGGGATAATCATTAGAAACAAATCCAGATTAGTTGCTCAAGGATACTCTCAAATTGAAGGAATAAATTTTAACGAGACTTTTGCACTTGTTACTCGCTTAGAATATGTTCGTCTTCACTTTGCCATAGCTTTCTACTTACATTTTATGCTTTACCAAATGGATGTCAAATCTACCTTCCTTAATGGAATATTGATTGAGGAGACCTATGTAGAAAAACCAAAAGGGTTCATTAACCCTAAATATCGAAATCATGTCTTTCGTCTTAAAAAGGCTTTGTAGGCCTAAAACAAGCACCAAGAGCCTGGTATGAGAGCCTTTCCAATTTTCTCTTAGATAAAGGTTTTAAGAGAGGTGGAAATGATCAAACCCTTTTTGTCAAACATTTTGACAAACATATCATTATAGCTCAAGTTTATGTTGACGATATCATTTTTGGATCAACTTCCACTTTAGAAGTTAAATCATTTTCTCAAATTATGCATAAAGAATTTCAAATGTCTCTTATGGGGGAGATGTAATTTTTCTTGGGTCTTCAAGTCAAACAAAATTCAGAAGGATTATTTGTTTCGCAATCAAAATATGCTTTAGAGATTGTTAAAAAATTCGGCTTTGAGAGTGCAAAGATGCTAAAACTCCCATGAGTACTACGGTCAAACTGTCTAAGGATGAAACTGGTAAATCCATAGATCCAACATTATATCGTAGTATGATAGGAACCTTGATATACCTTACCGCCTCACGTCCTGATATTGTGTACGCTGTTTGCGTGTGTGCCCGTTATCAAAACAATCCTAAAGAGAGACATTTTAGTTTGTGTTAAAAGAATCATAAAATACATAAAAGGCACTCTAAATTTAGGACTTTGGTACACCAATGATACTCCTAGCACTATAATAGGATACATTGATGCCGATTGGGCAGGGTGTACTAATGATAGTAAGAGCACATCAGGAGCATGTTATTATATTGGTAATAATTTGGTAGGTTGGAGTAGTAAGAAACAAAACTTCACTTCTTTATCAACAGCTGAATCTGAATACATAACCGCTGGAAGCTGTTGTGCACAATTACTTTGGCTTAAGCAAATGCTAAGTGATTATGGTATTAAAGAAGAACAACTATATCTCTATTGTGATAATCAAAGCGCGATCAATATCTCTAAAAATCCTGTTCAACACTCGCGAACAAAACACATAAAAATTAGACATCACTTTATACGCTAATTAGTTGAGACTAAGGAATTAGAAATCAATTATCTTTCTAATGATTTGCAACTCGCAAATATGTTTACCAATCCTTCGGATTACAATAGATTTATTTCTTTGCGTAAATCGATAGGAATGGTTTGTGCTGAATAAACTCTTTGACTTGCATAGTTTTTCCCTTTGTCCATTTGAGACAAAATGGGGGAGAAATTTGAATCTTATGAGTTCATTTATTTTGTACATTTTCTAATAAACTTGATCTTAGTGATTATTTGCAGGATTCTGTACATTTATTCTCAATAGATGTAATAGGGTATTGTATTGTAATTAGTTGAGTTAAGTAATTTTCGTTTCTACGAAATGGGTAGATAGAATTTTTGTATAG
This sequence comes from Sambucus nigra, assembly GCA_949130495.1. Lineage (NCBI taxonomy): Eukaryota > Viridiplantae > Streptophyta > Magnoliopsida > Dipsacales > Adoxaceae > Sambucus > Sambucus nigra. The sequence goes on from OX422212.1 coordinate 155,694,699, forward strand.
GAATAGATTTTTCTTTATTTCTTTGTAACCCTACGAGTCTAATATGACTCAAAGGAGATTTTGTCTCATATTTCCAAAAGGGGAGATTAAAGTACCTTATACTCTTGACTCACTTGAGTCTATATTATATAAGTTCTCATCTAGTTTGGAAATAGTGACAAAATTGAGTCCCTCCCATAGATACTAAAGAGCCTCAGATTCTTCTATACAATTCATTCCTCTTGTTTGATTGATCAAAGGTATATTCTCAAACACTCACACACATTAGTACTGCATACATGGGTCTTATATTTCATATATTGTTTGTGTGTATGTTGTGTGTGTTAATTTCCCTTAAAACTATTTTTAATAATTTTTGGGAATTTTTAATGAATTTTGAAAGAATTTTTTCATAATTAAAATTGGAATTAAAAGCTTTTGGGGTCAATTTATAAATACTGGTTTTATGGTTTTATGCCTTAAAGTTCACTTGGGTAGAAACTCAAAGCGCTTGAGAATTAAGGGTGACTGAGTAATTTAGGTTGAGATGCGCGTATGAGAGTCAATCTTTGCTTTACACCTGTCAACCTGATATCGGTTCATTTTGTGTTTCTTCAAAGACAAAAAAAACGTTGTTCATTATCAGTCCTTGGATTGATATTATCAACGCTCTGCATGCGTCCAATTCTAATCCCTGTGAAACCCTTATCCTCCAATCAGAATGCTCTTAACTCACCGCTTCTCTTAAACTGTTGGATGGAAGTCAAAAAGGCCATGACTAAATCTCAGCCTTTAGATTCATCTCAGCCTTCTCGGTCTTTCTCATCCCACTATAAAAGGAGGCTAACCCTCAGCCTGTTAGAGACTTTTTCCACTTCGTTTAGTTCAAGTGAGAAGAGAGAAGAGAAAGAAAAGAGAGAGAAACCATAGAGAGAATAGAAACCCTAATTCATTCAAACACCTTTTCAAACCCTAACCCTTTTTCCAAAAACCAGTTTACACCAAACACCATCCCTGAGTGTTTGAGAGTTTTTTAGTGTTGGTTTGAAAGTTGTTTCGTGGTTTAACCTCTTCGTTTTAAGATCTTGTGTCCAACTTAAACGTTAGGTGAGATCTGTATTTCTGTTTCATAGAAATTATAGATCTGGTCATTTTATGTTATATTACACTTATATATGCATTCTTAGTTTCTCGTCTTGAGAAATCTTTTTTTGATTATTTTCTATAAATGTTTTCATATTCAAAATCAACAAAATCATTTTTCGTTTCTAGTTCTTTTGAAACAAGACCTTTGACCTAGTTGAAATCACACTTCGTGGTTTTCAATTTCAAAAGTATTTTTTTAAAAACCTTGAAATTGATTAAGATCTTGAAACGTCTTTCGAGCAAGATAGTCGTGGATTCTGGTATCATATTAAAGGTCAAATAAGGTTTTAGTTTTCTGAGAAGAGATAAATTGAAAATCACGGCATATAGATATGATTTGCAATTTGATCGGACTATTTGTATACATAAGCATGTGTGTGTGCATGCATGTGTTAAACAACATCTCAAACAATTACACACTATAACACTGAAAGTGTTGGTAATAAGATCTTGAAATAAGAGTCGACGAAAAGGCTGGAACAAAGTTGAAGTTAGCAAACTGGGAGAACCACATCAGAAATCAGAACTGCAGAGAAGTTAGAAGGAAATCAGCGGATACATTCCTAAACTTGTATAGGACTGATTTGAGTGCATGTGTGTTATATAGTTTGTAACTAATATATTTTGTTTTAGTGGATTTTTTCTTTTACTCCGTAGAGGGAGTCGTGGATGTTTCCTCAGTTGGGTGAGGTTTTACCACGTTAAAATCGCTTGTCATTAATCTTTCTACATCTCCTCATCTCATTCTTGCTGGTGTGCTGATTGATTCTTTTCAGTTTTGTTTTTCAAAACTTGTTAACAAATATTGAACTGATCTTGTGCATGTTTTATTAATCAGTTTTTGTGATTAACCTGATTTGATTTAAAGAAAAGAGTTTGTTCAAAAAATAGTTCAGAGTTACTTAAATATTTTAATCTTGTATTGAACGGCCTTAGTAATAATTTTTCAACTCTATCAGTAGTTACACCCTGAATCAATCCTTAAGTCACACCTCTAGGACACCGAGTGAGTATTCCGACTGAATCGAAGATAGAGCGATGTCTGACACAACTAGTTTCGGTATTAGAGAGGGACACCGACCTTATCGTCCCATGAAAGACTTACTCTTTCCAGAACAAATAGACACCCCTGGTTGCATTTTACTCCCGTATAATGCTGGTCAGTTCCACTTCCGTAATGTGATGATACAAATTCTCCCTACTTTCCATGGAATGGATTCAAGGAAACCATACCTGCATATAAGAGAGTTCAAAGAGGCGTGCGACACATTTAGTGACCAAGCTTTCACACAAGATGTCATTCGCCTAAAGCTTTTCCCTTTTTCCTTAAAGTATAAAGCCAAGACCTGCCTATGGTCTCTACCCCCAAACTCCGTTATTTCCTAGAGGGATATGCAATCCAAATTTATCTCAAAATTCTACCCACCATTAAAGACTAACTATGTCAAGACTCAAATCTAAGGCTTCCTACAATAAGATAATGAGCCTTTTGACAATTGCTGGGAACGTTTTCAAGAGTTGGTAAGTGCATGCCCCCATCATGGTTTCGAAAAACACCACTTGATCTCTTTCTTCCATAATGGGTTGCAAGTGACTTCCAAACAACTTGTGCAAATAATGTGTGAAAGGCCTTTTGGGACTTAGACTCTAGCGATGTCGAGGCCCATCTTAAGTATGTCGCATAGACTACTCAAGCATGGGACTCATCCGATCCTAATGCCCAAATCTAGCCTAGACAAGTATCAACTACGCCTAATGCATCTGGTCTATTCCAATTGGATAATAGTACCATAATAGACCGGTGATTTGATCAGCTTTAGAGAGAAATGAAAGATTTACTTGATAGCCGATTGAGAGATATCTCCGGATCCAGACGTGTCGTGAAAGAAAATGTGTGTGCTATCTGTGAGGCGGTTCATTCCAAAAAGGTATGCCTGGCAATTTTTACCTACAAAGCCATGCACACCGAGAAGGTGGATGCTATAGGAGGGTTCAAGGGAAATTTTAACACCCCTCATGGGAACTCGTACAACCCTTCGTGGAGAAACCACCCTGGTTTTAACTACAAATAACCACAAGCTGCGATGAACCCACATTCACAGGTTGCCTCACCCCCACCCCTCCTCAATTTCAATAAGCACCACTTCCTCCAGCTTTATATATTACACCGCCGCGGAGGAACCTCGAGGATATAATAAACCAATTCATCAACTCCCAGAGTGCAACTAATGGTAGATATGATCGCATGTTCACTGAAATGAACATGAACGTCTCAAAGTTGCAATCTTCGTTGAGTATCCAAGAAAAGGGAAAGTTTTCTTCCCAGGGCCAAAGACCTCCTCAAGGTCAACCTAGTGTTTTCTCCACATCTACAGATCTGTAACCACTCTTCGTAGTGGGAGAGTTGTTAATTTATCACCTCCCCCACACGACGCATCAAAAGACAAGGAGACTTTGCCCGACACGAAAGAGGCCAAAGATATCCCCTTGACTGAGAGTGACAAATAAGACACTAGTGAGACCGTGGTAATTGTCTAGCCTCCCTCCACCGCGTCATTCCCTCAAAGATTGGTTCCTCCCCCAAAAAGGGACCCCCCGTGATGAAGTGCTAAAAGTGCTTAAAAACGTGAAATTAAATTTACCTTTCCTCGATGCAATAAGGCAAATTCCAGCTTATGTAAAAGTCATAAAAGACTTATTGACTATTAAGAGGAGGATGAAGGTAAAGAAAAATGTGTTTCTAGCACAGAAGGTGAGCTCAGTTCTTCTTAACGATCTCCCACCTAAATTTCAAGATCCCGGTGCACGCACCATTTCCTGCACCATTGGAGAGAATAAAATTAAAAAGGCCTTACTCGACTTGGGGGCAAGCGTTAATATCCTCCCCTACTCAGTTTATAGGCAACTTAATCTGGGCAACCTTAAGACCACAAGGATCACTCTCCAATTGGCGGATCGAACCGTGAGGATACTGAGAGGCATAGTCGAGGATGTGATAGTCTAGGTGGACACTTTCTACTTCCAGGTAGATTTTATCATTTGGGACACAGAGCCCTCCTTCGCCTCAAGTAACCGTGTCCCCATAATTCTTGGGTGCCCATTCTTAGCTACGGCTAAGGCACTAATTAATACTCGTAATGGGAAAATGCAACTCACCTTTGGGAACATGACATTGGAGACTAACATCTTCAGCATGCAGGGGAAGAAGATGATCTTCACGCGGTGATCTTAAGTGATGAGATCATGGAAGAACACATTGAGGAAAATTTATGTGGAGAAGCCTTAGAATCTTTCTTAGTGTCTAGTCATAAGAGCAAGAGATAGTGGTTAGAGGAGAGAAAAATAGTGGAGTTTGAGATCGAGCAAGTAAGCGAGAATGTAGGCATTACTCGCGAGAGAGAGTTAAGGGACGTAAGCATGGAAGATTTTGAAAAAGAATTTTGGAATGTTTATTTGAGCCTGAATGTAGAAGTTCAACCTCTATTTGACTCATTTAGTTACTTGGATAAAAGAAAATGGAAAGATACAACAGATGAATTCCTTCGTAATGACCATCCATCCACATCACAGAAGTATTTAGAAGAGAGAGAAAGAGAATGTTCAAAACACTTTTGAGAGAGTGAATTTGGAGATATAAGTCTTAAAGACTTTGAAAAAGAATTTGGGCCGGTGGATGAGAGCCTTATTGTTGAATTCCAATCCCTATTAGGCTATTGTAGTCACTTAGAAGAAAGCGAATGGAAAGATAAAATTTATAAATTCATTCTTTGTGACCATCCACCGATACCACTTGAGGTCCCGAAGGTTATTGAGTAGAAAATTTGTGTTTCCTCTAACTTAGAGCCCGACCCATTCTCTCCAAAAATTGAAAGAAGCTTAGGTGTTCCCTTCGAGTCTGTGCATGCAGGCTGCGCTTTGAGTAAGCGTCACGAGGATCCCTTTTCGAGTCGCGAGGAGTCTTTCGGTCTTCCCTTTATCTATGGGCGAGGTCCCAACTTGTTCCGATTATTGGTTTACGATATGAATACGGGAGAGACGATAAGAGAATTGGACCCTGTTCATGGCGTCGGGTGAGTTTATGGAGAGATGAGAGGTCATTGCACCCCCGACGCGTATAGGATCATTTTTTGTTGTATCATTGAGTCATGAGTTAGTGTCATTAGGTGTCTTTTTGCATTTTAAATATTTACTTGTTTATTTATCGCACTTCTTATTTTACCTTATTTAGCTTTTAGTCCTTTTGATTGGGAACAATGCAAAAGTCTAAGTTAGGGGGGGTGACGAGTGCGTATTTCTATAACTTCTTAAATTTTCAAAATGCCAAAAAAATTAGAAAAATTCCAAAAAAACTAAAAAATTCTAAAAAAAAACACCAAAAATATTTCTCTTCAAAAGAAATAAAAATGGGAGTTTAAAATTTTTGAAAATATCACCTTCATTTTATTTAAGGTCTCAAATTTGAAAAAATCAAACACACAAAGCCAAAAGTGACTAAGTATGGAAATTGAGCGTGAATTGACGACTTAATGAATAAAAGTGGAGATTAACAAAACCGGTTAGATTTCGAGCCTATCATTTTTTGTGAGTTTATAAATCAATCCGAGTTAACTGTTAACTCAAAGCTCATTTTAGCGGTTACAATAAGTCTCCAGGATCTCAATTCCTTCACCTTGATCGATTATGGAAAATGGAATATTGTTTTGAAAAATGCGCTAAATGAATCTATAAATTTAATTCACCTCAAGACGCATATGGTAACGCAATTAGTAATTCGACCAATGAAGTAGGCCCTCGTTTGATACCCAGAAATATTGGTCTGAAAAAGTTGTGAAAAATTTATCCTTTTTTGACACCCAAATTGAGCCAAATGAAATTTTCCCCTTCATTTGACAAACCTGAAACACCCAATTAGCCCAGAATTGTGAAAATCGAATATTCATCAAATAAAGTTCGAAAAGTGCATAAAAAAAGGGGTAAGAAAAAAAATAGAAGAATGCTCAACAAAATTAATGGCAAGAAAAAGAAAAAAAATGTGTAAAAATAGAAAAAGAAAAGAAAAATGATCAAAGGCCTGGAAAAAGCACTAATGGACATCATAAGAAAAAATTTCAATTCCGAAATTTCTAATCACTCCCATTTTACCCAATAAACCTTATGACCCGATAAAGTCCTAACCGAGCCCAAATTACGAAATTGGTTACCGCATGGAGACTTAAGGCAAGATACTAAAAGAGATTAAATGTGTGTATTAGAGATAACGTTTTTGATTTCCCAATAATCGTAACCCGGTGACGAGATCCCTCCACGTCAAATAGTTCGTCCTTCATATTCGTATGTGTGAAATTGCGTTCTACTACATTTACTCTTATAAATCACGCACACCGAGAGAAATGGCCACATTTCGAGTGATTCATTTGTGAGGGCATCACGTGAGCACTTGAATCAAAACGAATTTTCGGAAAGTAACATAATGACCAATTAGTGGAAATATAAGGTTTAAATTTTTGCTTCACACGTACACGAAAAAAAAATTGAGACTTACGAATACAAATTTATGGTGACTATTTTTCGAAAAGTTTAAGTTGCGCAATTTTTATGAATTTTTAATTCCTTTGAATAAACAATGAATTTTGTGGGTATATTCATTGCAAACCCTCACGAGACACAACTCGTTCTACTAGGTTAACCTAGGGGTTTAAAGGCTTGTTGCATGCGCTAAATGCAATCGCTTGACCACGAAAGTGGTATTCTATCCATGTCCTGTGTTGGTTAGTTATTTAAACATGCTTAAATTATTTTACATTTCTCGAGAAGATCAAAGTTCTAAGTTAGGAGGGTTTGATTAGGCATAAATTTTGTATATTTATCACCTTAATTTAGAATTTTTTTATCACCTCGTATAACGTAAAATCCACTAATTTCTTTCATAATTAGTGCTACTGACCTTTTCTATGCAGTGCATTGAGTTTTGTGTTTTTCTCATACATTTTGCAGGAAATTCATTCGAGAGAAGAAAGGAGAAAACTCAAAGTCGAGAAAGAAAGATGAAAAGTAAGAGAAGGAAAATTGAGGGACAATTTCATAATTTTACACTCAGAACTGTACACGAACTCCCTAAAGAAGTTGAAGTTCTTGGTATCATGAGCGCATAGGAAGAAACGGTGTCCAAATCCAAGCTATGAGTGAAAAGTTATGAAGGTTTGAAGTTGGGAATAAATCATGGAAAAAGAAGAAAAAAGAGAAGAAAAGACTTAGAAAAAATTCCATGCTCAAAAGCTCCTGGCAAGACTAGAAAAGTAAATCGGTTCACCCCAGCAAAGCATAGGATATCCAAATCGATTAGGCTGGCCGAAATTTTATTTTTTTTATTTCAAAAATAGAGTTGTGCATGGATGGATGACTAAATAAGACGTGATGTATTGAGTTATTTTAGAGGGCATACCTTAGAGATCTAGGTTTTCAAGAGTTTTAGAGGATTCTTGCACCCAAGAACTCTAGGGTTTCACTTTCTTTAACAAATATTCATGTTCTAATCTATTAATTCAAGGTTTTTCTTTCAAAAGTTTGTATTCTTCATCTTTATTCCTCTAGATTAACTTTTCTTTGCATGCTTTTTGTTATTTCATGATATTACAGGCATTGTTTGCATGTTTAGATCAGTTCTCGTTATAATTATGCACTCATGCACATTAGACCTTATGTTTTTCATTAGATTCAACATGTTCGGATAAGTATTTAAGGTTTGGGGTCCACGAACCCCACCCGATGTAATTCACGATAATGGAAAATAGACTTTTGAATTAAAATCATAGATGAATCGTGTTGTGTAACTGTTGCAATTGTCATAGGACTTTTGATTTCGTTTGCCCTAGGTAACGAGGATGCTTAAGAGTGCAATGAGTGTATCGGTTAATGTGACACCGCTTTATTCTTGCCTTTGATTTCATATGGTGCGGGCTATGATCCCTCATATATGGAATGCTTAGGATTAATAAAGATCGGGTTCATTTGAAATTCTGATTCTGAATCAAGTTTCCTATTAGATTAATTACTAGGGTGTGGGGGATTGTAACCCAACCTATTGTTCTCATCCCATAGTTAAATCGTTAAATTGTTTGTCTTAAGCTTGTCATTTCATTAGCGTAGTTGCATTTTGTTAGCTAGTAGTTTCATTAGTTGATTTTTCCAAAATTTGCATCTAGTTGTATTAGTTTCGTCTTCCAAATCACCTTTTCGTTATTTCTAGAGTCAAATCTAGGATTTCTTCAATCTTTCCAACGTCGTCATGACTTAGTTCATCCTATTTCCCTGAGGATCGATACCTGACTTATCGGGATATTACTTGAGCGATAGGCTTGCACTTAAGCCTACATAACACGCACACTAGACACATTTGTGGTAGCGTCATATAACACAAATAACTAACCAACTTTATGAGTTGAGCACGAGTCTTGACACCTAGTGTGGAATCATCAAGTATAGCGGAGGTGTCATAACTCCTATGAATCCAAGATGGTGGGTCCACTGAATCAATAGTGGGGTCCATCGTGGTTGTATGAGGAAGAATGAAATTATCACTAGGGGGTGCATCATCCTCACACTGGGGGATAGTAGCAACAAACGTCGGTGGTTCTTCGTATCTAATAATGACGTTTACTGACTCCATAATCTTAGAGCTTGGTTAAAAATCCTATAAACCCCACTAGTCGATGAATATCAAAAAAATATCCCCTCGTCGCTCCAGGAGTCGAACTTTCCTAAGTGCTCTCTATCTCTCAAGGTATAAAAAGTACTCCCAAGGACATGAAAATATGATAGGTTGGGCTTCTTTTCCCTCCACAACTCATAAGGCATGTGGAGTGTGTGAAAACAAAGATACACCCTATTCATCGTATGGAATTCAGTACTCACCGCCTCTTCCCAAAACCATTTATACACATTTCTTCTAAGAAGTGTGGATCTATCCATCTCTTGTATCGTATGCTTCTACCTCTCAATAATCCAATTTTGGTAAGGAGCAAAAATGGTCAAAACCACATGTTTGATGCCCATTCCATCACAATAGCTATCCACTTTAGCTTATTTAAATTCCATGCCATTGTAACTATGCATCGATTAATAGTAACACCGTATTGGTTTTGTAAGGCACAACACTTGGTTGTTGAGAACTCAACTGCATCGAACTTTTCTCTTAAAAATCCTACGATGGAATATCTAAAAAGGTCATTGACCATCATGAGAATGTATCTCTTACCACCTAAAATCTCTAAGCGAGTAGAACCCATAAGATCCATGTGAATCAACTCCAAAACACAGGAGTTGGTTATTTTAATCAACGTCTGATGGGGACTTCAACTTTGTTTTCCTTGTTGGAAAGGTCTACAAACTGACGAAGTTGGTTTCCCAAGAGATGGTAAGCCATGAACTAGGTCCTTTTTCACCAATCTCTATAGATCTCTAAAACTCACATGACTTAGTCGCTGATCCAAAGGTCCCTAGGGGAGATCGTAGCACTGTTGCACACAAAGGAGGACTTGGGCACAATCCCAGAACAAGTATCTTCGGTACTCACACCTTGTAGTAAAAGTTCAAAGGATTGTTCATAAATGTAGAAACCCCATTCTGTTACCCCCACTCCTAACTCTCCTTAGGTCCCTAGTATCTCCCCTCATCATTACAAATCTAAGTCATGTCCCGAGTACTGACCTAGAATCCATCGGGCACTACCCGGCTCAATTTGACCAAAAAGTAAAACTCTTCATCTCGATTAAGACTCAATGAATATTTAAGGGCACTGAATACCCTTTCCAATGGTTCACCCCATGCGCGATTCTGATTTACCATGCGGACGAATGATCCGTTTGTGTCCGAAACCTGACCCAGAGGCCACCGGGCGCTCCCGGGCTCTGTTTGATCTAAGTCAACTCTTAAGCTCACTAAGGATAAATAAATATTCTAAGGGCACTGAATACCCTTTCCAACGGTTCATCCCATGCGCGATTCTGACTTTCCATGCGAACGAACGATCCGTTTGACTCCGAGAGGTCACCGAATGCTTCCCAGGCTCAGTTGACCAAAGTCAACTATCCAAACCGAGTCAAACTCTTTGGAATGTCTAAGTACATCTCCTCACCTTTCCAATGGTCTGCCTCATGCACGATTCGAACTTACCATACGGACGGACGATCTGTTTGCGTCTGAACGATTCCCCATCTAATGGACCAATAAATGGTTCCGAGCCATATTTGACCCAAAGTCAACTCCCGAACCCGGGAGTTGTCCAAAGTACTTTCGAAGGTGTCTAGATAACCTTTCCAACGGTATGCCCCATGCACGATTCTAAGGAACAATTTTCCCTCGACGGTCAATTTTCCGAAAAAGCCCGAAGCGCACTGCCAAATGGCAGGTTCTAGACCCTACCTATCGGCAGGTAGGTGCCAATAGGCAGGAAGGGGTATATGCCGGTCGACAGTGACCTAAGCCTACAAAAGGAGGCCTTCACCTCATTTGTGATGGGAGCCTAGATCTGATAAAAATCTCTCTCAACGAATCCCAAAAACCTCTCTCGAAGGCAGCGTGATTTCAACTTCCAAATCCCTTTTTTACTTCCACTTTTCATCATCCTTTTCATCAAAATTGGTGAATTAACCACTCTCCATCATCATCCAAGTGCAATGGCTGCTCTCCAACATTCAAGTTCAAGCTCAAGATCTTCAAGAAGGTCCAACTTTCTCAAACTCTCTCTTAAATTCTCTTAAATTCCCAATAACTTGTTTTCTTACTTAGCACTTTTATTATCTCATCTCACACATCCTAAATATACTTTTTATTTAGTATTATTGCACATCTCATATTTTCATATAAATAAAAACCCAAAAAACAAGAAAAATAGGGTTTGCTCATAAATTCCAAGTGGGATTCTCACACTTTTCTCACAACTAAAACACTTTTTTCTACACACACACACACAAATACACTCACAAATAAGATATCCCCATTTGGATTTATGGGATAAACCCCACCCCTCATTTTGTATGCGAACTACGTGGACTTTGATGCCTTTATTGGCTACGTAGGCGTCTCGGGGTAAAACCCGAGACTCGAGTCCTTTTTCTCACTTTTTATCTTATCTTCTATCTTCTCTAAGTCCATTTCCTTATATTCTATATACTTGTTCTTAGTGACGTCTTAACCCATATGCGTTATCGTTCCATTATAACGATCAACGTAGGGGTATTCACGTAAATCTTACTTTCTAATATTATTCTTATACCTTCCTACGGATGACTCGCTTTATCTTTTCCATGATACAAGTTGAGGATTCCTACCTCCATTCTATATATACACATGCACACATATCACGGGGGGGAAATATAAAGGAAAACAACAAATATCCATGAGAGACCGAAAGGACGGAATGGGTGCCTAACACCTTCCCATTTCGTAACTAAGCCTCCGAACCCTTCTCGAATCATTTTGGTTTCGCACGCACCAGTATGTCTTTGGATGCCATCCTTCAAGGTGGCTTCACCTTTTTTCTTTTGTCTATTTCGAGTAAAATAGACTGGCAACTCTGAAACTCTCTACATTTTTACATCACATCTCAAACGACACCAACCGAAGAGCTCCCGAGAGGGATGCGCGGGACTCGAAGGATCCTTTTCCTCTGCGGAGGGGATCGGGGATGGCCACAGTGGCGACTCTGCTGGGGATATGTGTTTATTTGTGGGCTTGACTCTATTTGCATGGATGCTATGTTTGTTTATATTTTCCCCCCATATCTGCATGTTCCCCTTCTCCATGTGTATCCCATGCTTATGATTATACTCACACACTTGTAGAAAATTCTCCATGTACACCTCACACCACGTGCACCTAGGATCACATATATCCCCATGTTTCACGCATCACCCCTTTATAATCAAGAAAGGCATTCTCATCATAAGATACTAATAAGGGAATCATGCATGATTCACACAACATCACCAAAGAGCATTGATATTGACCAAATTTTACCCAGTAATTGGAGGGTCACTTCGTGATGGGCGCTGGTTCGACAAGTCGCAGTTAGCCTAAGCGATATGACTCTCACCTTCCATTGGCCAAGTACATTCGACGTATATCGAACGGTTCCCCCGCATTGTATCGCTTGACCGAAGTCATGACGGGAGGTATATCGCAGGGAATTCATTCACGTACGTCGAGTATATCGAATTTGCTCTCACACGTACTGTCCCCACAAGGTATATGGTGAGGCAATTCATGTACTGTCAGGTATATCAAATGGCTTTTCCACACGTACCGATTGCCCGCAAGAGCAAGACGTATATCGTGGAAGTCACGCCAAAGGGGGGAACCCATGCCGATTTACCCAACCAACTGCATACCCACATATAGGTGTCAAACCTAGGACACGCACTTTAGATTATCAGTTTCAACCTGAAACTCTGCCGAAATTTCGGGTCGATCTGCCGCCCAATTTTCATGTATTTTTAAAACGGGACCCTGTCTGTGAGCCTGGTTACAAGTCCAAACCGTAGCTTTGCATATATTAAAAACCCCATTTTTCCAGGATCGGGTCCCGTCCGACTTTGCATTTAGGATAATTAAATACAAGTGAAAACATAATAATTTAATAATCATGCTGAGTCCCGTATCCAAAAACATTTCATAATAATTTAATAATCATGCTGAGTCCCGTATCCAAAAACATTTCTCCCTTCTTTATCAAAAATCCAAAAACATTTCTCCCTTCTTTATCAAAAATCCAAAAATAGTTCTTCCTTTTTTCTCAAAAATAAATCTCATCCTACGCCTTCTCAGGTCGATTGCAAGCCCTTGGCCTGGCTCCCTACTAGCTTCGGTCTTCAGTCAAATCACCCCAGAGTTACATCCGTTCCTCTACTACTTCTTTCGAGTTCGGAATCCATCCATTTTCCATGGAGTATACAGATCAAGTACCAGTCATGCAGTCGAATCTAATGATAGTCCTAGCTCAGCTCGTGTCTAAGATTGGCAACCTCCAAATCGAGGTCTGAGAGATGCAATGAAACCATGTTCCTATTCCTCAAGAGCCCGAGGCCCTATTCCCTCATGCTATTGATCCACCTGAGCCTATCTGGGTTTTGAAAGAATATCAGCACGCTCCACGTGCCCCTCCTGCCAATAGGCCGCCGCCTACCCAGCTTCCAATGCCAAATATTACCCAGCCTATGGCTAACCTGCATGTGGTTGCTGATCCAAAAGAGGAGGAGTTGAATAAAGTCAAAGAGGATCTCAAGATTCTCACCAAGAAGTTTGACCAGGTCAGGATCTCTGGGAATTATATGGACTACACCCACGTGTCTCCTTATCCCAAAGCGAGGTTACCCGAGAAGTTCAAGATGCCAAATATCGAGAAGTTCAGAGGGAGTGGACCCCCCAATTGTTCATCTTCGCAGTTATCATCGTTCCATGACTCTACTAGGGGCTTCTAAAGAGGTGATGGCCCAATTATTTTAGAAAACTTTGAAGGATAGTGCCCTCCGATGGTTCTTATCTCTTGAGGAATCTAGAATCCGTAGCTAGGAGGATGTAGCCTGAGAATTCATGTCGCAGTACAAATACAACGAAGAGCTTGAGGTCACCCGTCGTGATTTAGAGCTGCTCAAAAAGTATCCTAGAGAATCAGTCAGTAACTTCATAACCCGGTGGAGGGAGCAAGCAGCTACCATGACCAATCGTCCATCTGAAGAAGAACAAGTCAACATAGTGAAGAAGAACTTCTTGACCCATGTTCGAGCGACGATGGGAGGACAATATTATCCCCACTTCCGAGCTCTCAGAGAGGCTGGAGTGGAAATCGAGGAAAGTCTTGTTAAAACAGAGGTTGAATCGAAGAAGGTGTTCGGACAGTTCACCCCTAGAAAGTATAACAAGCCTGCCAGTGCTACAGTCTCAACCATCAACAACATCTCTCAACCAACCACATCATGGGTACTAGAAATTCGCCCTGTCCCCATCCGAAGGGAATACACTAATCTCCATGCTCCCCTCTCTAAAGTTTACCAAGCCCTGTTAAGACGAAACCTTATCAAACCCTTGGATCCACGTCCATTGCCAAATCCACTCCCAAGAAACTTCAAGATCGATGCTCATTGCGCCTTTCACCAAACTGCTGGCCATACCACCGACCAATGCTTTCACCTTCGGAACATAATCCAAGATCTCATTGACCGGGGTACCATCGCCCCACCAGCCAATCCTAAGTCAAACACTACTCACAATCCACTCCCAAATCACACCAATGCCATGTTCTTGGAAGAAAACCCAGATTTCGATCCCTCAACTCAAATCACACCCATATACTCTCATGAACCTCTTCAAATTTGCCCATATTTCCTCCTACACCCTACTAGCCTCACTGATCAGGCACTGTCACTCCTTACCAGAGCATGCATCGCTGTTCGTATCCGTTCTGAAAATGGAAGTATGGAATTATCAGAGGTGTTAAACCAACTCCTAGAGGTCGGACTAAAATTTCCCTCACAGATGGTCACCGATTGCCAGAGATTCAGTACACTATTCTTGGAAGCACGAAAATGGGCCCGAGATTCAAACAAGTGGGTGGTACCAATCGACGAAGTTAGCCTAGATGATGTTGTCCAGACTATGGCAGAATTATTCAAGCAAACCAATAGCATTTGCAGTATCACCGGGTTACTTTACACTTTGAAACTACAAGGGGGTTTGGTCCCTTCAATCACACATATCCCCATAGAATGGGAAGACCTGTATGATGAAGTCGTTGAAGTTATGGAATGCATCGACTTTACAGGGAAAGATAAAATTGTTACCATCGGATGGGGGGAAGAATTCGAAGATTCGAGTGAAGAACAAGCTTTAGGAAGAGCTGGCCCAGTAGCCGACATATGTGGAATGATATCATTTGAGGAACTCCTCGGAGAAATAAACAGGGTGGAAGAACAACCAAAGATTTACGAGGAAATAGGATTCATATTCTTCCATTCTTCAGTAAATCACATGACCAGATCAGGGAGACATTACTAGGTTCCAAGCTCACCACCAGCAAATGTTAAAGGGAAGGGCGTTGAAAACCTTCCTATGCTAGAGATGCCCATCGAGGAGAGCAAGATCCTCGACCAACTGAAGAAAACCTAAGCTAACATCACTCTATGGGGGATTTTTATGTCCTCCTAGCTGTACATAAATGCTTTAATAATATGACTCACTGGACCCACAGTTCCTCCCTCTACCACACCAGAAGAAGCGATAAATCTAGTCGGATCCCTGACCTCTACCCGAATGCTATCATTTTCTGAAGATGAAATCCCCAGAATTGAGCCGAATCATAATCATGCACTCAACATCTCCGTCGAAGTTATGGGAAAGGTCGTGCCACTCTCCCTTGTTGATAACGGATTCGCCTTGAACGTTTACCCTCTGAGAACCTTTAAGTGTTTAGTCCTGAAAGAAAGCGACCTCGCTCCAACCTCTTCCGCTGTGCGTGCCTACGATAATACCCACCGAGAGGTGATGGGATCCATAAAACTTGTAATAGGGGTTGGCCCTATAAAACCTGTCGTTGAATTCCAAGTCATAGACATCCCAGCTTATTTCAACATGTTGCTCGAACGCCCCTAGCTCCACAATATCAAGGGTGTATCTTCCTCACTCCATCAGAAATTGAATTTCTTCGCCGACGAGCGAGTCATCACCATTTTGGGCGATGACGGAAATGTCAAAGGTGCAAGCACCAACAGTCCAATTCTTGACACACAGCACGGGTCAAGTGATATGCTCCTATCAGGATTTCGAGTTGAGACACTCCTAGTCCCGGCAGGGGATGTATTCAAAGAAAGGGTTTGTCCAGAAAATGACCCTCATGGCAATGTCAATGTGATTCAGATGTTTAGAAACATACACTTCATGCCTGGATTGGGGCTAGGACAAAGGCAGCAAGGGATACTTGAGCCCATCGAACTGAAGAAAGATTTTCCACCTTACGGCTTGGGATATCAACCATCAGAATAAGAGCTCAAAATGATTCGCCAATCTTGACCAAAGAGAAGATTAGACTGTATTCGAACTATCTCAGGAGACTCCTTGCATGGACGATTCATCAAAGAAGGCGAGGACTTCCCTTTTTGCGGTTTTCCAGAACCATGGTATGACCACATAGACAAGAAGATGAGACCGAGAATGGAGATTCTTTTCTAAGATAGCTACCCATGGGCTGAAAGTTTCCCACACCGCATACAACCACTCATCAAAGATATCAAAGAGACTGAGGAAAGTGATTTTGACTATTCCTTCAACTTTCAGACACTGGGACTGGCACTCTATATGGTTCATTCAGTCACTACATCAATGGATCCATCCCATCTGATTAAAGTTGCTGATACACCCCTCCTCAACTGGCATACTGCGCCAGTTCTACCTGTTGAAATTTCCCCTGACCCCAATGTTTTCCCTATTTCTTCTTCTGTTGTCTATCCTTGATCAAATGTTGTCGAGACCTCTTTTGATGAGGTTCTCAATGTTGTTTTTCCTATCAATGAAATAAACAAAGATTTTGAGTATCTTATTGTGCCTTACATTAACTGCTTGAATTCTAATCAAACTTTTGATGATGATGATTTTGCAAATGAACAATTCTTAACTAATCTAAATAAGGTTAATAATAAACAACATAACTGTGGGTACCCGGAAATTAGTGCTATAGACCTGGACGAGTAGCCCAGCCCTAGCGGCCCAAAGTCTAGGCCCCTCATCTTTTGTATTGATCCAATTTCCCCATGATCCCATGGAAGGAAGTTATAGGGGAGCACGATCCCATGAAGGGAAGTTATAGGGAAGATGGCTAATATGGAGGAACCCATCATCTCCACTTACTAACATACACATATATAAATTAAACCCTAGGTCCGGGGCAAAGGACAAGTTGTATTATCTGTACTCATTCTCCAGAATATTGAGAAATAATACTGACTGCACCACCGTGGACGTAGGCACATCTTTGCTGAACCACGTACATCCGTTGTTGTGTGATTGGCGTTTTATTTTCTTTGTTCTTTCTTGGTCATTACTTCTCTCATATTTATTTGTGTTGCACAATCATTGTCTCCACAATTGGCCCCGTCTATGGGAAACGTTCATCTTTCCCTGAGAAGAGCCCACGCCAAGAAAAGAATCTAAGATGTCTGGTCACAGCAGCAAAGCTCCTCAAGCAAGAGATATTCAAGAGCCACCTGCTCCTCGCAGGATTAGGTCTGAAGTCCGACGTTCAGATCGAGGGGCTCGCTTGTAAAGGACAGCATCAGAAGAAAGTCAAGGACCAGCAAGGTCCACGCAGATATCCAGATTGATTGATGCATACGAGGCAAGGCTCCACGAGCAGAGGGAGTCTTCTCGCAGATACGAGGCTGAGAATGCTCGCTTGAAAAGAAGACTGGAAAGACTGGAGAAGGAACTACGTCATGATACCAGGAGACACCCCTATCGCACTTCTAGCCCTCAGGCGAGCAAATCTCGCAGCCGAGGAAGGAGCCCTAGGCGGGAATATCAAGG
Organism: Sambucus nigra; assembly: GCA_949130495.1. NCBI lineage: Eukaryota > Viridiplantae > Streptophyta > Magnoliopsida > Dipsacales > Adoxaceae > Sambucus > Sambucus nigra. The sequence goes on from OX422212.1 coordinate 155,712,393, forward strand.
GGTCGAAGGTGGCGACTCAGACGACGACCTCCGCGAACAACTAAGAAGAGCTCGTCGCTACCAGAGCCTTGCTCGCAGTGACGAGAACATACGAAACCTGGTCCGCAGAGAAATGGACCAACATCCAGCTCACCGCGGCACCAGGTCGACCAGAGAACTCGCCAGGAGAGCCCTTAAGACCCAGATGAAGTCACCCTTCACGAGGGAAATTGAAGAGGAAGAGGCTCCCAAGAAATTTGTCATTCCAAGGTTCAAGATTTACGACGGGAAGACTGATCCCATTGATCATGTCAGGTAGTACCGGCAGGCCATGACCCTCTAGAATCACCGGGATGCACTGATGTGATGTATTTTCCCCTCGAGCCTTCATGACGTGGCCCAGAAATGGTTCAAAAAGCTCCCTCACCGATCCATCAGAAATTTTAAATCCCTGGACGAGCTCTTTACGGCCCGGTTCATCACCAGCAGCTCTCATCCCAAAAGGATGGATGCTCTATTAACCATGAAGAAAATGCCTCAAGAAACACTTCGAGACTATGCGAAGAAGTACTGGGAGTTATTCAACGAGATCGAGGACTGCGCGGAAGAGGTGGCAGTGGCTTCCTTCAAAATTGGGTTACCAAGCTCTTCCCTCCTTTACCAATCCTTGACGAAGAAGGAAGATATGACCATTGACGACCTGATGGCCCGAATTGATAAATACGCAAAGATGGAAGATGTCACCCGCCTTAATGTAGGAGAAAATGGTCGAGCCAAGCTCACTACCAAGGGAAGTGAGAAAGTTGAGAACCAGAAGAAAGGAGGAAAGAGTGGAGGAAAGAATGGCTCCCGAAACGGAGGGAACCCTGACATAACAAAATCGTTCCAGGCGGTCAACACCGTCTTCAAAGAGCCAATTTATAAAATTCTCGCGAAGATCAAGGATGAGCCGTTCATCAAATGGCCCCGAAAAATGGGAGGAGACCCCTCGAAAAGAAACAATGCATTAAGATGCGCTTTCCACAAAGAGGGAGGGCATAAGACCGAGCACTGCAAGGAACTTAAGTCCCACCTCGAGGAGTTGACCTAGTTTAGACATTTGAATGACTTTGTGGAAAAGAAGGTAGAGAAAGTGGCTGCCCACAAAGAGGCGAAACCCGATAACGTGCTGGAGGATGATGCCGGACATGAATTCGCAGTAATCCACGGAGTATCTGACGTCAAGCAAATACAAGGGAACTCAGCTCGAATGGAGGTAAAGAAACTGACAGCGGTAATGCAAGCTTTTCATATTGATCTAGCAAAATCACAGTCAGGAAAATGTCGGCGAGCAGAGGACATCAACTACAACAAGCATATTGTTTTCACGGATGAAGACCTAGTGGGAGTAAGGACCCCACATCATGATGCCTTGGTCATTACACTCAGGATAGCCAACTTTGACATCGACAGGCTGCTCGTCGATCAAGGAAGCTCATCCGAAGTAATGTACATGGACATGTTCAGGAAATTGAAGTTGAGCGTCGCCGACCTAAAGGGAGCTACTGTCCCTCTGGTCGGCTTCGCTGGAAAAATGACCATGCCCCTGGGCAAAATAGTACTGCCAGTGCACGCTGGAAATGTTTCCAAGATGATCGAGTTTTTGGTGGTCGACATTGATTCACCGTATCAGGCCATCCTCGGCAGGGGATGGCTTCATGCGATGAAGGTAGTCTCCTCGACCTACCATCAGAAGCTCAAATATGTTACCGAGCGAGGAGTAATGGAGATACACGGTGACCAGGCGTTGGTAAGGAAGTGCTTCATAGCGGCCATCCGACCAAAGCCAGAGAAAAAAGCTGATCAACCCAGCGAGAAAATGGAGGAAGGTACAATTCCTTCCAAATAGCAATTAAGATACTGAAGGCCTGGAGTAGAAGAGACCAGGCTCCTCCCCTCCGAGCATGTCGTCGAGGACCTGGTAGAAGTAGCGGCTAGGGAAGGCAACAAGGCTAGGGAAGGCAACAATAGCAGAGTCTTCCTGATCGGAGCGTCACTCACCGACCAAGAGCAAAAGAAGTTGTCAACCTTACTCAGAAGAAACATAGATGTTTTCGCTTGGGAACCTTATGAGCTGCCAGGAATCGATCCCAATATGGTCTGCCACCAGTTGCACGTCGATCCCATACTCAAGCCGATAATGCAGAAGGCACGACGAACCGCTCCCGAGAAGGCCAGAGTAATAGAAAAAGAAGTCAAAAAACTGCTGGATGTAGGATCCATATGGGAAGTGCAATTCCCCAAATGGTTATCCAACCCAGTGGTAGTTCCGAAAAGCAACGGAAAGTGGAGAGTTTGCATAGACTTCACTGACCTCAACAAAGCCTGCCCCAAGGATAGCTTCCCTCTTCAAAAAATAGACCAACTAGTAGACGCCACCGCAGCTCACGAACGAATGAGTTTCCTAGACGCATACTCAGGGTATCACCAAATTCCCTTGTATGCCCCAGATCAGGATAAAACGGCGTTTATCACGACGGTTGGTTTATATTGTTACAAGGTCATGCCTTTTGGGCTCAAAAATGCAGGGACAACCTATCAGCGGCTAGTTACTAAAATGTTCAAGAATCAAATGGGAGACACAATGGAGGTCTACATCGACGACATGCTCGTTAAGAGCAAGGAGAAGGAGAATCACCTCTCGGACCTGTCAAGTACCTTCGAAATCCTCAGGAAGTACCGAATGAAACTTAATGCGAGCAAGTGTTCCTTCGGTGTCCAATCAGGGAAGTTTCTTGGGTATTTGGTCAGCAAGCGAGGCATAGAGGCTAATCCGGATCAGATTGATGCAATCAACAGAGTGCAACCTCCTCGCAAAATCTGGGATGTACAGAAGCTCACTGGAATGCTCGCTGCTCTAAATCGTTTCATTTCTAAATCCTCCGAGAGACAAGCCTTTCTTCCAACTCTTAAAGGGAAGCAAAACAGTAGAGTGGAGCCCAGATTGTTCGCGAGCATTGGACGAGCTCAAGTCCTAACTAAGCACTCCACCACTGCTTGTCATACCACAGCAAATGGACTCTTTGTACCTCTACCTCTCTGTATCCAGTCATACTGTCTGCTCGGCGCTAATTTGCGAAGTTACAGGAATCCAACATCCCGTCTATTATGCGAGAAAAACTTTATTAGATGCCGAGCAGCGCTACCTACCATTGGAAAATCTCGCATTCGCCCTAGTAATAGCCTCGAGAAAGCTGAAGCATTACTTCGAAGCTCATACGATCATCGTCCTTACATCACACCCCCTCAAGGCTGTCCTAAGGAAGGCGGATTTGTCAAGCAGACTGTCTAAATGGTCAGTCGAGCTCGGCTAGTTTGACATCCAATTTCAACCAAGGAAAGCTATCAAGGGTCAAATCCTTGCTGATTTCATAGCTGAATTCACAGGCGAAGAACCCTCCGACCAGCCTAAGCCAACAGAGCAAAACAACCAAGCTATAGTGGAAAGCTGGAAACTATTCGTTGATGGAGCCTCCAACTCAAAGGGGGCAGGGGTAGGAATTGTTCTCATCACTCCAGAAAACACATTCCTTGAGCAAGGAATCAGGCTGGGATTTGCAGCCTCCAACAACGAAGCAGAATACGAAGCCCTAATAGCAGGTCTCCAAAAAGCGTAAACTTTGGGAGCAAAGCGTTTGCAGGTATTCGGCGATTCGCAACTAGTCTCCAACCAGATAAGTGGAGATTATAACGCAAAGGATGAAAGAATGGCAGCCTACCTCTCCTTGGTGAAAAACTTAATGACGAGCTTTGAAGAGATCAACATCCAGCAGTTTCCCAGGGGGCACAACAGCCACGCTGATGCGTTAGCAGCCCTGAGTTCGACAGTTGATTCTAGCCTTAAAAGGGTTATCCCTATTGATTTCCTCAGTTGCCCAAGCATTTACCCCAACTGCGAGCTGCCAAACGCGGAACCAATACTCCAATTGGAATCAGCCCCCAGCTGGATGGATCCCTTGAAGGACTACTTAAAGGACGGAACGTTTCCAGAGGACAAGAGAACTGCCCACCAGATAAGGGTCAAAGCTGCTCGCTTTCACTTATCCACATGAGGCGACTTGTATAAAAGATCGTTCTCCGGTCCCTACCTTATATGCCTCCACCCAGGCGATGTCAAGGCAGTGCTTCATGAGCTTCACGAAGGAATCTGTGGAAGTCATGTTGGAGGAAGGTCTCTAGCCTTCCGAGCAATGAAGGAAGGCTATTGGTGGCCATACATGCAAAAAGACTCCGCAGTATATGTCTGCAAATGCCTGCAATGCCAACTTCACGCTCCTATGGTCCACCATCCCGCCAGCGAATTAAAATCCCTAACCAGCCTCTGGCCTTTCGCCCAATGGGGAATGGACATCGTGGGACCACTGCCCACCGCTGCCGGCAATCGCAAATACCTGTTGGTTGCAACTGACTACTTTACCAAGTGGATCGAGGCAGAACCACTGGCGAACATCCGAGATGCTGACATGATAAGGTTCATATGGAGGAATATAATCACTCGATTCGAAATCCCCAGAACCATCATCACTGACAATGGAACACAGTTCGAGAGTGGCCCTTTTCAGGACTTCTGTAACGAACACGGGATCAGGCACCACTTCAGCTCGGTGGCCTACCCTCAAAGCAACGGACAAGATGAAGCTTCCAATAAAACAGTGATTGCTGGATTGAAGAAGCGGTTAGAGCGAGCCAAAGGCGCATGGGCAACCGAGCTACCGCATATCCTATGGGCATACAGAACGACTCCTAGGCGAGCAACAGGAGAAACGCCATTCTCACTAACATATGGTATGGAGGCAATCATCCCACTAGAAGCGGGATTACCAACAATGAGATTCGACCTTGTCGAACAAGGCCAGAACGATGAGGCTTTGCTCGCCGAACTCGACCTGGCCGATGAGCGCAGGGAACTTGCCCTAGTGAAACTAGAGAGCTATCAGTAACAGCTCGCGAAGCACTACAGCAAAAGGGTCAACCCGAGGAGATTCAACGTTGGGGACTATGTTCTAAGAAAGGTCCTGGGTAACACAGTGAAGCCATCAGACGGTAAGCTGGGCCCAAACTGGGAAGGAGCTTATAAGATAATTAGAGACGACCTGCAAGGTGCCTATCATTTGGAAACAATGGAGGGCAGGGAGATACCACGAGCATGGAATGCAGCTAATCTCAAGAAATTCTATTTTTAGGAGTTCTATTATTAAATCTTTTATTGTATTTGTTATGTGAAAGGACAGTTCATTTCCCATTTCACTAATGAAAATCTCTCAGTTGATCACTCCCTAATTAGTAACAGTTATATTTTATTACACGTCCCTTCCAAATCACAGGCATAATGGTCGACAGAGAAGGGGAACACCCCTCCTCAGTTCATCGTTATGAAGCACGACAGACCTCTTAGCATTGCCCTTGGCAATATATGAAGTCCTACAGAGTATTCTTAGGCATCAAACCTACTTTGGTTAAACAAACTCCTGATCGGATGAAGACATCCAATACCGGGTGTGTCCTCGCCAATTGCCCTAAGGGAGTGTGACGATACAACCTAAAAGGTAAAGTAAGGGCACAATGGTATTCTTGCATTATACTGGACTGGGGGGACACTCGCATGACAAAATAAAAAAGATTATGAAGCAGCGAAAATATAAAAAGATTGAATGAACACGTTTAGTCGGCAAAATTGCCCAAAACGCGAACTTTTCATTAATCCTTTATATTTACAAACAATGATAATACATGTTTAGTCGGCGAAGATCGCCCAAAGCATTTACATTATCAAAAAGAAAAAGAATAACAAAATCTCAAGGAGGTGGAAGCCTCCGAGCAAGATAATCAGCAACTTTAGCTCTCCTTCCATCATCAGGAGCGGGGGCTAGCTCTTCCACGACCTCATTTGCGTCCAACTCCAATAGTTGCCGGGGAATAGCATCAATGGGGATCCATCGATCATCCCGCCTGAATGGATTGGGCATCAGAGTGGAGGAAGACATCTCGTGTCGATACCATAACACCGAGTTCCTCGGGACCTGCAGCTCTCTCAGGACACTCAACCACCCTCTGATGAAAGAAAGTTCTTCAAACTCTGATAGTCTCGTGGGAGCATCCAACCAGCCCTGATCGTAACCATCAGACCACACTTGGAGAGGGCCCTTCTTGAACAGATGCCGGAGTCGGGAAACGTCCCTCTGGAGCCCAGCTGCAATTACATAAGCTCGCCGAACATCATCACGTAGCTCCCCAATCTCCCTATCACGCTGTTCGACGGCTTCCCTGTTCCTACCCCTGGCACTCCTTCCAGCACGCGGGAGGGGAGGCCGAGCAGCTCGCGACGAAGAAGAGCCTTGCAGGACTGCCGAAACGGTGCTCGGCGAATGCTCCTTGAGCTTCAGGACTTCCCTCCTCAAGTCTTCATTTTCCTGCTGCAGGAACTCCCCAACCTGGTTAATCTCGGTGGCCTCCAGTAACCTTGCTCTCAGTGCACTGACTTCTTCTTGTACTGAGGCACCGATTTCTTCCATCTCCTGGAGCCTGTCCTTTAGCTTGGCCACCAACTCGGACTGATCCTTATATTTTTGGTTCCTTGACTTAGCAAACCTGCAAAGTCTAACAAAGGCCTGGCGAACAGCAGGGCTTGCATTAAGACCAAGAGTCCTACCCAGTTGGGAGGTAACAGGAATATAGTCATCAACATCAACCAACTACAAGTAAAAGAAAGAGAAGAGAAAGAGATCAGCATAAACAAAAATGAAGTCTTTTCATTAATAAGGAATGAGGTTGCATCAGATTGAAAAAGAAAAAATTACAAAGCAACCCTATCAATTAGCAACCTCGGGTGGCCCAGAGGTGGATGGTCTCTTTTCCCTATCAGCATCAGCAGGGGCATTACCCTCTGCAGGGGTGTCCTCTGTCCTCTCAACCAAAGGAGCGTCAACAGGAGTCACCTGAGAGACAGGATCAGTGCCTTCAGCAGTTGGGGTAGGGTCCTCATCTACAACTGGCTTCGGGCCTGGATCATGCTCGTCAAAGAGTGGGGATGCAACGTCCACCCCAGCAGCCACGAGAGCCTTATTCCACCCTTTCTTGAAGTTCAGATGGCTGATATAGCCTATCTGAACTTCAGCGTCCTCATACGCAGCAACCCAGCCAGAGTTGTACGAGTCCTCCTTAAGGGTGGCTGCCTGGGCTTTCTCCGCCTCCAGTTGCTCGACCAGAACCATGTTCTTCTCTGCAAGGTCCAGCTTGCTCGTACACACCAGATCATAAGCCCTCCTCAGCTCGCCCAGCTCCCTGACAGCATCATCTCTCTCGCGAGCAGAATTGACAAGGGCCAGGTCAGATGAAACTCGATCTGCATCAGCAGCCTTCAGGTCGGCCTCCAGCTGAGAGCCCCTGGCTTCCAGAGCAGATTTTTGCTGTTCCAGCTCACCATTCCTCCCCACCAGCTCGTCGCGAGAGCGATAGAGCACAGAAAAGTCGGTCACAAACTGCAAAGAATAAAGAAGAAATCAAGAAGAAGAAACCATCAAGACTTGTTAAAAAGAAATTGAGAATTAGAAGAGAACTTTACCAAGGCAAGCCTCTGGCTAGCTTGCAGAGCCAGTTGATCGGACCCCAATGCCCTCTGGCGATCCGCAGGAAGGACTTCTCTCTCGAGCAGCGCAGGGGCTAGCTGAGGAGAAGTGGCCACCGAAGCCCCCTCAGGCAAGGCAGATACTGGGACCAGGGCTTGACCTGTTTTGGTCCTCGATTCCATCTTCCTCATCTCCTCCTCCTTTTCTCTCTCCCTTCTCTTTCTCTCCTCCACTTTCTTCTTCTCTTCCACCTTCCTCCTCTCCTCCTCCTTTTTCCTCTCCCTCTCTCTCACCTGCTCCTCCTCTCTCCTCTTCTTCTCTTGCTCTTGAGAAGAAGGCCGAGAACCAGTAGCTATCATCCCAGATGCAGACTTCAGTTTCTTGGACCTCTGTGCAAGGAGCGCGTCATCATCATCGTCATCATCTCTAATCAAATTCTTCCTGGTAGGCATCTCTTCACCAGAACTGTTGGAAGTGCTCGACGATCCTTGAGCTTCAGAATCCTCCTCAGAATTAGAAGAACTGCTACTGACAGAGCTCCCTCCACCAAGATTACCGACAGGCTCACTTTCAGAGCTCCTCTCCTCTTCGTCCAACTGGATTAGCTCGGCAGTTGTCTCTTCGAGGGAAGCAAACTCTGGAACACTATCCACAGGTCGTGCTATGAAGCTGGAGCCTACGTTCTTATACTCTAATAAGAAAACAGCAGATCTGGGATGCTCTCCGTCACCCAAAGTCTCTCTGATGTTCCAAGCTTTAACCAACTCAGAAATTCGGACCTCGCTAAGAGCAGGCTCTACGTTCCTTGACCTCGCTATAAAAGAAAACGCAGAAAGGAGTTAGAAAAGTCATAAGTTAGGAGAGATTGAAGCAACAGTACAAGTATCTACCTATATATTCTTCCCCATAAAAGGAAACAGTGAATCTTTTAGACCTTGACCCTTCAGATTGGGGAGAGAACTGCCAATTCCTAACAAGAAAACCTTCCTGCCAGTAGTCCTTATAGGAATCAGGTAGATTTACTACCAATACCCTATCAGGGCTCCTAGCTTTGAGGTACAGGACACCTGAACTAGTTCGAGATAAGGAGTAACAAAAGCAGACCTCGGCAAGCCGTAACCTTGTGCCATACAATTGATTTATCCTATGCACGCCGTTCACTATTTTCCATACATTGGGCGAACATTGTGCAGGTACAATACTAAAATAGCTAAAAAAATGTAAAAACAGATCATTAGGGGGAAAAGTAAGTCCCCCCTGAGAGAGAAACAAAACATGAATCCAGTGAGCATCCTCTATATCCCTAACGTTCCTAGGAGGCGAGGCACAACACTCTATCTCCACCCACTCAAGAATGTTGTAGAATTTTCTAAATTCTGAGATTGACCTATTTCCAATCTTCACCATTGGAAAATACAAGAAAAGCTACAAACCAAAGAAAAAATGCAAAGGGCACGAGAGACTTACAAGACAGAAGATCAGGTCAAATGACGAAGAAGCAACGAGAATGGAGATCAAAAGTAGAAGGTACGAAGCGCAAGAGTTCTCAGAAGATAGAAGAGTGCTGGAAAAGCTGAAACGACGAAAAGAAATGAGCCTTATTCTAACAAACCTTAAAAATATAATCATATCGCACAGTAAACGAAGCAGCTGCTGCCAGAAATCGACTCTACAGCTCCCGAGGAATTGCAACACGGCTATTATGGATAATCATTTAAATCTGTTGGGCCCACATGCATGGCACAACAAATTTAGGGGCAATTGTGGGTATCCGGAAATTAGTGCTATAGGCCTTGACGAGTAGCAGCCCTAGCGTCCCAAAGTCTAGTCCCCTCATCTTTTGTATTGATCCAATTTCCCCATGATCCCATGAAGGGAAGTTATAGGGGAGCACGATCCCATGAAGGGAAGTTATAGGGAAGATGGCTAATATGGAGGAACCCATCATCTCCACTAACTAACGTACACATATATAAATTAAACCCTAGGTCCGGGGAAAAGGACAAGTCGTATTCTCTGTACTCATTCTCCAGAATATTGAGAAATAATACTGACTGCACCACCGTGGACGTAGGCACATCTTTGCTAAACCACGTACATCCGTTGTTGTGTGATTTGCGTTTTATTTTCTTTGTTCTTTCTTGGTCATTACTTATCTCATATTTATTTGTGTTGCACAATCATTGTCTCCACAATAACCGTGTTCAAGTTAATGAAGAAGAGACTGTTGTTATTAATCTCGGTTCTAGTAGCCAACTGCGCGAGATTAGGATAGGGGCCACCCTGGATAAGCATGAGCGCGCATAACTCGAAGAATTGCTAAAGGAGTTCGTGGATGTCTTCGCATGGTCCTATGATGATATGCCCGGTATTGATCCTGAAATAGCTCAGCACAAGATCCTCACTCTCCCAAATTGCAAGCCAGTCACAAAAATTAAGAAAACTTCGCACCGAATGATCGCTCAAGGTCAAAGAAGAGGTGGTCAAACAGTTGAACATGGGTTTCATTCGGGTGATCGAATATCCCACATGGCTAGACAACATTGTACCTATGCCGAAATCAGGAGGGAAGGTCCGAATGTGTGTGGACTACTGATATTTAAACAAAGCTTCTCCAAAGGATGATTATTCGCTATCCAATGTCGACATGATCACGGACAACACAGCCAATCATGCTCTCAAATCATTCATCAACGGGTTTGCCGGATACAACCAGATCAAGATGCACCCCGACCACCAAGAAAAAACCACATTCATCACCCCATGGGGAACCTTTTGCTACACCGTTATGCCATTCGGTCTCCAGAATGCTGGGGCTACCTACCAAAGGGCTGCCACAAACATCCTACACGATCTGATTCATAAAGAGGTCGAGGTTTATATGGATGGTATGATTATCAAGTCCAAAACTAGAGAAGGTCATGTTCCCGCTCTCCAGAAGTTCTTCAAACGACTGCGACAGTATCATATGAGACTTATTCCACATAAGTGTGTCTTCGGCGTTATAAAGGGAAAACTCTTGGGATTCATGGTCAACAAAAAGGGGATAGAAGAAGATCATGCAAAGCTGAAGGCCATACTTGAGATGCCACCGCCACAAACAGAGAAAGAAGTCCAAGGTTTTTTTGGGAAATTATAATATATCAGCCGGTTCATCAGCCAGCTAACCTCCATCTGTGAACCGATCTTCAAGCTCCTTCGAAAGGATTCAACCAAGGTTTGGAACGAGGCTCGCCAAGAAGATTTTGACCAAATCAAATAATATCTGACCCAACCTCCAGTTCTCATTCCACCACAGTCTGGTCTCCCTTTGCTCCTATACCTAACCATAACCATAACCGACACTGCAGCTGCGGCTTTGCTAGCCCAATACCTTGAAGACTCCCGCAAATAAAGATCCATCTATTATGCCAGTTGCAAATTGGTCGGGTACGAGGTCAACTACACTGCTTTAGAAAAGGCGTGTGTCGCACTTGTCTAGGTCACCCAAAAGTTGCAACACTACATGCTCTCCTTCCCCCATCAAACTTATATCCCGAATGGATCCCATCAAATACCTGCTTGAGAAACCCGCCTTATCCAGTCAAATGGCCCGATGGTTGATGCTCCTAACTGAGTTCGATATTGTGTACGTCACACAGAAAGCTGTTAAAGGAAGAGCCATCGTTGACTACCTCGCTAATTACCCCATAGACGAAGCAGATGTCCAGATCTTTGAGTTCTCGGATGAAAATATTCTCTGCACCACTCAAGACCGCCTTTGATGGAAAATGTTCTTTGATGGAGCTGCCAATAAAAAAGGATATGGCATTGGGATAATCTTGATCGCCCCATATGACTCCCATCGCCATTAAATTGGATTTCCCTTGCATTAATAATATGACGGAATACGAGGCATGCATAGTGGGCCTCAAAGTTGCTCTCAAGAAAGGTATTCAATACCTTGATGCCTACGGGGATTCTGCCCTTATCATCGGTCAAGTGATCAGAAAGTGGAAAGTTAAGGACGAAAAGCTCCAACCCTTTCATACCTAGTTAGAAGAGTTAACCTCCCGATTCTGAGATATCACCTTTCGTTACCTACCCCAAGAAAAGAATAACCTAGACGATCCTCTCGCTACCTTGGCCTCCATGGTCGACATGCCCGAGGGAATAATAATGACCCCCTTCCTAGTTCAAAAGCAAGACAAACCAACCCATTGCTACCATATTGAGCTTGTCTCCAGCAAAGATCTCGAACTAATCGATTGATGGTACTATGATATCTGGTGCCTCCTCAAACATGGCAGGTATCTCGAGGGTTCCAACAAGAAAGATCGAACAACTCTCCGAAGACTAGCCACCCAGTACATCATCTGTCATAAAGCCCTACTCAAGAGGAACTTCGATATAACTCATCTACACTGTATTGCTGGGGCTGAGATTAAGAAAATAATGCAGAAGATCCAAAGCGGGGAATGCGGACCCCACATAAATGGTCACATGCTCGCCAAGAATATCATCCGACAGGGCTACTACTGGACCACCATGATCCAGGATTGCACCGCCTATGTCCGAAGATGCCTCAAATGCCAACAATTATCCAATCTTCAACACTTTCCTCCGCGAGAATTATACAACATGACCTCTCCCTGGCCATTCTCCACCTGGGGTATCGATATCATAGGGAAGGTTACACCAAGGGCTTCAAACGGACATGAGTTCATCCTAGTCTCCATCGATTACTTCACCAAATGGGTCGAAGCTGAGTCATACGCAGTATTAAACGCCAAGAAAGTGGCCAAATGCCTCAAGAAAAATATTATCTGCCCATATGAGGTCCCCCACGAGTTGGTATCAGATAACGGGTTGCATTTCAAAGCATAAGTCATAGAAGTAGTCAACGAGTATGGGATTCAAAGACACAAATCTTCTCCCTACCGACCTCAGGCCAATGGTGCAGTTGAAGCCGTCAACAAGAACCTTAAAGCCATCATCAGCAAGATGACCAAAAGTTGTAGGGATTGGGCCGATCGGATCCCATACGCCCTCTGGGGATATCAAACCTCAATCCGAACCTCTACTGGGGCTACCCCTTACTCCCTGGTCTACGGTATGGAAGCAGTCCTACCTGTGGAGCTGGAAATACCCTCGCTACGCGTCATGCTTGAAAGTAAAGTTAGTGAAGAAGACTGGTGCCAAAGTCTTCTTGATGAGCTATCCCTCCTAGCTGAAAGAATATTAAAAGCACTTTACCACATACATGGGTACCATCGTCGAATAACGCGATCATTCAACAAGAGAGTCAAGGAATGCGGTGTTCGGGAGGGAGACTTAGCCCTCAAGGAGATAATAGAACCCATTTAGGACCCCAGAGGGAAATCCAAGCCCAATTGGAGCGGCCCCTACATTGTGAAGAAAATCTTATCTGGCGGTGCCGCCATGCTCACTAACCTAGATGGGGAGGAGATGGCTCGTCCAGTCAATCTGGACCATCTCAAGAAGTTCTAACCCTAGTCCGAAATCTTGGCGCGCTACGACTCTTCTCATCCCCTTTCTATTCTAAAAAAAAAACTCTTCATTTCCCTCTACCCAGAACTGCGTGGGCCTGATCCTCTATAAAAAAAACTATAATAAAAACATTTTCAAAAACCCCAGAGGTACGTAGGCAGCTCATACACCTCACATGAGTGCGGCCCTTTCTTTTTCACAAAATACTATTCTTTTCTTACCTCCAAGAACGGCGGTTCATTCTAAAAATACTTGAACAAAAGGATTATGTATGCCTTAGCGATCAGTATAGATAATTCAAAATACAAGACTCATCAAAAGGCACAGCTGGATGATCAGAAACTAGTTTATTTCATTAATAAGAAATTACAGTACGGATTACATAAGAAAAGGAGCGGATAACTCCCTTCCCCCTACTACCATAAAAAGCCAAATAAAATCCCCACCTACATTCCCTATTACATAAATAAACTCTCCACGATTCCCACCCACAGCTACCAGAGGAGCCTACACCCTCATCATCTACATCCTGAGGTCCCCAAGTTTCCCCTGCCTGAATAGAGTGTCGTAAACATTCCATGGATCGATGAGCCTTAACCATCTTCGAAAAGACCACAACACCCCCTTTCATGGTGTTAGATAAAACAAACCATCTTTGTCCAGCCTCCACTGCCAACATCTTGCTGACTACTTTCCTCCACAACCACTTCATATAATCTTTGGGGACATGCCAAACCTTCCAGATAGACTGAGAGGGACGGGTCGACGAACGCCGATTTTTCCATAGAGACTCAAGCAACAGACGCAGGCGCTCAGTCAAATATTCTACCGGAAAGAAATTTGAGGTCCGAGGGGGCACGACCTGCGCCCAGCCAAATTGGCGCAAAAGCCGCCAAGGGAAATAAAAATGCGTCTGCCTGAGACCAACCAGTCGCATATATGAATACTCTCCTAGCTCTAGAACGAGCTGCAAAGGCCCCCACCAAGGCACTGACCAATACAGTCCATGAGCCCCATGCTCCACACGACAATTCTCCCAGTTCTCAACATATAGGCTAACGCTGATGAACTAGCGTGAAAAGAAGTTGGGTACGGCCGACAAGGGATACTCCGGAGGAGTTGCCAAGCGGAATCTTTCAGACAACCACATAAACAGCATCATGGGGCTACCCCTCAAAAAGTCAGAACGGCCTTCTCTCCAGGCATCCAGGCCATTCAGGGTCTCTGCTAGTATCACCGCCACAGGATTGCGACGATATGACATCCATGAGGTAATGGTTGTAAGTTGTGGATCCACATGCACCTCCCCAGTCACCAGCAATAATTTGGAAACTAGACCTAGAACAACGGCTCCAGCATAGCCAGCATCACCTACTTCCCGTAAATGCACGGACCACAGCACCGCCAAGAGGGAGATCATTCATCCAGCAACCAATAATCTGGCCGTCGACGGAGAAATACGAAGAATCTCGGCCAACAAATCCCTAGGAGAACTGAAAAATTCGGGCAAAGCTACAGCAACACTGGGATTTACACCCAGCATGGCAGAAAATTCCTCGTAGGTAGGACAAACTTCTTCCAACCCAAAGCGGAATACATGATTTTTGGGGTACCAGAATTGTGCCGCCGCCATCAGCGCATTACACTCAAGAGGCCGATTGCGCCACAAGGAGACCCAACGCATGTTGAAATCATTATATTCGACATTATAAGAGCACATAGCTTCCAAGGCTTTGAGGTAGTTGGCAAACTTGGTGCTACCAGGGAGATCCATCTTGCAAGGCTAAGAAATAGTGGGCAAGTAGATAAGAATGCAAAGGTGTGATGAAAACACTCCACCCTTCCCCCTTTTTATTCTTGAAAACCCTTACAAGGGACATCATCCCTGTAGAAATCGAAAGGAATCCTACCCCACAAGGTACCAAAGGCTGAAGAGGGTACCATTCAAAGCTTTCAATTAATGGGACTGGACTGAAATGTCGATAGGCAGGTCAGGGTGTTTGACGGTCGACAACCCCCCCATTTTTGGAAATTTCCCTCTTTTCCTCTTTTGTCAAATCAGAAAACTCAATAACAATAAATTGATATTCTCAATAGAATTTCAAGAATCCCTTTTTTCTCCTTATATAATTTTCCTTTTTAATTAAAAACTTTCCTTCAAAAAATTTCAAAAAATATTCCTTTTTACGGTCTCAGCAGCAAAGTAAAAAGTGCATGCATTCATTCATCATTAATAAGAGATAATAAAAAAAACTCCATTGCATTGCATATATTTGTGTTCTCTGTTACATCAATTTTGCAGGAAATAAAAATAAAAGGTAAAAACAATGGGACTCAACCCGAACCCACATTCTCTCTCTCTCTCACTAAGAGCTTCCACCCCTGCGACGTGCTCTCTTCCCCCTACGGCGAGATGACGCACCACCACTACCTAAGCCAGAGTCCTCTCCAGACGACACCAAGAAAGAAGGAACAGGAACCGCATCCCGAATATGGGCAGTCGTCAAAGATATCCAGTTTCTGATGTCCCTTAGCCAAGTGGTCGACACCCGAACTTGCTGCAAGGAAAGGCGAAATCAGTATCAAAAGCAGAATGACCAAAACAGAAAAGAAAGAAAGAAAGGAACAGAAGGGTATACCGCAGGTCGAAGGACCTCCTCTATCAAACCCAACTCCTCCGAATCCATCATATGAGGACGGTGCAACA
The DNA here is from genome assembly GCA_949130495.1 of Sambucus nigra. Lineage (NCBI taxonomy): Eukaryota > Viridiplantae > Streptophyta > Magnoliopsida > Dipsacales > Adoxaceae > Sambucus > Sambucus nigra. Next base: position 155,728,173 of record OX422212.1, read on the forward strand.
TAGGCACCATCCCTCCATCAGCCCGTCGAATGTTGTATGAAGGGGTATGCAATCGCACAAAAGGGACCTCCGAGGTCGTTACTGCCGCAGATGCCGATGGACCACCACTACTGTGGGAAGATCCCACCGCCTGACTCAAACCCATAGGAAGGAAAGGCAACGCGTCATATATATTGGGCGCCATTAACAAGCTCGTCACAAAATCCATATAGTCATACGACGCAGCAGTATCAGTGTATAGCAAGTAGGACTCGCCAATCATCGTCGCGATCCTCTCATCCTCCAACATCAGTCTCTCCTGCCTCATAGACGTAGGGGGCTACGCGGGGGCACTACCACCTCCTCCTCGGCAATCTGATGAACCACCCTCTCCCCGAGGTACCGGGAATGGCCAAACTCATGCACTAGCAAATGCCTCATCCGCGCGTTCACCCCGGTCACCCCCGCATCCTGAATGGTTGTCCCCCAGGGATAAAAGGTCACCTGAAAATCTCCAAGAAAGCATAAATCAATACAAGATCAGAAGGTGCAAAAAACCAAGATTGAAATGGAAAGAGTCTTACCCTACCACTGGTCAGGTCTTCAAGACCTGACGCACCGCCTCCAGGGAGAGAGATCCCTTCGACTACCTGTTGGCCTTACGCCATCGATACAATCAACAGAAGTCCCCAACAGTGTCATCCTTCAAAGCAATCAGCGGGGTGTTGCACCCAATCACCTCATAGAACCACGTCTAAATTCGCAAACAAAAAGAGACGCATAAGGAAAATGCGAATGCATGAAAAGAAATACACAAGCTAAAGAATACCTCAAGAAGGTACGTGGCCCCAGTAAAAGTCTACCGACAGCACCGGCTGAATGCATCCAGAGAAAAGTAAAAGGTCGTCAAGGTCAGACTCCCCCAATCATTGAAGGAGATGTTCGAAAACATCCTCAAGTATGGCAGAAACCATAAATGGACGATGTCGCAGCTCGACGCCACCATGAAACCTCCCAGCACCAGAAGAATGAATAACGGGGCCATCTGCCTCACTTGGAACCCGTCCTCCATATCAATCTCCCTACCCAACAAAACATCCTTCAGCTGGGACAGCCGGATAGAATCTCCAGAGACTATACTCCTTACATCACCAAGTGCCGCATGCACTGCCTCTGATCTCACCCATGAAGAGCGATCCACCTCTATCTCCTCTCCATCACAATCCAGCCCCAACAGCTACTGCACGTCTATGGGAGTCACAATCATCTCCCCGAAGCCGAAATAAAAGGTGTGGGTAGTGTCCCACCACCTCTCTCCCAAAGCGCACAAGACTGTTGTCGAACGAGGCGTCTCATCCAGTGCAGATGCCAACCTCCCAAAACCCGCTGATGAGACCACCCGTCGGACCACAGGTGGGAGATGCTCCCAGACATCCTTGAGCCCCATTGTCCCGCGTGAACGCATGTTATTCAAAGAAATATCAAACTGGCAAAAGGAAAAGTCTCATCAAAAGTTAAGAAAGAAAAATCACCAAAAAAAGAATAATTCCAAAGGTCGGGTTACTTACATAACCACCGAGGATCACTCTCGATGAGCGATGACGTGATGGCTCCCGCAGCAAAGTTCGCTCATCCGCAACAGGCTCAAACGCATCAAAGGAGTTTTCACTCCCCAAAGTAAGGGGCACCCTGTCCCTCCAATCCACATTTGCCCAGTCATCAACGATCAACCACTCCCGGTGTACTGCAGTGCTCACAAAGGCGACCATTTCTTGAAGATCGTAATGCTAGAATGATTTGCAAAAGAATCGTAGAGAGAGAGAAAGCAAAAGAAGCTATGAAAAAATGAATGGATTCGCCCCCTTTTTATAAGATGCCAAGTGCCATGCCGATCGGCACCTCCCTCTACCATACCAATCAGCACTGACTCCTCCCCTTCCCGAGGCAACCCAAAAGTCCGTGCCACTGCCGAATGGAACTCCTCATATCATGCCGACCGGCACCCCACCTTAAATTTAGTACAAAAATTCCCAAAAAATACCAGAAAGGCCCGAAAAATCCTTAGAAAATTCCTGAAAAACCCAGGATGGATTTTGAACATTTTCACCAAGAAAATTTTGCGTTCCCTCGAGCAGAACCCCTTATTTCCCTAGCGTAATCCTCAAAAACCAAGTGAAACTCCTTCCGGTAAAACTCCGGAGGATTGCTAAGGATCACCTGATCACTTCCCCAGTGGAATTCTCTTACAACACCCAATATAGGTTGTTCCCCCCTGCGAGGCCTCCTAAAAGCTTCCCCAGCTATCATCTCCCCAGCTCAGATCAAAATCATAAAGCTCTTTCTCCAGCAGAATCAAAATCCAATCTTTATCCACTCTTGGGCCAGAATTGACCCCGATCTTGGATCGTCACCTGAGTTAGGTCAGAATTGACCTCGATCCACGGTCGTCACCACTCTTGGGTCAGAATTGGCCCCGGTCTTAGATCGTCACCTGAGTTAGGTCAAAATTGACCTAGGTCCTCGGTCGTTACCACTCTTGGGTCAGAATTGGCTCCGGTCTTGGATCGTCACCTGAGTTAGGTCAGAATTGACCTCGATCCTCGGTCATCACTACTCTTGGGTCAGAATTGGCCCCGATCTTGGATCGTCACCTGAGTTAGGTCAGAATTGACCTCAGTCCTCGGTCTTCACCACTCTTAGGTCAGAATTGGCCCCCCGTCTTGGATCGTCACCTGAGTTAGGTCAGAATTGACCTCGGTCGTCGCTCGTCACCACTCTTGGGTCAAAATTGGCCCCGATCTTGGATCGTCATCTGAGTTAGGTCAAAATTGACCTCGGTCCTCGGTTGTCACCACTCTTGGGTCAGAATTGGCCCCGATCTTGAATCGTCACCTGAGTTGGGTCAGAATTGACCCCGGTCCTCGATTGTCACCAATCTTAGGTCAGAATTAACCTTATTTATCAAACCTTTACCCTAAGCCTATAGATTCGGCTTTGATCCGCATAATTGATCATCCCTAGCACACTCCTTAGGTCCTCAAAATTGGCCTCGACCCTCTGATTCGGTCATACTCCCTCAAAATCATCATGCGATGTTTATTCGACGGTCATCATTTATTCCAAACTCACCCGTCGAGGGGCTCTGTAGACACCCCATTCTGTTACCCCCTAACTCTCCTTAGGTCCCTAGTACCTCCCCTCATCACTACAAACCTAGGTTATATCCTGAGTACTGACCTAGAAGCTATCGGGCACTCCTCGGGTTAGTTTGACCAAAAAGTCAAACTCTTTGTCTCGATCGAGACTCAACGAATCTTAGAAGCGCATTGAATACCCTTTCTAATGATCTACCCCATGCACGATTCTGATTTACCATGCGGACGAACGATCCCTTTGCGTCTGAAACCTGACCCTAAGGCCACCGGGCGCTCCCGGTCTCTATTTGACCTAAGTAAATTCTTCATCTCAACCTAGGCTAAATGAATATTTGAAGGGAACTAAATACCCTTTCCAACGGTCCATCCCGTGTGCGATTTCGACTTCTAATGCGAACGAACGATCCGTTTGACTCCGAGAGGTCACCGAATGCTTCTCGGGCTCGGTTGACCAAAGTCAACTCTCCAAACTGGGTCAAACTCTTTCGAATGTCGAAGTACATCTCCTAACCTTTCCAACGGTCCACCCCGTGCACGATTCGGACTTACCATACGGACGAACGATTCGTTTGCTTCCGAATGAATCCCCGTCCAATGGACCGACAAATTCTTCCGAGCCATATTTGACCCAAAGTCAACTCCCGAACTTGGGAGAGGTCCAAAGGACTTTCGAAGGTCTCTAAATTACCTTTCCAAAGGTATGCCTCGTGCGCAATTGCCTCGTGCGCAATTCTGGCCAAATGGCAGGTTCCAGACCCTGCCTATCGGCAGGTAGGTGCTGATAGGCAGGAAGGGGTCTATGCCGATTGGCAATGACCTGAGCCTATAAAAGGAGGCCTTCACCTCATTTGCAATGGGAGCCCAAATCTAATAAAAATCTCTCTCAGCGAATCCCAAAAACCTCTCTCGAAGGCAGCGTGATTTCAACTTCCAAATCCCTTTTTTACTTCCACTTTTCATCATCCTTTTCATCAAACTTGGTGAATTAACCACTCTCCATCATCATCCAAGTGCAAGGGTTGCCCTCCAACATTCAAGATCAAGCTCAAGATCTTCAAGAAGGTCCAACTTTCTCAAACTCTCTCTTAAATTCTCTTAAATTCCCAATAACTTGTTTTCTTACTTAACACTTTTATTATCTCATCTCACACATCCTAAATATACTTTTTATTTAGTATTATTGCACATCTCATATTTTCATATAAATAAAAACCCAAAAAAAAAGAGGGTTTTCTAATAAATTCCAAGTAGGTATGCTCACACTTTTTCCACACTTTTCTCACAACTAAAACACTTTTTTCTACACACACACACACACAAATACACTCACAAATAAGATATCCCCATTTGGATTTATGGGATAAACCCCACCCCTCATTTTGTATGCGAACTACGTGGACTTTGATGCCTTTATTGGCTACGTAGGCGTCTCGGGGTAAAACCCGAGACTCGAGTCCTTTTTCTCACTTTTTATCTTATCTTCTATCTTCTCTAAGTCCATTTCCTTATATTCTATATACTTGTTCTTAGTGACGTCTTAACCCATATGCATTATCGTTCCATTATAACGATCAACGTAGGGGTATTCACGTAAATCTTACTTTCTAATATTATTCTTATACCTTCCTACAAATGACTCACTTTATCTTTTCCATGATACAAGTCGAGGATTCCTACCTCCATTCTATATATACACATGCACACATATCACGGGGGGGAAATATAAAGGAAAATAGCAAATATCCATGAGAGACCGAAAGGGAGGAATGGGAGCTTAACACCTTCCCATTTCGTAACTAAGCCTCCGAACCCTTCTTGAATCATTTTGGTTTCGCACGCACCAGTATGTCTTTGGATGCCATCCTTCGGGGTGGCTTCCCTTTTTTTCTTTTGTCTGTTTTTAGTAAAATAGACTGGCGACTCTGAATCTCTCTACATTTTTACATCACATCTCAAACGACGCAAGGCCGAAGCGCTCCCAAGAGGGACACGCGGGACCCGAAGGATCCTTTTCCTCCGCGGCAGGGATCGGGGATGGACACAATAAATGTTACATTCGAACCGTAAAACTTTATCACAAATTTTGCATCGCACAATTGGCTTATTCTAATTAGTTTACTTTCAACCCATTCACGTATAACATCTAGTCTAGTTTAGGAAAATCGGGTATCTCAAAACATTAATGCCCTAAAATACTACACCTACTCGTATATACAAAAGTTACTTTACCTTACTTGCCTCAATGTGGGTAAAAAATGAAATGTCATTAGTCATGGGCCTAGAGAACCTACTATCAAAATACCATTGGGAAGTGTTTTGAACCTTGAGAGCAACATGCACTACGAGGGCTTTGACATCTTGCTTAGGTATCTAAGTAGAGTTAACCTTTTATTTTCCCTTGTCATTATTAGCTCTAGTCGAAGCGTTATCAAACGGTAAAGACATCCGTTGAAAATTTTTCATTAAGATTTCCGAAGTCGCGACTATGAACTCAACTTGCTCTTTAATACTAGAAAAGTCACTAGAGTGGTGCGTGGAACTATGTGCAGGCATAGTTCTACCTAATTTATAGCAAAACTCTCTAAGGTGACCTCTTCCCTTGCAAATAGTTCAAACATAGACTTTTTATGTCTACCTTGGTTCGCTTTCTTAGGTTAGGATTTCTTTTGTTGTTTCGGTTGAGGGCCATACGGATTAACAACAAATTTAGGAACCGATTTCGGTGCGGTGTGAAAAGTGGATGCACCGTCATAACCTATTCCATTCCTCTTTCCAAAACCTAAAGTGGATCTAAAAAACATCTTACCTACCTTCTTTAATGTATCCTTAATAGTTCCCTTAACCTCTCGGGCATGCTCGATATCTTTCTTGAGTTGATATACTAGAGCTTTAAGTTTTCCACGAGTCGTCATGGATGCTTGGACATCTCTCATAGGACTAGCTACCTTATTAGTCAAGTCCCCATTATATCTCTCAACTAAACAATCTCTCTCTCCCAATGCTTCTCTCACTAAGGACTTACGCTCTCTCGCCTCTCTCAACTCCTTCTCTAAGGATAAAACTCTTATAGCTAAACCTTTATTTTGTTTCTTAGTTTTAAAGGACTCAGCATAAAGATCACCATAGGCGTGTTGTACGTCACTCTCGCTCTCATTTATAACATCTTCCCCCCCCCCCCCCACTCTCGTTGGAATGACTAGACTTACTGTCGAGGTGTCCATGTTTAGTAGCTTCCTCCTCGGCGTGAGATCTACTCATTGTATGAACATGACTAGCCACGAATTCGGTGAAGTTAAATCCATGCAGTGATTCATCCCCCGAACTCAACGACTCGACCTCGCTATAGATAATCGTGACATTTAAGGTATCTTTGTCTTTTCCTGCCTCTTTAACCTAGTCGGACTCTTATGAGCTTTGTGATCCTTTCCTTCACACTTATAACATCTCTCCTCATCTTTCTTTGAAAAATATTTCTTTTCTTTTTAAAAATTTTAGCAAAAAATGTGCTAAGTAGTCTAAGTTAAAATCATACTCAGAATTCGACGACACTTCCTCTTTCTTTTTAGATTAGGCTTTTAGTGCAATTCCCTTTTCCTTAGGCTTAACAATTCTAGGGAACATATTTTTCCCATATGTTTGAAGGTATCCTATAAGTTCTTCTAACCTAAGAGTATCTATTATACTCAACGAATTTAGCACAGGAACCTTAGGAATAAAGCGGGTCGGAAGAGATCTCAAAATTTTCTTAACTACACACATCTCAGGATTTTTTCACCTAAATTGAAACTCGAGTTTACTATATCAGAGAAATGTGCGTAAAGCTCATCAAAATATTTTGACTCAAGCGTAGTGACAGTTTCAAATTCTATTGTGATTTTGCAACTTAGAAGCTTTAAAAATATTGGTTCCCTTGTGGGTGAGCTTGAGGGAATCTGATGCTTCTTTAGACGTGGTTTACGTTATACTACGACGAAACTAGTCAGGGGTGACGGCTCACGAGATGGCACTCAAACTGCGTGAGTTAAAATTTCTCCATTTAAAGTCATCCTTTGTCCAAGAAGAGACATGTTTAGGGCCGACGACATTATCAACGGTCACAGTGGGTCGTGTCCACCATCTTTTACAAACAAACCAAACACTTTCATCAATATATTTTAAGGTTGTCTGATCTTAGCTTTCCAATATGCATAGTTTGAACCATAAAAAATGGGCATTCAATTATATAGATTATCCATTAAATTCCAGATTTTTAAAGATCAATAATTTTCCAAAAAAAATGATATCAATTTTTTTTACGAAAGAAGGATCACACAATATTTTGGTGTAACCCGCTTGAATATTAATTTGAGAGTGCACGTGATCTAATGGACAAATTTATATAATTAAATGTGACACACACAATTCAATTTTTATCGAATTTTATCTTCAATTAATTTTGGTGTGCATACGAGATGATTTCATATTCCAATTTTCAATAAACAAGCCAAGCATGTAAAAACACAGTGAATGAGGAAAAATACCTAAGAAGAGAAAAACCTTTTTAATTCAGCACTATTGAGAGTTTTGAATCCAATTGACTTACAAAACACTTAGCTACACTAAGTTAGATGCGTAGAGTCTTCAAAACATCAACATATATGAATCATCTCCAGAGCCATCAACAAGTAGCGGTTTACCCTCTGTATCTACCAATCAGCTTCGTCTTCTTTTTCATTTGTGAAATCCCGTTTCATAAATTAGCAGTAGAAAAAAAGTCTCTACAAGGTAATTCAGCAAGAAACCTTCTTGCGATGTGGTAAAGTGATCTTGAGCAATTCCTGGTGGTTCAAAATATGATTGGAGGTTTTTTATCACAAAAAGGAGAACTCAAAAAAGGACCTTTTTCTTTGTGAAAAGAGTTCTTAAGTGATCTAATCCCGTTTATCCTTTTTATAAGAAAGTTGGATAAAAAGGATAAACATAAAATATTTTGGATATTATCTTTTAAAAAAATTACGCCGGGTCATTCGAACGCCACCTTGTACCACATTAGAACGACTTCGAATGAAGTCTTTGACCAGCATTCTAGAGAACCATGGAAAATGCCTCCTATGTATCTCATTCGAACGACTTTGAATGACATGTATATTTTGTTTGAACGATAACAAAACTCGTTCGAGTGAGGCGTCATTTTTCTGTCAATTTTTCTTATAAATATTTCAAACATTTTTACATAAAAATGACTTCAAAAAATATTTAAATCGCAGAAATTATAAAAAATCATTTTATCAACCACGATCACACCCTTCTTCGATGCATGTTGATAATGAATGAATCTTCCAATCTTTTTGGTCTTAAAGACTTCGAGTACCGAGATGTTGTGACGGTGCTATGTTTGTGTAATGGGATACGCCAAGCCAAATAATAAAAAATTATGAGCAATTATAATTTTTGCTCTTACACACTTGAGGATGGTGGAGTGCACGCCAGTGCGTAAGTAGATATTAGCCTTATTTCGACTGGTAAGGGAAGCGTTATAGTAGTGGGAGTCCGTCACCATACTAAAGAAGTGTTAGAGGTTGACTATTGACGAGTTTTGGGTCAAATTTGAGGGAAATTACTTCCCACCAGCTATGAAATCAGAGATGAGTAGGAAGTTAATGGAACTTAAATACTAGGGTAACATTTTAGAGAAATATGAGGAGGAATTTACTATATTATCTTATTTTGCTGGAGACGAGGTAAATCCTGAAGAGAGTGAAATGGAGAAATTTGTGTTAGGAATGGCTTGACACATCAGGAAATCATTGTTGGGGAACTTGACTTGTACCACCTATGCTCATATGGTGAATGTTTCTTTATTGCACTGTCAAGACCACGTGTTATTTTAGAAGAGTAAGGGTGAGAAAAGAGCTAGTGCAGAAATGTCGAGCCAATAGGGAAAGACAAATAAGAACGACAGTCAGAGGACCTAGCAATTTAAGGGGTCACAAGCGAGTGATTAACATAATAGGTATATGGTTTTGATGATCAGAACGAAGAGGGCCAGTCGAGCCAGGGCCAATAGCAAAGAGGACATTAGGGTCAATGGAAGCAAGGGTAACTATAAGATTGAAGTCAGTTTTAAGGAAATTGTTATGTTTGTGGAGAGAAGGGACACTTAAAAAGGAAAAGCCCTCAGAGCAATCAAGCAGCAACTGGGGGAACAACGAGGGTACCAAGCACCCCAAGGGAAACGTCAGCCATTGTCGTCCTATCCAGTAGCTACAATGCCAACACTACCAATGCTGCCTGCTCCACCACAGTGATAGCAGACGCAGTTACAGTATGGACGTGTGTATCATATCGCCCCTAGAGAGGGACCAACACCAACATAGGCAATTGAGAGTATATTCCCTATTCTTGATCATGTAAGGCTTAATTAGTGTGATAATAGTGCATAGTACTCAATTATTAATACTACTTTGTTAGTGCATAGAGGATGGTAGACTATGCATTTGACATAGTGTTATATGTTGATTCACCTGTGGGTAGAGGAGAACCTATACGTTTCATGTGTAGAGATATAGTGATTGACATTGGAAGACTTAAGTTTGTGGTGGATCTAATTGCATTAGATATGTAGGAGTGTGGTGTTATCTCAGGAATTAATCGGCAAGCCACTTACAATGCTTGTGGTGATTTTTATGGGACCATTTAGAGTAATGGTCAAGTGTATAATGATAGGTTGGACAATGGTTTTCACCATAAATGTGAGAACTATTATGGAAATTATCATATTTTGGGTCTAGTCATGGTAAAATGGGCGGAGATGTAAACTTGAGTTACTACGAGGACCTTATGATATTTGGTGCACTTAAGAGAGAGCAAGGTATTGAGACGTCTTAACAATCAGGAGGATTTTGAGAAAACATTTGGGTACGAAAAAATTTATATTAAAGAGTGCCGAATTGATATTGAGCTCAAATTGGGCAAGATTCATTATGTTATTGAACCATTAGTGATTTTAGTGAGAATAATGTGCGAGTATTTGGAACTGGGAGTAGAGTCACTGTGTGTTTTCGAAATATGAAGAGCGATGACTCAATTAGAAAATTTGTCTGAGGATGATATGACTTGTCCATCATAGACAGTGTTTTATTGATGTATTAATAACGGATAAGGTTTATGAACAAGCAGATGTCCAAATATGAATGCTAGAGATAGTAGCGTAGGACCAATGATGGTTCGATAAATTTTTATGAATGCTATATAGTGAGAGTTTATACGGGAATTGTAATAATAGTCATGGGTTTCTCATAAATTGAAGAGTGTTGCCTCATCGACAGTAGGCACAAAAATTTGAAGATTTTAGGATTGGTTATTAACGTATTTTTTGAATTAGGGATATAATGAATTTTTTACTCGGGGTACGAATATAGACTAGATGCTAACGATGGCATAATTTAAAGGATGAATAAATGCAATAGTTATCCGAGGATGGACATATTATAGTAGGTAAGGTTATGCATAATGAGAATCAATTGTGTGGTAAAAGTTTCGGGTTACTTTGAGAGCTTTATTTCTATCGATGGACTCGGTTACATGAGGACGTGTATTGTCAAGAATAGTGTTATAATACTAGATTTAAGGATGGACAAAGGGTATCCGATCGTATGTCTGAAAAGGAACGTGATGTTCTTAGCATTATTGGATCAATTAATTTAATAGGGTAGTGTATTTCTTGGAAGTGATGAGCCTTTTGTGGAAATTGGCATAAGTTAAAAATTGCATGGCTAACGTATTATTTCATGTATACTTTTGTACCAACGGATCTCAATAACTAACTAGGCTACGTCATATTGAATTGGGAGGGTTTTGGATTTCGCTCTCGAGACGTCCCACGCATGAAATTTAGCAAGTGTCGGGAGTTAGTGAACATTGAATTCTAGGATATTTTGTTAATACATTTTACTTGTTTGGAGATATATCGCATCGGGCCGCATTATATTATATGAGTTAAGGATAGTGGGGCCAAGGAGTGCAGTGATGTGATCACTTAGTAATTTTTACACCACTAGTATAATAAAAAGGAAAAATCTCACGAAGAATTGAGTCATGGTCAGCAGGATATTAGAGTATATTTTTTCCTTGTGGATATGCATGGTATGTATGGTTTATTTTGGATGTATATGTGTCATCCATATGTGATATATATGCAGGTGGATATGTGACATGTGGCATATGGGGGTCCTGATCACAATAAGGTAAGTGTAGATGAGCCTTTTTCTTTTATCTCATGAGATACGAGTACAGACTAATTAATTATAAACTTATGATAATTGTGCAGATTAAGTTTTAATGTTATGCTTCAATGAATTTCGAGAACGAAATTCCTTTGTGAGGGGGAAAGAATGTATTACTTCGTGTTTTCAAAACAATTTAGTTTTTGTAGAATATAATTAAATAGATTCGTGAATAAATTAAAATAGTAGAATTTAAGTTAATTCGGTAGAATTATAATTAAATAAATGTGAGAATAGATTACTTATCTCTAATTGCATATTTATTTGATTCATTTATACATGTTAACTAAATTATTATTATGTGGTGTTCAACATAATAAAAATGTGTAAATTGGGTAAATTTAGTTTGGGCATATTCCGAGATGATTTGGGAACTCGTTTAGGTGTTTTAGAAGTCTGAAATTAGGCTTAGGGTATACGTATACCATTAGGGAAGTTATTTTGTCAATTCGAGTAAGGTTTCGGGCTTGTTTGGGGGCCCAAATGTGGGGGTTTATGGATAACTCGGGATCAGGGGTTATAAGATGATGATTAACAACTTAAGATGTTATTACCATCCATAACAACACAACCCTAGCAGTCCCACACCCATAAGAGAGGTTACCAAGGCTGGAGAACGAAGGAAGAACAAGTATTCAAGAGAGGGTAACTCCAATCCACACTTTAAGGCAAGCATTCGCTTGCTAAATTAATTTCCAATGTGTTTCTTAAATCAATTGTGTATTTCTCATAAAAATTTATGGGTTAAAGTTGATGAATTCATGTTTATATGATTGGAATAAACCTCAAGAATCTTGAAGAACAAATCTAACATTATAACACTTATGGATTCAACTAATTGGTGATAAACGTGGAAATTGAATAATCATGTTGATTGGGAATGAAATCTTAGAACTCATATTGTAGGAATGATGAATCTAATGTAAATTAATAAGAAATATAAGATCTTGAATGCATAAAAGGAGAAAATATTGAATCTTGGAAATGAGGGTTTTAATAGCACATGATTCTTGATATAAATTGTTATCGGATGAATTTGATGTGTTTTTAGGATATTTTCATGTAGAGAACTGTTGGCTTATAGTTAAGCAAAGATTAGATTTGTTATATAGGGTTTGAGTGAAGGTTAGAGACACATTGGATGAAGAGAGAAGGCAAAATCCCGTCATTATTTGTCTTGGTAGCCCAGCATAACCGAATCGATCCGCTAGGAGGGGAGAACCGGTCCGATCCAGCTAGCAAACCGATTCGGTTTTCTATGTTGGTTCACCTTGCTTTTGTGATTTTTATGGATTGTAGTGTTCAATATGGTTTATGTAGCCCGAGAGATGGAATTGGACTCCTGGGAATTGTGAGGGAAGGTTAGGGAGTACCTTAGGATAACCCTGGACAAATTCCATGTAAAGGTTGTGTAAGGCCCTAAAATGTGATTAGGAATGTTAATTATATTATTAAGTATAAGTTATAAGTTATAAGTTGATGAGGGGTGTTAAAAATGTTAATTATCATATTTGGGGGATGCGTATTCATGTGATATATGTGTTGGATGCATTAGATGTCAATCAAGCTTATGATCGGGGATAACTTGTTTAGATCATATGATTAGTTATGTGATTAAATAACTCATGAAAATATGTGTTTTATACATCATTATGATTATAAAATTAAACTAAGGTGTTGGTCTGAAATTGGCGATGTTAGGTCGCCAAATGTGAAAGTTTTGAAATTTTTGGTAAATTGCTACTCTTCTGTTCGGGCCCGAATTAGGCATACTAGTTTTTATGATTTGGGGAAAACATAAAATATCAAAGTTGTATATATATACGAGTTAAGTTTATAACAAAACAAATGGTGCATCAAACGGACATTCGAGTGAGAATATATTGTCTTTTCACGAACCTGGGGTAAAGTGGCCATTTAGCTTTAAATGATATTCTGTCTTATATGGTGCCACGTATTATATTATTATTAGTTGAAATGGTAGGCTTGTTAGGCCGACTTAAACCCCTTAAAATGACTCCATTCTTCATCCAATTAAGCCATGAAAAATATTTTGCCTAAGGAGAGAGAAAAAGAGGAAGTTAAGGAAGAAATCTTTCGAAAAATGACCATAAATCGAGGAATTCTCGTAAGGCAATTATCTATTTATTAAATTGGTCACATGGATGAGTTATAACCTTGGTATATTTTTGTTTATGATTTGGATAAATATTTAAATGATACCCATTTTTCCAATTTGAGTTAAAGATGATACGTGAGGACTTGTGTTAGGATTGTAAATGTTAATTTCAAAGTCCCATTTTTTTGAATTTCCTTCTCGTGAATCTTTTTGATGTATTAAATTCATATATATGATGCATGCATATACATCTTTAGTATATGTTTCCAAGATTGATGCCCGAGGTAGAGGTGATATATGCTTAAAAAGGTTAAGTTACGCTTTAATGTTCTCTTCCGACCTAGTTGTGTTAAAAGTGTCATAAATCATGGAATACTTATTGAAGTTAAATGATTACAATTGGAGATTACAATAGACTCATATACGTATACTATGTCCTAAAATGATGTAAAAATACCAAGAAATGAATCTTGGGTGATAGTTTGAAGTTCAGGTATAAAATTTGCCCCAAAAGTGTAAGTGTGCACACAAGGTGTTCGACGTTTTGCTTGACTTAGCAAATGATCTCTAAAAAGTATGAAAATTTAATTTTATATTATTAAATACGTTTAATATATGTTCCCGTGATTTATAACCAAGGTGGAGGTTATATATCCCTAAAAAATATTAAGTTATGCTTTAATGGTGTACTCAGACCTAAATGTGTTAAAAGTGACATAAATGATTGAATACTTCTCTCAATCAAGAAATTCCAATTGAAAATGTTAGAGAACATATATTAGTATGATATACTTAAAGTGGTGAATAAAATACCTATTGGTTTGGTTTGTGGGTTGTGTTGAAGTTGAATTTTTGTTGTTGTTTTCTCCAGAAATGGTTTGGAAAAGGTTGTAATAAAATGGGCATAACTTTGTCTAGAGAATTCGTAATTTAATTCCGTAAATTATGTTAGAACCCTAAATAATAAGGTGTTATAAAAATTTGAAGTATCATATTCAATTAATTTTCAGTTATGTCACATTGACCAACTGATGTCATGTGTTATTGAGTTTAATGTGACTTAGTGTATTCAAATACTAATGATGTTGAATTGTTAGGAGGGGAAGAGGCTAACACCACCATACCAAGAAAATAGTTTTGGTATTAATCTTTGTAACAAATTAAAGGTGAGTGACTTGTCCTATGAAATATAGATGTTTATATTTTCATATGGATTATGTAGTTAAATATATGTGTGGTGATGTTTATGGAGTGATGTGGGCGTATGATTAAAAATGTTAAATAACGTTATCTAATGTTATGGACTGAGGTGGGACCTCTATCTAATGCTAAGGACTATGGTGGGTCCTACGGGATGCAACGGCCCCGTTAATCCAACTTAAAGGTTTGTTATACTCGGGCCTAATTATGGGATTTGGTGTTCCCCATTAACTGGGAGTTAATTGGACTGGCGGGTCCAGGCTTGCGAGAGTTACACAATTCCTGTTGGGTTATAACATTAGAAAATAAAAATGGTTATTTAATTTGGTTATATATGTGGTATATGGTCATTCACTAAGCTTTTGTTGCTTACACTCCTATAATGATATGTTTCAGGTATGCCTATTGTTTGGAGTTCACTGCCAAGTTAGGACCTTAAAAGGGAGAGTGGAGGATAAATAACGTGGGTTGAATATCAACAAGCTTTGTGGGTACATGTTACATAAAGGAACTTATGTAAGTAAATTAGTCGGGTACTTTTAAGTTGGTCATAAAGGTAGCTATGTTTTCATTTACACATGCATTTGAAGAAAAAAAATCTTGCGCTATTTTTCGAAAGATTTCAAGTACCATATTATTTAATGGGGATTTATTCTAAATATAAAATGATAATCTTAACTTACTTAAGTCGGGGCGTGACAACTTGGTATCAGATTATTGTTATTAGGTTCTGGACAGGGTGTGAGGGTCTAGATTGGCAGTGGATGTAGAAACTGTTTTGAGTCATAAGTATTCAGTTTCAAGGGATACATTTTAGTATGTTGGGTTCCTGAGGCGTAGACACTAAGGGTTTGTTATTAAGTTTTAAATTCGATTTTTTTACTAACATGTGTGAGCTATACACATATATTGTTGATATGAAATGCAAGGATCTTGCAGGAAAGGAAATAAGAAGTTAAGGTTTATTCGAGGATGAAAGCGAATACAAGTATTTTAATATGAAGCATTACATTATTTTATATGTTGTATGAACAAGTACGTCATTAAAGGAAAAAAAAATTAAAGACACAACGTGGTATAAAAAAATGTGAAGTATTGGAAGTGATCTCTTCTTATACTGGTATATGTGAACTTGACAAAAATTATGAAGTATTGGAGGTGATCTCTTCCTATGCTGGTATTTGTGAATTTAAGTCGTGTTACGTATATCATTATGAATGGATGTGTTCCTCGTCTGTATAGGAGAGTGATGTACGAGAACACATATTCCATTAAAGGATGGGAAGTAAAAAGAATTTTGGTTGCATGATTATGATGAGACTTAAATTGTTAGAGTGTGAAAAAAATGAAGATTCACATAGTAAGGGTTAAATGAGAAGTTTAGTAGTTGTATGTTTATATTTAACATGTGAAAAGGTATGAAATTAAATGAATAGTCAATATATCATAAATGATCAGAATATGGGTTCTTAGTGAAACGTGATAAATAGAATAAAAGAGTAATGAGAGTTGAGATGTACGTCTTTAATAGTATGAGTACATGTAGTGGATATTACTCTTGTGATGTTTTGAAAAGCTTATATGAATATTAAAGTTGAGATAAGGTGTTAAAGAGTTGGAAGTTTAAAAATATTGAGGAGTCCTTTAAGAATATGTGTTGTGGATGAGTATGGGAAAGATGTTAGTCAAGTTTAAATATTTACAATTGGGTTGGGTGAATATTGAATTGTATTTGTCATTGTGCGTAGGTGTTACCACTAAGAATGAGTTATATAATTTATAGGATTGACATTACACGGAGTCACCAAGAAGTTTGTGTAAGGATAATGTGTTATGTGAGATACCATAATGTGATACATTATGGTATTTGTACAGGTTATTTGAAAGAAATATGATATATAATAGTTAGAGAAGTATTAATGGCTTGGTAAGTATGGTTAAAGTTCTAAGTGGTGAGGTTACGTTTAACATCCATGTTATCGAACGGGTAAGATGAGTGTATTAATGATGTTACGTATGACTATTATGTTAATAAGGATTGGAGCAAGATTATGATTGTAAAGTTATTATGTTGGATAAATGACTTGTTAAGGTCATTGTATGTTTAGTTAAAGAACAATCAATCGATACTGAAATAGGAATATAGTGAGAAGTTATATTGAGTTCATAATGCATGACTGCACAATATATATGAAAATGAATATGGGATATTGGTTAAAAGTAAACATTTAGTGAATGGTTGTTCATTATTGATATATGGAAAGTAGTGAGGCTATGTGTTGATTAAGGATCGTAAGAATGATATTTAACATACTTTAAAACTTCAGATATGATACAGATAGTAGTTCAAATTGAACACATGAATTTAGTATTGAATGGAAGTTGGAGAGATGAAATATAAAAAGTTGATCCTGTAATAGAATATTTATTATTTGAAATGTTACACGATGATCAGGATGGACTATGGGAATGAAGTGAGAAACGTAAAGAATGATGCTTGGTTTATTAGGAATGTTCACTCATTGTTAATATAAGAGGATACAACTAATAATCTATTATGTATGAATTTTTTACGTACGTATATAAAGTTATGACATAATATATGAGTTGGGACTTGACTTTCATTGATAAGAAATCACTAGATGATTATTCTTACGTATGAATGATAAAGATGCTTATGTGTTAATAGATCATGGTTCTACACATTCTTTACATCTTGCTTTATCTATTGCATCTTAATAAACCACTATCATCATTAGATTCTGGTTTAGCTATTATTACTCCAGTGTAGGAGATTTGTTTTTAATGATAGGGTGTGTAGGGAGTGTATGGTGTGAATAAGTAAAAAGGAGTCGTTGGTTGATTTACTACCTTTCAGTATGCATGGCTTTGATGTGATATTGGGTATCGTTTGCTTGTCCTCATATCATGTATGTTTAGATTGCTTTAGAGAGGAGATAGTGTTTCGATTACCGGGTGAACTTGAATTTAAATTTATTAGGGAACGGAATATCACCTGCATATTATTTTACAGACCTTGTGAGAGAAGCAATTGTATGCTGAATTTTTAAAATGTGAATTTTGGCTAGACCAAACTAGTATTTTGGGGCATCTTATTTCTGCTAATAACATTTGTGTTGATCCTGGGAATATGGATTGAACTTATAAAGGATTATGACTACACAATAGCTCACCATCCTGGTAAGGCTAATGTTGTTTTTGATGCTTTGAGTAGAAAATCTTTAGGTTGGGTATCTTGTATTTATTGTATTCGAGTTGACTTGCTGAGAGAGTTAACTTTAATGGGGGTGGAATTAACTTTTAATGAGTCTTGTGAAATACTAGCGTATTTAAATGTTAGACTTATGTTGATAGATAAGATACGACAATCACAAGAAGGACATACAGAATTGGAGAAAATTAAAGACAATATGAAAAAGAGTAAAGAAAATGAATTTTCTTTTCATAATGATGACATTGTTATGTATTATAACCATTTGTGCGTACCTAATGTGCCTGATTTGAGGAGAAAATTTTTAGATGAAGCCCATTGTTAGTTAAATATTATCCATCCAGGACACATATAAATTTATAGGAATTTGAAACAAAGTTATTGGTGGCCGAGAATGAAAAACGGCATTGTAAATTTTGTTGCTAGATGTCAAGTTTGCCAATAAGTGAAGGCGGAGCATCAGAAGCCTAGTGGTTTAGTACAATCCTCACTTATTCCTGAGTAGGAATAGTAGCATGTTACTACTGATTTTCTTATAAGTTTACCAAAATTAGCATGAAGGTTTGTATCTATTTGGGTTGTCGTTAATAGATTGTCTAAGTCGACACATTTTCTTCGCGTTAAATATATTTATTCCATGGTTAAATATGCCAGCATATATGTGAATGAGATAATCAGATTGCATGGTGAACCTGTTTCTATTATCTCTAATCGAAATACTAAATTTACTTCACACTTTTAGCCTAGTTTACAACAAATTTTGGGGACTAAATTGAAATTTAGTATAGCTTTTCATCCTCAGACCAATGATCAGTCAGAGAGAATGATCCAGTTACTCGAAGACATGTTACAAATTTATGTATTAGAGTTTAAGGGAAGTTGGTATGAACACTTGTCAATAATAGAGTTGTTTAGAATAATAGTTATCAATTGAGTATTGAAATGGCTCCTTATGAAGCCTTGTATAGGAGGAAGTGCATGACCCCAGTGTGTTGGACCAAAATAGGGGAACGAAAAACTACTTAGGCCAGAAATTGTGCAAATGACTACTAAGAAGATAAATCTTATTCAAAATCACTTGAAGGCGGTGCAAAGTAGACAAAAAAAGGTTATGCAGACAACATAAGAAAGGAATTAAAATTTGAGGAAGGTGATCAAGTATTCCTACGTGTTTATCCTTGAAGAATGGTTAGGAGATTAAGAACAAGGAAAATTTAAGTCCTAGGTACGTTGGCCCTTATGGAATAGTGAAACAAGTTGGAATTCTAGCTTATAAATTGTCTTTGCTACAAGAATTGTTTAGGATACACGATGATTTTCATGTATCAATGTTACATAAGTATGTGCCCGATCCTTCACCTGTGTTTATTTCACAACCGATAGCGCTTAAAGATGACTTGACCTATGTGGAGGAACCAATCGCTAAATGTAAATTGAAAAAGTAGGTGTTATGTAATAAAAACAATTTCGTTAGTTAAGATAATGTGAAAAAGTCAAAATGTGGAGTATGCCACCTGGGAAAGAGAGAATAACATGAAGGTGTAATATCCTCATCTGCTTAGTAAGTTCTTATGCGTTAAATTTCGAGGACGAATTTTTTATAAGAGGGGTAGAGTTTTAAGGCCCTAAAACGTGATTAGGAATGTTAATTATATGATTAAGTATAAGTTATAAGTTATAAGTTGATGAGGGGTGTTAAAAATGTTAATTATCATATTTGGGGGATGCATATTCATATGATATATGTGTTGGTTGCATTAGATGTTAATCGAGCTTATGATCGGGGATAACTTGTTTAGATCATATGATTAGTTATGTGATTAAATAAATAGTGAAAATATGTTTTTCATCAATCAATATTATTATAAAACTAAACTGAGGTTTTGGTCCGAAATTGGCGATGTTAGGTCGCCAAATGTGAAAGCTTTGAAATTATCGGTAAATTGCTACTCTTCTGTTCGGGCCCGAATTAGGCATACTAGTTTTACGATTTGGGGAAAACACAAAATATCAAAGTTGTATATATATGAGTTAATTTTATAACAAAATAAATGGTGCATCAAACGGACATTCGAGTAAGAAATTATTTTCTTTTTACGAACCTGGGGTAAAGTGATCATTTAGCTTTAAATGATATTCTGTCTTATATGGTGCCACGTGTTATATTGTGATTGGTTGGAATGGTAGGATTTTTAGGCCGACTTAAACCCCTTAAAATGACTCCATTCTTCATCTAATTCGGCCATGAAAAATATTTTGCCCAAGGAGAGAGAAAAAGAGGAAGTTAAAGAAGAAATCCTTCGAAAAATGACCATAAATCGAGGAATTCTCCTAAGGTAATTATCTATTTATTAAAGTCACATGGATGAGTTATACCCTTGGTATATTTTTGTTTATGATTTTGATGAATATTTAAATGATACCCATTTTGCCAAATTGAGTTAAACTAATGATGGCTTAAGATGATACGTGCAGACTTCTCATAGGATCGTAAATGTTAATTTCAAAGTCCCATTTTTTTGAATTTCCTTCTAGTGAGGCTTTTTGATGTATTAAATTCATATATATGATGCGTGAATATACTAAAACATGTTTAGTATACGTTTCCATGATTGATTCCCAAGGTAGAGGTGATATATGCTTAAAAAGGTTAAGTTACGCTTTAATGTTCTCTTCCGACCTAGTTGTGTTAAAAGTGTCATAAATCATGGAATACTTATTGAAGTTAAATGATTCCAATTGGAGATAACAATAGACTCATATATGTATACTATATCCTAAAATGATATAAAAATACCAAGAAATGAATATTGGGTGATAGTTTGAAGTTCAGGTATAAAATTTGCCTCAAAAGTGTAAGTGTACACACCAGGTGTTCGACGTTTTGCTTGACTTAGCAAATGATCTCTAAAAATTACGAAAGTTTAATTTTATATTATTCAATATGTTTAATACATGTTCCTGTGATTTGTAACCGAGGTGGAGGTTATATATCCCTAAAAAATATAAGTTATGCTTTGATGGTGTACTCAGACCTAAATGTGTTAAAAGTGACAGAAATCATTGAATACTGGTTGAAATCAAGAAATTCCAATTGAAAATGTTAGAGAACATATATGAGTATGATATACTTGAAGGGGTGAATAAAATACCTGCTGGTTTGGTTTTTGGGTTGTGTTTAAGTTGAATTTTTGTTGTTGTTTTCTTCGAAAATGATTTGGAAAAGGTTGTAATAAAATGGGCATAACTTTGTCTAGAGAATTCGTAATTTAATTCTGTAAATTATGTTAGAACCCTAATGAATAAGGTGTTATAGAAATTTGAAGTATCATATTCAATTAATTTTCAGTTACGTCACATTGACCAACTGATGTGATGTGTTACTGAGTTTAATGTGATTTGGTGTATTCAAATACTAATGATGTTGAATTGTTAGGTGGGGAAGAGGCTAACAACACCATAAGAAGAAAATAGTTTTGGTATTAATCTTAGTACCAAATTCAAGGTGAGTGGCATGTCCTATGAAATATAGATGTTTATATTTTCATATGGATTATGTAGTTAAATACATGTGTGGTGATGCTTATGGAGTGATGTGGGTGTATGATTAAAAATGTTAAATAATGTTATCTAATGTTATGGACTGAGGTGGGACCTCTATCTAATGCTAAGGACTGTGGTGGATCCTACGGGATACAGCGGCCCCGTTAATCCAACTTAAAGGTTTGTTGTACTCGGGCTTAATTATGGGATTTGGTGTTCCCCATTAACTGGGAGTTAATTAGACTGGCGGGTCCAGACTTGCGAGAGTTACACAATTACTGTTGGGTTATAACATTAGAAAATTAAAATGGTTATTTAATTTGGTTAAATATGTGGTATATGGTCATTCACTAAGCTTTTGTTACTTACACTCCTATAATGTTATGTTTCAGGTTTGCCTATTATTTGGAGTTTACTGCTAAGTTAGGACCTTAAACGGGAGAGTGAAGGATAAATAATGTTGCTTGAATATCAACAAGCTTTTTGGGTACATGTTACACAAATGAACTTATGCAAGTAAATTAGTTGGGTACTTTTAAGTTGTGCATAAAGATAAATATGTTTTCATCTAAACAGGCCTTTGAAGAAAAAAAAATATTGCGCTATTTTTCGAAAGATTTCAAGTACCATATTGTTTAACGGGGATTTATTTCAATATAAAATGATAATCTTAACTTACTTAAGTCAGGGAGCGATAGGTTGGGCCAAGTTGGCACCGGGGAAAAGTTCGGGTGATTTTTGAAAATTTAGGTGAGTATGCAAGAGGTCATCTAAAAGAATGAATAATTTCTCAAAAATGGATTTATTCCATTATTTTATTTGTTGAGGAAGTTAACAATTAACTACATGGTTAATTATTAAAGTATAAATATTAATCGAAGATTAGATGGGACTTTTTGGGGGTAATTATAGGGTTAAGTACCTGTAATATTATGTGTTAAAAATATGTATTTATTTAGTTGTGTGGACATACCCATATTCGTGGACGGACTATCAGTTGGGGTTGTGTACGTATAGAAATCAGAGAATGCATCGACAAATGTGGGCTAGGCATTGTGTAGGTCATTATTTTGGGTCCTACGTACCAACACCACTTACGAGGAGGTAGGTGCAAAGGCTGGGGTCCATAGTCTCCGTCGGGGGTATGGACCGTGCAGTGGTGTACAACGTAGGGACTGCCTCACTTGTATGTGTTTTTTATGTCTGTTTAGATGAGGAACTCCTCTGGACTTACCGATAGAGCAAGAACGAGACACTAAAGGTAGATGCCTTCATGTGTCATATATATGTAAGGACATATACAATTATATAAATTAATTGAGAATTAATCCCTGCGGTCTAATGAAGCAGACAATTGATAATGAACCCAGTACTACGTAATGCATAATGGATGTAATGTTATTTCTTGTGGGTAGTATCGTAGGGGTTATGCTAGGGGATAGAAGCATATGTGTAGATGATTAGTTTTTGTATATGAATTATACTAGATGCATTGAATATTATTTTATTGTTATGGTTATGGTTATCAGAATTTCATATTTGGAACTTGGTTTGATATACGTATAGTATTCCACTTAGAGGAAGGGTGAGATACTTATTGCATGCGAGTACTGATGGGCGGTGCATACTTTGAATTAATTGCATCATTTCATTTTGATTTTGTAAGATAATTCTTGTAACTCTAGGGTGCTGACCCATGTACACTCAAGGGTACGCCCAAATCCTAAATTTCTAAACACCGAATTATTATTTACGTTCTTAAATTTATCAACTCTTAATCTTCTTAAATTCAACTCCTAGTTTATTGCGTCTCTAAACTGTGAGTGAATCTATTTTTCTATGTATATTCACACTCTTACGTAACATACATATATGTTTTCTTATTTAATTACAAAATTAATTGCACGACCTATAATCTCTGAAGACCTGAATTAATCTCCCAAATACTTTGACTCGTTACTCTCTAAACACGATATGTACATATGACCAGAGGATATCGCCCACTCGTGCATTTACCCATTTTAACCCAATCTTAACACCAGATGTAAATACAATAGTTAGGGGTGTGCAGAAAAACCGACCAAACCGACAAACCGAAAAAACCGAACCGGATCGATAAAATTTTGGCCGGGTTTTTTTAGGGGTCGGTTCGGTTCGGTTTGGTCAGACATAAAACCGAGGGTGTCGGTTCGGTTTTCGGTTTTGGCATACCGAACCGATTCATATTTGTTTAGTTTTATAATTATTTTTATATGATATACTATAACACACACGAACACCGTTTGACACGCACGGTTGGACACACTCATTTTATTAACACACACACTCAATTTCTAAACTCAAAAAACCCTAGCAGCCACATTTCATTTCTCTCCAACCTCTCTCTTGTTGCCGTCCTCTCTCTTCTCTCACGGTTTCCATAAGCAACCAACCAACACAAGCTTTTCTACCTCAACCAACTGTGGTCCTCTCTCTTCTCTCACGGTTCAATGTGGTTCACTGTGGTCCGCCGTCCAGTTGGTAAGATCTGTGGACCCTTTCCATGTTCTTTGCTTAGGTTTTGATATCAACTGTGGTCCTCTCTCTTCTCTCACGATTGGTACCGTAAGATCTTTGATTAGAGATCTTTTTTTAAGATCTTTGATTAGAGATCTTTTTGTTTAAGATCTTTGATTAAAGATCTTTGATATCAACTATGGTCCTCTCTCTTCTCTCACAGTTCGTTCTTTTTTTAAGATCTTTAGACACTTGTTAAATTTTTTTAGTTTGCTGTGATTGTTCAGATCTTTATTTTGAGCCCTGAATTTTTTAGTTTGATTTGATATATCTATAATAAATAACCTGCAGTATATAAAACTAAAATTCATTAAGGTTTGAGTATAAGTTCAAAAGTTTCGTTTTGGGTTTTCTGAAAATGAAGTTGCTAATTGCTGTGTTTAGTTGAAGTTGCTGTGTTGAAATTGTTGTGTTGAAAGTTGCTATTTTTTTAAATTAAATGTTATATTAAATGTTGGATCTAAATACACTCTAATTTTTTTTATTTCACTATTAACACACTGATATTTTTCCATTTTATTGTTTTGTTTTTCAGAGTTATTGGGATGCCAAGACAAAGAAAAAGACATTGAAGGTTGATGTTTGGATTGGATGCTTGTTTTAGGATGCTTGGGACTTTTTGAGACATTTACATTTTACATTTGGAATGTAATTTATTTAGACTTTGGAACTTTTTGATTTGGACTTGTTATGTCTTTGGGAATGTAATTTTGATTTGGACTTATTTATATTTTGAGACTTTTGGGGCTGTTTTTATTTATGACAGAATTATACTGCATATAAACAACATATGAAAGGGAGCCTATAAAGAGGAACAACATATGCTGAAAAAAACAGCACATAGACTATATTGGTGGTAGTCTCATCAGCCCCTAAATTAATAAATTTTGTAGTGGAGTACAACATTTTATATATGATATAGTGAAAAAAAACCATATACTGCAAAATATTTTGAAATAAACAGTACTGGAAAGTGAAAGTGTGTATTCTAAAATTTCAATGTAAAAGGAAAAACGTAACCAGCTAAATTGTATATATATATATATATATATATATATATATATATATATATATATATATATATATATATATATATATATATATATATATATATATTATTAAAAAAATGAAAAAACCGAACCGTTTTGGCCGATTTTTTATTGGACATATTTTAATAGAAAATTCATAACTAATTTTAAAAAAATAAAAATACGAAACTATCTCCCATGCGTTCGTTATAAAAAGATCTATAATTTATGGTCTGAATCAATTTCCCCATAGGACAAATTGATTCAGTTCTAGCTAAAATCCCAAGGGCCTAAGAATGAAGATGAAGTCTCAAAACGTCCATTAATGCACAAACCATGCTCCAAAACAGTACCCAATCAATACCCAAACCAAATATAAGTATGAGAACATGTTTCTAAACCTTTTTACATAATCCTATGGGTTTAAGAAAATCAAATCCAAGACTAAAACTCAAAGATTCAAACTTTTAAACTTAACTCATTGTTAAATCATCTTAGTGTCTATTCATCATTAATTCTAACCTTGAACCTCAAATTAATATGGGAATAATTCGTAATGATGAAGTTTTATTCTAAAAAATCAATTATATTTCAGATTTAAATCATTTGATCAATCAATTTCATGTTTTAATCATCAATGTACAAGTATTCAATGCAGGACATATTCATACCATTTCTAATTAATCTAAATCCTTAGTATAATCAACCTTAATCAAACTAATCTCTAAACATGCTTCAAAACTCAGATTTGCAATAAGGACAAACACATATTATAAAAATATATTACAGATTTATAATAAGGATTGCAAGATATTCTTGCCTTGGAATTGAATAACAGTTGTAATTGCAAGTTTGTCCTCCTTCGACTTTTCTCTGCTTCCCCAAAAGACCCATGGCCGATAGTTTACTTCTCTTTAGGATAAATCGTAATGAATGACCCTTAATCCCACTTTAAAACTTAAATTCTCGCACATTCATTAAATGACTTATTTTCTGGCCCCAAATGGGCCCAAAATATTACTCGAATTGATCCGAAAATCATCCTAAGGGTATACCTAAAGCTGTGTTTTTCTCAAATTTTCGATTTTTTCGAATTCCGATCCAATTTTTTTCCCCAATTTTGGAAGGATTTTTTTTGTGTCGGTGTTTTTCGAAAAAAAATCGGATTGGAAATCGGAATTTTTATAATCTGAATTTTCGATTTTTGTCGATCCGAAATTCTGATTGTTTTTTCGATCCGAATGTTCGAAATAGTTTCTGAAATATTTTTTCGATTATGATTGCCGAATTAATTGCCGAAAATTAACATTTTATAAAAAATATATACCCATTTTTTATATTCACCTTAACTTACAACTATGATAAGATAACTTATAATCCCTTAACTTAATATACGGTACCCTACCCTCCCTCTTTCAGCTCACCCACTCCCTCTTTCAGCTTTCTTACTCCCTCCGCTGAACCACTCCCTCTTTTAGCTCTCTCACTCCCTCTTCCGACCAGTTATTTTCGGTGAGATTTTTTACACCTCTTTCTGTGTAACTTTAGATCTGTGCATTTGGCAATCTTAAGTGACGATTCGTCAATCATAACTTATGATTCATAAGGTTGAAAGATATGTCAAGTTTAGTAAATGGATAAATTAACTTGTCATATGACCTTTTCAGAAAAAGGAGTTCAACTGAATAAACTATAACAGCTAGACTTAATCGTATAAAAATTTACAGAATTTTGCACTAACATTTGATCTTAAACAACCTTTTGTACTAACATTTGATCTTAAATATAATAATATAGAATTACATTTTTTTAAATAGGGCAATAGTTATTTTCAGAATATAATTTTTTTTCAAAACCGTAACTGTTCTGATTTTTCCGAAAAAACTGTCGATTTTTCGAATTTTGCCGAAAACTAACTTTTTTCCGATTTTGCCGAAAATTCTGAAATCGGAAAAAGTAATAATTCCGAAAAAATCGGATTCGGCTTCAGCACGTCGATTTTTTGCCGAAATTTCAAATTTTTTTTCGAAGCATGCTTTTCCGATTCGATCTGACCGTGACACGACCCTAGGTATACCTGCCTCCGGGCCCAATTGAAAGCGGTAAAAATACATAAACAAATATCCACATCACCCCCGAATTCAGTTTCAACAATACTACCAACAACCAAGGTTCTAAAAAACGCAGGGCACGATCGAGGCGTAGAGGTCACGCCTTAAGCCTTAAATGCCTAGGCGGACTTTAGGCGTAAAAAAGCGTGAAAAAATATTTAGGCTTCTTAATATATTTTAAGATTTTTTAACCATGACAAGACTATTAAAATAGTAACATTGTACACACTACACCAAAAACAGGATTCTGGCACGGTTTAAAACTGTGCCAGATCAAATCTGGTACGGTTTTGAACTGTGCCAGAATCAGGTGTTCCAAAATGGGAATTTTTTTCTGGCACGGCTCAAAAGTGTGCCAGATTCAGCCAAACAGGAACACTTCTGACACACTTTTAAACCGTGCCAAAATTTGATATTTCTGGCACACTTTTGGCACAGTTTTTAACTGTGCCAAATTCAGCCAAACAGGAACACTTCTGGCACACTTTTAAACCGTGCCAGAGTTTGATATTTCTGGCACACTTTTGGCACCGTTTTTAACCGTGTCAGATTTAGGACAGTTTAAAAAAAATTGGCACAGTTCAAAACCGTGCCAAAATATGATACACTTTTGCCACGATTTTGAACTGTGAGAATTTTTTTATTTTTAAAAAAAATATATGAAAGCACAAAATTCATAAATTAAAAATATTGCGCATTATTAATAAACTAATGTACATACAAACTTCAAAATATTACAAATCTTTAACAGTTCACAGGCCCAAAAAAAATTGGGCAGAGTTTCCTCTATTTTCTGGACATTCCAAAACCTGTTAATACAAAACCTGCCTAATATAAAGCCCGCACAGCCAAAAAATATAACAATTAACTTACAAAAGCCCTCATGGCCATAAAAGTCAATAATAAAACAACAAAAGACCGTACGGTCATGACACAAAAAATGAAATCAT
Source organism: Sambucus nigra (assembly GCA_949130495.1). Lineage (NCBI taxonomy): Eukaryota > Viridiplantae > Streptophyta > Magnoliopsida > Dipsacales > Adoxaceae > Sambucus > Sambucus nigra. The sequence goes on from OX422212.1 coordinate 155,756,310, forward strand.
TAATAAACCCCTTGTTGTAAACCATTAAGTTCTTTGTGTGTTCCACGTGAATAAAGGCCAACGATAAACTGTTATCCTGCAAAAAAAATAGAATACAAAAAAGATACGATATTAGTAACATAATAATTTCCAAAAAAAAATACTCAAAACAAAAAAATTACATATATGAGTGGAAATTATCATCATACTCACAAACCAGGAGACCCGGGACTACGCGGTCAGTTCCTAAAAGTTACATTGGTCGCCTGCGAGGTGTTCGTACCTCCTACGGGGTCGATTGGGGGCCGGTTTGGGCTTTCACCCTTTAACGTCATGTTTTTAACTCTAAGTGTGATTTTTGCAAATTATCGTCATATTCTCAAACCGGGAGACCCGGGACTACGCGATCAGTTCCTACAAGTTATATAGGTCCCGTGCGAGGTGTTCGTGCCTCCTACGGGGTTGTTTGGGGGTCGGTTTGGGTTTTCACCCTTTAACGGCATGTTTTTAACTTAAGTGTCATTTTTACAAATTATCGTCGTACTCTCAAACCGAGAGACCCGGAACTACGCGGTCAGTTCCTACAAGTTACATTGGTCCCGTGCGAGGTGTTCGTGCCTCCTACGGGATTGTTTGAGGGCTGGTTTGGGTTTTCACCCTTTAACGGCATGTTTTTAAGTTTAAGTGTTGATTTTTGCAAATTATCGTCCTATTCACAAATCGGGAGACCCGGGACTACGCTGTCAGTTCCTACAAGTTACATTGGTCCTGTGCGAGGTGTTCGTGCCTCCTACGGGGTCGTTTGGGGGCCAGTTTGGGTTTTCACCCTTTAACGGCATGTTTTTAACTTAAGTGTGATTTTTGCAAATTATCGTCATACTCTCAAACCGGGAGACCCGGGACTACGCGGTCAGTTCCTACAAGTTACATTGGTCCCGTGCGAGGTGTTCGTGCCTCCTACGGGGTTGTTTGGGGGTTGGTTTGGGTTCTCACCCTTTAACGGCATGTTTTTAACTTTAAGTGTTGATTTTTGCAACTTATCGTCCTATTGACAAACCGAAAGACCCGGGACTACGCTGTCAGTTCCTACAAGTTACATTGGTCCCGTGCGAGGTGTTCGTGCCTCCTACGGGGTTGTTTGGGGGTTGGTTTGGGTTCTCACCCTTTAACGGCATGTTTTTAACTTTAAGTGTTGATTTTTGCAACTTATCGTCCTATTGACAAACCGGGAGACCCGGGACTACGCTGTCAGTTCCTACAAGTTACATTGGTCCCGTGCGAGGTGTTCATGCCTCCTACGGGGTCGATTGGGGGCCGGTTTAGGTTTTCACCCTTTAACGGCCTATTTTTAACTCTAAGCTCTAAGTATGATTTTTGCAAATTATCATTATACTCTCAAACCGGGAGACCCGGGACTACGCGGTCAGTTCCTAGAAGTTACATTGGTCCCGTGCGAGTTGTTCGTGCCTTCTGCGGGGTCGTTTGGGGGCCGATTTGGTTTTTCACCCTTTAACGGCATGTTTTTAACTTAAGTGTGATTTTTGCAAATTATCGCCATACTCTCAAACCGGGAGACTCGGGACTACGCAGTCAGTTCCTACATGTTACATTGATCCCGTACGAGGTGTTTATGCCTCCTACAGGGTCGTTTGGGGGTTGGTTTGGGTTTTCACCCTTTAACGGCATGTTTTTAAGTTTAAGTGTTTATTTTTGCAAATTAACGTTCTATTCACAAACCGGGAGACCCGGGACTACGCTGTCAGTTCCTACAAGTTACATTGATCCCGTGCGAGGTTTTCTTGCCTCCTACGGGGTCGTTTGGGGGCTGGTTTGGGTTTTCACCTTTTAACGGCATGTTTTTAACTCTAAGTGTGATTTTTGCAAATTATCATCATATTCTCAAACCGGGAGACCCGGGACTACGTGATCAGTTCCTACAAGTTACATTGGTTCCGTACGAGGTGTTCGTGCCTCCTACGGGGTCGATTGGGGGCCGGTTTGGGTTTTCACCCTTTAACGGTATGTTTTTAACTTAAGTGTAATTTTTGCTAATTATCGTCATACTCTCAAACCGAGAGACCCGAAACTACGCGATCAGTTCCTACAAGTTACATTGGTCCCGCGCGAGGTGTTCGTGCCTCCTACGGGGTTGTTTGGGGGCTGGTTTGGGTTTTCACCCTTTAACGGCATGTTTTTGAGTTTAAGTGTTGATTTTTGAAAATTATCGTCCTATTCACAAATCAGGAGACTCGGGATTACGCTGTCAGTTCCTACAAGTTACATTGGTCCAGTGCGAGGTGTTTGTGCCTCCTACGGGGTCGTTTTGGGGCAGGTTTGGGTTTTCACCCTTCAACGGCATGTTTTTAACTTAAGTGTGATTTTTGCAAATTATCGTCATACTCTCAAACCGGGAGACCCGAGACTACGCGCCTACAAGTTACATTGGTCCCGTGCGAGGTGTTCGTGCCTCCTACGGGGTTGTTTGGGGGTTGGTTTGGGTTTTCACCATTTAACGGCATGTTTTTAAGTTTAAGTGTTGATTTTTGCAAATTATCGTCCTATTCACAAATCGGGAGACCCGGGACTACGCGGTCAGTTCCTACAAGTTACATTGGTCCCGTGCGAGGTGTTCGTGTGTCTTACAGGGTCGTTTGGGGGCTGGTTTGGGTTTTCACCCTTTAAGGGCTTTTTTTAAGCTTAATCGACATATTTTCAAATTATCGTCATATTCTCAAATCGGGAGACTCGTGACTACGCGGCCAGTTCGTATTAGTTACATTGGTCCCGTACGAGGTGTTCGTGTCTCTTACGGGTCGTTTGGGGGCTGATTTGTATTTACACTCTTTAACGGCTTGTTTCGAAACCTAGTCGATATATAACCAAATTATCGTCATATTCTCAAATCGGGAGACCTGGGACTACGCGGTCAGTTTGTACAAGTTACATTGGTCCCGTGCGAGGTGTTCGTGCCTCTTACGGGGCCGTTTGGGGGCTGGTTTGGATTTTCACCCTTCAACGGCTTGTTTTCAAGCCTAATCTACATATTTTTCAAATAAATTTGTGCAATATAATTAACGGTCATTTTGACTTGGATCATCCTTGAGGGAAATAAGTTTGTGTTCATTAGTAGAAAAAAATGACGAGAAAGTAGAGCACGAATAAAACACACATAGGAAGAAAGCTAACACAGGCGCGCACTTGAAAATATAATCTCTTCGTGTCTTCTACACCCATAAGGTTGTATGTTCTTTGTGGCATTTGTCTATCACCAAGCTTAACCAACGTTAATGACTGTAAACACAAAAGGAAAAAAATAAAATAAGGTGAAAAATGGCATCAATGCAAATCTAATTCAAATGTAATGTTACAATAAAAATTAGCTATATCAATTGTTAATTATATAGGAAGTAACTGCTTAGATATAGAAGTAAGTACTCAGACATAGTAGTTACTCTGGTACAAGCAACCTTGAGCAAGATATAGCTACTGATTAGACATAGAAGTGAAGAAATTTTTATACATCAATCTTTATATAGCTACTGATACGAATCAATGCTAATTGTTTGAAAAACTCCAACATAATTAAAAGTTTAAAACAGATAAAACTGAACAGAAGATAATAAATCTCAATGCTTATTGCTTGAAAAACTCCAACATAATTAAAAGTTTAAAATAGATAAAAATGGCAGAACATAATAAAACTTTATACATTGGTGTTTTAATATATTCTAAGCAGGGAGATTGATAGTTATTTTGATGATTGAAACAACATAAAATAGTATTTGACAGTAGAAACTTCCATGTAAGACCCTTATTTCACAAGAACACAACAATAGTTCAAATTATAACTAAACCAACTTCTCGTACCACAATGGACACCGATTTTATAGCGGTTGTTTTCTGGAAAATTGATCAAAGACAAAGTGGAAGTCAATTGCTATGTGCTTCAATGAAAGACGTGATTGGCACATAGGTAAGTATCCCCCAAATTGTCATAATAGATTGTATGAGTGGTCGAGACCGAAACATGTAGCTCGAATAGTAGATTTTGAATCCAATTGATTTCAGCCACAAAGGATGTAACACCCCAATATTCAGATGTTAATGTAAAGAATAAATAACTGGTTCAGTTATCATAACACGCCAAACATCCCTTAGTTTCTGTACAATTCAATCTTCATCATTATCAGTCTCATTATCCCAATCCAAGTAAAAGAACTCGCCGACTTCATCAACTCTGTCAGTCCAGTGATATCCTCCAAATAGGTTGGATTTTTTTTGTAAACAGAGATCTTTATATATCCAAACTCCAAAAATTTCAGTAGTCCTAAAGACAGAATTCCCGTAAATAAACGAAAAAACAAGATGCAACTTCAAATGCTATCAAATATACAAAAATAATGACTAGGTATACCAAAATGCTGCTTTTCTATCAGTGATGGTTAACGAGTCCTCAAAAGAAACAGCCTTGAATTACTTACTTTTAGACAACTCAATTATAACAACACAGAATAATCATAAAGGTGAAGTCTACCTTCAGTCTCTAACATTCTCCGTTTAATATACCCATCAAAGATAAATCAATAGGCAACAACAGTTCTATCAATAAAAAAATAAGTAACACTCTTTCCCTATTTATCTCAATTGTGACAGTTGCTTCAATTTTGTAGTTGAATTGATCAGGCAGTCACTTCATACCCAATGAAAAATTACAACATATCTTTCTTCGCACCAATGTGTGTTCTTCTTACAGTTGTTGTTTGAATCTGATCTTTTTCAGAGGGAACTTAAACCAAGCCTTGAATCGAACTGCTTTATGCTCAGTTACTCCTAATAGGTGAAGATACTTTTCACCATTTTAATTCTCAGCTAACTGAAATATTTCACCCCGAATCAAACAGGGTCTTAGAATTTTAATAGGATCATAGCTTATATCTACATCACCAAATATTTCATAGCTTATATCTCGTAAATGCAACAACATATATGCAGCAGTTGTATGCATATATGCTGCATATATGCAGCAGCATATATGTAGCAGCATATATGCAACAACTGTATGCATATATATTGCATATATGCTACTGTGCATATATGTAACATATATGCATACAGCAGCCCCACGCTCTACTTCCCGACACCTCTATCGACAACCCCACACTATATATAGGTGTACACCTTGCATCTATATGTAGGTGCTACTATAAATCTGCAGAATCAGTTAGCCACTTATTCATCACAGGTCCTATAGGTTCAGAAGTTTGGAAATTCTTCAGTTTTCCAATGGGAATCATTGGTTCAGCTCTAACTATTCATGCCTCAATTACTTCTTGGTGGCTTTAAGCAAGTTCTAATCCAGTTTATATTGTAAAGGTTGTACGTGAACACGACAAAACTAATCCCTGTGAGTGTTGTGACCATTAGAAGACCTCACCCCGGTTAATGGAATCCAAAGACACACGATATGCAAAAACCATGTTTCGTTTGAGAATATAAAGTTTAGTTGGATTGAATGCATTATGTAAATTATAAAGCTATAATTTACATTATTAGAAATTCCGACATAATGAGAAATTTTGAAAGCAAAAATGGAGCAAAATCGAACCTCATGGAATTCGTAAACAATGACAGCCATTTGAAGAAATCATAATAAACAAAGCATATAGCATAACTGCATAGGTTAATGTACAATACATCTATTGCCACACCACGTTGAATGAAGAAATGATATCATTGTCTGAATGAGAGATCTCGAAGAATGTACAATGGATGTTTGGGCATTTGTTCATTTATTTGCCTATTCTATATATAGAAAGAAAGTATCTCCTCTTTACTTCCAGTGGGTTGCATTTAATTACAATTGAAATTTCAATAACTCTTTTCCAACTCATATCGAAGTCAGTTATTAACCAAACTAAAATTACTCCCGAAATTTGTTTGGTACTGACTATTGACTTACCGGTACTTAATCATTTGAAGTGACGGAATGGCATATTGGTAATTAAAATTTCCACACACAAGAATGGTTCAACAAAATTGTCTATTTCCACGGGGGGGGGGGCCCTCTTTAAATGGTTTCCTAAATACAATTTGACAAAGGTTTGAAGTTCTTGAAAACTCATGCCCCTACTAATGGGGTAATTACAATATTGATAGGAATGAACTCGAGTTACCCAACAAAGGTGAATTCTTCCCTTATCATAAGGTTTATGCATGCACACTTAGTATTTATCAATAACTATTACCTATTAATTTGTGAATTTATTCCACATTTGTTCAGTGCATCCCAATACTAGCCTATAACCTTTTGTACATGGACCCCAAATCAGATGGACTCCACGTGAGTCCTTAAATCATATTATGGATCCCAAACTTATCAGGGGAATCAGGTCTACTACAGGCATCGAGTCATAACAAATCAAGGCTACAAACAAATATATGACTCATGAGATAAACATGTCAAAAGTTCAAGTGTTAATTTAGAGCCCTTGTAATCGTCAACGCATTGGAAGAAATTGCCAAGCAAACCCCTCCCATGCTCTTGTACAACCAAATTTACTAAACAACCACAAAATCATACACACATACTAATAAACCTAATCTAAAATACACATATACAAATAAAGAGTAAAAAGTACAACCCTTTTTCCCGCCATCAGACGAAACAGACCGACACAGCATGGCATAAATATCCCACCATCAAATTTTCATCACAGAATTAAACCATGGGTTCATTAGTACTTGTTTATGGTCCAGTCCAAATAGATTATCGATGCTTAGAAATAAAATTATTAAACGGGTAGATAAAGAGCCCCTTATATTTATTCAATACCAAATTTAAACTTCCTAAACACTATCATTCTCCTTATTTCTCCACACCCTAATAATCAACATAAACAACTCAACTAATAAAATATGACTACAAATATTATCATTACTAGGGAAACAGATATATCAACTAGACAATCACAAAAATCAACACCCATTTACAAAACTAAAGTGTTCACCGCGAAAATAATCAATATTATTCACCCATATCAAAGGAGGATCCGGGAATTTAGATAGGGGGAATCTTTGTTAATGTCGGGGTTTATGGATTGGAGTCCCTGCGACGATTTTTTAAGGTTATTTTTCATTTTTTTAGCAAAATATAGACCTTAATTTTAATATTTAGTTTAAAAAACCTATATGTTTTTGTCTTGACAATGAACAATCAAACTAGTATGAACAAAAAAATTAATCAACTCAGAAAAAATACTGATCAAGAAGGGGGGGAGTACCTTGCCCTTCATTTGAGTTCTTGGGTCTATTATAATCCAGTGTCCAAAACTTCAACAATTAGTTTATATATTTGTCCAATCACCAAGACAATCAAAAGAAAATTTAGCATAAATATGAAGAAACTCAACAAAATAAACATACAATTAAACCTCAATTCTTCGTTAATAAAGATACATGATAAAACCTAATAAGCAATATCGTTTACAACTACAACAAAAGGATAATTGAAACCTAATAATTAATTCTATGCAGCCTAAAGCTAATCAACAACACCTCTTGTTCGTGGTAAACAAAAAACTAATAGTTTCAATTTTATGAATCTGACAACTACAAGCACAATAAGAAAAATAATAAATGAATCATTCTAATAATTATAAAAATTTAGTCACAAATAAAATAATATTTTAGAGACTATTATATACTTACTAACTAGATAGTAGAGATATAAGCACAACCAAAAATAATCCAGCTTTATACACCAACTCCAAGATCTAAAAGTCATGATGTCTCAGCCATTTAATATTACAGAAATGAAAACGAGATGGAGAAGAGAGTTACCGATTGGGTGGAGGTGGGAGACGGTGGGCAGGGCAGTGATGAGAGATATGGCGATGAGAGTAATGAGAGACGAGCGAGAGAGAGGGAGTGAGTGAGAGGGAGCGGGAGACCTAGGAATGAGAGAATATAGCGGGAGACCAAAAAAATTGGAAAGATTGTTATTTTTTGGGGGCATTTTATATTTTAGTTAAGTGTGCTCAGTTTTGGCACACTTTTAAACAGTGACAAATTTTGGCACTGTTTTAAAGTGTGCCAAATTGCTATTAAACCGTGCCAAAATCTGGCACAGTTTTAAACTGTGCCAGATTTTTAATATCAGTGTGTGCCAAATTGCTGTTTTTGGTGTAGTGACATATCATAAAAGTATGTCTGAATATATGCAAATTAAAATACTATTTGATTATTTTGGATGAGATAATGGTCCGGGTAGTAAAAAAAATCTTTAAAAGGCGATATCTTTCACTAAAGCATTGTTGTTTTTAGAAAAAAGTGCATCTTAAGGGTTTGACCAAGAATAAGGTGTAAAAAACTTAAGGCGTGGCGTTTCTCCCAAACCTTATGCCTAGGCGGACCCTAAGCGGGTTTTTTAAAACAATGCCCACAGCACATGGTAATACCTCAAGGCGTCAATAAATTATTCACGTAATTATTCTACGCATACACATAGTCCACAATCATATAATTAATATCACTAATTAATTATTCCAAACACATTACAAAAATTATACCGCATGCAAAATTTAATTATTATCTAAATTGTGCCAAATTATCATTACTAAACCACTCAAGTAATAATTAGTCTCATTTATTAATTTATTTATCACTTAATAAATAATAAATATAGTCCACGAAACTACAGGTATTAGAACTTCCAGAAGTTCCTAATTTTTAAATCGATACAAGAAAACTCTATTTTGTGGATTGATATGCGAAATCTTATTGTAGACGAATTTTTTATAAAAAATTATCTTTAATTGATAATGCCACAAAAAATTTGCTAATGCCACAAAAAGTTTTTCAATAAAGCATAATCTTTAATTAATGTTAATGTGATATAAACCTAATTTCAATTTCAAGAGTTGGAAGGCCATTGAGAAAATGATACAAGCACTTACGCTATTGCTATCGTGACCATAATGCATAATTTTTTACAAGTATAATATAAGTGCCCAACATGATGTTCTCCAATCTTGATTAACACAGTTGTAGGATACTTGACCATGTAATAATATATATTACATGTAACTACCGCTAATATTTAAAATAAGAATTAGTCATTGATGTCCTTGTGAGAACGATCAACTTTTGATAAATATCAGAATATCCTTGCGGCCAGTTAGTTATGTATGCCGATGCAGATCCTGTCTTCCATGTGCCATAAACATTCCTTTATGCCACAACTGCTCACTACAATAAAATGGGCTGGAAATGTAGAGGAATAACACTCTTAGGTCAATTATATTCACGTCTTTTGATTGTTAATTTATTTTATTCTTCTCGAATAAAATTCCTTTTAGTTTTTAAAAATATAAATCCTTGATATTGCACATGGCCAGGGAATTTAGATTGTTGGAAAGAGATAATTTCTTTATTCACTCATATCATACTTAAATAATGATATGAGTACTAAAATATCTCTCAAAATCTCTTCCAAAAGTGAAGTGAATTTCACCTATCCTCTCATTTACTTATTAAGTTTTGACTTGTGGTATGATTCCGTCACAACACAAACATTTATTATTTGAGGGAAAGATTTTAAAAGATTTATTTGGTACTTATATAAGGACTCTTCAGACTTTGCTTTGGAAAATCATATGGTCATGTGAATTAAATATATTATATATGTATATTATATATAAAAGTACATTATGTTTCTTTATATACTTTAATTTTGTTATGAAACGTGTAGAGAAGTTAAATGATTAAATGAATTTTTGTTAATCAAGTACTCTCTCTCTCTCTCTCTCTCTCTCTCTCTTCCAGAAGTTAGGAATTGGTCTAATTAAGCATTCTTTGAATCCCAACCTAATTTTTCTATTAAATGACATGAATACATGGGAGACAAATTCGAATGAGTTAGCTCGATAAATATTTTTCGAAAATGGATCAACATATGATGCTCCAGAGGATATAATATGTGACACACTCTCTACTATGCATATAATTTTGGTGTAAAGAAGAAGCTGTGTGTGTGTGTGTGTGTGTGTGAGAGAGAGAGAGAGAGAGAGAGAGAGAGAGAGAGACTTGTTTAGAGAGATTGGCTACAAGGGGTTTATGGTCTTTCACTCATTTGGGAACAAAGTGGAACATCATGGTGTTTTGTGGAAGTTAAAATAGTGGTACCTATTTTTTAATAGAAAAGTAAAAAAAAATCCTATTCTATTATATTTTCGAAAAAGGCCATTGAACCAATTTTCCAATCCAAAAAATCAAAAGATTTTTAAAAAGTATATTAAATCTTGGGTATAGCTATTCACACTCTACAAAATCTTCTAATACTCCATTTGGTTTTCAAATAATATTAAAGACTCTTAAACCCTTATAATTAATTCTTTCCATTTTTCTCACTCACAAAAAGATATAAGCCTCTTTTTTACCCCAAATATTAGATACATAATTTTAAAAAATGAACTATAAAAAAAACAAGGACTGTAAAAAATATTATATAATTTAAAAAATGAACTATTAAAAAAAAGAAAAAACCTCTTTTTTACCTCGAAGTTATTTTTTTTTAAACAAACAAGAACACGACTCAATTAAAAAGAGACACGACACGTGACAAAAAAAATTCTCCACCTGAAACGAGCACCACCCAAATAAAAACAATACGACGTAAAATCTATTTTTTTACCGAACACAAAAACGATCAACTAAAAATGTTGTCCGACATGAAATCTAATTTTTATTTCGCTAACACAAATGCAATACAAATAATAGTGACACGAAACAATACGACATGCCACAAACTTTAAAAAAAAATAAGACACGAACACGACCTAGTTAAAACGCGACATGCCATAAAATATTATTTTTTCACCTGACACGAACATGACTCAAATTAAAAATATAAAATAAACTAAAACAAAACTTTAATAATTAGATTATGTTAAAAAGGCACCATAAATAGAAAAATGGCATAAATAGTTCTTGAATTTTAAACAAAAAAAAAATGTCAATATTTTATTTTATCTAACACGAACACAGTCTAATTAAAATACAACACGATAAGACATGGATTCTCATTTGTTTACCTAATACGACCCAAATAAATGTGACAATATATTAAATCTTATTTTTTAATCTAACATGAACATGATCTAATTTTTGTTTATCAAACAGTTTTTTATCAAAAAAAAAACATTTTTTTAATAAAATTTTATTAAAACTGTTTGTAATAAAAATTGTTTTTATCAAAACTGTTTTTTATTAAAAATGCAAAAGAGTTTAAAAGGGTTTAAACTGTTTTAAAAAAATACGGTTTTAAAACTCTTTTGCATTTTTAATAAAAACAATTTCCACTGTAAACAGTTTAAAAAAATACAATTTAAAATTGTTTTACAAAAATTCAATTTTAAAACTGTTTTACATTTTTAATAAAAATAATTTAAAACTGTAAACAGTTTTAAAAAAATACAATTTAAAATTGTTTTAAAAAAATACAATTTTAAAATTGTTTTACATTTTCAATAAAAACAGTTTTAAAAATGTTTAATAAAATACAGTTTTAAGACTGTTTTACGTTTTTAATAAAACATTTTTCTTAGTAAAAGGTTATTTTTTTAATTAAAACTGCTTTTTATTAAAATTGTATTTTATTAAAACCTTTTTTTTAATAAAAGATTTTTTTTATTTATTAAAACTGTATTTTATTAAAACTGTTTTATAATTATTGAAAAAACAGATTTGAGGGACTACATTGGCCGAAATAGTTTTTAAATGTTTTTTTTAAACAGTTATGAAAAGTAAAAAAAAATTAAAACAGATTTTTATTTAAAACAGTTTTTTATTAAAAAAATATTTTTTTATTAAAAATATAAATTTTTAGTTGTTTTTCAAATACATTTGTTTTAATTGAGGACAAAAAAGTAGAAATTTAAATTTTGTAAATTTAAGGGTATAATTGGCATTTGGTCAGAAAATGGAGTGTTAGAATAATTCTTTGGAGTGCCAATAGCTACTCCCCAAATCTTTAGATGTTACATTGTTGATCGATTTGGTGATTCTTTTGGAGGTGAACGTTTTTAGTAGAAACATGTTGTGTAAGATTTGATTTTACATTGGCCATTTTTTTAATTCAAATAATATATGTAAGGCTCCTACTGTTGGAAAATTGGACTTGAATGGGTTTAAGAAAGCTGTCCAAAATTTTCTGGACAGAATTTTGAGCAACTTTGAGCTCAAATTTAGGTGGGACCCACACTACGAAAATGTGGGATCATATACGAACGCGTTCACCTCCGCAAGGAGATTAACGTAGTATATTCATACGTCCAATTTTAATAAGTTATGAATGATAAATATGTCCCCAAAGTGACTCACAAAGCAATGAAAGTTAATGAATTTGATGTGTTTTAACTCTTGCCCCACATTGGAAGAGTAGTGGAAATTTGATGAGTTAATAACACCCAAAGTATGGACTAAGGCTTGGATGCGTTGGGATATCCCAACTCTTTGAAGGGGAGATGACCTAAGCTATGCACGGATTGACTTTCGGTCAAAAGTTCACACGCGCGTCCGGCCGACCAGCTCGGTTCGGCTTGGGCTTGGGCTTGTAAAAATCTCCTACATTTTTTGGCCGAATTTAACTGTTTTGACAGTTATTTGCCAATCGTCACCTACTTTGCTATAAATACAGATGCCTCCCTCCGTTTTTGAAAGAATGAAAAATTTTCCTCCTCCAGTATTGCTGTCATTTTATTCCAGAAAATTCCTGTCATATCTGTTCCAGAAATTCTTTTTTCTGCATAACATATCTTGCATTGTTGTTGAGAAAAAGCCACAGAATTTGAGTTCATTGAAATTAATTATTGTTGTGCTACATAATTAATTAGAAAAATCCGTTCTATCTTGGGAGACAATATTCATCAACCTCGGAGCACATTGGAGGAAATAAATTGTCTTAAGGAGACTGTTCTTAACAGAGCTCGGATTATTTCTTTTATTTTTATATTATTTCTGCAAATTCAAGTAAGTGTTTCATTTCTGTAATTCTGTTTTAATTTCGAATTATATAATAATTAATAATTCTGTACAATTGTTATTTTATAAATAGTAGACATAACACCTACTTCACTCTTGTTTGTTTGAACAAAATATTAATTTCTATTTTTCCACTGAGAAAGTACTTTTCTTCCGCTCCAAAGTACCTGTCATCTGAAGCCATAAATTTTAAGCTGCGTTTTGATCTTAAAATTCACATATTTTCTCAACTTAATGGGAAAAACCTTAATATATTTGACGTCAATCCTCAAATAGAGCTATTTTTAATGGGTAGAAAATTGTTTAATCCCTAATAGTTATTTCAGTGAATTATTAACCAACTTTGTTTTTACAGCAGCACAACCCAATAGTGACCTTATAAACACAAAAGTAATTCTATTTGAACATCAATGACTCACCGCATTAACGTCATCTTGCTTATGTAGTGTTACACATGAATTTGACCTAAGCTCCACTGTCAACGCATAACCCCTCTCCCTTCAAAATAGAAACATTTTAAGCACCTTTCTCAAAATTGAGCTACAACTTGTAAAAAATACAACGATTAGTCTGCTGTTGGTTTCCAAACACAAGCTTTAGACAGTAAGGAGTCACCTAAAATTGGTTTTTGACGTGAAGTCAGATGCGAATTGTTAAGAAAGTAACAAAATAATATGTTAACACATTTAAGATAAATTGCGTTAATCAATTATTCCGAAAATAATTACTTAATTAAAATTTCATGAAAACAGTTTATTAATGAAAAGGTACATTTAACCAAAAAAAAACATATGATTTTCAGATGGGTCATTTAGACTCCAATACACTATTAATTTTTTATGTTAGGCATTAATACATTTTAATTGAAAAATTAGACTTTGACCAAAATTGTTAAAAAAGACTCTCAAGTTTACCGGCTACTAGGCATTTTAACTTAAAATAATTTAAAAGCTCTAGAAAATTAAAATAAAACCCCCCAAAATGCATTTAAATAAAATCACCCCCAAAAAATACCTCTCTCTCTCTCACACACACACACACACACCAACACATGGACTCACACACCCCACTACCTCTTGCCTACCACCCCTGCCTACAGGGGCGAACCCATGTAGAGCCGAGGGGGCGGCCGCCCCTCCCGAGTTTTCGGGATTTTTTGTATTAACATTTATGTTTGATATTTTCTAACACCCTTTGTCCGTGAATAAATTATCCCCCCACCCCACCCCCACTACTTCCGCCTACCACCCCCGCACACAGCGGCAGACCCATGTAGGGCCGGGAGAGAGGGGGGGGGGGGGGTTCTAGTTTCCAGGATTTCTTATATTTGATATTTTTCAATGACCTATGTTCATCACTAAATTGTAGGGGTGCAACTGGTACGGTTTTTTACTGTATCGTATCGTTTTGGACCGACAAAAAATGGTTTTGGTTTCATATTATGAAATACCAAAAATCGATTTTATCGAAACCAAAAATACCGTAAAAAATTTGGTTGGTTTTGGGTTTTAGATATAAAAAATCGATTTACCGAATTTACCGTACCGACTTATCGTACCGAATTTACCGTACCAAAATTACTGAATTTATCGTACCGAAATACCGTACCAAACTTACCGCATATTACCATATGAATTACCAAATAAAAATTGTATTTAAAAAAATTTATATATCCAACCCAACCCAATTATCAAGACCCTTCATTTTTTCAAACTAATCTCCACCATTAATTTCCCTACTATAAATACCAACAAACCTTAAACTTATGCACAAAAATCAGCCGCTCACATAAACGGATACAACACAACAACAAACCAGAAATCTCTCTCTACAAATCACAAGGTAATTTCTTATTTTTCTTGGACCTATCTCTGTTTTTTCCTTATGTTTTTTACACAAATCATCACTACAATCAACCCCAGTTGTGTCGTTCTTATGTTACACACACTTGCTGCAGTTTTTCCCTTATGTTACACACACTTGCTGCTGCATCGACTCGTCCCTGTTGCGCCGTCCCTGTTGCATCGTCTCACACACCTGTCGAGAGCAAAATATTTTTTTTTCAAGCCAAAACAAATATAACTTCATCGTCGTCCCTGCTGCGTCGACTCGTCCCTGTGGCGTTTTTTTCCTTATGTTCCTTATGTTAGTTAACTCCCAAAACCTTCAGCGTTTTTTTCCTTATGTTCCTTGGGTGATGTACGGACACTGTTTGAGGAAATGTCCCAAAGAAACATTTTTACTTGGAACACTATGGTTGAAGGTTATATGAAATCAGGTGACAAGGAACAAACATTGGGTTTGTTTAATTTAAGTTATGCTGTCATATTTGTAACTAATTTAAGTTCCATAACTTTTTCAGATTTGAAATTAGCTTTTGATGCATAAACTGGAATCATATTATGGAAATACCGGATTTACCGAATGCATAAACCGATATGAAATTCTGGTATTTACCGGGGAAAAAATCGAATTGAAACTGGAATTACCGAAATCGAAAATAACCAAAAAAACCGAAAAACCGGTCGGTTTGGTTTGGGTTTTTGTTTTGATGTACCGGTCGATAAATTGGTACGGTGCGATTTTACCATTTAGATTGTGGTTCTGGTATTGGTAAGGGGTCGTTACCGACCATACCGTACCGGTTGCACCCCTACTAAATTGTCATAACTTTGGCAATTTTTTGTCACATATTTTGTTACGGTTTTTACCAGTGACTATTTGTCCATTGATTTCTAATAATTTTACCCGTATCAATTTTTTTACGATTTTCTCTAACACCAAAAAATTTCTTTTAATTTCAATTCTCAAGAATTATTTTTGGGTTTCGATAATGATAAATTTGTCAAAGACATAACCTATGACAAAAATAAATACAATGTTTTTCTTTAGTTTTTGGTTTTTTGTTTTCTTTTTTTAATGTTAGAGAAATTTTGGATTTTTAATTCATTTAAATTATTTATTTGTCAATATGACACGTTTCAGAAAATATTAAGATTCCATTGCCAAAGTCCAATTTTTTTTTTTTTAAAGTTTAAAAATAAAAATAAAAACATCAGCAATATATTGATGTTTAAATGACCCTTTTTTAAATTTAATGTTTAGTCATCATCTTTTCAAAAATAATATCTAGTCCCTATTGTGATGTCAATCGTGGTACTTGAATGGGATAAAATGTGATAATAGTATTCAATCTCACATTTTAATCTCGTGCATCAAACGAAAGTTGTACTTTAAATCAAAAGTTTTAATGTATTTTGTTGGGATAATTGAGATACGGGAGAAGAGAGAATATGTGACTTGAATTCTGATTTCCAACTTAAGATATGAGGAGAATACAAACAACTATTTTATAGAAGCTAAAGTACACGCATGAAGAACTAAAAACCTAACTAACTGAGATGATAACAACCTAACTAAAACCTAATCGCCCAACTAACTTCAATAATATGCTTAGCATCCCCCCATAAACTGTACGTGGATTTAGCCAAAGTAAGCTTGTTACATAAAAAGTGAAATTTGGGAAGAGTGAGAGCCGTAATGAATATATCTACAAGTTGTTCTTCAGATGGAATGTAGCAAACTTCAAGTTGTTTGGAGGCGACTCAATTTCGAATAAGGTGAACATCTACTTCAATGTATTTGTGTGAGAATGGAACACATGATTTAAAGCTAACATTTGAGCTCCTTGATTATCACATTATAATTCGGGTGTATAAGACAATTTAATGCCTAATTCAGTGAGCAATGATTGAATCCACACTAGTTCAGTTGTTGTTGTTGATAATGCTCTATATTCAGCTATAGTACTTGAGCGAGCCACTGATTTTTACTTCCTTGACCCCCATGTAATCATGTTGCCACCAAGGGTAACACTAAAACCAATTGTAGATTTTTTATCATCAAGATTACAAGCTCAATCTGCATCAAAAAGACCATCAAGAGTAAGATAAGGAGCTCTTATGAACATAAGACCTAGGTGAGTTGTGACTTTGATATATCTTAATAACCATTTGCAAGCACCAATGATAAGTGGTTGGATTTTGAAAAAATTAACTCAACTTGTTAACAGTAAACGATATATCAGGCCTGGTTAATATGAGATATTGAAGAGCCCTAATTGTAGTACTATATAATGTGGGATTTTCAAACAGATTATTATCTTCTTGATGAAATCTGTGGCCAGGTGTAGAATTAGCTTTAGCTGAGTCCATATTGGTGCGAGTGAGCAAGTCAAGGGCGTATTTGGTCTAGCCAAGAAAAAGACCTGATGTATCTATGGAAACTTCAAATCCCCAAAAATAATTAATAGATCCTGGAGTTTTAGGAGAAAACTGAGTATTAAGTTGAGTGATAAGGCTCTGAATGAAATGTTTATCTTCTCCAGTAATCAAAATATTATCAACATAGATACGTATCATAATGAGGGAGCCATGCTTTCTGCAGTGGAAGAAAAAAGTGTCTGAAACTGAATTTATAGAGCCCCTTGAGACAAGAATATTTTTTAGATTATCAAACCATGCTCTATGAGCTTTCTTTAGGCCATATAAGGTTTTGGTCAACTTACAAACATGTGTTGGAAATGAGGTATCTTCAAAACCTTTTCATTTAATCATAAAAACAATTTCTTATAAGTCATCATTAAGAAAGACATTATTCAAATCAATTTGCTGAGTATCCCATCCATATTGAACAACAAGAGTGAACACAATACGAATGGTGGGGATTTTAACAACAAGACTAAAAGTGTCAAAATAATCATGTCTAAATGTTTGTTGAAATCCCTTTAGCAATAAGTTTTTCGTTGAATCCGCTTACAGAGCCATCAGCCTTGAATTTTATTTTGAACACCCATTTGTTTTTAACAACATTTATGTGAGGAGAGTAAGGAACCAAGGACCATGTGTTATTTGCAAGTAGAGGTTGATGTTCAGACCCCATAGCTGCCTTCCACCTGGGATCAAAGAGCTTGTGCATCAGTGGTTGGTTTAATATAATCAATATTAGATTTAGTTATTTCTGCTGCTGTAAGTTTTGGTTTAAAAATTCCAGATTTGGTTCGAGTTTTCATAGAATGAATTGATGAAATGGGAGCTGAGTTGTTAATAGGAGGAGAATGAGAAATTTTTAGGGTAGTTGGAGAATTTATGAGAGGGGGTTCAATAGGGCCACGAGTATGTTACAACTCAATGGTATGCTTTTGATTTGGTGAGTGAGTAGATGAAGTGGATGAAGAGGATAGAGGAGTAGAATCACAGATATATGTGTTTTGGGGGATAATTGATTGAATGATGGTTGGAGAAATAGGTAACAGAAAATAATTTAGAATGGTTTGGGTAAAAGGTGGAGAATTTTTTTTAGGAAACAACTGAGAATAGAGAAAATATGATTCATCAAAGTTAAAATTTTTGGAAATGTATTAAATTCTTCCAATTGGATGAATACATATATAACCTTTATGAGATGGATTATATCCCCCAAAAACACAAGTAGTAGTTTTGAAATCAAACTTGTGTTTATTGTATGATCTTAAGAAAGGAAAGCAAGCCCATACAAAAAATTTGAGAAGAGAGTAATCAGGAAGTTTATGGAATAAGAGATCAAAAGGAGATTGAAACTCTGTTTGAGTAGGAAGTATGTTTATGATATATATGGCTGAAACAAAAGCATCCCACTAGTACTGAAGTGGATGTTTAGCTTGAGCAAGTAGAATTAATCCAATTTCAGTTATGTGTCTATGCTTCCTCTCAGCTCTACCTTGTTGTTGATGAGTGTGAGGACATGGATGTCTAAAGACAATGCCTAGATTTGCAAGAAAAGATTTCAAAGTTCTATATTCACAACACCAGTCGGATAGAAGACATTGAATTTTGCAAGAAACAGTCTTCCAACATAGGCATTAAATTGAATAAAGACATTATGAACTTCAGATTTCAGTTTGAGAGAAAAGATCCAAGTAAATTTAGTGAAATCATCCACTAAATGAACATATTATTTATATCCTTCCAAAGATGAATATGAAGAGGGGCCCCATCCATTAATATGAATAATTTCAAATGGCTTAGATGCAAAGGTTTGGGATGATGGAAAGTTTACTTGATGTAATTTACCATATTGACATGCATAACTGAAAGCTCGTAAAAGATGAGAAGGAGAAATATTCAAATGTTGAAGCACTTTATTCAATACAACTCTAAAAGGATGGCCAAGTTTTTTATGGAACATATTAACATCATCAACATTGTTCTTTTTTATAGGACTTTGATCAAGACTTTGATCAGAACTGGAAGCATGTCTGTTTTGAGAACCAATAGTTGTTTTAGTACATAGTGAAACACTAGGATTCAAGAAACAAGATTTGCTAGAATTTGAGGAATTTGAGTTATTGACAGCAACTAACGATAACTGGTACAATCCATCTCTAAGTGTTCCTTCTAATAGATTAGTCTTCGAGATTTTGTCCTTAACAAAACAAGAATCAGAAATAAATTCAACCATCACATTGTTGTCTTGGGTAAATTGAGAAATGCTTATAAGATTTTTGGTTATGTTTTGAACATGAAGCATATTATTTAGGTATAATGGTTTCTTAGCAGCAAAATAACTAAATCCAATATTAAGAATATTGAGTTTAGCACCATTACCTATAACAAATTTCTCACCTCCTTTGTATGTAAATTTTTTAGTTAGATTATTGCAATATGAAGTCACATGAGAAGATGCCCCACTGTCCCTTTGAGGAGATGCTATGTAATCTTGGTGTATTGTGTTATTAATAGAGTCAGGTCCTTGATAACTAAGATCAAATCTATTATATAATTTAATTTCTATGTGGACAGTTTTGCCACAAACCTGACATATGGGTTTACTCCCATTTGAATATTCCCTTTCATTTCTTGGTCTAAAGTTTTTTCATCTCCCACGATTGTTATCATAACCTCTTATAGTGCCAAGATTTTGGGAGGTATTTGAAATACCAAAGTTTTGAGAAGTATTAAAGGGTTTGTTGATTTGAACAACGTTGGCTCAAGAAAAATTTATATCTAAAGTAGCAGTTGAACTCACTAATTCTAGCCTGATTTCATGATTTTGAAGCAAGAATTGAACTTCTTGAATTGTAACTGAGTCTTTAGCAGTAAGATTTATAACCGCAGACTCATATTCACTTCCAAGCCCCCCCAAAACATATAGAATTAACCCATCATCAAATATCATTTGGCCAGCAACCATTAAACTATCAGCATATCCTTTCATTTTGATAATATATTCATCAATTGACATTGATCTCTTTTTATTGGATTGAAGAAGAGATCATAGGTGTAAAATCCTGGATTTGGACTTAGTTGTGAATTGTTGTTAAAGAGTACTCCATATCTCTGCAGCATATTTGCAACGAACAACATATCCTAACATGTGTTCATAAATTGAAGACATTAATCAACTCACCAAGAATTGATCAAGTTTGACCCAAGCATTGTAGGTTGGATTATTGACAGAAATTGTTGGATTAGTAGAGTAAAAAATGAATGGTTCAGTTTTTTCTTTAGTTTTAAGGAGAGTTTCATCTAGATCATGAGCACTTACTGCTGGTAGTACGTGAGATATTTATTAGGAATAGTTTTTCCGATCAAGTTTTAGAGAGGGTAAGGATAATGATAGAGAACTATTATTGGATTAGAATAAGATGAATTGGCCATTTGGAAGAAAAAAAACTTTGCTTTGATAACAAGTTGAGACATGGAAGAAGAGAGAAAAAATTATTTGAATTATTATTTCCAACTTAAGATATGAGGAGAATTCAAACAGCTATTTATAGAAGCTAAAGCACATGCAGGAAAAGCAAAAGTACACACATGAAAAACTAACAACCTAAATAACTTAAACAACCTAACCAACTGAGATGATAACAACCTAACTACCTAACTAACTTCAGTGACGTGCTTAACAAGGATAAATGAGGGTTCTCTTTAGGATAGAGAAAAAAATCATCCTTCTTTTGAGACTTAGAACCAAGAAACCGTGTTGTTCGAGGAAAAATTAACTTAAAAGGGGGTTACGTCAAAACTAATAAGAAACAAAGTATATGATTAATTAAAAAAAATGTGTTCCAGAAATATGTTTTGGAAGGTAGTCACATCCGCAATGTCTTAAAAAAATTCGTATTGTACCTAAGGATGGCAACGGGGCGGGTTTGGGGCTAGTTTTCAAAAATCCTAAGCCACCCTATTTAAAAAAAAAATCTTAATCCGCCCCGCCCCGCGATCCGTGACTGGTTTGTTTGTAGGATGTTGAACTCGTTTAAATCTTATTTGTATAAACTTGAATCCTCCCCACCCCGCCCCATTTAAATTTTGCGGGTCACAAACCGCCCTGTTTATTTTGGAATGCTAAAAAAGTCACCATCTATATATTTTAATAATACTAAAAAAATTCAGTATGCCCATATATGTCAAGGTTAAAATTTCATCATCACCTATAAATTTCAACATTAAAGTGACTATGGATCTCAACATTAAATTTTCGACATCACCTAAATATTTTAACACAACATAAAAAATGTCTCTAAAAATTCAATGTATCCATAATAAAAAGTTACACAACTTAAAAATGGTCCCAACAATCTCAAATACGAAGATTAAATTTGAAGTAACACAACATAGAAATTTAATCAAATGATTCTCTACGAACTTCAACATCATCCTCATATCATCAACTCTTCAAAACCTGAAAAGGTAATATTTTCAACATGTTAAAAAAATAATATCAATACAATATCAATAAATTAAAACATAATTTCATAATATTTACGATATTTTAACTATTAAAAAGTTACCTTAAGACTCCGTTGGCTCGGACTCTTCATCACAAATCATTGGCCTCGAGTCGGCGATAGAATCTTTATCTACAAAGATACAATACAAATAGAAACAAAGAAGTAATTTTTTAGTTAAAAAAATCTAAGAAAGATAAACAACTCGCATGAATATTATTAATAAAACAAAATAAACAAGTACCATGAATATTATTCCACAACTAATCGTATGTACACATTAAAGCCTCTAAAACACTCGGACTAAGATAAACATTTAATACTTCCAAATACTGAATCAAACAACACTTTGCCTAAAAGTCCTAAGCAACCTCTTCTCCTCCTAATGAACTCTTCACTTTCTCTCACACTAATACCTCTCAAGTGTTTTGTGATAAAATGAAATGAACCTACGTACCTCTAATCCATCACCTTTATAATAAGACAAAATCTCAAAATTACTATTCATCTCCCAAATAAAATGACTAAAATTCCCCTTCGGGGTGTCCTTTCATCTCCTAATTGACCCGAGACCCAAATCCAACACCCAAATAGACTTTTTTGACTATTTTGACCCTTTCGGACGTAACAGCGCACTCAAAATGACCATAAGGTTGATATAAAGTAATGTTTCCTTTTTATTCATTTAAATTAGTCCCGACACGTCCCACACCGCGTCCCGACTAAAGTTTCATTATTACCGTATAAGTAACTTACGGTAATATAAATAACATCATATTCATATATTACTCAACAACAAAAAAATTCAAAACGTGAGCCTATTTGACCAACAAAAAAAAAATCCAAACAACAAAAAAATTTCAAAATGTGAGCTTCTTCTACTAAACAACGAATAAAAATACCAAACAGCAAGAGAAAAGCTTGTCCAGATATGATCTACTTGATAGAAAAAAAATACCAACCGTGAGTCTCTTATAGTAGTGAACCAACAACAAAAAAATTTCAATTAGTAGTGACCGGAGATGATCTACCAAACAACAAAAAAGGATGAAAATACCTTCGGGGTTGAGAACTAAGGCTGCCGAAGATGATCTAATGCCTTCGGGGTTGAGAATTAAGGCCGGAGATGATTGAAGATGATCTACTAAGGCTGGAGATCACTGAATCCAGTGGAGATGGACGTTTGGATCTGCCTTCGGGGTTCGGAGAGGAGAGGGTTGTTTGGTCTCCCAGGTGAAATGAGAGGAGAGGAGGAGAGAAAGTGATGTAATGAGGGTTTTTTAGTTTTACGGTTTCTTAAGGGTATATCTATATTATACCTCTAATACAATAGTATTAGAGGAATTAATGCTAAATCCTTACAATTAATACTACTATTATCTCTCCTCTAATTATATCGGCAATTCCAAAGCTACATAGCACGGTGCACTTTAATTAACTTAAAAGTGTTTTCATTTCGGCACTTGTTCCTATTATCCCACTTTCTTCTCCCGGTCATAAGATACCCTCAATCATAAGACACGCTCACGACCAAAGGTACAAGGCAGTTGTTCTCCTTCACGTCCTTACGCTGGTGACCTTATGCCGGCCAAAGGTAAACGACACGATTTTTGCCCATCATCAACACCGTAGGCTTCGTTCCATATGTTGGAGGTTTTGTTCCGTACTATTTCAAAGGTTTATGCTCATCATCAACACCGGAGGTTTTGTTCCACACAATTCGTGCTCATAAAATATATGAACCTAAGGTGTGGAAAATGGATCTGTTTAGATAAAAAAAGATATGAATCTGTTTTAAAAAAATATGAATTTGTTTTTCATCTCTGCTCATTTTTACACCGGAGATGTAAAATCATTAGTTTACATCATAAAAAATTTGTTCCTGTGAAGATAGTTCCTGCTGTTCCTTTTGTTTCTGTACAAACTAACAAACTTCGAATTTTTTAATTACATAAACAAACTAGTTCCTTTTTAGATAAAAAAATCGAGTATGCACCAAATAGTTCCTTTTTACATAAACAATAATCTTAGTTTCATTACAGATTAGTTTATTTACATATTTATTTATAATTTTACTTGTTTAATTTTAAACATTGTCATTTTTCTCGTATTAATAAAACTTAAAAACAAAATTAAAATCCTTTTGAAAAATTATACAAAATATTATAAAAAATATTTTGGACGGGTTTGTGACGGGTTCGAGGCCCCCGCGGGGTTTTTAAACGGGGTGGGGGCGGGGACGGGGGAGGGGTAAATGGGTACGGGGCGTGGTCGGGTTTGGGGGAGGGTAAACGGGGTCAGGGTCGAGGTCGAGTTTGGCCAAACCCACCCCGTTCCTATCCCTAGGTATAAACCAAAAAACCCATCATTTGTTTGTTCTTTTCTTCTCACTACCAACACCCCATATCACGAGGGGTAATAAGAAAACTTATAGTTATGAGTATTTACTTTTCAATTTAAACAATTACATGATATGAGTACTGGTGGTAATTGTTGCATATTATGTGTTTGATTAAATTCCCAAAATCCTAATCAAATTCATTTTCAACTATATCAGTTGAATATTTTCATTGTATCATCATGTTTCTATTTGAGTTTTTTTGGGAGTTTTTATTACGAAATTTTGCTTATTACTTATTATTTTGATGTTCCGTTAATTTTTTTTACAATCTACACTGAACCACTTATTTACCTCGCAAATGAATGCAGTTCTTTATATATGGTATCTCCCTAACAATATGTAGGCCGTTCGAGATTTGTGGGTTCTAATTTGAACAAAACAAGATACTTTTTCGATTAAAGGAAGTGCAACACTTACAGAAAACGAAGAAAAAAATTTGAGAGCTTCAAAGACACTTTCTACATGTAACATTCTTATTAAGTTTCTTCACATTTAGTACTACTATTTCATATTTGTGATTCAACATTGATTCTGTCATATTTTCTTTGATTTGTATGTTAAGAATGGAAGGGGATATATATTTCAAATGTTTTTCTCACATACAGTTGGATGCTTTTAAAGAAATATGTTTCTATTTTTTAATGAATGTATTTCCTCAATTTATGATAGGGAATATGTTGCATGAATATATGACATGAAACTTTTCTTTTTGTAGTGTAAATAGAATATTAATTCATAGTAGACTAATTATTATATAACAGTTGATTGGTAATTAATTACTTTTCTCATTTGTAAAAGTACATACCTACTTAACTTATTTTATAAAGTGTAAGATTCAATTTACCTTTTATACTAATTTACAAGTATAACCATATTGTTGTAAGGATTAGGATTGTTAATTATAGGTTGTAAATTTATAAATTATTCACTCCTAACAAGTAGTGTTAGTATGAAATTTTTTATTTTATGGTTGGATCCTTATTTGATTTGTTGAAAATTTTCAGTGCATTTTTAAGAAATATTACAACACTGCGCAGGTTATATGCTTGTGTGTGTGTGTGTGTGTGTGTGCGTATATATATATATATATATATACTTTTTTTGTAATTAATATAACTATAAATGGTATTTATATAGGTATAATATAAATGGGGTGGGACGAGTTTATTTGAGCGAACTCATAACCCTTTTCATTTAATAAACTTTTTTTTAAAATTCATACCTGCTCCTAGTTTATTAATCGGGTTTCAAAACCCGCCTCATTAGGGTTGGAGCGGATCGGGGCTCTTAAGGTTTGATTAAATTCTCATCCCTAATTGTATGTACTACACATGTAAGATGTGGTAAAACTTGCCATTAAAAAAAAGATATGGTAAAACTTAACATGGTCCAAACACCACGATATAATAAATCAATATTATATCACTAATACGATAGTATTAGAGGTTAATGTCATCTAATAAATACATTACCCCCCCCCCCCCCCCCCCCCCCCCATCTATTTTTAAGTGGGAGTTAATCTTTTGAATTGTTGCACTTCATTATAGATACACTAATTTCTAAATTTACTTTTTGTTTTTCCTGTTAATTTTACTTTCCTAATTTAATTTAACATTTTCACTTTTATTTATAGGAAACAAATCCATGTTTAGCCCAAGGAACGCCACGTGCTTCACCCCCGTCTAGTCAAATGTTGCTGCTCCTCAACTGAGGACAACTACTTAACACTTTCTCGCTGTGATTATCTAATATAGGCCTTATTTCGGTAGGCAACTGTGGGATATCTGTTTGATGGAGTCTGATTTCTTTTTCCCCATTTTGTTACTGGATGTGCGAGAAATTGTTGATAGATGTGCGAGAAATTGTTGCTGTAATTCTTAGTCATTTTAAATGATTGCAAGCAGTTTTGCATTGCTGATCAGTTTCGGCTTATATTTGGAATGGGTCTCTAGCTTATTTCACACACATGCGCACACATATATAAAGTTTGTGTTAAGTGTAGATCCTATGTCAACTAATTTCTTAAAATAATAAAAAATTAATTATTTTCATGATTTTTTGATAGGATTTTGAAAGTGAGAATACTATTTATAAAAAATTCAATTCAAATATGAGTGAAATTATCATGAAAACGAACAAAAAAAAAATATTCCAAAGTTTTTTGTTTCATTTTATTAATACAGTAAAATAATATAAAATTATCATTTTTTAAAAGATGATTTTTATAGTGAGGTTATAATATTTTTTTGTCAAAACATTCAATTAACAATACTCATAATATACAATTTCCTCCGAAACATGCTAGTTAACAAATATGAATTTAGTTGATATTATTAATCAGATCAGTCGATAAACATACGGTAACTACAAAGGAACATACTAAACGACACATTCACCACCGTAAGCAAACGAACCCAACACAATATGATCCACTGCTACTGCATCATTTTGATCTCTCTCTCTCTCTCACACACGCACAAAATATTGAACCACAAAACTATATAACCAACCCCCAACTCTTTTAGACCAGAATCTAAGAATGGGGACATTGAAGCATAAACAGTAATTATGCATTACTTTTGAGTAAAACTCACTCACAGCATAGAATTTGCACACAGAGCAAAAATCATAACTGTTAGTGATGGTCTGAGAAAAAAATTTCTTCTCGTGATTTTTTTTCTTGACATGTTAATAAACATCTGTAAAAAAAAATTCCCATCGTTTTATTCCTAACTGCCTCAAATTTATGAATTTTATTTTTAAAATCTGTAAAATATTTTCCTTCCGAGTTGTTTATCATAATTAATTGATATTTAAAACCTTAGCTTTGAAGATCAACTGGTCTACCCCAGTTAACCCTTTAATTTTGCCGATATCATAGAAGACTCCATATAACGCACATATCATTTTGCTATGCCCACGTATTGCGATGCTCACTTAACTATTTTACTCGGCTAACGTACTTAATTATTTTACTTAAAAGTGTATGAAAAATTCATTAGAATACTACGTAAAACCTGCTTAACTATTTTACTCTACTAACCTCTCAGTTTTTGAGAAGTTTTTATTTTTTATTTTTTGCTTCCCTAACATGTCAGTTTGTGAAATACCCCCCACCCCCTCCACTCTCCAGCTATAAAAATAAACAATTCTTTCCTTCGATTTTTCAATTTTCTTTATATGTGTATGATACATATAGAAATGCAAATGCCTGCAAGTATGTGAGTACTTAGGGCCTCAAAAAGCGCAAGGCCGACCCTGTCGATCGGTGGAGTTAAACTCATTTTATATTCATTATGAAGTTTGCCAAGGCTTAGATAGATGCAAGATACTTATCAATCAAGATATAAAAGTCCCATTGATAAATGAAGTGAGGTAATGCATTATGTATGGTGCAATATAAACAATCACATAAACGAGTTGACAAAACTTATCGTCACTAAACAAATATTACCCACTGGTATATATCATAAGGAAAATAATAGGGAATAAGGAAAATAATAGGGAGACTCGTTCGTGGACACATTTCGTACACACTGCATTAAAAACTTATACTTTACTATTTTGGGTCCCGTCAAGACCAATGCATTAAAATTTTGTACATATTTTTGTTTTATTCACAGATTCACGAAATGTGTCCATAAGCCGGGTCTCCCTATCCTTACTCATATCATAATTAGATGAAAATTTCTATGACGACCTACGTCTTGTCAATTTTGTCATTATTATTAGGGACATATACCAAATAGTCCCTCGGATATTTTTTAATACCCATTTAGTCCAAACTTTTTTATTTTGTCTCAAAAAGTCCTTTGCCACATATTTTGGAGATGGAGTGCCGCTGGCGCGGACCTCTAAAAATAAGAGGATATTGAGTGCTTGAGGGACTAAATGGGTTAAACTAAAAATATGTGTCATTTTTAAAAAATATATATTTATAGTAGGGACTATTTAATAATTGACCCTTATTATTATACTATTTTTTTTTTCTAAAGGGGAAGAAATAATGTGCAATTTTTTTTCGTATATTACTTTATGATGCCAAAATTTAGATCACCTAGTATGAAATATGTATGCGCTGGACTTATGAAATAAAAGACAATAAACGAATTTTGACATAAGTTTTTAACGTGGTTCAATCCGAGTGGTTGGGCTTACATCCACGATTGGAATGTTTTCTTTCTCTCTTTGTATTAATATGGGGCAAGAATGATAAATTATAAGCAGGGCTGGTCCTGAGATTTGTAGTACCCTGTGCGATACTTAATTTAGGCGCCTCCTAAAAAAATATTGTACAAAAATATTCTTCTGATTGACTTGTATTTTCATTAACAGAATTTATTTTTTGTTGCTCTTTAATAATAAATTTATCAAGCCTTCCCTTAAAATATTGTGTCACCTCTTCTATTCTTTTTTGTTTTTCTGTTTTTGATATTCGGATGCTTGTTTTTTGGTAACATTTATAAAAATTATAAATTTATAAATAAAAATAAAACACACAATTAACAACGAATCTAATAGATAATTTTAGTCTAGAAATATCTCAATTCATTGAATATAAAAAATATGAAAAAATGTCACCTCGTTTGAGCCTTTTATTCCCTCTCCAATTTCATCGACTTGATTAATGTAGAAAGAAACAATTTGATAAAAAAAATTAATTACATAAAAAACTGATTAGTAAGACATTGATGAATTTAAAAAAAAAATAGATTATTAAAAAAATATAGTAATAAAAAAGATTAGCATATGTATAAAAAAAATAACAAATTAAAAAAGTATCTCATGCTCATCTTTACCTTTGCTTTTTTCTGCAAAAGAAAACAAGTTGCAAATGCAACATAAACACCATTTGCGTAAAGTAGAGCAGTACACTATTAGGGCACAAGACAACTTACAATCCAAACCAAATGAAAAAAGAAAGCTTGCACTATTATTGCACAGAGACAAAGAGAGAGAGGGACGTGAGGAGAGAGGAGAGAGGAGAGAGGGAGAGAGTGCGCCGACATGCAAAAGAAAGAGAGAGAGGGAACCAAAAAGATTTTGTGGGTAGTTAATCTTAAATGGTAATCTTAAATGAGTTGGGTGAGATTTTTTGGGGAAGTTGTATCATTCTTTTTTTTGAATACTTGAAAAAATGGTCCCTAAAAAACTAAACTCAATTAAAAAAAATATTTTTTAATATATAAAAAATATTTTTGGACCCCTAAAATACACATATACAAGTACTTATTATAAAATGGGCCCTGTGCCACTGCCCAGCTGGCACATGGCCAGGGCCGACCCTGATTACAAGTGTCCGAAGGCTTGCCAGGAGGCTCAGTTATAATTTTTCAGAGATTAAACACATCAGGTTCGAGAGGTTGGGGAATTAAAAGCATAACACGAGAGAGAGAGAGAGAGAGAGAGAGAGAGAGAGAGAGAGAGAGAGAGGCTGTAAATGATCCTTTAATTGTGGTGGTTGGGAGGCATTAATACCCGCCTTCTCCTGAGGACATGTTAGAGTCATTAATGCTCATCTTCTCCGAGGATGTGTGAGAGACATTTAATGTTCACCTTCTTCGAGGACCTGTCATGACTTAATTGTGTCATTTGGGTGTTATGGATTTGGAAGTGCTGGACTTGATCACGTACAGTGTAGATCATGCATAGGACACAGTAACGCGTAAGACATGGTCACGTACGAGGGTAGGTCATGCGCAGTGCATGGTCATGTTCAAGGGTAGGTCATGCGCAAGACATGATAATCCGCAAGATATGATTACGTACATGGGTAGTCCATGCGCAAGACATATACTTGGTCTTTTCTTCATATTTAAGTGGGTTGTATCTACCTAGGGTCCCACACCCTTTGCAAAATCATGTCTCCAGTTTGCATGGTATTCTTTCATAAGGAGAGGGGGCCATGGATGTTGATTTGTATCATGGATATATACATATATTGGGGGTCCCACGTCTTCGGCTCATGTAAAACTTGAACATATTTACATGGGATTGTATGTAGTGGCCTTAGCTCCATGAGGTAAATTGGTCAGTTACAAATTTCCTTCTACTTGGACCATTGAGGTGGATTGGGCCTTGACTAAGTGGAGTGCCAAATTTATACATATCAACTGCCCCCTCCCCCCATTTTCATGAGATGACTTTGATCGCATGAAAAATTAATCTAAAGCCAGCACTGAGTGGGAGTATTTGAACATTGTCGATTAAAGGAACAACTTATAAACTTTGCTAAAATATCAAAAATAGAGTTAAGGCAACATGTTAGTCTAAGGACAATTTATCTATAAACATAGTTCAAGGATGAACATAAAGTAGTCCATGATAAGTTTGTATAACGACGGAGTAAAAAATAGTCCAAGTGAAATTGATCAAAGGACTTAATAAAAATAGTCTGAGGAAAAATTTATCTAAATATTGAGTCAAAATTAGTTATGAGGAGTAACTGAAAAAAATAGTGCGAGAACAATGTCCGAGGACTGAATAAAAAATAATTCAAGAACAATGTCTGGGTATAAATTTCAAAGTCTGAATCGCGTAAAAATTTAATATCAAATTCCCACTACACGAGAGTTTCTTTTAGCAATAAATGTACATATATAAACATTTGAGTTCTCTAAAAAATGAGGAGAACATCCTTCTTTCTGTTTTCATGAAATGAATGGGACCCATGAATTTGGGAGAGAGACTTAGGTTTTTGCTTGCGTCCTTTTGGGGATCCCAACCCCCTTATAATATAGTGTCTTTATTTTTGTTTTCATATGCTAGGGGTTCTCATAGATTGAAATCGATGAGCTCCTTCTTGGTTTATGTTGGAGGTATTTGGTGGGAGTCCCATGTTATTATCTTAGTGAAAAATTATGACTTCCCCCTTATGCATAATGCACGAGGTATGTAGTGGGAATAAGTGACAAGGTGGCCCACGTTAAAGATACTTCGTTATTCTCCTTTGTGGAGGATGTGTTGATAGATGCTATTACTAATAGCCTATTAGTAAGTACCAAGAGGGTATGTTTATATCAAACTTGTAAAAAAATATGGCCCCCATGTTTACTCCACTCTATATACTCAATTCAGGAGGAAAACAACAGCGCAAAGATGCATGTCAGGGGTCCCACGTCATTTCACATAAAGTAATGATACTCTTACCGGATAATAGTACCGAGTTAGTACCAAATGCGTTTTAAATAGCTTGTATCCTGATGGGACTCATATCATAGAACAAGCAAATCACGTCATAATACAAACAAATAACCCAGTACCAAATGCGTTTAAAATGACTTATACTCTGACGAAATCCACCTCATAAAACAAATAAATCATGTCATAACCACCCCATGTATCTATCATTATTCTTTCACATATCAAACGTCATTTCCTATTTTCTTTTAAACGTGGGACCTCTTAAAGAAGGAATATAGACTCCCACATCGGCCGACCCTTACTCTCTTAGCAGATAAATTTGCTACAGGGGAGCCTCAACTCTACTTTGAAGAAAATCATTCCTTCTCGACTTCAGCAGTAGATGCATGATAAAGGTCCCATTTTTACCCTTTTCTCTTTTAGGCTTTCGCATCTTCTACACCCTCGAATATATATATATATATATATATATATATATATATATATATATATATATATGCGTTCGTCAGAGCAAAATTATTTTTTTATCTTTGTGGAGTTGCGCCATGATCATGACCTGCTGTTGATTTCGATTTCAAATTCGGTTTTGTGAGAGCCTTTCTTGTTGACACCCTGCTGCTTTCCACTCCTATTTCCTCCTTTAGTCAGACGACACATGGGCCTCATCGATGACCTTTATCTCAACGACAAATCAATTTTTTTTTTCTTTTGAACGATTTGATGTATGTGGGCACACCATATTAATTTTGTTGTTTCCCCTTCTGTTGTGCGTACATAAGCTTAGCTTCATCAATTTTGACCCAAAGATGTTTTTTGGGTTCTCGCATGCACCCCACAAACTATATATGTACGTTGCTTTAGAAAATGATTTCACTTATGACGTTTCCTTAATTTTTGGCATAAACTTTTCATCATCGCAATAATAACTTTAGGAATAAAATTGGTTGACACCAATTTTGAGTACTTCGTAGCAGAGGCAATATTAGAAAATGGAGAATGTATAATTTTTATATATTTATGCTCCATTATTTTGATTGTTATTAAATTTGTTCTCATGTGGGAGAATAAATTTTGTATCTTTGCCACCATGTCCAAAATGACACTCGTTATTTTTCTTTGGACTAAGGGCACATAGTCTTGCTTTCTTCAGGATCTCGACTTTGTACACCACGATGGTGGACTATGATGACATGGAGGAGGAGGACCTAGAAATTTTCTCCCAACACATCTTCTGTTGGAATCGCATTGTCCCTAAAGTGGGGAAGAGTGTTTTGGACTTATAAGGCTCGCATTCAAGGTTGTGACATTTTGTCATTTTACCTCAAGTGTTTTGTGTCATTGACAATCTTGTGCAACAGGATAAATTGACTGATACTATGATTGCTTTTGACATGATAAGATTATTATTGGAGGTTTTATCTAAGTCTCTTAGGTATGTCCTTCCCCCCACTCTTCTTATGTCAAAACTCTGTGTCTTAGGGCTTTAGACTGATTACTTGGTCATTTGAGACTATAGGGCCTTAGTCGGATTATGTGGTCATTTGAGACTATTGGGCCTTAGCTGAATTTATTGGTTATTTGAGACTATTGGGCCGTAGCCTAATGTGGTCGCTTGGGACCTTTAGGTCGTAGCCTAGGTGGTCGTTTTGAGACCTTTAGGCCATAGCCTAATTTTTCATTTGAGACCTTGGGGTTGTAGTCTAAGTGTGAGACGTGGGTCCTTAGCAAAGAAATTTAACAAATGGTACTTCTTTAAGACAAAAGAAACTTTTCATTCATTTCTGGGATTTTCACGCTGGATTACAACATAGCAAAGTGATAAAAGGAGCGCCTCATACTATTGATAGTATTTTATAAGATGTTCAGCATTCCACGAGTGCGATAGCTCCCTTTCTTCCATAGTGTTTAGATGATAGGTTTTTGGCCTTGTCACATTGGTTCTCACATAAGGTTTTTCCCAGTTTGGACCTAACTTTCCATCTTTGGGGTCCTTAGTTGCAATTGTGACCCTTCTAAGAACCAAATATCACATAGAAACTCTTGGGGCGGAATTTTTTATTGTAGAACTTGACTATCCTTTGCTTATAGGCTTTTTTCTGAACTTGAGCCTCCTCTCTCTTCCCTTCAATGAGATCCAATTCAACCTTCATTTTCTCATCATTCTAAGTGTTAGTGGTAGGAGTTGAGGTCCGATAGGATGAAAGACCAATTTCAACTGGCATGACAACTTCAGTTCTATAGGCTAAAGAGAATGGTGTCACCCTTGTTGGGCCCTACGTAGTATCCCGGTAGGCCCATAGGAAGCCAGGGAGTTGTTCTGCCCCTAGTACTTTTGCATCATCTATCCTTTTCTTTAATCATTGGATGGTGGTTCGATTGGTTACTTTGACGTGACCATTGGCTTGTTGGTGGGCGAGTGAGGAATAATGATTGTGCATTTCCAATCCTCAGCAGAAGTTTCGAAAGATGTCATTGTCAAACTAAGTGCCATTATCGCTGATGATCACCCTGGGATACCAAACCTATAAAAAATTGATTTCCACATAAATTTCTCAATCTTCTTCTCGATTATGGAGGTGAGGGGTTCTGCTTTCACCCATTTTGTGAAATAACCTATTCCCACAACCGCAAATTTTTTCTAGCCTAGAGTACGAGAGAGAGGACCTACTAGGTCTATTCCCCACTGAGTAAATGGCCAATGTGAGCTTATTAGGACTAATTCACTTGGTGGTTGCCTTAGTATGTCAGAGTACCTTTGGCACTTGTCACATGTTTTTACATTTTCATGCGCATCCTTAAGCAATGTAGGCCAGAAATATCCCTACGTTATCACACGATGAGTAAGGGACCTTGCCCCTGGATGCCCCCCACATATTCCTTCATGGACCTCTCTTAGCGCGTAATTAGCCTCTTCTAGGTGGAGGCAGCTCAGTAGTGGCAAGGTGTACGCTCTTTTTTGAAGGACTCTGTTGATGAGAGTGTAACCAGTGGCTATGTATTTGATCTTCCTAGCCTCTTCTTTTTCCTTCGGTAGTGTTCCATTTTCTAGGTAAACTTGGATTGGGTCCATTTAACATTAACAATGCTCTACCGGAGCTATGAGAGGAGGCCCTTCTTGCACTTCACTAGACTTTTAAGCCAAGAATTCTATATAAGTGGAATTGGGATTTTCTCCCATGGAGGTCAACTTTGCAAGTGTGCCTTCTCTCTTATTATCTTCCCTCATGATTCTTGGGATCACCAAATTTTTTAACTCTATCATAAGATTCTTGACTTTCCCCAAGTTGGTAACCATCTGTTCCTCCCGAGCTTCATATTCTCCTAAGGCTTAGTTCACTATCAATTAAAAGTCACTATGAACTTTGACTTGTCCTCCACTATACTCCTTGGACAACCTCAACCCTGGTAGGAGTGAATCTTATTCCTCCTCGTTGTTAGAGGCCTTAAACCTGAACCCGAGTGCCTATTCAATTACTATGCCATTTGTTGCCTCCAGACTTATGCTCGCTTAGCTTCCCAACTGGTTAGAGGATCCATCCACATGTAGGATCCAGACTGGAATCTTTGGATCCAAGGTTGAGCACCCAATTTTTTTTAATTCTTCCTCTTTTGCTTGCTCTGACATAGCTTGTACCATGGATGTGAATTTAACTTTAAAGTTTTTAAGGTCCTTCTCTTTTAGAGAAGTCCTTAGCCGATATTCTATGTCAAACTGACCAAACTCCACGGACTAAATCCTTAAACGCCTTGAAATTTTTGGTTTGTGAAGTATCCGACGAAGAGGCTGGTCGGTCTTCACGATGATCTTATATCCTTGGAAATAAGGGTGCACCTTCCTTGAGGAAATTATGAGGGCAAACGTTAATCCATCTCTAGATTCCTAGTTTCTCCTCCTTATTGTTATTGACTTGTCCCTAACCATTGCGGAGCTTACAACCTATGGTGACACTGCCAAATGGAGGTATAAATCCTCCCTTGGCTGGGCTCTGGAAATCAATAGAGTAGTACCCAAGTATTCTTTGAGTTCATGTAAATCTAGTTCACATTCATCATTCTAAGTACAAGTCTTTTTCAGGACCTTGAAAAATAAGAGACACTTGTTCGCGGCATGTGAAATGAACATATTAAGTGATGCCACTCTCCCGGCCATGCTTTGGACTTCTTTCAAAGTCCTTGGGGATTTCATATTGAGGAGGGCTTATATATTCTCTGCATTGGCTTTTATTTCACGCTTTGTAACCATAAACCCTAAGAACTTTCGATTAGACACTCCGAATGCACACTTGGTGGGATTCCGACTCATATTATATTGACGGAGAACGAAAAAGGTTTCATTAAGGTCCCTAATGTGATCAGAGGCAATGAGACTCTTCATTAACATGTCGTCGACATAAACTTGCATGAACTTCCCTACTTTCCTTTCAAATATCGAGTTTACCAACTTCATATAGGTTACTCCTGGATTTTTTAGATCGAAAGGCATCACTTTGTAACAATATATCCCTCGATCAATGATGAATGAGGTTTTCTCCTCATCTTCTTCAACCATCCAAATTTGGCTGTATCCAGAATATGCATCCACAAAGAATAGAAACTCATGACCTTCTGTGGCATCCACCACTACACCAAACTGGGCGATTGGTCATGGATTTTGTCCTTGACCATTGGCTGTGGGCGGATTTATTCCTTGACCAAATCGAGCGTGAACATCTTCAGTGGTCACCACGACATTGGTCACAGATCTCAGGGGTCATAGCATATGTTGGCGGACACTAGCTGTGACCCCCCCACCCCTAGTCACGGCCTTGGGCCATGACCCACCCTTAAATTTACGCGAATGGTCACGAAATGGGTCACGACTCAAAGCCGTGACCAACCCTTCAGCGTATGAAAATGGTCACAAAGATTGTCACGGTCTTGGACCGTTACCCATACTTTGATGTTATCAGAATGGTCACGGCCCTACGTCGTGACCCATACTTTGATATTCCAAAAATGGTCACGGACCTAGGCCTTCACCCTATTTATGCGTGATAAAAAAATAAAAATGGTCACAGACTATGTCCGTGACCATTTTTAAATATATTAAAAAAAATATGGCCAAAATTTTCTCTATTTTCTGAACATTCTAAAACATGCGTAATGTAAACCCCGCATGACCATAATGCTGAACAATAAATTATAAAAGCCTGCATGGTCATGGGACCCCCAGATTGAGATCATGGAGATATTATGAAATTTGGGTCACGCTCTCAAATCGTGGGTCCCATGGCCACGCGGTCAGTTCCTATGAGCTACGTTGGTCCCGTGGGAAGTGTTGACGTCGCTCATGGGGCCGTATGGGGGATGTTTCAGGGTTTCTCACTCTAACGGAATGTTTCCAAGCCTAAGTGTAGAAATTCTAAAATTTGGGTTGTGCTCTCAAACCGGGGGTCTCGTGGCCACACGGTCGGTTCCCACTAGCTACTTGGTCCTGCGGGAGGTGTTGACGCCGCTCATGGGGCCGTATGGGGGGTGTTTCGGGGTTTTTCCCTCTAACGACATGTTTTTAAACCTAAGTGTAGATATTCCGAAATTTGGGTCATGCTCTCAAATCGTGGGTATCGTGGCCACGTGGTCGGTTCCTACAAGCTACATTAGTCCCGTGAGAGATGTTGGCACCGCTGACGGGGCCATTTGGGGGGTGTTTCGGGATTTTATCCTCTAACGGCATGTTTTCAAGCCTTAGTGTAGATATTATGAAATTTGGGTCGTGCTCTCAAACCTTGGGTTTCGTGGCCACGCGATCGGTTTCTACGAGCTGCGTTGGTCCTGTGCGAGGTGTTGGAACCGCTCACGGGGTTATATAGGGGGTGTTTCAGGGTTTCGCCCTTTAACAACATGTTTTCAAGCCTAAGTGTAGATATTGTGAAATTTGGGTGATGCTCTCAAATCGTGGGTCCCGTGGCCACGTGGTCGGTTCCTACGAGCTACGTTGGTCCCGTGGAAGGTGTTGACGCCAATTACGAGGCCGTATGGTGGGTGTTTTTGGGTTTCTCCCTCTAACGACATATTTTCAAGCCAAAGTGTAGATATTCTAAAATTTAGAACGTGCTCTCAAACCGGGGGTCCCGTGGCCACGCGATCGGTTCCTAATAAATGCAAGCCTGGAAGAGACATCACCTCTTTTTATAAGCTGTATTTATTAATGAATTTGTATTAGATCATGTTTTAGTCACACACGAATATATAACCGCACACATAAGATGCGAAATTTACCTCTTTTGATACCCATGCCCTAAAATTAGTTATCGTGCAATTTCTCCTTTAATTTTGTGCAATTTCGTTCTCATACTTCCCACGAGTAAATTGTAGAGTTTAGATCATAAAATATAAAATACATATAATCAAAGAAGAAGAATTCATTAGATACTCACTCTCTCCAGTCTTCGACTTCATCTTACGATTTGAAGACATAACGAGTTGCTTGCTCGTATTGTATATTTGTGAGTTTCACCTCTTTAGGGTTCCCAAACAGTAATTTGTCCTCAAACTCTTCAGGTTCCTTGATCACTCGTCCTCCACGAGGATTAAACCTCTTCACCTCTTGTTCTGGTATATATTCCTTAGCGTATAACGATAATTCCACAGTTACATATTCTTCAGAAATTAACCCTTCAATATACCGTGTATTCTTTACGTAATCTTTGAATGTTTTCATCAAGCGCTCAAAAGGATACATTCAACGATACCTAACGGGACCACATAATAAAGCTTCATCGCATAAATGCATAAGCAAGTGGATGCTGATATCAAATAACGACAGAGGAAAATATTTCTCTAATACACAAACTTCCTCGGCTAAAGTTGATTTTGCAGATTTAAGACGCCTTATGTTTACCACTTTTACACAAATTAGGGTAAAACACAAATTGATTTGCCTAATTACCTGACGGAGATCTTTGTGTTCAGAGAAGCAATGCCGAAATAATAGAGGGATGAATTGGATGATTACATTCCAGTCGTGAGACTTGCACTGTTTTAAGTCATTTTCTTGGTAGCTTACTACCCTACGTAAATTACCAGAATAAATCATTGGAGTCTTAAAGTTGAACAATGTGTCTAAAGGGATCTTCTTCTCACTAGTAGTCAAAGTGAAAGCAACCATAGGGGTATAAATTCTTCCTGTTGTAGGATCGTTTTTAAACCAGATTTTCTTCTTTAGCTTCATATCCTATAGATCTCGATGGGCCCGCCCTCCATCTTTGGAATGAGATCCACCTAGAAATGTTCCTATCAGATGTTCTGAAATATTCTTCTTTATGTGCATCACATCAATTACATGCCTTACATGATGATCTTTCCAATACGGCAAATAAAAAAATATTGATCGCCTGGACCATGGTTTTGCTTTCTTAGGGTCATTAGGATCTCCCCTTACTTTACGCTTCAGGTTTACAAACTTGGGGTGTTTGCCTACGTACCTATTCCCCGCAGTTGCAGCCACCGCCTTCTCCTCGATCCGCTGATCATAAAGCCGATCAGGTGCCATCAACGCTCTTGACCAATAGGATAAAAGTTAGATTTATCAATCCTAAAAGGGCGGTTGGTCGACAGAAATCTACGATGACTCGTGTAACTCATCTTACTACTGTGTTGTATCCAAGTGGCTTCAGTTTCCTCCCCACATATGGGACATCCAT
This sequence comes from Sambucus nigra, assembly GCA_949130495.1. NCBI lineage: Eukaryota > Viridiplantae > Streptophyta > Magnoliopsida > Dipsacales > Adoxaceae > Sambucus > Sambucus nigra. Next base: position 155,795,323 of record OX422212.1, read on the forward strand.
AATAACCATGAACATTACAACCGGATAAGCTCCCATAAGAAGGAAGGTCGTGGATCACCCACATCACCATTGCTTTAAGTGTGAACTCTTCACCTTTGTGAGAGTCGAACGTCGTCACGCCTTTATCCCACAACTTTTTAAATTCCTCGATTAATGGGGCTAAGAATATATCAATATCATCACTTGGAGCCTTCGGCCCAAGTATCAATAAAGATAACAATCTGAACTCCTTTCTCATGCATAGTGTTGGAGGGAGACTTAAAGGCTTCATGAGAACTGACCAATAACTCAGACTAGTACTTAAATTATCCAAAGAGTTAAACCCTTCGGTTGAGATTGCAAGACGAACGTTGGGTGATTCCATTACAAATTCATAGTGTCGTGCGTTTGAAATTTGCCAGATGAGTGAATCAATTGGGTGGCGCATCAGATTCGCACCCAACTCACATCGATCATGCTATGTCATTGCCTCATCTATCCATGGTACAGTAACCGTTTTAACTATGGCCCAAGTGGAAAATACTTCAAAACCTTTTGTGGGACTTGCGAACTCTTTTGATATTTTGCAGGTTTTTTATTTACCTTCTCATAAACGAGATATCTAGGCTCACCACATACTGGACATTCATCATTCTCTCCGTGCTTGTTGCGGTACAATATGCAATCATACTTGCATATATAAATAGATTTGTACTTCAATCCCAAACCCTTATAGCTCTTCTTCATAATAGGATAATTATCTGGTAACGTGTTCTCTTTTGGGATAATTTCTTTAACCCACTTAAGAACTCCGATTACGCTGTTCCCAGATAAATCAAAATGTCTCTTCAAATTATGCAGACCAATCATTGCATATAATACTGAGTGATCTTCATCGCAATCGTTATACAATGGACTAGCCGCATTGGCTTTCAACCATATATATTCTCAGTCTACTTGTAGTTCGGTATCAAATTGTTCATTATTCGCATTATTTATCCCCATAGGTTGGTGATTTTGTTCATGGTGGACTCCGTAAGCATCGTCAATTAGGCAGATAATGGACAATGTGTTGACAAATTATTTAGCACATCCACGCGTTAGTGTTCTGTTACGCGGTCAGTTACCGATGATTCTTCAAGAACATAAGGTACATGTTTTTCACCATGGTATGTCCATTTGTTATAATCTTGACAAATTCCCCACTTTATTAAATGTAACTCAACATCTTCTAAAGATTTATATTTTTTATTAATACAATGGGTGCACGAACAAGAAATATTTTCACTCTTAAGGTTCTTAAAAGCATTGCTAATAAATTCTTGAATGCCTTTAACATAACTATTAGATATTCGGTCAGTCTCTCCCATCCACTCTTTGTATTGTGGAAAATCCATTTAATAATCTTCAAATTGGAGTCCTGTGTTAACATGATAAAATAAATATCATGTCGCATAAATATCATTTTGCATAGTAAAACACTAATATAATGTCAAAGCAAAACACTAATATAGTGTCAACAACTTAAATACAAGAACATAAGAAAAATACAAGAACTTAAACTTAAATACAAGAACTTAATGCACCAACCAATCAAACTATGCAATAACTTAAATACAAGAACACACCAATCAACGATACTACTCAACCACTTAAACTCAAATTAAATAAATTTGTCTAGTGATATTATTACAACATAAGAAAAATATCACTACATCTTCATCAAACGATAAATTAGCCGAGTGGTAAAAGAGTTTAAATAATTTTTCAACAATTTACCTTTTATACTAGCGACGTGCACGGGATCATCTTCATAATTGACATATACTTTATTAACGAGGATCTGACACTCACTGTTAATACCAAATTTAGTCTGCTGACATGGACCACTCACTTACAAAAACGTGTCTGCCAACGTGGAATCACCGAGCAACTAAGAAGCCACGAGGAAATCAGGGGCCCTGAGCAACTCAAGCGTGTCGAGCTACTTAGGCGGTCCGAGCAGCTTAAGCGGTCCGAGCAACATAGCACTCTAATCAGGATAATCAAGGAGACGACTGCGCATTAAATGCTCATTTATTATCATATAGATGTACATGTCTACTAGATGACAGCGCATTATTCTTTCATTTGTACGGCCTCAAGGCTATAAATACATTGTAACCTCTTCATTGGAGGGGACCGAAATTTCTGGAGCAAAACATTCCTCAAGAATTCCAAACAAATAGTCAGCAATAATAAAAACAGTGGATGTAAGCTATTCTTGTAAGGCCGAACCACTTTTAAAATCTATTGTCTATTATTTCTTTATTCTTTTTATCTGTGATTAAAATAATTAGGTCAAATCTAATTTTTTACATCAACAGATTGGCGCCGTCTGTGGGAAACGACTGTAATTATCGTTTTTCACCAAAATAATTCATCACCGATGGCTGATCATCCTGAATCCAGCAATCGAAACACTGGGATCCCTCCAAATCCTCCATCCACTCCTCCAAATGTTCAAGATTTGGCTGGTATAATGGCTAATTTGGCCCAAGGGCAAACGGCCATGCAAGAAACCACGCGTCAACTCATACAAACCGTTCAAGGCGGAGTGACAGCCCAATCAGGGCAACGAAGCATTCAGAGAAATATTCGTTTACTCTCTTCGCGAACTAGGCGAACGATATTCCCAGAGGAATCTCAGTCCAGATGTACCGATTCATATCATACTGAGAGATCTAATGATCCCTCTTATCATCCTGGAAGAACTTCCTCGGTGCGAGCTATAGACACTCAATAAAATATCACTCTATCTCCATAAAGGACAAGTGATCTTGAAAGATTGAGTAGAGTTTTTCCTTTTGATCGTTTGGGTCCTAGGAGGAATAGAAGTCCCCCTAGGACTATGTCGAGGAACTCTCAACGACCATCTGATTTAAAGGAAGGCTCTGCCCAATCACAGCCAGCTGCTCGACATGAAAGATCCCAAGAGGCAAATTCAACACGATCAGTTGCTCGAACCAATGGGGTCGAGGAAGGAAATGATGCATGAAAGGGCTCAATTCAAAGGTTGGAGGATAGATTAGGGGAGATGGCTAAAACGAAAAATCCTCTACGAAGGACTTTTGTCCGAGGAACACCATTCATTCAAGAGATTGTGGACTTTCCCACATCGTCAAAATTCAAAGCCCGATAGTAACACCAAAATACGATGGAAAAATTGATATTGTTCTCCATATAGAACAATACCAGGAAGCTGCTGATATCTATGTTGTTCCAGACGAGATGCGATGCAGGGCGTTTTCAGGAACCCTTATCGGATCTGCTCAGATGTGGTACAATAACCTTCCTCGGGGGAAAATTGCGACTTTCTTTCAGCTAGCAGAACTCTTTATTGGAAATTTTTGTTTTGGAGCAAAGCCAGTCAAATGAGTAGCACACTTGCTAAGTGTTAGACAGAAGGCAGGTGAGAGCACCAATGATTATATTACTCGTTTCAATAATGAGAAGCTCGAGATAATTGATTACGAGGAGAAAACATCAATTACTGCTCTGATGAGTGGATTGTTGCCAGATAAATTGTACTACACTCTAGCCAAAGATCCGCCTAGAACCATGGCAGAACTAATGGCAAAGGCAGCCAATATTATGAACGCCGAGGAAGCTATGGCTACGAAGAAGAATATGGACACCAAAGAGACCAAGGTTGAGGTTGATAAGGATGAGAAGAAAGAGCAGAAGAACAATGGTGGTAACAGGCAGTTAAAAGAAAATCAAGCATTGGAACAATTGAAGAAATTTGGAAATTATACTCCTTTGAAAGTAGATATAAACCATATTTTGGAAGAGATCAAGAACAGCGAGGAGCTGAACTAGCCAGAGAAATTAAGGCAGATCCGGACAAGAGGAATAAGTCCAAATATTGTGAGTTCCATAAAGACCATGGTCACACGACCAAAAATTTCATAGCTCTTCAGAATGAAATTGAAGCACTCATCAGACGAGGAAAGCTGGACAAGTATGTTGATCGTCGAAATGATGGAAAGAGCAACGATCGAGCAAGGCAGAGGTCTAGATCTCCTCGTCGAGCAAAAGAAGATAAGAAGGGAAGTCATGAAGAAGACCCAGATGATGACCAAGACGACCCCGATCTCCCTAAAAGACCGAAACAACCAGAACGTGAGGTATTTTCTATCCATTTTGGATCATTTTAATGTAATGTCATTACAGGTGGAGATACAGGAGGCGGAGATATAATTGCTAAGAGAAAAGCTTACCTCAATGAGGCTCAAGCTTGCTAGAACATTCAGCGAATAAATTTGGCTGAAGATGATCGCCCGAGGAAGGTGAATAAGGATAAACTGGTCATTGATTTCTCTAAGAACGACCTGGCAGGTGTACTATATCCTCATGATGACCCATTGGTGATCAAGATGAGAATGAAGTAAGTGGTGATTTCACGAGTACTGGTGGATAGTGGTAGCTCGGCAGATATCATGTTTTATCCATGCTTTGACAGTTTGAATTTAAAGTTATCCGAGTTGGAGCCATATCATAGACCCCTTCTTGGTTTTACTGGTGAAAAGGTTTTTCCACTTGGGACGATCAAGTTGGATACGCTTATTGGTACATGGCCTACTTGTCGAACAGAAAGAGTACGCTTCTTCGTAATGGATAAAAATGTCCAATCAGCTTACAACATCATCATGGGAAGGGTAGGACTAAAAAAATTCGAAGCAATGCCATCTACTGTACATCAATATTTAAAATTCCCAACCAATTTTGGAGTAGGAGTGGTGAAAGGCGACCAAAAAGTAGCTCGGGAATGCTACTATTCATCTACCGAGCAGGAGGAGCATGAAGAATCCAGAAAGAAGACTACTACCTACCAAATAGAAGATGCGAAGATTGAAATATTAGACCCTAGAGACGAGTCCCAACTCGTGAAAGGGCAGGCCATGGAGGCTACTGAGAATATCATTCTGGACGACGAGCATCCAGAACGAACAACTCAAATTGGTGCATCCTTGGATGAATCAATAAAATAAGAATTGATAGCATTCCTAAGGCAAAGAAAACAGAGTTTTGCGTGGAGTCATGAAGACATAACAGGTATAGATCCGAATTTCTTATGTCACGAGCTCAATGTGAATAAGGAAATCAAGCCAGTAAAGCAGCGAATAAGAGTGTTCAGCCCTGAGAAAAATCAAGCTATACAGGAGGAAGTAGAAAAGCTACAAAAAACCTATTTTATTGAGGATGTCAAATATCCTGACTGGATAGCAAATGTGGTGATGGTAAAGAAGAAAAATAACAATTGGAGGATGTGTGTATACTTCACCGACCTTAATAGGGCATGCGCAAAGGATCATTTTCCTTTGCCTCGAATTGATCAACTGGTGGATGCTAGCTCGGGGCACGAATTGTTAAGTTTCATGGATGCTTATTCTGGTTACAACCAGATCAAAATGAAGCCCGAGGACAGGAAGAGTACCTCTTTTATTACCCCAAGGGGAACTTATTGTTATCATGTTATGCCTTTTGGACTTAAAAATGCAGGTGCTACCTATCAGCGGCTGATGAACAAGGTGTTTGCAGAGCAAATCAATCATAACATGGAGGTTTATGTTGACGACATGCTGACGAAGATCAAGAAATATGTTGATCATCTAGTTGACTTAGGTCAGACCTTTGATCAACTAAAGAAACATCAAATGAAGCTGAATCCCACAAAATGCATATTTGGAGTGCGAGAAGGCATGTTTCTCGGATATATTGTTAACCAACGAGGAATTGAGGAAAATCCTGAAAAGATCAAGGCTCTATTGGAGCTGTGATTTCCAACGACGAAGAAGGAAGTACAAAGCCTCACAGGGCGAGTTACAGCACTCAACAGGTTTGTGTCACGAGCAACTGATAGATGCCTCCCTTTTTTCAAAACACTCCGAAAAACTTTTGAGTGGAATGATGAATGCGAGAAGGCCTTTCAAAAATTAAAGTAATACCTGGGAGCACCTCCATTGTTATCTAGACCAGTGATGGGAGAAAGACTATACTTGTATCTGGCAGTTTCAGAAAACGCAGTGAGCTCGGCGTTGATAAGAGTGGAAGATGGAGTACAAAAACCTATCTATTACACTAGCAAGTCCTTCCGAGGAGCAGAGATCAGATATCCAAGGCTGGAAAAGTTAGCACTGACATTGATCAAAGCAAGTAGAAGGATGAGGCCATACTTCTAAGCTCATACTATTGTTGTGTATACAGACATGCCATTAAGGCAAGATCTGCACAAACTAGAGAAATCAGGAAGATTGATGTATTGGGCTGTAGAATTGGGTGAATACGATATAATTTATGAGCCTAGGTCGTCACTCAAAGGGCAAGCAGTGGTAGATTTTATCGTAGAGTTCACCTATCCAGACACCTCCGAAGAGCAGAAGTTAAATACCGACCAGCCTGTAGATGTTACAAGATCATCAAATTTTAACACCGATCAACTGAAGTCGGTAAACGATCAAGAGAGGATGATCAACGACCAGCGAGAAACGTTGGAGGAGGATAAAAGAAAGCATCAAATATTCCACCAAGGAACTCTGTCTGACCAAGAGATTGACAATGAGATACCTGTGTGGAATTTATATGTAGATGGCTCTTCTTGCACTGCAGGCAGTGGAGCACGAATTATTTTAAACAACCCAGATGAGATCGATATGGAGTATGCTCTGCGCTTTCAATTTAAAGCTTCTAATAATGAATCTGAATATGAAGCTATGATTGTAGGTCTCAGTTTGGCAAGAACCATGAAGGCAGAGCAGATCATTGTATTCAGTGACTCGCAGTTGATTGTAAATCAAATGTTGGGAGTGTATGCAACAAAAGGAGAATTAATGATCCAATATCATGCGAAAGCAATGGAGATCGTATCGAGCTTTAGCGCAGTACAGCTAATTAGATTGGGCTATAGAATTGGGTGAATACGATATAATTTATGAGCCTAGGTCGTCACTCAAAGGGCAAGCAGTGGCAGATTTTATCATAGAGTTCACCTATTCAGACACCTCCGAAGAGCAGAAGTTAAATACCGACCAGCCTGTAGATGTTACAAGATCATCAAATTTTAACACCGATCAACTGAAGTCGGTAAACGATCAAGAGAGGATGATCAACGAGCAGCGAGAAACGTTGGAGGAGGATAAAAGAAAGCATCAAATATTCCACCAAGGAACTCTGTCTGACCAAGAGATTGACAATGAGATACTTGTGTGGAATTTATATGTAGATGGCTCTTCTTGCACTGCAGGCAGTGGAGCACGAATTGTTTTAAACAACCCAGATGAGATCGATATGGAGTATGCTCTGCGCTTTCAATTTAAAGCTTCTAATAATGAATCTGAATATGAAGCTATGATTGTAGGTCTCAGTTTGGCAAGAACCATGAAGGCAGAGCAGATCATTGTATTCAGTGACTCGCAGTTGATTGTAAATCAAATGTTGGGAGTGTATGCAATAAAAGGAGAATTAATGATCCAATATCATGCGAAAGCAATGGAGATCGTATCGAGCTTTAGCGCAGTACAGTTAATTGGAATACCGAGATTAGAAAATGTAAGAGCAGATGCCTTAGCTCGGTTAGCCTCAGCTACACACACCGAGCTACGAAGAACAATCCCAATAAAAATCTTGGCTAGTCGGAGAATTGACAAAGATCTGATGATGAACTTTATTACCCTGGATTTAGGACCATCTTGGATGGATCCCATCAGGGCCTACATTGAAGAAGGGGCTCTGCCAACTGATAAACTCACAGCCAAGAAATTGAAGTTTAAAGTTGCTCGTTATGTATTGACCAATGGCATTTTATATAGGTGAGGAATTATAGCAGGGTTACAAAGATGTATCCACCCTTCCGAGGTGAAAAATTTGATCGAAGAAATCCATGAAGGGTCTTGTGGAGCCCATGTGGCAGGTCGGACGCTTTTACGAAGAATAACAACACAGGGGTATTATTGACCGACGATGAGAGTTGATTGTACATCTTATGCAAAGAAGTGTGATAAATGTCAATGCTTCTCTTCTGTCCGAAGAACTCCCCAAGCATTTTTAACACCCATCACGTCCCCTTGGACATTTTTTATGTGGGGAATAGACTTGGTCGGGCCACTTCCAACGACTTGAGGAAGATTTAAATACCTCGTAGTCGTTGTGGATTATTTTACTAAATGGATAGAAGTTGAGCCTCTTATTGATATGTCGTATGACTAGGTGTATCAATTTATTTGGAAGAATATCATTTGTAGATATGGTCTTCCCCATGCATTCATTACAGACCATGGAACTCAGTTTGACAACGAGGAGTTTGCTGCATATTATCATCAGTCAAACATATTGAAGACCCACTCTGCACCAGGCCATCCCCAGAGCAATGGACAAACTGAGGTGATGAACAGAACGCTGCTAAATGGTTTAAAAAACGACTGAATGATGCAAAGGTAAATTAGATTAACGAGCTACATTATGTGCTGTGGGCTTATCGTACTACACCGCGAGCAGCAACAGGAGAATCTCCATACATGCTAGCATTTGGAAGTGAAGCTATTATACCTGCTGAGTTGGGCCTACCCACACACAGAGTGCTGAATTTCAATTCTCCTATCAGTGATTTGATGAGACGATTAGATCTACATATGCTCGAACAAGTTAGAGAAGAAGACGCCATGAGGAATACTGCATACCAACAACGAACAACTCTGTTTTACAACAAAAGGGTAAAGAAGTGTGATTTGAAGGAACGAGACTATATGATGAAGAAAGTAATTCAAAAGCACAACAAACTGGAAGCTAACTGGCATGGACCCTACCGAGTAACAGAAGTTGTTCGACCAGGGACATACAGGATTGAAACCTTGGAGGGAGAAAAATTTAAGAATGCATGGAATGCAGAGCATCTACGCAAGTATTATCAGTAGTTGGGATCCCTATGTAAATGCAGTTTTCTTCAGTATGAATAAAGTGTTGAATGTTTTACCCAGTTCTCTCTTTTTGTTGAAATTTTTTCGGAATATTAGTGCTACACACTATGCACAATCTCTTTCAACTCCGGTTGGTCGGCAAATAAATCTCTTCCAACTCTGGTTGGTCGGGAACAAATCTCTTCCAACTCCGGTTGGTCGGGAATGAATTACCTCCAACTTCGGTTGGTTGGCAAATAAATCTCTTCCAACTCCGGTTGGTCGGGAACAAATCTCTTCCAACTCCGGTTGGTCGAGAACAAATCTCTTCCAACTCCGATTGGTCGGGAATCAATTACCTCCAACTTCGGTTGGTCGACAAATAAATCTCTTCCAACTCCGGTTGGTCGGGAATCAATTACCTCCAACTCCGATTGGTCGGTAAATAAATCTCTTCCAACTCCGGTTGGTCGGGAATCAATTACCTCCAACTTCGGTTGGTCGGCAAATAAATCTCTTCTAACTCCGGTTGGTCGGGAACAAATCTCTTCCAACTCCGGTTGGTCGGGAACAAATCTCTTCCAACTCTAGTTGGTTGGGAATCAATTACCTCCAACTCCGATTGGTCGGTAAATCATATACAATCAACTCCGGTTGGTTAAACTAAGCAGGATCATGGGATGTAAGTTGTTTCATTGCTTAGGATCAAAGAGTGACAAGTCACTATAATTAAAAAATAAAATAGAATGGACATATCACAATGTGCATATATTCACAAACAAAGACATTATGCAAAATACTTAGAAGAAAATAAAATAGCGAAAGACTAAAACTTTTCATTCAAATCAAGAAAGATTACATATGCTGTGGAAAGTACAAGTCATTACAGAAAAATCCTATTCTATTGGTTTTTTTCCTCTGCCTTTGATACAGGGTCTACCCGAGCTGGAGGATCATCAAGACTATAAGGGGAATTTATGAAGTTCAGATCTTACAGAATTCTGACGTTCATTATAGATGGACGATCAAGCAGGTGTTCTGGGCGAGATATTTCAAAATCTGAATGAAGACTATAATCATCAAGATACTTAGAGATCAGAACACGAGGAATGGCTCGGGTTGGAATCCAACTAAGGTTAAGCTTGAAAGGAGGCACGGGTAAATCAAGAACTCCAGGATTATAGTAATCCCACAGGAAATGACCTCTCTCCAATTTTAAAACACAGAGAGCATTCAACCAGCCCTGTTTATATCCTTCGTTGTTCGACTGTTCTAAATGAGAATCAAGATGACAAAGTGCTTCATTACAACTAGCCATCCAAAACTCTATAGGCTGTTTATGGAATTGGTAAGTTAACCTCTCCAGCTGCTCGTGAAGCTTCCTCACCAGAAGTTATTTATTTTCCAAAGCAGAACTCTGGGTAGAAAGTTGCTCGCTGAGGTTCATAATCTTCTTAGACATCTCCGCCAGAGCTTGATTCTTTGCCATCAATTGAACTTCCTGATTTTCCAAAGCTGCTTGAGTTCTTGCATCTTCAATAGAGATCCGACCAGCCCTTGCTCATCCCCTAGAAGAAGATCTTGCTCGTCCACGAGTAGAAGTGGAAGGTCCAATTCTTTTTAAAGTTTCCAAATCATCTCTTAAGTTGGCATTTTCGACCTCCAAGAAAGAGAAACCTTCATCGTTAACCGGAACCAAGGCTCCTGAGGAAGATGCAACAGATTTCAGTTGTTTATTCTCTTCTTGTAAGGCAATGTTTTCCTGTTCTAGCAATTTGGAGATATGCCTATTCTCCTCGACTTCAAGTTTCAGAACACTTTCTATTTTCTCATAAGCAGATATAAATTTATCATACCCTCTATCAGCACTCAGTTGTTGATATTTCTTCTCGTACCCCTGGTGCAAGAGTGTGGAGGACTCTTTGTACTGCTGCTGGAGTTCCTCGATAGTTCCTTGGAGGTCCTCAATCATCTCGTAGTAAGACACATTACTGGCTACTGCATGATCGAGCAAACATTTCAGATACTGGTAAGCTTCAACTGCTCGTTCAGAAGCATCTGAACCCAGGATATCAATGATTTGAGCATCATTCAGATCTGCACGACCAACCTTGAAATAGTCATTGCATTTTTTCATCAGTTCGGTGTCATGAGCTGACAAGAGCTCCATCCTAGCTATAAACTAGTAAAAAGAAGAGATAGAAAGAATTAATAAGAACGCAGACAGAGCAAGTAGAAGAAAAAGTCAAGACAAATAACCAAAAGTTTGAATTTTCATTTCATCATAAAGGAAAATACAAAAGTCGAGGTTACATTCAATAAAATGACAAAATAAACACCCAAACTACTCTACACCTTCTCTTTATTTCCTATAACTTCCTCAAGAGGTTTTGAGGAAGAGACTGGTTGCTCGGTGGATAAGAGTAGCTGCTCGGCAGGAGTAATGGTTGGTTGGGGTTTCTCGGAGAACGATTGAACAGCTGGAACAGAAAGGGCCTGATCTCCAATCATCATGGAAGACTCATCTGAGACATCTTCATCTTCTTCTTCTTCTCCGGAGGAGGGAGGAGGGCTATGAGTGTGTTGCTGGAATAATTCAGAAATCAGCAACTTTCAACTCTTGTAAGGCTGCCACCCATCCATCCCTAAAATATTTAAGGCTGGCGTATTCCATTTGTGAGGACATGGAAGTCAAACACTTATTCCAGCCTTTATCCCAACTTACGCTGAATGATTTTTTAACAGCCTTCTTCCTTTTAACCTTCTCCGAGGAGGTCCTTTCCCTAAGGATCTCCTTGACATCTTTCAACTTCTCCTCCATCTCCAGTTTCTGGCACTCAACATCATGAAGTCTACCAACTTCCTCTTCAGCAGCTTTGAGCTTATTCTTAAGCTCTTCAGCATTCTTGAGCTTCTCCTTAAGCTCTTTATTATTCTTCTCAAACTCTTTTAATTTCTTCTCCAATTCCTTGGAGGCTTCTATAGCTCGATCTCTCTCTTGCTCAATGGACTTAACCTGTTTCTCCCAAGTAATTTTATTTTCCTCATACTTTTGATGAGAGTCTTTCAAAGACTGGGTTAATCCAATAAGAGCCTCCTCTACACCTCCCGAGGAGATTGAAGCCTTGATGGCCTCATCCTTCTTCAGAATGGTGTTGAAACACGTTACCAGCTGAAAAAAGAAATAATTTTGAGTCAGTACAAGGATATAACAGTGAAAAATGAGAACTCAGATCAATAATACTTACTGAGGCAATATGTTGAGCAGCCAAGGTAGTAATTCTGTCACGAGAAAGAGTATCTTCAATACCTTGGACTTCTGGGATAATCCAAGACTTCACCGAGCCCATAGCAGAGCTCGGAGGAATAAAAGTGGGAACACCACCTTCAACATTTAAAGACTGAGAGACAGGTTCTGCTGGTCTCTCAGAAGAACTTTTCTTTAACATCCTCGTAGGAGTAGGAACATTCTCAACCAACGATGTTGTCTTGGTTGGTGATATAACGATAACCTCACTTGGAGGAGAAACAACGACAACTTTGCTCGGGGCCACTGGGGGTTCTCAACAACTTTCTTGACTGCAGCAGAAAGGGGTGGATCAATATTCCTTGTCCCTTCTTCTGGGACATTTCGCTTACTTTTCTTTGCCTCTCCAGCAGTAGAGGCAGGCTTATCAAAGAAGGCAGGAACTTTTCTTTTCTTCATTAGATCACTAATAGGAATACTCGATTCAGAGGAAGAACCTTCCACACTAGTCTTAGCAGCTGGTATTCGATCAAGATTAACCACCACTGGACGAGCAGTAAAGGATGAAGTGTAACTCTTTTACTGCAACAAATAAGAGGCCGATCTAATATGTTCTTCGGCAATAGATTGGTGCAAACTCCAGATAAGTTTCAAATGCTTTAAATTAACCTCGATCTCCTTTGGAGATTTTCTTTTGTTGTCAACTGCAAATAATAAAAAATTAAATGTCAGTGATACATTTTATCAAACATCAAGAAAACGAGATTTCAAAAAATAAAAAACAACCTATTCCATTGCCATAAGGGGGACACCTGGGACCCTGATATACATCATCTCCATTTAATGGAGCATGTTGCCAATTTTTCATAACAACCCCATGTTCAAAGTAATCCCTATTGGCATCGGGGAGATTGACAACTAAAGCCCTACTCAAAAACCTAGTTTTTAAATAAAAAGTACTATCGCTGACAACCCATCTGTAGCAAAACATAATTTTTGGAATTCCTAAACGAGTTCCATGAAGCTGGTTTAACCTATGGATTCCATTAACTATTCTCCAGGTATTCGGTGCTATTTTTGCAGGAACAACGTCAAAATATTGACAGAACTCCAAACATAAAGGATTTGGAGGAAAAGAAAAGCCACATTCGGCCACAAAGAGACTTGGGAACCAATGTCCCTCAGCCAAAGAAAAATAGTCAGAAGGTTCAGAAAGTTCTTCCAATATGACCCATGAAGGAATTGAAAATTCAGAACGAAATTTGTCAAGAGATTCAATAAGGTAAACCATGATGAACAAAATAAGTAAAACAGAATGAAGAAAATCTTACAGGAGAAGAGTGAACCAGTTGACAACGAACAATGGAAGAAACGAACGCACAAGATAGAGAAGAAATGAAAAGTTCGAAGACACATATTTGAAAAGTAAAAGACGATAGGATTTCTACCGCGTTTAAATACTTTACCTCGGGAATAGAGAAAAACAATAATTACCAAGGCGGATGTTTGCGTATCCGGCGACTAAAAAGAAGAAAAGGGGCATAAAAATCGAAGCGGTTATGGAAATTCAAAATACTTTAAAAGCCTGTTAATATGCACTCAAAAAATGAGTGAGATACAACGAAAGTTTGCCTAAAATCCATACAAATCGAAAATCTAAGAAGCAGAATGTTCCTTACTTTTATTCACCATCAAACTACGAAACATTGGGGCTTCTGTTGATACCAAATTTAGTTTGCTGACATGGACCACTCACTTACAGACACGTGTCTGCCAACGTGGCAGTTATGTATACTTTTATCGAGAAACTTAAGATCACCGAGCAACTAAAAAGCCACGAGGAACTCAAGGGCCCAGAGCAACTCAAGCATGTCGAGCTACTTAGGCGGTCCGAGAAGCTTAAGCGATCCGAGCAACATAACACTCTAATCAGGATAATCAAGGAGACGACTGCACATTAAATGCTTATTTATTATCATACAGATGTACATGTCTACTAGATGACAACACATTATCCTTTCATTTGTACAGCCTCAAGGTTATAAATACATTGCAACCTCTTCATTGGAGGGGACCGAAATTTCTGGAGCAAACCATTCCTCGAGAATTCCAAACAAACAGTCAGTAATAACAAAAACAGTGGACGTAGGCTATTCTTATAAGGCCGAACCACTTTAAAAATATATTGTCTATTATTTCTTTATTCTTTTTTATCTGTGATTAAAATAATTAGGTCAAATCTAATTTTTTACATCAACACTCACCTTCCTGCAAAGGTCGATTATGTACTAAAGTTCCTACTTAAGTGGAGATGAGTGTGCACACCCCGACGAAATATTTACCGCTCGGGTCCTTCATATAGTATTTCTCACCATAGTCAGGGAGAGTTGTTGATGATGATCCAAGACATGTGGCATGCTGAGGCGCTGAGAAGGGGAATGTCGAAGGAGGAACCAACATCTATGAGGGTAATGGATAAGGAGGAAAATTTTGATGAGGTAAGGGGAAATTGAGATGCATTGGGGGTTGCAGGGGCATACGACTGGTTAAAAGGGACACAATTTGTGAAAGTTTATCATTTACGCCTCTCAATTTATTTTGAAGCCCCAATACATCCCCTTCACTCCTAGAATGCCATTCATCGTTGGACGAGAAACACTTATTAATAGAAAAAAGATCCTCCACGAGAGGTGTGGCGTGTTTTAATCTTCTTTTTGACATATGCGACCCCAAACCTCTTATCCTCCCTATATGGTCCTTCCCCAAAGTCTATGCGAGGTATCATTGTCAATGTCATCGAACGGGCTTAAAGCTGACTGACTACTCAAAGACTATTGATTCTAGAGTCTTGGACAAGTGAGGAGTGAATTTATTATCTTTGTATCGTCTTGCATGCACGTACAAGTTGGACCTA
Organism: Sambucus nigra; assembly: GCA_949130495.1. Taxonomy (NCBI): domain Eukaryota; kingdom Viridiplantae; phylum Streptophyta; class Magnoliopsida; order Dipsacales; family Adoxaceae; genus Sambucus; species Sambucus nigra. The sequence continues at coordinate 155,810,396 of OX422212.1, forward strand.
TTCGATGTCTTTCCTTCATCTGGACTTCCTTTAATCTTACTCCAACACTCGTTCTTCAAATCTTCATAAAATTTTGAGCCAAGCCAGTGGACATCAGTTTTTTTGGCCCTATTTTGCTTATTTTTCTCCCTTTGCAACATTTTCGAGTCCTTCGCCTCATTTTTCAAAAAATCATTCCATTGACCGACTGGCATCTCAATGTTTGAAGGGACTTTATTTTTTAGCGCCAAAATGTCGGAGCTCGATGCTCCCTTAGGAAAATGCTTCTGCCTAAGGTTTTTTCGATATGTTCGGAGTTGTTCAGCAACCTGAGAAAGAAACTTATTTTTTGAGTTTGCAGAAAATTCAAACCGTTTGTTGAGTTGCTCGTAGATGTCATCTTTAATAGCTTTATCTATGAGGTTCTAATTGTCAGCTCCTCCCACTCCCACATTCATTTTTTCCAAAGACAAACACTGTGCTTTAAATTGTTGAACATGATTCTTATCCCCTGTGGGGTTATTTCCCAATAGAGAGAACCCGATGGGCTTCTTTTCAATTGATCCGACAGTTTCAGGAGTGTTGGGCGTGTCTGTTGGATTAATGGGAGTACCTTGCCTACTACAACTCAGAGTAGGGGAGTGAACCGTTGGTAGAATTGAGTATTTCTCACCAATTGGTAATGAGAATTCTCCCTGTACTAGTGTCATGTCCTCGGTTGGATCGTTGTTTCCATTATCGCCCGACATTATCTACAAAAATAATAAAAGTTAAATGTGTATCTATAATAATAGATGCATAATTTCAAAGTTCAATATGAAATTATAACTAAAAAATAATGTGTTTGACTATATATTATAATCTACCTTTTCATGGTAAGACTTTAATAAAAGTTCAATGTGTCTAATCTCCATCCATTCGGGATTTGTTTTTATAAACCTATGGATTTTTTCACGTGGCCAATTAGGAGGAAGCGTATCTATAATGGATGCATAGATGTCATTGACATGAACTCTAAATCTCATCCTCTTCAGCCTATTGGCAAGATTGAGTTTGACATGGATGTGTCACAAGATATCACATTCCTCGGCAATGCTCTTTGTACGTAATTCTATCCATAATGGGTGAATTTTCTTTTTGCCTTCTCTAATAACGTAAGCAAGGTCAGTGTTGTATCAGGGCTATGTACACGAAATATATATTGTACTGCTTCATCCCAGCATTCTAGTAGGGAAAACAGAAACAAGTACTCTTGTTGGAGATGAACCCCAGGGTTTACAAGTTAAATTGTTAGATCTTCCTATTCTCATACCAATAAATCCGAGTACCCTCAAAATGAGGCTCATTAATGAAAGAGGTACAAGTGCGGTCCAATTGGAACCTTTCACACTCCTATTATCATTTATTATCAACGTGACTCATTTTTTCAGAGAAAAATGAACGATGGTGTGAATATTATTCCTATAAATAATGGCTCTAATGAATCATTAACTAGTTATAATGTACGAGGGCGTGAATCTTGATGATGCTAAGATTCAGCACCACCAGATAAGAGGTGGAGAGTTCAAACAATAGCAATGGTAGCAATATATATATATATATATATATATATATATATATATATATATATATAAGTATATAAAGGGGGATGAGTATAAGAGGAATGAAGGCAATGATGTATAGTGGTTCAGCCAATCAGGCCGACATCCACTGTGAGTGTGTGATCCACTAAATATGGGCACTAATGGCCTTGGATACAATGCTCATAAGCTCACTCTCCCTCTACTGTGTGTACAAGTAGAGTTCTAGCTAGGGTTTTAATTATCGATCCCTTTACAAGGGTTAACATGACAAGTATATATAGGGCTTAGGGGGAGTAGTGTACCCCCCAAGCATGCGTTGAGTATGTGAATGATGATCTAGCCAATTCCTTGATGACACCTAACTGTTCCACTTGTGGTTAATGATGACATAATATTCCCTCATGTGTGGGGATGATATTATTATAACGGTCTGGTCCACGTGCTATATGAGTCCCACGCGCACTATGTCACGCGTCTCCCAAATCACGAGCCATGGTGATGTCACCATCGACTTATGATGTCAGGCCGAGGCTAAGGTTCATGTTGGCATTAGGTCTTAACTGTTGGATGTAGGCCTCGTACTGTCGTCCCCTCATAGGGTCGTCTGGTCATGCTGACAGTTAGCCTCATCCGGTCGTAGGTTCGTTCGACCTCGGTTGATGGGGTCGGCCTGTCGCATGGTTTTCCGGCCTCGGTTGATGAGGTCGGCCTGTCGCATGGTCGTCCGACCTCAATTGATGGGGTCGGCCTGTTGTAAGGTTGGGTCCTCGGCCTGGCCGAGGGTGTATGTTGGTATATCAATCACCTCTAGCCCTTAGTCATCGATGCTCTTGAGATGGCTGAGGGGTAATGTTGCCTTTGAATGCCAAATGGGTGGTCAAGTTGATAAGTGGCATTTGTCAAGTTGATTGACCTGTTGTCAGATGTCAATCATCATTTGAGTTTCCCAGATGTGACGGCTGCACACTATGCTTGGGGATTTGTGCCCTAATAATGATTCTTCTCATGTGCTGTTCACTGCTTTGGTTAGTGGGCCCACTAATGTCAAAGTATTTAAAACCCTTTTTCAAACAATTCTCTTTCTTCTTCTTTCTTCTTCGCGCGCACACTCTCTCTAGCCTTGGGAATTAAACCTCCATTTATGCATCTACGTGAAAACTTCCATTTCTCTTCCATCTTCAGTCTTCTCTTCCAGGTAACTTCTTCATCAAACTCTTCATTTTCTCTCTTTTTCTTTAAGTTTTCTTTTTCTTTCTCAAATACTTTCTGCAAAAATTCCTCTGGTCGGTTATCCTTTCTTTCCGGCGTGTTTCCACCCTTTTCTGGTGGTTCTAGGTCTAGAACTTAAGCAATAGGCCTCCCTGGGTTCTTCCCCCACCTTTTCGTGGCAGTTCAGTGCCGATTCATGACACTTATTAGGTTTCCCGGCGGCTCTCCAGTGTTCTTCTCCGGTGAACCCTGTTCTTCCCGTTTTCAGTCATTCATCCACAAAAACCTTTCATTTCTCTAGGTTTAATCCAAAAGTCAACTTGGTCAACTGTTTATTTTTTTTGTAGGTAGTTTGGGCAAATTCCTTAAGTGTAGGGTCTCCCTCTTAATGCTCAAAAGGCTTTATGATTTAGCTGAGGAGTTTACAACTTTGAGGGAGAGGTTCTTTATAGAGATTAGGCGAATAGAGGAAGAGAACGAGTGTAGACGTAGGGCCGACCCTGTTTGGGTACGACTAATTTTCCCCATTCCATTAGCCACAGTTTTACCCTCTGAGCCCTTTGGGTCTTCCCATCGTCCATCTGAGTGTCAGAGTCAAAAGGGAGGGAAGGACGCCAGAGCGTCATCTTCTATGGGTGTTAGAAATTCTGGGAGAAAAGACTCACTAACACTTAGCCCAAGCCGACAGCTCGAGGGAGCAGTTCATTCTGAGGCTATCCCTGTGACAGCCCCGTCCCCTCTTTCTTTCTAAGATGCTTTTCCTGACGGCCCTCCCATAGGCGACGAGGCCGAGAGGTCTGAGGATAAAGGGGCCGAGGATATTAGTGAGGATTCTAACAATGACCAGGTTAATACCTCAGGGGCCTCGGCTTACGTATCGTCTGTTAAGGATCGTGAGCTCTTACTACGAAGGCACCTCTTTGGTATATAGCCCAATGTAAATATGAGGGTCCTGAATGAAGATGAGAGGGTCTCATTTATAAACCATATATAATTTAATTCAATTTTTGGGACTGGGTATTACAGGGTCGACGTAATTAATGGTAATCATATGGAAGCTAGGGAATGCTACTATACCTCAGCCGACTAACAGGAAATACAGAGGGGCACTACTACTACTACTTTTCATATTAAAACCTTGGATCCTCGAGAGGAGGAAGATTTGGTGAAGGGGTGGGTTATGGAAGAAACAAAAACTATTGTGATTTATGATAAAAAAAAAACTATAAAGGACCACTCAGATTGGTTCAAGACTAACATCGTCTCTCAAATTGGAATTAATTACATTCCTTATAGATAGGAAGAATGCGTTCGCCTGGAGCCGTGAGGATATGCGAGGGATTGACCCTAACTTCATTTGTCATGAGCTCAATATTTACAAGGACTCCAAGATGATCAAGCAAAAATGCGGAGTTTTTAGCCTTGAGAAGAATATGGCAATCCAAGAGGAAGTTGACAAGCTACAGAAATCACAGTTTATAGAAGATGTCAAATATTCGACCTAGTTAGCCAGTGTAGGAATGGTCAAGAAGAAGAAGAACAAATGGCGCATGTGGGTAGACTTCATTGACCTCAATAAAGCATGCTCAAAATATGATTTCCCTTTACCAAGGATTCATCAATTGGTAGATGCAACTACAGGTCATGTCTACTCAGTTTCATAGACGCTTATTCTAGTTACAACTAGATTAAAATGAAGCCAGCGGATAAGGAAAGCACATCCTTGATCATCAGGCGAGGAACATACTGCTACAACGTTATGCCTTTTGGGCTAAAAAATGCTGGAGCAACATATCAGAGGTTGGTAAATAAATTATTTGAAGAACACATTGGTAAGAACATGGAGGTATATGTAGATTATATGCTCACTTACTAAGAGAAAATTACGACTGTCCATATGACTGATCTGGCTCAAACATTTGACCGGCTGGAGAAACACCAAATGAATCTCAATCCGACTGAGTGTATATTCGGAGTAGATGAGGGAATGTTCTGTTGGATAAATTCCAATATTTATTGATATTTTATTTTTAGTTGTTAATATTTTATTATATTATTGGTGTTTTATTTTAAACATAGTTTGGATTTTAATTTAGAAGGTAGAAACATGAGCAAATGGGTGTGAAAGATATGGGAGTGCTCAAAATTCCATATTGTCCCACATTGGAAGAATACTACAAAAAGTAGTGGTATATCAACTAAAGGACAACTAAGATTCTTAGTTGACAAGTCAAATAAGAGGCTATGATCCTATGCATCACGGTGGTGCTTAAGCACCACTAATCGTTACACGCGGCGCGCGAAAGGGCGATTGAGCGACTTAGGGCGCATTGCGAGCTTTGACGCACACTTGGCACTTCGCATCTTCGCTTGGAGCGTGGGAGCCTAAAGTTTTGTCGAGGTAAAACAGATCAACAGTTGTGATTAAATGATCCGATCAAAGGGTTTAAAATCCAAAACGACTTGATCTAAACCGTTAGATGAACTCGTAGCGTTTCGTGTAGGGGATGTCCATTCGCTTACGATGGGATGCCTAATCTGAACCGTTAGATCGCAGTTGTTCCAAACAGGCACGATCCAACGGTTGTTAAGTCACTCCATGAATAGCTGTGACTGTTGAAGAACAGTCACATAAATGGCTATAAAAAGAGTTCCAGGCCTATGTTTTGGACACCGAAAATTGCTAGTTTCTCCTCTCTCCGTCCTCTATACTTTGGCATTATCAAGTTACAAATTCAGAGTGTTCTCGGTTTGATTAAACAGTACATATTTTGAATCAAACAACTATTTATATACTGTATTGTATCCTGAAGGCAGATTCTATAAAACCCATAGTGTACTCGCGGTTCTGATTCTGTCTCAACCGGATTGGGAGAAATTTTTCCTAAAAGAAAGCGTTCTAAGAACGTGCCTTGCAAAAATTAATTAATATATTTCCTTCTTTCCATAACAAAACTCCAGCAGTTTTAGGCAAAAATTTTATTCTTATTACTCCACTTAAATGGAAGGAACTGTGGCACAATTTATCCAAGTCATGACTCAAGACTTAATCCGACTCGACCGTTTTGATGGAGGAAATTTCACCCGTTGGCAAAATAAAGTTATGTTCTTCCTCACATCACTAAAACTTGCATACATTCTAGATGATAACCTTGAACAAATTCCCGAGCCCACACCCGAAGACACCGAAGAAATAAAGCAAAAACGTGTGAAGAGGAAAGAAGACGAATTTATGTGTCGAGGACACATCCTCAATGCTTTGTCTCAAACGGTTTATAGTGCTCATCGAATGATTCCGACGGCAAAGGAATTATAGAAGGCTTTGGAGACAAAGTATCAAAACGAGGAAGCAAGCAACCGTAAGTTTCTAATTTCAAACTATATGAATTTTAGAATGAGTAATGATAAATCTATCATTGCACAAGCCCATGAACTCCAACAAATTATTGATGACCTTAAAGCCGCTGGTATTAATCTTCAAGACGAATTTCAAGTAGGGGTGATTGTTTCATAACTTTCATCCTCTTGGAATGGCTTTAAGAAGAAAATTAATCATGATGAAAAGACTTATACTGTGGAATCCCTTCTTCGTCACCTTCGTATTGAAGATGATACTCGTATTCAAGAAAAAAAGGATGAACAAGGTGAGGGTCATTCAAAAGCTAATATGGTTGAGGATAAAAAATCCAAGATTACCAAAGACTCAAAATTTAAAGAAAAGAATGATTCAAAATTCAAGAACCAATGTGCAAATAAGAAAAAGAAGGGAAAATGTTTCTTCCGTGACAAACCGGGCCATTATTCTCGAGAATGTCTGTAATACCCCGTACTTTTATACTATATTTAATTTGGGGATTTATTAAATTTAATGTGATGATTTATTTAATAAAAATCCGAAAATTAATTATGTTATAATTATTGACGTGACGTGAGTTAGTAATTATATGAAATTGTTGAATATTACTTATGAGCATAGTAATATATGATATTGATTATAGTAAATGTCACGAGTGAATGAAATGGCAGTTTTGGGAATTTTAGCCGGGACGCGCCCGTGTCGCGTCGGGATTAATTATTAATATATAAAAGTGAATATTTTATAAGTTGTTCGTATGGTCGTTTTGAGTGCGCCAACGCGTCCGGAAGGGTCGAGATAGTCAGAAAAGTGTACCCGGGGGTTTAGTTTGGGTCTCGGGATGTTTTTAGGCTTAATTAGTGACCCGGGAGGGCATTTTGGTCATTTTACAAAATAGGGTAATTAAACCCACGAATTTCAGCCATCCTTAGCAGCCATTTAAGTCAGCCTTTTAGGGTTAGAACATTCAGAACCCTAGAACGGCCATTGGAGAAGAGAGGAGAAAGCTCTCAAGGTGATTCAAGGCCCAAAACACCACCGAATTCACCGCCGTCACCACCAGCGCGTAGATCGCGAGGAGGAGAACGCAACCACACAAATATCAGCAGGAAACCAGACCTCTGAAATCCCAGGCAAGTGCTTAACTTGCGTATTTTCGTTGGTGCAATATTCATATTAGTTAGGAACGATTAGGAGTATAATCTATGGAAGAAAACCCCATTTTTTTTATAGGAATTTGCATGTAGAAAAGATTAAAACCATATTCTGGAAGTCTTATATGATGTAGATGATTAACCCACGAATTTTGATGATTATGTAGAAGGAAATTCTGGAGAAAAACTGATTAGAATAGAAGTTAAGAAAACTTAGGGTTCTTGATGATTAGATGAGATTTTAGGTTGTTTAATCATGTTTAATAATGGTTATACACATGCTTAACGTTAGAAACATCTGGTAATATGTTATTATGTTTGTGGTATAAGTTTTGGGACGATTATGGTTGGAAAATATGAATTTGAATGAAGAATTTTGGTGAAACCCGCAACTGCAATTCTGCAGAAATCTTCGCAGACCTGCTTGATCGATCGATCGACACTAGAGCGTCGATCGATCGAAGGTTCGATCGATCGAGCCCTAGCCGTCGATCGATCGACCCTTCCTGGCAGCCTCTTATTTCCCCATGTTTCATTAGTTGAATTAATTTATCGTGGAATAATCCTTGGGCATATTAAATAAAATGTTTTGGGATATAGGAGAGACCAGTAGGACATATGATTAAGTGTTGAGAACTTTATTATGAAATGATTATTGTGTTTTTGGGATAATTAATTAAGGAATGACGAACTACGTATTTCAAGTGAGGGATTACGACGAATACCTACAATAGTGAATAGATGTCTACCTACTGAATTTGTTACTTGGATGGATAGAACCCATGAGTGTTCCATAACTAGTGAGAAAATCCTTCGAGTTAAGGTTAGAGACGAAACCTTATGCGTAATACTAATAATGTGAAATTAAGGATAAATGTTGTAATTATGGGTAACGAGAGTGACCTATATTAATATGATGAAAGTAGTATATTTATATGATTGTGTGTGCATATATTATATACATGTGAAAAACGTACCCGCGCTACTTGCTATCCCTGAGGTTACCGCGCTGGGACGGTCTTATCCTGTGTTGCTACGAGGGATATTGATTCGTACCCTAGAAGATAGGAATCCTAGGTACAGGCTATCGAATCGGTAGTCACGGTTCTAAGAGACGCGAGGGTATGTGCTGACCTCTTGGACTTGGAAACTATACTTCGCCTCAATATTGTTTGTGTTTGTATTGATACAGTTCGAGAGTGATTCCGAACTTGTATTTCCCTTAGTACGACTGATACGGGGATTGGATAGCAGAGTATGCCCGCACCATAATTTTTATGTGGGGTGCCATTAGAATATATATATTACATGAGTATTTAATATATATGAAGTTCTGAAACTTGGAACTACATACTGTGATTTGGTAAGTAAGTCATGTTTGATGAATCAGATTGGAAATACTTGTTTTATGAGAGTATAATATGACACTGGGAAACTTTATAAATTAATGAAGCTAAAACGAGAGTTGTGCTACACTTTGAAAGTACCCTTTTTACACGTTGACATTGTTCGTTTTTTTTAAAACCTATGAGTAAGTTAAGATAAACTAAATTATTGGGAAGGTTAGTATGATAATATGCTAAGTTAAACCATTTGGGGAAGGTTAGTACGATAGGCGTGCACACTAGAAGAGAGGTGAGAATTTCCCAAGAGAGTGTCGAACTAATATGTTATTGCATTGGCCTGTATCAATTTAAATACTTGCTAAACTAATTTTAAATCATACACACTTTCGGGCTCTGACCCGTTTTATCTCTCCCTCTCCCCCTTGTATATATGTATATGTATGTATTTCAGGTGCCCAGCCACATGGGCGTCTTGCTTAGGATCTTTTGGAAGGAACACGCTGCAGCTTAGGTGGGAGTTGCAGGTCCTTTGATTAGACGACTTCGTTCATTTAGATCCACTCCTAGCATTTTCATTCAGATGGGCATGTGTAGCCCTTTCCATTATTTCTTTATGTTGGGACATTGTTATTTCAGTTATTTCCTAGTTCGTTATTTTGGGATTTTTGTTCGAGACGGTGTATTACTTTATTTTCTCGCATGTTGACATTCGTTGATGAATGTTTTAATATATTGGATTCTTTCGTTCCAGTATATTGTGGTGTGAATCTTATTCATTGAGCTTTGTTAATACTTTAAATAAATCTTTTCTTTAAATAAAATTTGGTAGTTAATGTTTAAAAATTGGTTTTGACACTTAGCTTAATTATTTAGGGTGTTAATTGGAAAGTTTCTTTTTACGACAGTGATGCTAAGAATGAACCAAACTGTTCACCTTGATTTAAATTTGATAAAGGAGTGATCGCCCGGTATTTAATTAGGCGAGGTGTCACAGGTGGTATCAGAGCATCAGGTTCTAGTGTCCTTTAGGATCTGTGCGGCTTATTATGCTTTCAGCGTTGCTTTCTTTGATATAGAGCCCTAATACTAGGAATGTTGTGTTCATCTCTATACTTTGGGAATTCGTGCTTCTGCGATTTGTTTATTTGAATGATGAACTCATCCAAATTTACCTTTCATTTTCAGATGGATCGTCAAGGAGAACTAGCTAAGACGGATAAGGGAGTCATCGAGCAAGATCGACTCACACCTCAGGTATTCCCAGGGAGAGTATCAACCGCCGAGTTAGCAGGTATCGTGGCACAAGCAGTTACCACTGCAGTTCTACAATACCAAGAACGCAGCCTACAACTTAAAGGAGGCAAAAGACCTAGAGAGGTTAACCTAGTGCATGTGACTGACGTTGAGATCTGTGCGAAGGCACCGAATCTGCGACAACAAAACAATCAAGATAGAGTCAGTTCCAGTAGTAACGAGATTTATGTACAGAGACAAAAGTGTCAGGGACAACGAAGCCAGGTTCAGAATGAAATCACCAAGAGGTGTTTCGGTCGTGGAATGGAGGACCACAAACGTAAATCTTGTCTAAATCAGACTGGGGATAAACTACAACCTGACCGGCAAAGAATTTCGAAACTCTGCTATAAATGTGTACAACCGGGTCACAAGTGGATGGATTGTCCTCGCCCTGACATAGTTTTTCCGCAGATTTCCCCTCAAGGCCAGCAAGACCAGGGAAAAAGAGAGGCTAGTCAATACCGTAAGGAAGGAAAGCAGTTTCGGGGGAGGTGTTTCCAATGTGGCAGGAATGGCCATAGGCGTCAAAATTGTCCAGAGAAGAATATGGCCCCACGGCAGGAATGTGCTGACAATGTACCTCAGAAGCCAACTCCGCCACCTTTTCCAACAGCCTCAGTTCAGCAGAGAAAGCTACAGGGCGAACGTGTCTATAATTTCCCACAGGCAGCAACCCCACAGGCGCCAACCGCGGTTGAGGGTATGTTTTTCTATCCATGTTACCATGAGTCGAGATTTGTTTGTTACGAGTGCAACGCACTATTTTATAAGCTAATTTTTGCGAAAGCCTTAGGATTGTTAGCCACGGCAGTGAGCTCAGTGACGTGTGTAGACTCACCATCTTGGGAGTGGGTCTTTTATTTTTCTTTATATGCCCGGGAGTGGGGGTAGAGATTGGTAGTTTGGTATTACCTGTATATATGATAGTCTTAGATATGCATTAGAATGATGTTATACTCAGTATGGATTGGTTCGCCGCTTATAGAGCCATGATTACCTACTTCGGTGGAGCATTGTTTTTGCCATTTCGGGGCAAGAGATGTTTGTAGTGGCGAAGCCTCGCCCAGAGGGAGGTTCGACCGCTCATTCGTATTACATAGAGGAGGTTGTGATTCCCTTAGATTCGATCCCTGTTGTCAGGGAGTATTCCGATGTGTTTCAGGATATACCAGGCCTATCGCACAGTCGTGAGATAGACTTCGTTATAGATTTAGTGCCGGATACGAGACCTATAGCACGTGCACCGTACCGTATGGCTCCGGCAGAGATGCGAGAGCTACGAGATCAGATTGAGGAGCTATTAGGTCAGGGCTTCATTCGTAGGAGTACCTCACCTTGGGGCGCTCCAGTCTTATTTGTAAAGAAGAAAGATGGTTCACTGAGATTGTGCGTGGACTACCGGGAGTTGAACAAGGTCACGATACGGAATAAATATCCGTTGCCTCGAATCGATGATCTGTTCGACCAGCTGAGGGGAGCAACCTTCTTTTCGAAGATAGACCTGAGGTCGGGGTGCCATCAGCTATGTATTAGGGAGCAGGATGTTTCGAAGACTGCTTTCTTGACGAGATATGAGTCTTATGAGTTCTGGGTGATGCCGTTCGGACTCACAAATGCTCCAGCCGTTTTCATGGACTTGATGAACCGAGTATTCAGAGAATTCTTGGATCAGTTTGTCATCGTTTTCATAGATGACATTTTAATATATTCACCCTCCGAGGAGGTGCATGCCGAACACTTGAGGCAGGTTCTTCATACTCTACGAGAGCATCAGCTGTATGCTAAGTACGAAAAGTGTGGATTTTGGTTGCGAGAAGTACAGTTCTTGGGCCATGTTGTTTCTGAGCACGGGATAGTAGTGACCCGAGTAAAGTGTCAACGGTGAGGGAATGGGGATAGCCCACGACACCGACCGAAGTGCGTAGTTTCTTGGGGTTAGCCGGTTACTACAGGAGGTTCATTCGGGGATTCTCCAAGATAGCGGGTCCATTGACGAATCTGACTCGCAAAGGGGTACCGTATGTCTGGGATGACGCTTGTCAGTTGGCTTTCGACGAGCTGAAGGACAAGCTTACTTCGGCACCAGTCCTTGCTTTACCGAAGCCGGGTGTAGAGTACCTGGTTTACATAGATGCGTCCTTACGCGGACTTGGAGGAGTACTCCAGCAGGAGGAGAAGGCTATAGCTTTTGCTTCCCACAAGCTTAAGCCGCATGAGAAGAATTACCCCACCCATGACCTGGAGTTAGCTGCGGTCGTCTTCGCATTGAGAATTTGGAGGCACTAATTATTGGGCGAGAAATTTCGTTTGTTCACAGACCATAAGTCACTGCAGTACCTGTTCACTCAGCGAGAGTTGAATATGTGTCAGCGCAGATGGTTAGAGTTTGTGAAAGATTACCAGTTCGATATACAGAATCATCCGGGGAAAGCCAACGCAGTTGCTGATGCGTTGAGCCGTAGACCGGTTGACGATGTAGCGGACATCTGGATAGCAAAGTGGAAGGAGTTGGGTCACCAGGACGCAGTAACACGTTCTTTCCTATCCGTGATGTCAGTCACACCCGAAATTGTTACGAGGGTGATACAGGCACAGACCACAAACCCGTTTTGTCAGGAGCAGATTGTACGACTTCTAGCCGAGGGTGCTGAGTCCTATTCTGTTAGTTCGGATGGAGGGTTGCGGTTTAATGGGAGATTAGTGGTTCCAGAAGGAGCGGAGCTACGTCATGAAGTGATGACTCATTCTCATGGGTCCCGATTTGCAGTACATCCGGGAGGCGATAAGATGTACCAGGATATGAGGCGGCAATACTGGTGGAGTGGGATGAAGATGGACATTGCTGAGTTTGTGTCCAAGTGTTCTACATGCCAGCTGGTTAAGGTGGACCACCAGAAACCATCAGGATTGCTTCAGCTATTGGAAGTACCCGCGTGGAAGTGGGAGAGCATTTCCATGGACTTCATTACAGGGTTGCCTACATCACAGAGGGGTCACGACTCTATCTGGGTGATTGTAGACCGTTTGACCAAGGTGGCTCATTTTCTGCCAGTGAGGACAGATTATACCACGAGTCAGTATGCCCAGTTGTTCATCGCTGAGATTGTCAGATTACATGGGGTACCCCTGAATATTGTATCAGATAGAGACAAGATTTTTGTGTCACGTTTCTGGGAAAGCTTTCAGGAGGCTATGGGTACAGAGTTGAGATTGAGTTCAGCTTACCACCCACAGACAGATGGGCAGACAGAGCGTACTAATCAGATGTTGGAAGATATGCTACGCATGTATGTTCTCGATTTCGGAGGAGGTTGGGAGCCATACCTTCCACTAGTAGAGTTTTCTTATAATAACTCCTATCAGTTTACGATTGGCATGGCTCCATTTGAGGCTTTGTACGGCAGGCCTTGTCGTTCTCCAACTTGTTGGCTCGAGGTGGGGGATAACAAGTTATTAGGGCCAGAAGTGATTCAGGAGACCTCTGCGAGGATTGAGATAATCAGGAGTCGTATTCGGGTAGCCCAAGACAGGCAGAAGAGCTACGCCGATGCGAAACGGTTCTTCCGGGAGTTTAATGTGGGAGATCAAGTGTTGTTGCGTGTATCTCCTATGAAAGGAGTGATGAGGTTCGGGAAGAAGGAGAAGTTGGCTCCGAGGTACGTAGGACCATTTCCCATCATCGAGAGAATTGGGCCAGTAGCATACAGGTTGGGATTGCCAGAACATTTACATCGCATCCACGATGTATTCCACATCTCGTCGTTGAGACGATATCTTCGGGATGATATGGCCCATACTCACATTGCGATAGACGAGATAGACTTACAGTCTGATAGCTCTTACGAGGAGAGACCAGTGGCTATCCTAGACTATAGTGAGAAGAGATTGAAATCGAAAGTATTTCCACTTGTGCGAGTCCAGTGGGAGCATCATAATGTGGAGGAGCCCACTTGGGAGCGTTAGGCAGATATGCGCGAGAGATATCCACAGTTGTTTTTACCAGGTATGCCTTATTTTCCGAATTTCGGGACGAAATTCCGTTATTAGGGGGGAAGTATGTAATACCCCGTACTTTTATACTATATTTAATTTGGGGATTTATTAAATTTAATGTGATGATTTATTTAATAAAAATCCGGAAATTAATTATGTTATAATTATTGACGTGACGTGAGTTAGTAATTATATGAAATTGTTGAATATTACTTATGAGCATAGTAATATATGATATTGATTATAGTAAATGTCACGAGTGAATGAAATGGCAGTTTTGGGAATTTTAGCCGGGACGCGCCCGTGTCGCGTCGGGATTAATTATTAATATATAAAAGTGAATATTTTATAAGTTGTTCGTATGGTCATTTTGAGTGCCCCAACGCGTCCGGAAGGGTCGAGATAGTCAGAAAAGTGTACCCGGGGGTTTAGTTTGGGTCTCGGGATGTTTTTAGGCTTAATTAGTGACCCCGGAGGGCATTTTGGTCATTTTACAAAATAGGGTAATTAAACCCACGAATTTCAGCCATCCTTAGCAGCCATTTAAGTCAGCCTTTTAGGGTTAGAACATTCAGAACCCTAGAACGGCCATTGGAGAAGAGAGGAGAGAGCTCTCAAGGTGATTCAGGGCCCAAAACACCACCGAATTCACCGCCGTCACCACCAGCGCGTAGATCGCGAGGAGGAGAACGCAACCACGCCAATATCAGCAGGAAACCAGACCTCTAAAATCCCAGGCAAGTGTTTAACTTGCGTATTTTCGTTGGTGCAATATTCATATTAGTTAGGAATGATTAGGAGTATAATCTATGGAAGAAAACCCCATTTTTTTTTATAGGAATTTGCATGTAGAAAAGATTAAAACCATTAACTGGAATTCTTATATGATGTAGATGATTAACCCACGAATTTTGATGATTATGTAGAAGGAAATTCTGGAGAAAAACTGATTAGAATAGAAGTTAAAAAAACTTAGGGTTCTTGATGATTAGATGAGATTTTAGGTTGTTTAATCATGTTTAATAATGGTTATACGCATGCTTAACGTTAGAAACATCTGGTAATATGTTATTATGTTTGTGGTATAAGTTTTGGGACGATTATGGTTGGAAAATATGAATTTGAATGAAGAATTTTGGTGAAACCCGCAACTGCAATTCTGCAGAAATCTTCGCAGACCTGCTTGATCGATCGATCGACACTAGAGCGTCAATCGATCGAAGGTTCGATCGATCGAGCCCCAGCCGTCGATCGATCGACCCTTCCTGGCAGCCTCTTATTTCCCCATGTTTCATTAGTTGAATTAATTTATCGTGGAATAATCCTTGGGCATATTAAATAAAATGTTTTGGGATATAGGAGAGACCAGTAGGACATATGATTAAGTGTTGAGAACTTTATTATGAAATGATTATTGTGTTTTTGGGATAATTAATTAAGGAATGACGAACTACGTATTTCAAGTGAGGGATTACGACGAATACCTACAATAGTGAATAGATGTCTACCTACTGAATTTGTTACTTGGATGGATAGAACCCATGAGTGTTCCATAACTAGTGAGAAAACCCTTCGAGTTAAGGTTAGAGACGAAACCTTATGCGTAATACTAATAATGTGAAATTAAGGATAAATGTTGTAATTATGGGTAACGAGAGTGACCTATATTAATATGATGAAAGTAGTATATTTATATGATTGTGTGTGCATATATTATATACATGTGAAAAACGTACCCGCGCTACTTGCTATCCCTGAGGTTACCGCGCTGGGACGGTCTTATCCTGTGTTGCTACGGGGGATATTGATTCGTACCCTAGAAGATAGGAATCCTAGGTACAGGCTATCGAATCGGTACTCACGGTCCTAAGAGACGCGAGGGTATGTGCTGACCTCTTGGACTTGGAAACTATACTTCGCCTCAATATTGTTTGTGTTTGTATTGATACAGTTCGAGAGTGATTCCGAACTTGTATTTCCCTTAGTACGATTGATACGGGGATTGGATAGCAGAGTATGCCCGCACCATAATTTTTATGTAGGGTGCCATTAGAATATATATATTACACGAGTATTTAATATATATGAAGTTCTGAAACTTGGAACTACCTACTGTGATTTGGTAAGTAAGTCATGTTTGATGAATCAGATTGGAAATACTTGTTTTATGAGAGTATAATATGACACTGGGAAACTTTATAAATTAATGAAGCTAAAACGAGAGTTGTGCTACACTTTGAAAGTACCCTTTTTACACGTTGACATTGTTCGTTTTTTTTAAAACCTATGAGTAAGTTAAGATAAACTAAATTATTGGGAAGGTTAGTATGATAATATGTTAAGTTAAACCATTTGGGAAAGGTTAGTACGATAGGCGTGCACACTAGAAGAGAGGTGAGAATTTCTCAAGAGAGTGTCGAACTAATATGTTATTGCATTGGCCTGTATCAATTTAAATACTTGCTAAACTAATTTTAAATTATACACACTTTCGGGCTCTGACCCGTTTTATCTCTCCCTCTCCCCCTTGTATATATGTATATGTATGTATTTCAGGTGCCCAGCCACAGGGGCGTCTTGCTTAGGATCTTTTGGAAGGAACGCGCTGCAGCTTAGGTGGGAGTTGCAGGTCCTTTGATTAGACGACTTCGTTCATTCAGATCCACTCCTAGCATTTTCATTCAGATGGGCATGTGTAGCCCTTTCCATTATTTCTTTATGTTGGGACATTGTTATTTCAGTTATTTCCTAGTTCGTTATTTTGGGATTTTTGTTCGAGACGGTGTATTACTTTATTTTCTCGCATGTTGACATTCGTTGATGAATGTTTTAATATATTGGATTCTTTCGTTCCAGTATATTGTGGTGTGAATCTTATTCATTGAGCTTTGTTAATACTTTAAATAAATCTTTTCTTTAAATAAAATTTGGTAGTTAATGTTTAAAAATTAGTTTTGACACTTAGCTTAATTATTTAGGGTGTTAATTGGAAAGTTTCTTTTTACGACAGTGATGCTAAGAATGAACCAAACTGTTCACCTTGATTTAAATTTGATAAAGGAGTGATCGCCCGGTATTTAATTAGGCGGGGTGTCACAATGTCGTCTTAAAAAGAAGGCATTTAAGGAAAAACAAGGATCAAAGGAAACCATCAATGTTGAAGATGTTATTGCTACTGTTTGCAAAGAAAATTCAATTGATAATGAAAGTGTATGGTGGCTGGATACCGGCGCAACGGTCCACATATGAAAATACCTCTCTTCATTCAAAACATATCAAGAAATTGATGGAAAAGAAGTGAAGATGGCAAATAACCTTCGCACCAATGTAGTTGGAAAAGGCACAGTGGAATTGAAGCTAACTTCTGGAAAGACACTTACTCTAATTGATGTACTTCATGTACCTGATATGTGTAAAAATATTGTGTGTGGGGACCTTCTCAATAAGAGAGGTTTCAAACTAGTGTATGGGTCTGATAAGTTTGTTTTGTCTAAGAATGGCCAATTTATTGGCAAAGGGTACTCTTGTAACGTCATGATCAAAATTATTGTAATCAATGATATTAGTTCTGCTTATATGGTTGAGTCTATTTCTTTATGGCATAGTAGATTAGGTCATGTGAATTATAGAAGTATAAAAAATATGACTAATCTCATCTTAATCTTGGATTGTAAATTTGATAACCTTTCTAAATGTGAAATTTGTGCTCAATCGAAGATAACTAGAAAGTCGTTCAAATTTGTTGAGAGGAAATCCGAAATGCTTGATCTTATTCATAGTGATGTATGTGATATGAAGAGTAATATGACTCGTGGTGGAAATAAATATTTCTTAACTTTCATTGATAATTGCTCTAAGTATGCATATACATATTTACTTAAAAGTAAAGATGAAGTTTTTTAGAAATTCCTAATTTTTAAACAAGCTCCTATGCAATGGCATGAGAAGTTTAATAGTATTGTTATATCCCATGGATATAAAGTTAATGATGCCGACAAATGTATATATAGTAAATTTGAAAATGGTGTTGGTGTTATTATCTGCTTATATGTGGATGACATGTTAATATTTGGGTCTAATCTCAAATATGTTGAAGAAACCAAAAGGTTTCTTTCATCAAAATTTGATATGAAAGATCTTGGAGAAGTTGATGTGATTTTAGAAATCAAAATTGTGAGAAAGGATAATTCTTTAGCGTTATCTCAATCTCATTATATAGAAAAGGTTCTTAAAAGATATAATCATTTTGAACTTAAGCCAGCTGCTACACCAGTGGATCCTAGCATCAAATTAATGAAAAATACTGGGCGTGCTATGGACCAACTTAAATATGCTAGTATTATTAGGAGTTTAATGTATGTCATGCATTGCACTAGACCAGACATTGCTTATGCAGTGAGTGTATTGTGTAGATTTATAAGTAATCCAGGACAAGAGAACTGGAATGCAATTTCTAGGGTGCTTAGATACCTGAAGAGGACTTTGGATTATGGCTTACGTTATGTAGGATATCCATCTGTTTTTGAAGGATATAGTGATTCAAGTTGGAATAATCTTGAATCAAAATCCAAGTCAACTACTGGTTGGATTTTTACACTAGGAGGAGCAGATATCTCTTGGGGATCCAAGAAACAAACATGTGTATCAGATTCAACAATGCAATCTGAATTTATAGCCCTAGCAGATGCATGTAAAGAAGCAGAATGGCTTAGAAATGTGTTGTATGATATTCCTTTATGGAAAAAGCCATCGCCTTCTATTATGATAAGTTGTGATAACCAAGCCACAATTTATAAAGTTTCGAACAAAACTTACAACGGAAAATCTAGACACATTAGTCTAAGGCGTCAAATTAAAAGAAAATTACTCAAGGAAGGAGTAATTACAGTCGACTATATTAAAACGAACAAGAATTTAGCAGATCCTCTGACTAAAGGTCTTGTTAGGGAGATGATATATATCACCTCAAAAGGATAGGACTAAGGTCTATTAAATAACACAACTATATTTAATGGGAACCCAACTCATATCTTGAAAATATAGATAGAATTCAATGAGGTACAAACAAGTTAAATTATAGTTATGGAACACTAGGAATTTTATACAAAAAGTTCCATTCCTATGTGCCTAGTGTTGGTTTTCTGCATGTTACAGGATGAAGGTTACCTCTTAATAAATCATATAAATGTGACTCGCAGAATCACTAAAGTTGATTTACCTATACGAGTGTCGAAAGTGTGGTCGCTTTCTATGGAATCAAGAGCGCTCGTGAAATCAGGATTAGTACAAGGCCATAAAAGTGCATGCTAGAAGAACACTTATAAACTCATAAATCGGTATGTGTGATAGTTTCGTCTAGTCTCAAAAGGTCCTTGGTTCAAGATACGTTCACCATAGCACCTTGATGAAGCTTTGAATTATTTTCACTATATGGAAGTTCAAGTCTGAAAGACACTTCTCATTTATGTAATAGATTTTAGCGATAATGCCAAAAGTTATTTATTGTTTTTTTTTTGCTTTGCTCTCTTGTGTATATTGAAATTGGTGGGGGAATGTTGGATAAATTCTAATATTTATTGATATTTTATTTTTAGTTGTTAATATTTTATTATATTATTGGTGTTTTATTTTAAACATAGTTTGGGTTTTAATTTAGAAGGTAGAAACATGAGCAAATGGGTGTGAAAGATATGGGAGTGCTCAAAATCCCATATTGTCCCACATTGGAAGAATACTACAAAAAGTAGTAGTATATCAACTAAAGGACAACTGAGATTCTTAGTTGACAAGTCAAATAAGAGGCTATGATCCTACGCATCGCGGTGGTGCTTAAGCACCACCAATCGCGACACGCGGCGCGCGAAAGGGCGATTGGGAGACTTAAGGCGCATTGCGCGCTTTGACGTGCACTTGGCACTTCGCACGTGCGCATCGTCGCTTGGAGCGTGGGAGCTTAAAGTTTTAACGAGGTAAAACAGATCAACGGTTGTGATTAAATGATCCGATCAAAGGGTTTAAAATCTGAAACGACTTGATCTAAACCGTTACATGAACTCGTAGCGTTTCGTGTAGGGGATGTCCATTCGCTTACGATGGGACGCCTAATTTGAACCGTTAGATCGCAGCTGTTCCAAACAGGCACGATCCAACGGTTGCTAAGTCACTCCATGAAGAGTTGTGACTATAGAAGAACAGTTACAGAAATGACTATAAAAAGAGTTTCAGGCCTCTATTTTGGACACCGAAAATAGCTAATTTCTCCTCTCTCCGTCCTCTATACTTTGGCATTATCAAGTTACAAATTCAGAGTGTTCTCGGTTTGATTGAACAGTACATAGTTTGAATCAAACAACTGTTCATACACTGCATTGTATCCTAAAGGCAGATTCTATAAAACCCGTAGTATACTCGCGGTTCTGGTTTTGTCTCAACCGGATTGGGAGAAATTTTGCCTAAAAGAAAGCGTTCCAAGAACGTGCCTTAAAGAAATTAATTAATATATTTCATTCTTTCCATAACAAAACTCCAACATGTTCTTGGGGTATATTGTAAATCAAAGGGAAATTGAAGACAATCCCGACAAAATAAAGGCTTTACTGAAGATGCAGTCCCCGACCAGCAAGAAGGATGTGCAAAAACTAATAGAAAGAGTAGCAGCTCTAACTGTTGTGTCTCTCAAGCAACATATAAATGTCTACCATTATTTAAAGTGCTTAAACAGATTTTTGAATGGAATAATGAATGAGAGAAATCATCTCTGGATTTGAAGAAGTACTTGGGATCTCCCCCATTACTCTCTCGATCGGTTTTAGGTGAGAAATTATACTTATATTTAGTTATTTCAGAGCCTGCTATTAGCTCATCTTTGATCCGACTAGATGAAAGAGTTTAAAAGCTAGAGTACTACACTAGCAAAGCATTCCGATAAGCAAAAATTAGATATCCACGCTTGGAGAAGTCGGTAGTTGCACTCATTGAAGCTTTCAGAAGAATGAGGCCCTATTTTAAGGCCCATACTATTGTGATATACCCTGACTTACCTCTATGGCAAGCTTTATGAAAACCTGAAAAGTCAGGAAGACTAATGTCCTGGGCAGTTCAGCTTGGAGAATATAAGATTTTTTATGAGCCAAGAACCTCCTTGAAAGGGCAGGAAGGGATGAATTTTATAGCATAATTCACTTATGCAGAAGTACCAAGTAGCCCAAGTTTGCCTGCCAAGCAGACTTTTTCGAAAGATAACTCAGCTCAAAAGTAAACTGAGGTTATCGTCGGCCTACCAGAATCATTGGTTGTTCAATAGAGAGCTCTATGAATAGCTGAACAAAGCTAGAAGGTTTTTAGATATGGAAAGCTAGTAGAAGAAGTCTTTAACAACGACATCCCATTTTAGAAGCTGTTCGCAGATGGATCCTCATTCGCCTATGGTATTGGGGCTAGACTCATTATCAACACTCCAAATAATTTAGATGTGGAATATGCATTGAGATTTTAATTTCAATCATCCAAAAATGAAGTCGAATATGAAGTATTGATTACAGTATTGGAACTAGCCTCATTGTTAGGTGATGAGCAGGTGACATTGCATAGTGATTCCTAACTTATTATCCACCAGGTGCTTCAAATATATGGAGTTAAAGGAGAAACAATGGTGAGGTACTTGAATATGGCTATAGAGGTCATCTCTTTATTTCCTTCAATCAAGATGGTCTGAATTTCAAGATTGGACAATTCCCAAGCAGATTCCCTTACTCGGCTAGTATCAGCAACTCTAATGGAGCTTAGACGAGCCATTATAGTAGATATTCTCACTAGTAGAAGTATTGAAGTGGAAGTTATCAATGTACTTTCTGTCAAATTCGTACCTTCATGGATGGATCCAATTAAGAATTACATCGAAAAAGGGTTGATACCATTCGACCAAAAGGAAGCAGGAAAGATGAGATACAAAGCAACCAATTAAATCTTGGAAGATCTTTGGTATAAAAGATAGCTATGCAAGGCTACTATTGGTCGACGATGAAGGAAAATTATGTTTCCTTCGCTAGGAGGTGTGACAAGTTCCAAAGGTTTACTACTATTTACAGGAGACCAAGGGCTTCCCTAACTCCCATTACTTCTCCCTGGCCCTTCACTATTTCGGGGATAGACTTGTTCGGTCCATTATAGACCACCAAAGGGAGGTTCAAGTACTTAGTTGTTATAGTGGATTATTTCACTAAATGGGTAAAGGCTGAGCCTTTAATTGATATGCCCTATCATAGAGTCTTTTAGTTCATATGGAAGCAAATCATATGTCACTACGGAATGCCTTATGCTTTCATCACTGATCATGGTACTCAGTTTGATAATGAGGAGTTTGAGGAATATTGCATCCGATTCAAAATTCAGAAACTTCATTTAGCACCTGGACATCCACAATACAATGGTCAAATATAGATTACTAATAAACCTTGCTCGATGGTTTGAAGAGAAGTTTGGATAATGCTAAGGGGAAATGGATCAATGAACTGTATAGCGCCTTTTAGGCTTACTGGACTACATCGAGAACGACAACAGGAGAAACTCCATACAGGCTAGCTTTCGGTAGTGAGGCAGTAATACCAACTGAAATAGGTCAGTCGACTCACAGGGTACTAAATTTTGATTCCCCTAAGAGTGATCTCATGAGGCACCTAGATCTCTACATGATTGAAGAAGTCAGGGGGGATGCTGCAATTCAGACGGTTACTTATCAACAAAGGACTGCTAGGTTTTACAATCGAGGGGTTAATACAACCAAATTGGAATAAGGAGATCTTGTCCTTAAGAAAGTGATTGAGACGAATAACAAGTTAGAGCCCAACTGGCATGGTCCATACTATATCTTAGCAGTTATCCGACCAATAACGTATCGCCTAGAAACATTAAAAGGAAAAGAATTCAAGAACCACTGGAACGCCAATTATCTTCGTAAATATTACCAGTAATTTCATTTTTTATGTAATCAGTTATTTGATTTAACGAAATTGCACATTTCTCTCGATTATACTTCCTTTTTATGTTTTGTTTTCGGAGTATGGTATGATACACCTTAACTAATAAAAGGTTCCATTTAATTTTAATTCAAACTTTTAATTTTAAACTTAAACTTTTCCAACTAAGAAATAGTTTAGTTTCAAATAATTCAACCTTTTAGTTTTGATTCAAACTTTTCCAACTACAAGAAAAAAATGTTTAAATTGGAATTCTTTTTAATTCAAACTTTTCCAACTTCAGAAAAGTTATCTTTTAAAACTTCATGTATGATTTTATCTTCGACAAATCACGAACAAGAAGTTAGTAAAACTTCATGTAAGATCCAAAGTCAAACACAAGAGGTTTAACCCAACTAAGTTAAAACACAGGGATAACTATATATTCCTAATACACTTAGTCATCGCGGATAACTAAGGCTATAACTTAGTTTAACAAAACTATTTACAGTTTTATCTAAGAGCATCAGTCAAATCTAAGGCATTACAAATAGATTAAATCATGAATCAAACCTTTAACATTAAAGCAGATTACTTAGTCAGCAAGTTGATTAACTAATCATAAGGCGGGTTACCTAGTCAGCAAGTTGATTAAAATCAATCACAAAGCTTAAATAAAGACAGAAATATATCATAAGAATATTTATTAAAACATAAGTCCATTTCATTCCAAACACTTGGTGTTACAATCCAAAAAGAAAGAAAGTGGAAAGTCTATCCTACTGAACGTTTTCCTTTGGCTTTGCTCATTCCATCAACAGGCTCATCAAGGGTGCTCGGCAGAGTGGTGGATCTAAAATCCTTTAGTCTGGAGCGTTTGCTGCTGCTCGACCGATCTAGTAAATATTGGGGGGGGGGGGCAAACTTACTCATTTTCTCCTTCAAGCCCATAGTCCCCAATATACTTTTTGATTAAGCTCTGAGGAATGACATCAGGAGGAATCCAACTAATGTTAATTGATAAAGGAGGATCAGGATATTCCAACATTATTGGATCATGTTAATGCCATAGTTTATCCCCCTTGGGAATCTTCAGCAGACCAAGCAAGTTTAACCACCCCCCACTTATATCCCTCATTCCTGGCTTGCTCCATGTGCTTATCCAAGTAAGTCAGGGCTACATCATACTCGCCCATCCGAATAACTTTGGGTTTTTATGGAAGTGGAAAGTAAGTCGGTCCACCCTATCTTGAAGTTTTTTTATGGCCTTGTCCTTCTCCTAGAGCATTGAAGCTTGGTCGCCAAGGTTTTCTTGGTTCTCTCTTCATCAATGGTTGGTCGAAGAACGATACTTTGCCTTGAAGACTGGAAAGACTTAGTTTTTTTTTCTTCTTCAAGGCCTTTAACTCATCCAACAGCCTGGCATTCTCATTCTCTAAAAATAACAACCCCTCATTTGGACCAGTGTTAGCTAATTTCTTCAGACTGTCAAGCTCATTCCTCAGAGCATTATTTTTTTCTTCAAAAGGGAAGCAATTGATCGGGCTCTCTTAATTTCTTAGTCCAATGCCATTTCTTTCTTATTCATGGCATAAGTAATATCTTGTACCATTTTATCAAAGCCCCATCCTTCACTCAACGCCTTATATTTAGCCTCATAGTCAGAATAAAGCAAGGATAGAGAAAGTTTATGGTCTTTCGAAAGTTGCTCGATCATCTCATAATAGGCAGCGTTATTTTCTATTTGTCTATCAAAAAGACAAAGAAGATGAACATAAGACTCCTTCCTGGGCCGATCAACCCACTAGATATTCTTCAGTCAATAAGACATGGCAAGCTTTAAGAAGATTTATACATCGCCTGAGTAGGACAGATTCAGTAGAGACCATTATTTTCTTCCTAGCATCAAACTGAGAATTTACAAGTATGAGTTTATGGAGCCGAGGAAGAAAATAAACGGTATAAAAAATATTAAGGATAACAAGTACCAAGCGATCAACACCACATGAAATTATAAGCAATTAGTCAAAAAAAATGTTTTTCCATTAATCATTCCATGGTTACAGAGTTGGTTACATTGTAAAAGACAAAGAAGACGAAATTATCAAGCTAGAAGGAGTTAAACCTTCTCATTGTCCTTCTCCTGCTCATTGGTTTTGGCCTAGTCAGTAGCAGGTAGGTCGGCATGATCAACAAGCACCATAGAAGACTCCCTAGAACCCTCCTCGTCATCATCAAAGTCTTCATCCAAGTTGTGAGGCACTCCTGTGTCATATCTATGAAAAAAATTTAGAGTCTGCCTAAGTGCTGACCTCCTTTAAAACTTTAGACCAACCCTCGCTGAAGGATAATTTTCTGGCATACTCTATTTGGATGGTAGCAATAGCGAATGCCTTTTCACATCCCTTATATTCAGCCTCTTCCTTGTTTTTCTTGACCTTGACCTTAAGAGCAGAGTTACCAGTAGTCAAGGCAAAAATCTTGTCATTAGTAGCCTTTGCCCGGCGCTCAGCTTCAGTAAATATAAACTTGGCCTGGGTCAACTCATTAATAGTAGTCTTTCGTGCTTCCTTTTCTACTCTGGTCTGGTCCTAGACAATCTTAATCTTTTCATGTGAGGCTTGTTTTTCTCTCTCCAGGGCTTCACTAGATGCTTGCAAGGATTTTTACAAATCCTCAAGAGCTTCCTTAACATCAGTCGAGGAAGAGGACCTTATTCGGTCATCATTGTCCATCATCTTATTGAACTCAACCAAGAACTGCAAGATAAGGAATGTGGTATTAGTTTAGAAGAAAGGTATTAAAAGATCAGTAAATGTCAAACAGAATGATTAAGAATTTACCAAGGCCAAAGTGTGAGCAACCCTCTCAGTTAATCGGGCTCTAATTATAGGAACTGTAGCCGGCCTGTCTCCTGGTAAAGTTGCAGCTTTTATCAAACCCCTGGCCAACCCAAGGTTGATCGCCACCAAAGCATTCTTAATTATGCCTTACTCAGCAGCAAACTTCTTAGCCAACTCAACAATTTTAGCCAACTTAGTGGACTTTTTGGCTCGATCTTGGTGGTCAGGTAAACCTTTCTCTAACCTCCTGTACTGAGGTTCTTCAATTAGAACCTTCTTAATGTTAAGAACTTGAGATCTCTTCTTAATGTCCTAAGACCTCTTATCAGCAGTAGTGGTTTTCTTAGCAGGATGAGGAAAGGATCCAGACCCAGCCAATATATTAGGAATCTTCCTCTTCACCATCTAGGCATTAGGGGAAGTAGGGATGGTGGTGATATCAAGGGATTCAAAAGAGGACGATGTTCCTCCTTGAACAAGTTCTGCACTAACTGACTTTGCAACTGAAGAAGGGGATTGAGGTTCTTTGTCTAGGTTGACAGTAAGCTGGGGAAATACAAGTGGTGGCCGAGAAATAAAATAAGTAATCGAGCTCTTGTACTCTAACAGTACAGAAGTAACTCTGGGATGTTCCTCTCTAACCCTTTTATTGAGACCCTACAAGTAATTGAGGTCTCCACGATTAATTTCATCCTCCTTAGGGTACTTCTTCTTACTTTCTTATGCAACAAAAACAGAACAAGAAAGTTAGTCGAAAAATCTTTGAATAGATGAAAAATAAAAGAAGTTTAAAAAATAAAAGTATGACCTATGCCACGCCTGTCCTGGGGGCACTTGGGACCAGTGTATGATACCCCCTCAAGAAGAGGGGCAGATTCCCATTTTTTTAAAATAACACCATAATCCCAGTAGTCTTTATTGGAATTTGGCAGGTTGACCACTAAAGCCTTATTGGCTTGCCTAGTCTTCAAATAGTATGTACAATCACCAATGGTTCCCTATTTATAGCAGAACATTAATTTGGGTATCCCAATGTGAGTCCCATAAATCTCATTCAACCTACTCACTCCATTCACTACCCTCTATGTGTCTAGAGCTATTCTTGCTGGAACGACATCAAAATATAGGAAAAATTGAAGAAAAAGTTGATTTGGGGGAAAGGTAATACCACACTCAGTAATAAAAAGAGTGGGGATCTAGTGACCCTATGCTAAAGAATACGTGTCAACAAGACCGGGGACAATCTCTAGACCTAACCAACTAGGAATTTTTCTTTTCTCTTTAAATTCCTCTAAGGAATTATCATCAATGACATAAACCATGATTGAAACAAAGAAAAAATAAAGGAAAGAGGTAAAGGATAGCTTACAGAGATCTAAAGGTAACAACAAGAATAAAAAAATAGTGGTGACTAGCAAGCGGCAAGATATCGGAGAAGAAAAGCTTGAACATGAAAGAAACCTTGGAAACAAAATACAGAGGATTTGAGGTAATAAAAATGGAGGGAAACTCACGTCTATTTATAGGTTTCCTCTAGAATAGGGACGAAATGATTAAACTACATAAACGATTGAACTACCACTGGTTACACGCGTCCCAATGTGCAAAAAGACTAATATGCCCTTTAGTGGTTCGAAAAAGTTTGAATAATTTAGAAAAAATGTGATCATCAACAGTGCCTATGAAGAATTTTTACAAGTCCAGTAGGTCGGTTGCCGATCAACATTTGGACATTACATCGAGCAACATTTTGAACAAACACTCCATACTTTCGATGAATCATCAAGCATGGAGCATTGGGGGCTTTTGTTGTATGTAAAATTGTTCTCCCACATGAACTAATGAATAATAAACACCTGTCCTCCTACGTGGACATTCAGCCATCTTGAACGGCATCAGAGGTACCTGGTTCGCTAGCATGCCGACCAAGACCCAGAATGTGAACCAACAGGAATGGCAAAGGTTACTCGGATGGAATGATGACCAGCACTGAATACTAACAGTCTCATTTATTGCATATAAATGTAAATGCCTGGAGGACAATTATAAATGTATAATCTCCCTTAGCGAATGAGACAATCTAATCATTCACAAGCACACCCAACTGAACTATTGCAACCACCATAAATAATACTAACAGTGGACGTAGGATTTTTACAGCTCAACCACTTTAAAAATCTTTGTGTCTTGTGTGTTTGTTTAGATTGCTTCTGTTATTTTATCTTCGATTATAAAATTGGACCCAGTCCATTTTTAGACATCAATAAGCAGGAAAAAAAATTGCATTTCAACAATTGTTTGGAGTGTGTTTAGTACTATATTATCAAATGCCAACAAAAGCATCTTCAAAATAAATAAATAAAATTACCTTCAAATTTTGTATGAATATTGTGTCCACCTATGACACTTTTCAGCATATATAATTTTTTAATTTCTCTCCCTTTTTTCATTAATAAAACAGATGATCAACAAAAATTGTGTTGAATAATAAATAAAAAAATAAAATTGTTCATATGTTGTTAAAGCATAATTAACTAATATTTGTACCCAAATAGCAACAATAGCTCAAAACACAAAAGCTCTAACCAAGTACAACTAAATTTTAAAGGCTGAGATCGTAGAGAAATTGTCAAAACTACCATCGATAATGGGTGTAATTGGAGGTTTTAGATGTAAAGCCCATATCTTATGAAAATAAGTCTATTCAATAGAATTTGGGGGTCTTGAATGAGAATTCGATTTTTTTCAGGGAGTATTAAAAAATTCCAAATTCTAACAAAATAATAATAAATTTTATTATTGAAATCAGCCACACCAAATAAAAACAAAAAAAAAATCCAAATGTGCACTGATTAATAATAATAATAATAATAATAATAATAATAATAATAATAATAATAATAATAATAATAATAATAATAATAATAATAATAATAATAATAATAATCAGTGCACAGTTGAAAATTTCAGTTCAGGGGTTTGTAGTGTGTTTTGGTACTATATTGGAGAGAGAATGAATATCGGAGGGTCGGAATTGTAATTTGAAAAATGAGGGACATCTTCAAGTAAAAAACCATCATCGCCACTGATTACCTTTGGGGGAGACATGGTGGGTCTGAGTAAACCATTTCTTGAAGTGGGAATATCGGGTTTGGAATTTGAATTATGAAATCAATTTAATTTCTCTAAAGAAATTATAAAAGAATTATATATATATATATATATATATATATATATATAGAGAGAGAGAGAGAGAGAGAGACTCATACATACTAAGTTTACATATTTGTTGGCGCAGACCTATTTTACTAAAATATTAAAAAATATTTTTGAGTTAAATTTTTTTAGAAAAATACTTAAACATTTCAAGGGAGCCATATAAAAACAATCAAATCAAAATAACTTTTTTTTTGCCATTTTTAAAAAATTGGTTAATTTTTTCCTGCTTTTAAAGTTATTTAAAAGGTGTGAAAGTTTGACCATTTTTTTTAAAATAGCAAAAAATATTATTTTGAGTTGATTTTTTTTTATATGGGTCTCTTGAAATGTTTAAAGCCAAAAAAAACTCGACTCAAAAATAATTTTTTTTAAAATCAGTATGTATATACTTGATATGTAATAGAGTATTTATCTCTCTCCCTCTGTGTTTGTGTGTGTGTGTATAGGGTCCCGATAACATGTGCATTAAGGGCATACATTAAAAATCAAAAAATAGTAGAGACAGAGTTCGGACATACATTTGATAGGGTACAAATACTCATGTGAAGCTCTAATACTAACTATTTTGAGGCTCATAACATATGCCCTAAGGGCACAAGTTATCATTTTCCATATATATATATATATATATATATATATAATTTCTGACTTTGATGGGCGGGATATAAGCAGAACGCCAGGAGTAGATATGATCGCCTAGTTTGAGGGTGTCTCTATCCACTCTGCATTTTTGAATTAAAATTATTAGTTTTATTATGGATTGAAATAGAGAAAAACAAAATACGTTGTTTAGATGATGAAATTGAAAGGGATAGGGATGTACCTGTTGGAGAGCAATCCCATCAGCTCTCGCTATAGAACCAAACAAACTATCTTAGGTCATTTACTGTTTGGGGTACATTTGTCTACAGTATTTTGTTCCTAGGGTATGCTAGTTTTAGTTATTATTGGATGGGTGTTAAACTAATGTTTGTCCTTAACTGCTGTTAGCCAGACGTAACTTATCCAACCAATTATCGACATTACCCTTGATTATAATGACGCATGTACCCTTTGTACAAATCAAAACACTAATTTGTCTTTGGGGGTTTTCTCTCTCACGATCGAACCAAATTTTTTTTCAAGTTTCAAGCATCAACGTTTTGCAACCAGTTCAAACCTTCAACATCACATCAACATTTTGATCATTTTCAAAGCTTCACTTTCGAGTAATGCCTCTCAATACTGATTTAGTTTTTTTTAGTTCGAAGATCATTTGTTATGTTATTTGTTACTAAAGGGTTTTGTTTTTTTTTCAATTTTTCTAGGGTTTTGTAGTTTATAAAAAAAAAACTCCCCAAAGAATGTTTAAATCACCTGTAGATGAAAGAAAATCTCCAAGACTCAATGATGAAGCCACCTCAAAAGTGTCCCAAAAGGAAGACCCTACTTCTTTAGGCCTGAGAAGCTCATATAGGATCATAAACTTGTTCTCCAACACCTTTACAAACACTCCTGGTGATCTATTAATACTTAGTGAGGAGGAGGCAGAGTTAGCTTATGCAGAAGGTGCTCGTGGTGATTGTTCATTCACCAACTTATGATAAAGTACATTGCATATAGGTGAAGAACCAGTTCATGCTAGGGTGGAAGATCCCATTGGTGTTAGAGTGTAAGAGCCTATTGAGAAGTCCATTGAGAAGCCTATTAATGAGTGGTCTTTAATAACTTCACACACTTTCAATGCTGAAGAATGTTATCACTCGGACAGTGAGGTTGATGAACATTGGGGTGGGTATTTAGACTCTGAAGGGGTAATACATGAGCATACAGAGGATGGAGAAGGCACAGAGGGTGGACATGAGCATACAGAGCATATAAATGTTGTTAGGAAAGAGTTTAAAGACATTGAAGCTCAGACTGAAAATTTATACAAAGATGAAACATTGGATGGAAGCCAATATCAGTGTGGGGATGGAGTTTTACAAGAATTGTCACCGGGAATGAGTGGCCAACAATATTGCATTGTAGGAAATACATGAGAAAATTTGCAATATTCAAGTAGTTTGAGTATAAATAAACCATTTGATGTTGGGCATGGTGTCTCTTTCTATGGATAATTTTTAGCCCAATGATCATGACTGCCGCAATAAAAACATCCATCACTTGATGATGATCCTCCTGTGCTTTTTATTGCATATTCTAAGAGTTTAAAACCATTACATGATGCATGTTGACACCTAAAAAAAATTGCCCATTTGATGTCTTCAACATCAACATGAGACTATTACACTGATCATAAGTACATCTGCTGTAAAACCATGGACAGTCAATTACAATGTGGTAATTTTGACCACACATTTGACATACATGTTGCTCTTGTGTTTCTTCTTCATCTATGCTGCCACCCATTTTTATTTCGTAAGAATTTTGGATGTTAACTATTGCTGCTGCTTGGTGAAATAATGGAGATGTTGTAACAATATACGAATATGAAGTTAATGTGTAATAAATGCACATTTTGATTTTATTTGTATATAGTCGTTGTAAAGAATGGAGGATTGAAAAAGGGGTATTGTTGGTAATTGGTTGGATAAGGTACAGCTGGCTAACAACAGTTAACACTACTAGAAAAATACCTTTTTACGACGGGTTTGGAATTCAATTTTATGATCGATTTCATTAAACCGTCATAATAAATACTATTATTTCACAATTATGAATCTTTTTGCATTTAAACAAATAATTATGACACGTGTATTCTTGTTGGGTCATATTAATATGATTTTTTATGACCGTAGTATTTTAAGTGCCATATAATATATTATTTATTATGACACTTTTGTATGTATGGTAATATTAACTCTAATGTAGAAATTAATAATTTTTTTAATAAATTTTTGTAATTATTTGTGATCGTTTTTAATTTAAAAAAAATTAGTGGACGCGCGGGAAAAGGAGTCCGGCTCATATCAAACTACCCATGCTCTATCTTCTATGAGAAAAATGGAGCCACAATCCCACAAGGCATATCATCTTCAATTTTACCTAGGATACAAAACGTCTTGTAGCCGAGCAACAGTAAGAAAAAAGGAGCCAAATAAATTGCTGAGTGATTTCTGGCGCCAAACAAATCATTGGTTAACTCAAATAATTGCAAAAAAACACGCCACACAAAACTTCTTAGCGTAACCTTTGAATAGAAAATCAGGTCTTCAATTTCTGGAGCCAAACAAATTACGCGTATGATTTTCTTCTTTTTTATTTTCTTCATTTTGAATATTGAATCAGAGGCTCACACAGGTACATATCTAGGAAACTATAACCGTGCGACTGTGTTCCAAGATTCTACCTAGATTATAGTTTTGAACAACTAGAAGGGAGCGATAGAATTCAAGATTAAAGTTCACCTAGGTACGATGTCGATTTTTATGTATTTTTTTTTTTTTTTAATTTTTTATTACAAATTTGGTTGGAAATAATTTTATTAGTAGGAAATAATTTTTACTAGTTAGAAATGATTTTTTTATTGCTGGAAATAATTATTATTTGCTGAAAATACTTAATTATTACTGGAAATCATTTTTATATGCTGGAAATATTTTATATTGGTAAAAATATTTTTTTTTTATTCTGGAAATTATTTCTATTTGTGGGAAATAGTTTTTTATTTGTTGGAAATCATTTTTATATGCCGAAAATAATCTATATTGCTGGAAATCATTTTTTATTGCTGGAAATATAAAAAAACACGCATCCAAATTAGGGGTGGAAAATTATCACACAATCCGATAATACGACACGACCCACTCGACTTTTTCGCTGATTTGGATGAAGCCTTAACGAATACGGGTGCTTGACGGGTGGATCCGATAAACACGATAACTTAACGAATCGAGTTTGGATTTAGCCATTTAGCGTAAATACACGACACGACTCGTTAAGGCACGACTTGAACACGATCTAAACACGACACGAACTAATAAGACACGGTAGAATCAACCCATATCGGCGATATCACGGTAGTATCGACCCATATCGGTGATATATCGATCGAGATGGTATAAGTTACTAAGCATCGATCTCTCTATCTCAGCTTATAACTCATTCAATTGAGCCTCGATTTTGCATCCATGTCACGATCGGAGCAATCACTTTCAATTCGATATAGGGTATATGAGGTTTCATGATCGCAAATCTGTTTTTTCGGTTAAATATCTCATTTCTTTTCCTGTAGTATTACTAATGGGGTTATCTCCCATTTAACCTTCTTTTTGTATATATTTAATTTGTATTAAAATGTATCATTATTTATTTATCCTCAAAGTGTAAGATTATTTACATTATATATATCCTTAATTAGTAGTAGGTACTATTATAACAGTCACAAAGAATATATTACTAAATATATATATTTTGATTTAGACAATATTATGCATACTAAATGATGATTTAGTATAAACAATTAGACAATGTTATGCATATTAAATGATGAGTTTTTACTTTTCTAATTGAGCCATGTTATTATTCTTTTTTTTCTTAACTTTTCTATATTTTTTTAATTTTTTTTGTTCTCTATATATTGTATAGATGTGTATCGCCCGAGACCGAGACAACCAACAAATGCTAATGTACTAAATATATGCAACTTCCACACAATAACCAACAACCTATATTGACCAACAAAGAATAACAAAACCCAAATTAAGAAAGGAAACAATATGCAAAGGCTATTTCAGCCCACTTCTCACCCAAGAAAACACTCAAAACGGCATAGAGAAGTGAAAAGGGGTGGTCCCAATGTGTGTTTCAAATCAAACCAATTTTCACCAAAAATTATCCAACTTTTAATTAGCACCAAACCAAGTTGTGAAAAAATAATTTTTACTTTAAACCAATTTTATCTTGATTAATCCTAAACATGCATCTAGTGATTAAAGCAAGTAAAGTAAAGTAAAGAATGCTCACAACGCCGAATGTACGAGAAAAAAACCCAAGACGGGAAAAAAACCTCGAACGACCCAAGCCAGACAAACACTATGAACAAAGGTTTTATAAAGACAGATTAGCCTTACTCAATGACTCGATGCCCACGGGTCTTAACGCTCCTTCTTATCTTCTACCGTTCTTCAATAGTGCCCGCGCAGAAATTCCATTTTCCACGATACCTGTCCACAATGCATGCATCCACGTATGTCTCGGTGTCCACCGAATGGCTTTGATACGTCTACGATGTCGAACAAGAAGTTCTTTTATTTTCTTCACCGTAAAACCCTGATGTTCAAGTATAGAACAAACTTTCTTTGTGCAGCAAGATCACATAAACATATAGTAATGATAACTCGGATCTTTGCAAACTCTAAGGATGTGTTTAAGCTTTGAAACCTTAGAAAAACATGTGCAAAACTCGTACTCGAACGTAAACTGTTTTTTCCAGAATGCACACTTGTAAACTCTGACAAAACCACGCTTTAAATATTGAAAAATCACCGCCTCGAAAACAGTGTCGCTCGAACGAGACTGTCAAGTCGTTCGAGCGACATAGCCATCTCGTTTTAACGATCCAGCTTGTCATTTGAACGATGCCGCGTGTCAATTTCACTTTTTGACTTTTTCTTTAAAACATCTCTTCCAAAAGAGATCCAAATAAGTCAAACTCTTTTTAGAGCTTATCAGAATAAAACGTAGTTTAAAACATTTAAAACACTTTTAAAATATTTTTCCTTATAAAATTACATCCTTATCTTTTATAAAATTATACGCATTCATACTTGTGTGATCTCGAAATGCAATTAACTTGAAGACAAATAAACTTGCACCAATTAAACTTTGGCATGATTAAGTCTTTGAAGCTTTGCCACAACATCTTCAATTTGTTAAATATGTCATAGACCAAGTGGGATCGTGACAAAATAAAATCTCCCTATGACATATTACAAACACAGTTTTGTTCACAGAATTAAGTCAAAACAATACATGGACTAAATTGACAATTTATGTCCTTACAAATCTCCCCCTTTGACTATTCCGAGACAAAACTAAATCGGTGAAATGCCTAAGCCGGGCCATCAAGCCTTATGACACCTAAATCCCATCCCATAAACCCAAAGTCAAAAATTACAGGACACGAACTAGAATATGTAGCACCGACAATCATGAACTGTCTGAATGTGATGTAGACTTGAAATCTCGAATCTCTGAAGCATACATACACACATGAAATAGAAAAATAAATACCAAGTGAAGTATGGAGGAACAAATGAAACCAATATATATATCCAAATGATACCAAATGACAATAGATACCACTATGAAAAAACTCTAAAAAATTATTTGTTAAACAATTGAGCAACAAAATGATACCAATGTGTACTACCAATTTATAATACCAATGTGTAAAATATGTAATAAAAAAACGTGCTCAACAAATCTCAAATCTCCCTCTACAACACATACATATCTTCCCCTTTTTGTCTCGAATAGACAATCCGGTGAAAAGATAAACCAATCAATAAGTATCTAGCATGAAGATGTACCAATTAAAAATCGCTAGATAATCATGAAATAACCAGCTAAATATGATCAAGTAATGAAAAATCACTAGCTAGTAAACCAATGAATCACAATAAGAATATAGCAATCTAATCAGGTGATAAATGGAATCATATGCAAAAGATGAATATTGACACAATATAACCTACATATAAACCAGCTAGTCCAGAAAGCTTCCAGCAGTACCAAAACAAATATACCATAATAATTAGTGGACTGTAAACAAGAACGAAGCACAAAAACCCAGACTGTCATTCAAACGAGCTAAGGACGTCGCTCAAACGAGATGAGGACGTCACTAGAACGAGACTTCGCACGACACGGTAATGTCATTCGAACGAGTTCTCGCAATAGGCCAAATTTTCCTAGTTTCCCAGAAATATCTTATATTTTTGCCCAGTGAAAAAATTTCCAGAAAAATCACACTGGGAGGGCCTGACAGCAGCAAAACTGTGCTAAAACAGTAAACTTTTAACACAAAACGCATAAAAACTAGCAACGTGAGTTACATGCAAACATAGTACCAATGTGCTCAAACATGGACATGGAATGTATGGGCGTGAAACTACAACAAATGAGTCACAATTCCAACACATCAAAAAGATCAAGAATCTCTAATTGATAGAGATAAATCATCAAACTTTATCATAGCCATAAGATAATTAAAGTGTGAGCTTAATGAACTAAACATACTACATGCACACAAATCCAGAATTTTGACGGTTCTACAAACAATAGCTTCAAATTGCAATGTTTCAACATTAGGATTAGTTGTGCGAACCCGTTTAAATTTTTAATCCATCCAAACTCCCTCAATAATATCATATTTTCTTTGGAATAAACTAAACTAATTTGGCCCATTTTTTCCATAAGATACTTTTTATTGCCTTATGAATTTTTTCGGGCTCTTTTAAACGGTGGCTTTCACAACGAGTCAATTTTGAAGTCTCGCAGCCCTTTCCCGTGAATCACTCATCATTTTTCAATTCAAATCCTCACAGTAAACGGTTCTTACATGCACACTTCTCCTTAAGTCTACTTACGCATAGATGACAAGATTGAGATAAGAACGCCTCACCAAATTCAAATATGCAAGAGAAGTCAAACATCCATATAAACTCATGCATGTGTGCAATGTTGGCATATATACATAGTCGAATCAAAATGATATCAACTTCGAAATAACCCCATATAAAAAATGGTTAAGATCATTCTAAGCATCGATAATAATGACCAAATACCCTATTCACATGGAAAATGAAACGATGGGGGGTCCAAGCACACCAATATGACACATCAAACATGTAAACTCAAAATACAAGAACCGAAAATCTTTTTGGTTTTTCAAAAGTTTTCTCAAAAACAAAATCTTTTTGTATTTTTCAAAAGTTTTCTCAAAAATAAAATCTTTTTGTATTTTTCAAATAGGACTCAAACAAATGAAAACTATAATACAAAATGATACACATGTAACTATACTAGCAATGAATATATCATGAAGCAAACTAGCATATGACAAACATGGAAACACTATCATCCTTTAGATTTAGCATGGGAAGAATCAAGTGCAACCAAATGAGAATCATGAAGTTTTATTCCTAAATCCACTAAATCCAATTTTCTAACCCAAGTAGGTGTAAAATGACGCATGGGGGTTTGGGGAACCGGGGCAACTTTATTCCTAAACTTTCTAGGAGCTTGTCTAAGGTCGTAACAATAACGCCTAAGGTGACCTTTCCTACCACAAAACGTGCAAGTGTAGCGATGGTGGGAATGATTACCTATATGTGGACCTTTTCTAACCTTCTTAGTGTTTCTCACACGTGCGGGGGGAATGGGAACAACTCGCTCATCAAAACCTATACCTCCCCTATCTCCCTTAATTTGGACGGTGCCTAGGATTTTATCTAAGTTCTTAGACCTTGCCTCCAAATCAAGATTAACTCTAGACGCGTCTCTCAATCTCTCCTCCAACTCATCAATCCTAGACTCGAGTAAACGCCTAGACTCCTCAAATGCTAAAATCTCCTTTTTCAAAGACTCGATCAAACCACGGAGATTATCTCTCTCTTTCTCCACAAACTCTAGTTTCTCCCTAAACTTCTTCTCTCGTGCCCTAAGATCCTCAATCAGACTATCATTATTTTCTATGGCATGCTCATTCAACTTAGCTTGCAATTTAGAGTTAGCCTTTTTCACCTTCACTGTTTCGGCATACAACTCATTAAATGAATTTTGCAATTCTTTCACATCTATCTCATCCTCATCACTCTTTTCTCCCTCACTAACACGGGATTCACTCAAAATCTCCTCGAAAGGGTCAATCACATGAGAATCGTCGTCGCTCGCATGATATGCCATAAACGCAACAAAGTTACGATCAATGGGGGTACTCTCTCCCTCTTCCGGATCACTATCACTTAAGATGGCACTATAAATAATGGGTTTCTTTCCCTCTATCTTAAGTCTAGTGGGACACTCCTTAACTTTGTGACCGTACCCCTCACACCCAAAACACTTATCCGACTCATCTCTCTTAGGCTTCTCAAACCTATCCTTAGAGGTGGGATCAACTTTGTTGTTCTTGAATTTTACAAATTTCTTGGCATCTTTAGATTGCGTTTGAAACTTAATAATTTTTTTAAATTTCTTTACCAACAAAGCAACATCCTCAAAAACGGAATCAAAATCGGAATACGAAACTTTACTTTCCTCCTTCCGGGTTTTTTAAGCAATACCCTTTTCTTTCTTAGGCACTTTCTTGGAGGTAATCATGTCGATTTTATAGGTTTGTAAGTCACCTACAATCTCTTCCAATTTCGTCGACTCTAACTTACCCAAGGAGTTCAAAATAGTCACTTTCTCATCAAACCTACTAGGCAAAGACCTAAGGATTTTCTTAATGACACAGTTATCAGGAATTTTCTCACCTAGGTTAAACGACGAGTTGACAATATTGGACAACCTAGCATAAAACTCATCAAAAGTCTCACTCTCTTACATCCTAATGGTCTCAAACTGTGTAGTGAGATTTTGAAGTTTTGACGCCCTAACCCTGCTAGTGCCCACGTGAGTGAGTGCCAAAATATCCCAAGCCTCTTTTGATATCTCATAAGTCATAATTCTATTATAGTCTTCCGGTGTGACATGTAAAGAAATAACGTGCAAACCCTTAGAATTATATTGTGAAATTCTATGTTCAATTTCAGTCCATGACTCGACAGGTTTTAAAGTAGTGACCTCACCTATAACAGTGACAGGGGGTGTCCAACCTTTTTCAACTACTAGCCACACACGCTCATCAATAGATTTTAATGCACTTTTCATTCTCATCTTTCAATAAGTGTAATTAGTGCGATCAAAAATAGGAGTTCGAGAAAATTCGTTATATCCAAAATTCTTCTTTGAAAACACACGAGATAACAAAATAAATAAATTATGTTTTCTAGCTCTAATACCAATTTGAAAAGGGGTGGTACCTATGTGGATTTCAAATCAAACCAATTTTCACTAAAAATTATCCAACTATTAATTAGCACCAAACCAAGTTGTAAAAAATCAATTTTTACTTTAAATAATTTTTATCTTTATTAATCCTAAACATGTATCTAGTGATTAAAGCAAGTAAAGTAAAGTAAAGAATACTCACAACGCCGGATGTACAAGGAAAAAACCAAGACGGGAAAATAACCTCGGACGGCCCAAGCCAAACTGTTGATACCAAATTTAATCTGCTGACATGGCTCAATTGAGTGAAGACACGTGGCAATCTGCGTGGCAATAACAAATACTTCCGAACAACACCTTGAATTCAAAGAACTCAATTTCCCCGACCCACTCAGATACTCCGAGCAATAGATGCTCTCCGAGGAACTATACTGCAATGAGGAACTCTGCTTTCCCGATCAACTCAGACGCTCCGACCAACAAGAATTCTCCGAGGAACTTTAATACACCGAGCAACTTATGAGTACCGAGATACTTAGGCGGTCCGAGCAGCTTAGGGGGTCCGAGCTGCACCTCAAACAGAGCATTAATAGCAGGATAATCAACAGATTGACTGCGCATTAAATGCTTATTATTATCATACAGATGTATACGCCTAATGGACAGCTATGTATTACCCTTTCACATGTACAGCCTGAGGGCTATAAATACATTGTATCATCCTCATTGTAGGGGGACCGAGAATTTCTTGACTAAACTGGTAATTAAGAATTCCCAAACAGTCAGCAATAATAAAAACAGTGGACGTAGGCCATTCTTATAAGGCTGAACCACTTTAAAATTTCTTTGTCTCATTTTATTTTATCTGTGATTAAATAATTAGATATAATCTAATTTTTTACATCAACAGATTGGCGCCATCTGTGGGAACGACTGGTAATATCATTTTTCATCAAAAATAATTCATTACAAATGGCTAATAATCCAGAACCCAGCAATCGAAACGCTGGAAGCCCTCCAAATCCATCTGCTCCGCCAAACGTTCCATATCTGGCTGGAATAATGACAAATCTGGCCCAGGGCCAGACAGCCATGCAAGAAACTATGCGACAACTCATACAAACCCTTCATGGCAGAGTACCGACCCATTCAGGACATCGAAGTGTTCAAAGAAATACCCGTTTACTTTCTTCGCGTACTAGGCGTACCGATTCATATCGTACTGAGGAGTCTGAAGATTTTTCTTATCAACCTAGATGAACTTCGTCAGTACAAGCCACAGATACTGAACAACGTATCACTCTATCTCCAGAAAGGACTAGTGCGCTAGAAAGGTTAAGCAGGGTATCTCCTTTTGATCGATTAGGTCCTAGGAGGAATAAAAGTCCTCCTAAGGCTGCGTCGAGGAGCTTTCGATGATCATCAGACTTAAGGGAAGGATCTGCCCAGTCGTGACCAGCTGCTCGTCAAGATAAATCATAGGAAGCCACCTCAACGCGATCAGTTGCTCGAACCAATAGGCCCGAGGCAGGAAATGATGCGTGGAAAGGCTCTATTCAGAGGCTGGAAGACAGACTAGGGGAAATAGCTAAGGCCAAGAACCCCCTACAACGAACTTTTGTTAAAGGGACACCCTTTGTCCAGGCCATTATGGATTTTCCCACACCGTCAAAGTTCAAAGCACCTGTTGTGACTCCCAAATATGATGGAAATACCGAACCTGTTCTTCATGTCGAACAATACCAAGCTGCAGCCGACATCTATGCTGTTCCAGATGAGATGAGATGCAGAGCATTCTCAGGAACTCTTACCGGATCTGCTCAAATATGGTACAATAATCTTCCTCGGGATAAGATCTCAACTTTCGTTCAACTGGCCGAGTTATTCATTGGAAATTTCTGTTTTAGGGCAAAGCCAGTTAAACGAGTAGCGCATTTGTTAAGTGTTAGACAGAAAGCTGGTGAGAGTACCAGAGATTATATAACTCATTTTAATAATGAGAAACTCGAAGTCATTGATTATGAAGAAAATACAGCGATTACCGCCTTGATAAGTGGGTTGCTGCCCAACAAATTGTACTACACTTTGGCCAAAGATCCACCCAGAACCATGTCAGAACTAATGGCAAAAGCAGCCAAGATCATGAATGCCGAGGAGGCTATGGCTGCGAAGAAGAATATGGACGCCAAAGAAACCAAGGTGGAAGGTGATAAAGTTAAGAAGAAAGAGCATAAGAACAATGGTGGTGACAAACAATCAAAAACAAGGTCGTCATGGGAGGTATTGAAGAAATTTGATAATTACACTCCTTTGAAGATAGACATCAACCATGTTTTAGAAGAAATCAAGAACAACGAGGAATTAAACTGGCCAGAGAAAATGAAGATAGACCCTGACAGGAGGAATAAGGCAAAATATTACGATTTTCACAAAGATCATGGCCATATGACCAAAATTGCATAGCTCTTCAGAATGAAATTGAAACACTTATTAGACGAGGAAAATTGACAAAGTATGTTGATCGTAGAAATGAAGAAGAAACAGCGACCGAACAAGAGAGAGGTCTAGATGTCCTCGTTGAGCAGAGGAGAACAAGAAAAGAGACCATGAAGTTGATCCTGAAGACGACCCCGATCTTCCCAAGAGACCAAAGCAACCAGAACGTGAGGTATTTTTAATACGCTTTGGGTCATTTGATTGTAATGTTATTACAGGTGGAGATGCAGGAGGAGGAGACCTTACTGCAGAGAGAAAAGCTGACCTCTATAAGGCTCAAGCTTGCTCATACATTCAACGAATAAATCTAGCTGAGGAGGATCGCCCGAGAAAGGTGAACAAAGAGAAATTGGTCATTGGTTTCTCAAAGAACGACCTCGCAGGTGTTCTATATCCTCATGATGACCCATTGGTAATCAAAATGAGGATGAAGGAAGTAATGATTTCAAGAGTACTGGTAGACAATGGTAGCTCGGTATACATCATGTTCTACTCATGCTTCGACAGTTTAAATCTAAAGCTATCTCAACTGGAGCCTTATCATAGAACCCTCCTCGGTTTTGCTGGCGAGAAAGTTTTTCTACTTGGGACGATCAAATTGGATATATTCATTGGTACATGGCCTGCTTGTCGAACAGAAAGAATACGTTTCTTCATGATGGATAAAAATGTTCAATCAACCTACAATATCATCATGGGAAGGGCAGGATTGAAGAAGTTCGAGGCAGTGCCATCTACGGTACATCAATGCCTAAAATTTACAAAAAAATTTGGAGTAGGAGTTATGAAGGGTGATAAAAAAAAGTAGCTCGGGAATGCTACTATTCATCTGCCGAGCAAGAGGAACTGGAGGAATCAAGGAAAAATACTACTACCTATCAAGTAGAGGAAGGTGCAGAAATTGAAACATTGGATCCTAGAGATGAGTCCCAACTTGTGAAAGGACATATGGTGGAAGCTACTGAAAACATCATTCTGGACGACGAGCAACTTGAACGAACAACTCAAATAGGTTCGTCATTGGAGGCCTCATTAAAACAGAAATTGATAACTTTCCTAAGAAGCAGAAAGAAAACTTTTGCATGGAGTCATGAGGATAGGCCCGAAATA
Source organism: Sambucus nigra (assembly GCA_949130495.1). Classification (NCBI taxonomy): domain Eukaryota; kingdom Viridiplantae; phylum Streptophyta; class Magnoliopsida; order Dipsacales; family Adoxaceae; genus Sambucus; species Sambucus nigra. The sequence continues at coordinate 155,852,911 of OX422212.1, forward strand.
AACCCAAAATTCTTATGTCACGGACTCAACGTGAATAAGGAGATCAAGCCAGTAAAGCAGAGAAGAAGAGTATTCAGTCCCGAGAAGAATCAAGCTATACAGGAAGAGGTCGAGAAGCTCTAGAAAGCTTGCTTTATTGAAGATGTTAAATATCCAGACTGGTTACCAAATGTGGTGATGGTAAAGAAAAAGAACAACAAATGGAGGATGTGTGTAGATTTCACCGACCTCAACAAAGCATACCCAAAGGACCATTTTCCCTTGCCCCGAATTGATCAATTAGTAGATGCTACCTCGGGACACGAGCTGTTGAGCTTCATGGATGCTTATTCTGGATACAACCAGATTAAGATGAAACCTGAAGACAGGGAGAGTACTTCTTTCATTACCCCTAGGGGAACTTACTGTTATAATGTTATGCCTTTTGGTTTGAAAAATGCAGGTGCAACATATCAGCGGCTGATGAACAAGGTGTTTGCAGAACAAATTAGTTGCACTATGGAAGTCTATGTTGATGATATGCTGACAAAGAGCAAGAAAGTTGTTGATCATCTAGTTGACTTAGGACAGACCTTTGATCAACTAGAGAAATATCAAATGAAGCTGAACCCGACGAAGTGCATATTTGGAGTACGAGAAGGCATGTTTCTCAGGTACATTATCAATAAACGAGGCATTGAAGCAAACCCTGAAAAGATCAAAGCTCTGTTAGAGCTGCGATCTCCAACGACGAAGAAAGAAGTGCAAAGTCTTACAGGACAAGTAGCAGCACTCAACAGATTTGTATCGCGAGCAACTGATAGATGTCTCCCATTCTTCAAAATGCTCCGAAAGACTTTTGAGTGGATTGATGAATGTGAGAAGGCTTTTCAAGACTTGAAGAAATATCTGGGAGCACCTCCACTATTGTCTAGGCCAGTGATGGGAGAAAAATTATACTTGTATTTGGCAGTGTCAGAGAATGCAGTTAGCTCGGCATTAATAAGAGTGGAGAATGGAGTGCAAAAACTGATTTATTACACTAGCAAAGCCTTTCGAGGAGCAGAGATCAGATATCCAAAGCTGAAAAATTGGCACTAGCATTGATCGAGGCAAGTAGAAGAATGAAGCCATACTTCCAGGCTCATACTATAGTCGTATATACCGATATGCCATTGAGGCAAGTTCTTCATAAACCAGAAAAATCAGGAAGATTGATGTATTGGGCAATAGATCTTGGTGAATATGACATAATTTATGAACCCATATCATCGCTTAAAGGGCAAGCAGTAGCAGATTTTATAGCAGAGTTCACCTATCCTGATACCCCCGAGGAGCAAAAGCTGCTCACTGATCAACCTGTGAATGTTACAGAATCATCAAACCCAAGCCCAGACCAACTTAGGTTGGTAAAAGGGCAAGTAGATGTTACAGAATCATCAAACTCAAGCCCAGACCAACTTAGGTTGGTAAAAGGGCAAGGAGTGATGATCAACGAACAACAAGAAATATTAGGAGAGGGTGAAAGGAAGCAACAAATTTTCCACTAAGGAACTCTATCAGATCAGAAATTTGAAGACGAGTTACCTATATGGAGTTTATATGTGGATAGCTCATCTTGCACAACAGGCTGTGGGGCAGGGATTGTTCTTAATAGTCCAGATGAGGTCGACATGGAATATGCCCTACGCTTCCAATTCAAAGCTTCGAATAATGAGGCTGAATATGAAGCCACGATTTCAGGTCTTAGTTTGGCAAAAACTATGGAGGCAGAGGAGGTTATTGTCTTCAGTGACTCGTAATTGATCATAAATCAAATGATGGGAGTATATGCAGCCAAAGGAGAATTAATGATCAGGTATCATGCAAAGTCAAGGGAATTGGTATCAGAATTTGCTTCTATTCAGCTGGTCAGAATACCAAGAATGGAGAATGCGAGGGCAGACGCCTTAGCTCGATTAGCATCAGCTACTCGTACCGATCTATGAAGAACAATCCCAATTGAAGTTTTAGATGGTCGGAGTATAGATGAAGATTTGACGATGAATTTTATTACCCTTAATTTAGGACCATCTTGGATGGATTCCATCAGGGCATATATTGAGGAGGGGGAATTACCAACTGACAAACTTGCAGCCAAAAAACTGAAGTTTAAAGCTGCTCGTTATGTACTGAATAATGGTATTCTGTACAGACGAGTAATTATAGCAGGTTTGCAAAGATGTGTGCATCCCACCGAGGTGAAAGACTTGATTGAAGAGATCCATGAAGGGTCCTGTGGAGCCCATGTAGCAGGTCGGACGCTTTTGCAAAGGGTTATGACGCAAGGATACTACTGGCCAACGATGAGGGCTGATTGTATAGCCTATACTAAGAAATGTGACAAGTGTCAGCGCTTCTCCTCCATCCGAATAAATCCCCAAGCGTTGTTGACACCCATTACTTCCCCTTGGCCATTTTCTATGTGGAGAATTGACTTGGTCGGACCACTTCCAACGACCGGAGGAAGATTTAAATATCTCGTCGTCGCAGTGGATTATTTTACTAAGTGGGTAGAAGCTGAGCCTCTTGTCGACATGACGTACGAGAAGGTGTATCAATTTATTTGGAAAAATATCATATATAGATATGGTCTTCCCCATGCATTCATTACCGACCGTGGAACACAATTTGACAACGAGGAGATCGCTGCCTATTGTCATCAGTCAAATATATTGAAGATCCACTCGGCACCAGGCCATCCCCAAAGCAATTGGAAAACTGAAGTAACAAACAGAACGCTACTGAATGGCTTGAAGAAAATACTGAATGACGCGAAAGTAAATTTGATCAACGAGCTACAATCAGTACTATGGGATTACCGAACTACTCCCCGAGCAGCAACAAGGGAATCTCCATATATGCTGGCATTTGGAAGTGAAGTCGTTATACCTGCCGAGTTGGTTCTCCCGACACACAGAGTACTAAATTTCAATTCCCCTGTCAGCGACTTAATGAGAAGATTGGATTTAGACATGCTCGAGGAAGTTAGAGAAGAAGCAACCATCAGGAATGCTGCTTATCAACAACGAACAGCTTTGTTCTACAACAAGAGAGTAAAGAAGTGCGACCTGAAAGAAGGAGACTATGTGCTAAAGAAAGTGATTTAAAAGCACAACAAATTGGAAGAGAACTGGCATGGACCTTACCGAGTTACAGAAGTTGTTCGACCAGGAACCTACAGAATAGCAACTTTAGAAGGGCAGGAGTTTAAGAATGCATGGAATGCAGAACACTTGCGCAAGTATTATCAGTGATGTAAACTTTCATGTAATACATTTTCGTTAGTATGAATAAAGTGACAATGTTCTGCCCAGTTCTCTCCTTTTGTTGGAATTTTTTTGCGGAATACTAGTGCTACACACTACTCAGAAAAACTCAGACTACTCAAAACTATTCCTAAAAATGCCAACTAAGGTTGGTTAGGAAGTAAAACTATTCCTAAAAATGCCAATAAGGTTGGTTAGGAATAAAAACTATTCCTAAAAATGCCAACTAAGGTTGGTTAGGAAGAAAAACTATTCCTAAAAATGTCAACTAAGGTTGGTTAGGAAGTAAAACTATTCCTAAAAATGCCAACTAAGGTTGGTTAGGAAGTAAAACTATTCCTAAAAATGCCAACTAAGGTTGGTTAGGAAGTAAAACTATTTCTAAAAATGCCAACTAAGGTTGGTAGGAAGAAAAAATATTCCTAAAAATGCCAACTAAGGTTGGTTAGGAAGAAAAACTATTCCTAAAAATGCCAACTAAGGTTGGTTAGGAAGAAAAACTATTTCAAAAAGTGCCAAAGTTGGTCGGTAAGAAAAAATCCACTAACTATGGTTGATCGGGAATAAAAACCCACTAACTATAGTTGGTCGAGAAGGAAAATTTACCGACCTTGGTTGGTCGGAAACATTTTATGAGTACGAGAAAGTGATCGAGCAAAATTTTTGATACTCGTAACTTTTTAAATTACTACCAAGTTGGTCGAGAAACAAAACATCATTAAGTTTGGTTAGTTGTCAAATGATCACCACAAATTCAAACTAGTCGACAATAAGTTTTAATCAACTCTAAGTTGATCGACAAATAACACAATGTTATTATCTTTTTAACAGATATACATATATAAAGTGTTTTACAACCACAAGGCAATGGCAATAAAGATTGCGAACAAAAATAAAAGTCTTTCATTAAATCCAAAAACAGAAGACATTGAGAATGAAATACAAATTAATTATTACATCAAGATTCCTATTTTATTGGTTTCTTCCCCTCTGCTTTTAAAACAGGTTCTTCGCCAGCAGGAGGATCGTCTAAAGCATAAGGGGAGTTTATGAAATTAAGATCTTTAAGCATCCTGATGTTTATCACAGATGGTCAATCGAGTAGGTGCTCGGGGCGAGATATTTCAGCATTGGAATGGAGACTATAATCGCCAAGGTATTTGGAAATCAAACACTAAGGGATTGCCCGGGCAGGGATCCAGCTCATGTCGAGTTTGAAGGGTGGCATTGGCAAGTCGAGCAACCCAGGATTATGATAATCCCACAAGTAGTGACCTTGTTCCTGTTGCATTACACCCAGGGCATTCAACCACCCTTTTTTGTAACCTTCATTATTCGCATTTTGGATCCGATCATCCAAATGGTAAAGAGCCTCATTGTAGCCAGCCATCCAAAATTCTCAGGGCTTCTTGTGGAACTGATAAGTCAACCTTTCCAACTTCTCGTGAAGACTTTTTATAAAGATTTCTTTATTCTCTAAGGCAGACTTCTGTGGAGAAAGCTGCTCGTCCAGATTCCTGATCTTATTAGACATCTCAGCCAATGCCTGGTTCTTTGCCATCAGTTAGAAGGCCTGGTTCTCCAGAGAAGATTGAGTTCTCTGTTCCTCGACAGTAATCCAAGAAGCTCTTGCTCGTCCCCGAGTAGATGTAGAAGGGCCATATCTCTTCAAGGTTTCTAATTCATCCCTTAGGTTGGCGTTTTTGACCTCCAAGAAAGAGAATCCCTCGTCGTTCATAGGGACCAAAGCATTTGAGGTGGAAGCTGCAGACTTCAACTGAGACACCTCTCTTTGCAGGTTATTATTTTCCTGCTCTAACAACTCAGCTATCTGTCTGTGCTCTTCGACCTCAGCCTTTAAAGTTCTCTCCCTCACATCGTAAGCGGCAAACAGTTTATCGTATCCATTATTAGCACTGAGTTGATGATACTTCTTCTCGTATCCTTCGTGCAAAAGGGTTGTAGATTCCTTATATTGTTATTGAAGCTCTTCAAGAGTTCCTTGGAGATCTTCAATCATTTCATAATATGCTACAGTGTTAGCCACTACACGGTCAAGCAGGCACTTCAAATACTGGTAGGCTAAAATTTCTTGCTCTGAAGCACCTTGACCGAGGATGCCAACGATTTGTGCTGCACTCATATCTGTATGACCAACTTTTAAGTACTCAATGCATTGCCTCAACAATTTTGTATCATGAGCAGACAATAACTCCATCCTGGCCATAAACTAGTAAAGAAAGAGAAAGCAAGAATCAATAAGAGTTCAAACAGAGCATGAAGAAGAGAAACAACAGTATGAATAGGCGAAACTTCAAATTTTATTACATCATAAAGGAGAAGTACAAAATTCAGAGTTACATTTGATAAAGAAAAATAAACAGAGAGAAAAATCCAAAAAACTCTACACCTTTTCCTTGTCTCCCAAAACTTTCTCGGAAGGTTGGGACGAGGAGGTAGGTTGCTCAGATGGTACAGATGGTTGCTCGGGGAGTTCTGTTAGTTACTCATTTGAAACAATGGATGGTTGAAGTTGCTCGCTGGTGGACTGGATAGCTGGGGAATGAGGAATTTGATTTCCCATCACCATGGAGGATTCCTCAGAGGAAGCTTCGTCCTCTTCTTCTTCTTCAGGAGTTGGAGGGGGGCCCGGGATGTGTCGCTAAAACAGGTCAGAATTTTCATCGACCTTCATCTCTTGCAGAGCAGCGACCCAGCCATCCCTAAATTATTTGTGGCTACCATATTCTACCTGCGACATCATGGCAGCTAGACCTTTATTCCACCCCTTATCCCAGCCAGTGCTGAAAGACTTTTTTATAGCCAACTTCCTTTTCACTTTCTTCAAGGAAAGCTTCTCGGAAAGAAGATCCTCGGCAGTCTTCAGCTTATTCTCTATTTCTTCCTTTTGACGACCTACTTCACGAAGTCGGCCCAACTCTTCTTCAGTATTTTTGAGCTTCTCATCGAGCTCTTTATTCTTCTCTTTCAAGTTTTTTATTTTCTTCTCAAAACCTTTGGAGACTTCAACAGCTTGGTTTCTCTCCTGCTCGGTGGAATCAAGTTTCTCCTCCCAAGCAGCCTTATCATTATCATACTTCTGACGAGAATCTTTCAAAGACTGCGTCAGGCCCACCAAAGCTTCCTCTACACCAGACGAGGAGCTTGAAGCTTTAATAGCTTCATCTTTCTTTAAAATGGTATTAAAATAGGTCACCAACTGGGAAAATAAAATGATATCAAGTCAGTACACAGATGTAACAAGGAAAAAATGAAAGTTGAGGACAATGATACTTACAGAAGCTATATGACGAGCAGCTAATGAGGTAACCATGTCCCGAGAAAGATTTTCTTCCATACATTGGATCTCGGGAATGATCCAAGACTTCACCGAGCTCATGGCAGAGCTCGGGGCAACAAAAGTGGGAACACCACTTCCAGTAATCGGGGGCTGAGAGATGGATTCAGCCAAATTGACTGAGGAGCTCTTCTTCAGCTTCCTCGGGGGAACAGGAATGGTCTCAACTAACGATGTAGTCTTAGTCGGAGAGATAACAATCACCTCGCTTGGAACAGTGGCCTTGCTCGGAGCTACTGGGGGCTTCTTGACAACCTTCATAGTAGTAGCCGTAGAGGGTGCATCAATCTTCTTTGTCCCCTCTTTTGGAACATCATGTTTACTTCTCTTTGCCTCTCCAGCAACAGAGGCAGATTTGTCGAAGATGGCTGGAGCTCTTCTTTTCTTCATTCTTTCACTCAGAGGGATATGAGACTCAGGTGAAGAACTTGCAGAAACAGGTACTGGTTCTACCTCACTTATCACCGGACGAGCAGTAAAAGATGAGGTGTAATTATTATACTTTAACAAATATGAAGCTGACCTGATATGCTCGTCAGCAACAGTTTGATGCAAACCCCAGATAAGTTTTATATGTTTTAAATTAACTTTTGTCTCTTTTGGAGACCTTCTTTTGCTGTCAACTGCAAATAAATGAAAATTAAAATATCAGTGACACATTTTATCAAACACAAAGGAAGCATAATTTCAAAAATAAAATAAAATAAAAACAACCTATCCCATTGCCATAGGGAGGACATCTAGGACCCTGGCACACATCATTTCCAGTCAGTGGAGGGTGTTGTCAATTTTTCATAACAACCCCGTGCTCGAAGTAGTCCCTATTGGCATCTGGGAGATTGACCACTAAAGCCCTATTTAAAAACCTAGTTTTTAAATAAAAAGTATTGTCACCAACAGCCCATCTATAACAGAACATAATCTCTAGAATTCCTGTACGAGTTCCATGAATTTGATTTAATCTATGAACTCCGTTAACTATTCTCCACGTATTGGGGGCTATTCTTGCAGGAACCACGTCAAAATATTGACAGAATTCCAGACATAAAGGGTTTAGGGGAAAAGAAAAGCCACATTCAACGACAAAGAGACTGGGGAACCAATGTCCCTCAACCAAACGAAAATAATATGAAGGCTCAGAAAGTTCCTCCAAAATAACCCATGAAGGAATAGAGAAATCAGAACGAAACTTATCAAGCGACTCTACAGGGTAAACCATGATGAGTAAAGGAAATCAAAGAGAAAGAAGAAGATCTTATAGGAAAAAGGATGAGTCTGTTGACAACGAATGATGAAAGGGATGAATGCACATGAGAGAGAGAGAGACAATGGAAAACTCAAAGAGAAAAATTTGAAAAAGTAGAAGACGAGGGGATTTTCTGCAACGCTTAAATACCCTGTCTTGGGAATGGGTAAAGATAATGATTACAAAAAGAGACGATTATGTTACCAGCGACTAAAAAGATAAAAATGGCACGGGAATCGAAGCAGTTATAAAAATTCAAAAAGTCCGATTCTACGAATTTGGAAGGAGAAATAAATACGAAAGAAAATACTCCTAAATTTTAGGATGACCATTTAAAACCGCCATATTTCGAGAAAGAATGTTCCACACTCCTCAAATTTCGAACTTTGAAACATTGGGGGCTTCTGTTGATACCAAATTTAGTCTGCTAACATGGCTCAATTGAGTGAAGACACGTGGCAATCTGCGTGTCAATTACAAACACTTCCAAACAACACCTTGACTTCGAGGAACTCAACTTCCCCGACCCACTCAGATACTCCGAGCAATAGATGCTCTCCGAGGAACTATACTGCAATGAGGAACTCTGCTTCCCCGATCAACTCAGACGCTCTAACCAATAAGAGTTCTCCGAGGAACTTTAATTCACTGAGCAACTTATGAGTACCGAGCTACTTAGGCGGTCCGAGCGGCTTAGGGGGTCCGAGTTGCACCTCGAACAGAGCATTAATAGCAGGATAATCAACAGATTGACTACACATTAAATGCTTATTATTATGATACAGATGTATACGCCTAATGGACAGCTATGTATTACCCTTTCACATGTACAGCCTGAGGGCTATAAATACATTGTATCATCCTCATTGTAGGGGGTCCGGGAATTTCTTGACTAAACTGGTAATCAAGAATTCCCAAACTGTCAGCAATAATAGAAACAGTGGACGTAGGCCATTCTTATAAGGCTGAACCACTTTAAAATTTCTTTGTCTCATTTTATTTTATCTGTGATTAAATAATTAGATATAATCTAATTTTTTACATCAACACAGACAATCACTATGAACAAAGGTTTTATAAAGACAGATTAGCCTTACTCAATGACTCGATCCCCAAGGGTCTTGACGCTCCTTCTGATCTTCTACCGTTCTTGAATAGTGCCCACGCAGAAATTTCATCTTCCACGATACCTGTTCACAACACATGCGTCCACGTATGTTTCGATTTCCACCAAATGGCTTTGATACCTCTATGATGTCGAACAAGAAGTCCTTCTCTTTTCTTCATCGCAAAACCCTGATGTTCAAGTATAGAATAAACTTTCTTGGTGTAGCAAGATCACATAAACATATAGTAATGATAACTCGGATCTTTGCAAACTCTAAGGATGTGTTTAAGCTTTGAAACCCTAGAAAAACATGTGCAAAACTCGTACTAAAATGTAAACTATTTTTTCCAGAATGCACACTTGTAAACTCTGACGAAACCACGCTTTAAATATTAAAAATCACTGCCTCGAAAATAGTGTCACTTGAACGATGTTGGCAAGTCGTTCGCATGACATATCCATCTCGTTTGAACGAGCCAGCTTGTTGTTTGAACAACGCCGCGTGTCAGTTTGACTTTTTGACTTTTTCTTAAAAACGTCTCTTCCAAAAGAGATCTAAATAAGTCAAACTCTTTTTCGAGCTTATCAGAATAAAATGTAGTTTAAAACATTTAAAACACTTTTAAAACGTTTTAAAATATTTTTCTTATAAAATTACATCCTTATCTTTTATAAAATAATTTCGAGAACCATTAATTATACGCATTCATACATGTGTGATCTCGGAATGCAATTAACTTGAATACGAATAAACTTGCACTAATTAAACTTTGGCATGATTAATTCTTTGAAGCTTTGCCGCAACATCTTCAATTTCTTCAATACGTCATAGACCAAGTGGGATCGTGACAAAATAAAATCTCCCTATGACATATTACAAACATAGTTTTATTCACGGAATTAAGTCAAAACAATACCTGGACTCAATTGGAAATTTATGTCGTTATAAGTATCTTTATCAAGTGCCAATACTGACCTAATGAAGTGAATGAACAAATTTGGGACTGTTATAGCTTTACCACAAATGCGAACAAAACTTCGTGGGCCAAGATCCACGTTATTCACTCATTGCAGTCACACCGCTATCCAAACATATCAAAATAGAAATTTAAATTGTGCTATAACTTCTAATTAGTGGTGTTGTGAATGTGATAAGAAAAGAACAATAAGGAAATTCTAGAATAACTAGTATAAGTTTCATGAGTTTAACTATTAAAATTTATAAGTTTCATTTATAATGAGCACTAACATATGTCAAAACGATCTAGCATTTATAGTACATGCAATCAACATTATCAGATTTCCAAGTGTTTTCAGTAGCATTATCAATTTCGTAGTAATTTAGATTTAACTAGGTATAAACCCGCGCGATGCGCGAGCGATACTATTCTCATAGTTGTTTTGTAAAAATCATACCTATACAATTGAAAAACATGACTATTGCATGGCTCTCACGTTCCCTTGTCTTAGCTCTTTGTGTATTATCTCAAGAATCAATTAAATGCGGAGGTAGTAGGTGTTGTTGTTAGTGTTGTTACAATTATGTTTTTCTTGAAATTTAATAATTTGGTTGCATTACAATCCCTAACAGAATTTATCATACTATGTGGTTGAGTTGTTGTTGTTAGTGTTGTTACAATTATGTTTTTCTTGAAATTTAATAATTTGTGAAGAAAAGTATCCTAGAAAAAACGATGAGTGTTTGTGCAATTTTATGAATTTTTATACTAGTTTTATTGCATTCTCATTTCTAACTATGGGTTTAGCGCTTAGTAAGTAATTTGGAAGGAGGTTTCACAATTATTGTAATGTCGCCGAATACTTGCTTATAGTGCTGGTGTTTAGGACAATCTATTAAGTATTGGATTTGACTATGAACTATATTATTATTAGTGTTATTTTATATGAGGTGATCTTGCCTTGTTTTTTTCTTCTTATTTCCTTATAAGAGAAATTATTCACTCTATCATCACGACTTTCTTTATTTTCTGACTAAACGTACACCTGGAATTTATAGTTAATATTTCCTTTTATTCATGACAACTTGCATTTTATTGATCTGCCAAGCTGGCTTAGTTTCTATTGTTTTTAATGTGTTTCCTTTTAATACATAATTAATGTATCATAATATAACTATATGTTATCTCTCTTAGATGTGAGTAGGTGCACTTTTGCGATGGATAGATCTTAGATTTCCATGACTAGATTATCAAATAAATATGAAGAAGGGATTAAGGATTTTTTTAGAGTTGTTGAATGATAAGCACCCAAAACTGTACAATTTATACCCCCAATAGACGTACTTTAGTTGCTAATTCTCGGTAATATGGGTCTTATGTGCTTAAATGTTTATCTTGTAGGTCAAACGTCCGTTTGCGGTGTCAAAAGCTATATATCGAGGCAAATGCACGTTTTATAGAGCTAATTACCATTCCCATAACCCTAGCCTACCCTAACCTAGCCCAAACCTACCCCAAAACCCTGAGTGTGTTTTGTTTGTCCCTTTTTAATATTTTTTTAGATTTTTAGTTTGGGTCATTTCATTTTTTAGTATTTATTTCTGATTTATTTAATATTTTCTAGGTTTTGTTTTCTATTTTTCTAATTTTTATCTTTATTAGTATAATTTTATTTTATTTTGATTTTTATTAGTTTTTAGTTTTTATTAGGATTAGATTTTTTAGGATTTATTTATTTTTAGTTTATTTGATTTTACATTTTCTTTTTAGGATTTTAGTTTTAGTTTAATAGATTTCTATTTTTATTTTTATTTTCATTTCTTGTTAGTATTATTTTTATTGAGTCTTTATTTTATTTTTTAGAGTACAAATTTAATTTTTAGATTTTTATTTTTATTTTTATTTTTAAGGGTCACAAACTACACACACACACACACACACACTTCCATACACACTCTTACACCCTAAACTAATAACTCACCCTCACACCTACTTTTCCTACACCCTCACCACACTCTAACTCCCCTCACCCATCTTCAACTGCTCACCACTCTCTCTCCTCAACTTCCATAACCCCAAACCTCCAACAACAAAAACTAAACTCCATCCCTCAACATCTACCCATGTACCCATTTCTCGCCAGTAACCCGAACCCAACAGCAGCGCCCCTGCCTCCTAACCCACTACCTTTCGGCGCCGTCCACTGCCCGAAAATCCAGCCCCTCCTTCCGGCGCCGGCGATTCCAAAGCGGCCTGCTACTCAACCCTCTGGTGGTACCATAGTCCCGGCGACCTCAGCCTCAACAACCCGGAACTCTCCCCGACGGCGGAACCCTGCACCCCATTACCCGGTGACAACCTCGTGAATCCAAACCATGCCAAATCCAAAGCCCCATACAACCATCTCCAAACCCTTCTTCAAACCCAAACCCATTTCCCACAAAACCAAAATCGTGAGCTGTGTTCAAAAACCAAGCTAAAAACCAACACTAAACCAAAGACAAAATAAAACCCACGTACCACTTAAACCACATTTTTACCCATTTTTTCCATTCTACCCCCAACTACCACTTTTAAACCCAATACCCAAAATACCCCATAACAATATCATATTTTTATTCCCTTATCCCCACTTTCTCATAACCTCACCATCCACATTCACCCTCCATTAAATTCTTAAATTAACCCTCACCCAATACCTTGCACACCCTCTTTCACCTTTGTCTACACAATTTACCCCTAGCTCCATGGCACCTACTATTTAAAGAGAGTTGAAGACCTTTTTGAAAGGAGGATGAAATAAAGAGGAGAGAAACCCTAGAGTTAGCTTAAAGAGAAAGTTAGAAATAATATTTTTTTTTAGTTTAGAAATTTATTTTATTTTATTTTTTTAGATTTAAATTTAGTGAAATAATTGTGTGAGATTCAAGTTGAGTGAATTTTTCATTTATATCTTTGTTGATCACTCACTTGGAAGGTTGTATGCTTCTCATTCAAGGATTGAAGTCTATTAAATTCAAGAGATTGGTTTGATTATTATTCTCTCTACTCTTTTATATTAAATGCCTATTGAATATTTGTTTATTATGTTTGACACCATGTTAGGCTAAATCCTCTTTCAAGGGGTGAGGTAAAACCCTTATTTGATGTTATTTTAGTTTAATTTGTTTGATTACTTGAAAATTCCCTATCCCTTACCCTTAAATTTACGCCTCGAGAGAGGGTAAATGATTTTCGAGAGAAAATCGAAATTCTAGTTATAATACCCATTTTAGATTCGAACTAGAGATGGGGGTTTCTTAAGTGGGGTATTATAACTTGAATTTCAACTCTAAATTTATTTTCTAAGATCTATATAAATTTTAATTGATCGATCCTAGAGGGTGATTAATTAAAAGTAGTGTAGATCTATTTTTCTAGAGTTATGGGGTATTAAACTTAATTTTCTAAAAGGTTACTATTAAAATTATATTTGCAACGAGAGTTGATTTGTAATTTTGATATTAATTTGGAAGAATTCAATTAATTAAATTAATTAGTTAGAATATCTAAAATTTGTGGTGTAATCTCATTCCTTGATTGTTCTCACAATTATTTACCTCACTTTATCTCTTATTTTAGTTTAGACTTTATTTTTCATTTTAGTAACTTTCTAGTTAATTGTTATCATCTCTCATTTAGTTTAGTTTAGTTTAAATCATCACCTCACCCATTGTTTTAATATTTGAAAAAGCTAAAAAAAAGTAGAAAAAGTAAAAAGTTCAAAAAGAAAATAAAAAGTGAATTACAATTGTGTTCCCTTTGCTTTACAACCTTGAAAGTGGATTGATACCCTTATTTACCGCTACACTTGAGTTTGTTATATTTTGTAGGTAATTGAGGATTTTGATTGACTTGGCCTTCAACAACGACATACAAAAACAAAGTTATCACTGAAGCACATGCAAAAGGGAGTAAGTCCATCCCATGCTCATGCTCTAAATGTGGGAATGGATGTAAGTTGAGTCTCAAAGTGGTTAAAAATCATTTATATGCGAATGGTTTTGATAAAAATTATCGTACATGGATATGGCAGGGAGAAGTTGCTAAAAGTGTTGCCCCACCTAATGGTAACACGTGTGATCCAAACCTTCAAGATTATGTGATGGATACTCCAGAGGATCTTAAAAACACAGTGAAGATGGTTCAAGCTACACAGGAGGATTTTATGGGAGATCCTGAAAGCTTTGCAAAGTTTCTTGATGATGCTCATAAGCCTTTATATAAGGGTTGTAAAAAGTTTACTAAATTATCAGCATTGGTAAATCTTTTCAACTTGAAAGCAAGGAGTGGGTGGACTGATACAAGCTTTTTGAAGTTATTGGAATTATTATGAAAAATGCTTCTAGAAGATAATGTATTGTCTATAACTACGAAAAAGGCCGTTAAAACATTATCTATTTTTGGAATTTGATATGAAAAAATACATGTGTGTCCCAATGATTGCATACTTTATAGGAAATAGTACACCGATGCTACTATATGCCCTACATGCGGAACTTCGAGGTATAAGTTAAGGAAGAATATAACTAAGCCAAAAGTGGGTGTGCCTGCAAAAGTGTTGTGATATTTTCCGCATATTCCACGGTTTAAACGATGGTACCGATCTGTTCAAACATCAAATGATTTGACATGGCATGCAAATGAAAGAAAAATTGATGGTAAATTGCGTCACCTAGCAGATTCTCCAGCATTGAAGTTGGTGGCCGAGAAATGGTCAGAGTTTGGGAAGGAAGTAATAAACCTTTGGTTAGCACTTTCAGTTGATGGGATTAACCCACATAGTTCTCTTAGCAGTAGGTATAGTTGTTGGCCAGTTATGTTAAGGATCTATAATTTTCATCCTTCGTTGAGCGCAAAGAGAAAATTTTTGATGCTGACAATGTTGATATCTGGTCCACGACAACCAGGCAATGATATTGATGTTTACTTGGCACCATTAATTGAAGATTTACAAACTTTATGGCATGAAGGTATTTAGGCTTATGATGCTTATCGACAAGAATCTTTTATGTTAAAGGCTATACTTTTGTGGACTATAAATGATTTTCCTGCATATGGGAATTTGTGTGGTTGTGCTGTAAAGGGATATTATGCATGTCCAATTTGTACGAAAGAAACCGATTCAATTAGATCAAAAAATTCTAATAAGAATATATATATATATATATATATATGTCGCATACAAGATTTCTTCCATGTGACCATCCATTTAGAAAGAAAACAAAGGCTTTCAATGGTCAGCAGGAGTTTCGAGTACAACTTGAACCGTTGAGTGGTGAACAAGTATTAAAGAAATTGGTGGGGATTAAGTCATCTTGGGGAAAGAAGGTGGGTTTGAAAAAGAAGGTGGATTTTAAAAAGGCTATAAAATCGAAGAGAAAGCGTAGTGAAGACCACGTTAAAGGGAGTGCTTACTCCAAAGATGATAATGCTGATTTCGTATGTTGGAAGAAAAAATTGATATTTTTTGAGCTTGAGTATTGGCAGCATTTGCTTATTCGACACAACTTGGACGTCATGCACATCAAGAAGAATGTTTACGACAGCATCATAGGGACCCTACTTAACATTCCTGGAAAAATAAAAGATGGAGTTAATAGTCATATTGATCTTGTAGACATGGGAATCTGGTATGAATTTGTAACACAATATAATGGTAAGTGCACTTGTTTGCCACCAGCTTTTTATACATTATCGAGGGAAGAGAAAATAAGGGTTTGTGAAACTTTGCGAAGACTTAAGGTCCCTGATGGGTACTCCTCGAATTTCACGAATCTTGTTTCCATGGAAGAATTGAAACTGTTTGGTCTTAAGTCCCATGATTGTCGCATACTAATGCAACAAATACTTCTCGTTGCAATACGATCTGTGTTACCAAAGCATGTGAGATATGCGATTATTAAAATTTGCTTCTTCTTTAATGCTATTTGTGAAAAAGTAGTGGACGCGCCAAAATTAAAAGAAATTCATAACGATATTTTGATAACTCCGTGTTTGCTGGAAAAATACTTACCTCCCACATTTTTTGACAGCATGGTGCATTTAATGATACATCTTGTTTGAGAGGTTGAACTTTGTGGTTCAGTTTTTCCACGATGGATGTACCCTTTTGAAAGGTAAGTTCGTGCTTACAATTATGAAATTAATCAATAACATGTCAATTAGTTAATACTAATTAAAAAAATTAACACTGATGTAGGAACATGAAAGTGATAAAGGGTCAAGTGCACAATAAAAATCGTCCAGAAGGTTGTATTGCGGAACGTTATATTGCAGAAGAGGCGGTTGAATTTTGTACCGAGTTCTTACACGGACTCGATGCAGTTGGAGTTCCAATGGTAGAAATATGAGGGCTAGTGATGATGATGATGCAATATAAGATGGCAAACCAGTAGGTGGTGGTAATGTCATTAAAGTGGATGAGTTATTATGGGAACAGGAACATCGACATGTGTTGGAAAAGACAAATGATGTCCAATCTTATATCGAGTAAATATTATATATTTCAATTTAATAAGAATTACTCTCTTCTCTAAGCACAATATCTTGATGGTTGACTATATATTTTATTTTAATAACTAGGTAGCACATGGAGAGCTTGAGGCAGAAATAACCTCAAAAGCGCAAAAACCAAAAATGGTTACAAGATGAGCACAACAAGACTTTTATTCTTTGGTTACGCCAAAGGTTATGATCAATTTATCAAAAGTAAGACTCTAAATAACTCTAATTATTTTAACTAATGTTCTCAAAATTTAGGCTGACAAAATTCAACAAATGGGCAATAACGTTTCAAATACCTTAAAATGGGTATCTTGAGGACCACGTCGAGACGTAATAAAATTTCCCGGTTATGTTATTAATGGATATCATTATAATACAAGGGAATGTGATGCTGATCAAGTTAACCAAAATAGTGGAGTGAGCATTGTTGCCACAACGATGCAGGTTTCTAGTGTGAAAGATAAGAATCCAGTGGTTTCAAAAATATGTTATTACAGCGTCATTACTGAAATTTGGATGCTTGATTATATAACATTTAAGATTTCAGTTTTCAAGTGTGATTGGTGTGACAGTAACAATGGCGTCAAGATTGATGAACTTGGTTTCTCATTGGTTGAATTTAGTAGGGTTGGCCCTCAGAATGAGCAATTTATATTAGCTTCTCATGCCAAACAAGTTTTTTATGTACCCGACCAACTCAATCCTTAATGGTCAATTGCTTTAGAAACTCCTCAAAGAGTATATAATATTAATGATAACGATGAAGACTGCATTGTTGGTTGCATTGGAGATCATGGATCGAGTAAATAATATCCAAATGTTGAGGAAATTGACAACTCACCATCAATGTATGCGAGAACAGATTGCGAAGGGACTTAGGTAGATAATTAAATCAAAATGTAGTTATTTTATAGATGTGTTTGATTAGCTGATTGACTTTATTTTCAAGTAATGCACTTTATGTTTTGACTTTTGGCTAAAAAGATCATTTAGGGCCTGAAATATGGAAATTTCTAGGCTTTATAAGTTGTGTCTCTCGATTAATTATGCTCATAGTTTCATAGTCTATATGTGATAGAAACATGTTTTGTTTAGTGAACTAAAAAACTATTTGTTAACATTTAAACAAACACAAAATTTATATTCCTTACATAGTGCAACTGTTTGCATTTCTTTATTTCATCTTAAGGCATAAGTAACTTGGAATCAGTTATGACATCAACTAGTATTAAGTTAGCTTGGAAACCTACTATTGATGGTAGGTTCTCTTTTCATTCAGCATATTATCTAATTAGAAATTCAAAATTATCTTCTTTAGCTTTTAATTCCATTTGGCACCCTAAAATTCCTCCTAACATTTCAGTTTTTGTTTGGAAATTTCTAAATCAATGTGTTTCAATTGAAGAAAGAGTTCAAACAGTGGGAATAAGACTGGCATCAAGGTGTAAATGTTGTCTAAAATCTACATAATCTTTAATCCATTTATTCAGAATGGGTCCATTGATTTCTCTTGCGTGGAATTATGGGTATTAATCAGTGTCCCTCATCTCTTCATGGTTTAGTTATCAAATAGTGTTTGCAGTCAAATAACTCTGAGCTCTCTAAATGGTTCTTCATAATTATTCCTTTTTCTATATTCAGGGAAATTTGTTTAAGTAGAAATAAGGCAACATTAGAATCTAAGCCAATGAAACATTTCAATGTAATTAAGAATGTTATTTTCAAAGTATCAGATATTGGTCTGAGAATGAATTGGAAAAGAGGCATCAGAGATTTCAATCAGTAAACTTTAAGTTAAATATTGAGAAGTATACAGGTTATCAACACTGGGAAACTCCTTCTTTAGGCAAGATAAAGGTTAATTGTGTAGGTTCAGTGGAGAATAATGGCCAGTTTGGTGCAGGAGCTATAATAAGAGATGAGTTAGGAAGGTTTTTATGGGCTAAATATTATTATAATGACCAAGGTGAAAGCATAAATGCTCTTATTCAAATGATTAAGGATAGTATCAGGTTATGTATAAAGAAAAATTATCTTCAAGTTGAGATTGAAACTGAGTCTAATATCATTTTCAATGGTCTATCTTCAAATCAAAGAAAAATCCCATGGAAATACAAGAAAACTTTTAAGGAACCATCCTCACATATCTGAATAACAGAGAATATGAAATTTTATTTGGAGGTTTTTCATTCTTATTTTATGGCTCCATCCTCACATATCTCTGTTTTCTTATTACCTTGAGTGAATATTATAATGTCATCAGCAAAGGCTAGATGACTAATCAGAGAACAGTTTCTAGGGTGAGAGTGAATGCCTATTTTTCCAAATTGCATAAAATTGTTTAGACCTATACTTAGAACCTCAGCACAAAGGACAAACAGTTATCTCTCTTTGTTAAATAATTATGCTTATTACTAACTATTATCTCTCTGTTCTATAATTATGCTGAGATATTTTGTTGCAATGTTCTTAATGTATTCTACACTATGCAAATTTTGGTTTTAGGCTCTCTATCATTAGAGGAACATGGACGAAATGGAGGAACACGGCATAGATAACTTGAAGCCTTCAGGAGATAATTCTAATAACACAAGAAAAGGTATAGATATTGATGTTTGTCAACAGATAACCAAAATGGAAGATGGCAAAAGCATTCAACTCGATTATAACATATCTGGGCAGCCCTCTGGTAAAACAAGACTTGATTTTGCGAGTTATAGAGGAGTCATAGTTAAGATGGTGATTTTAATACGTTATGGATCTTGGAATAAAGTGTTAATTCATTTGAAAGAAATTTATGGAGAGCTTTGCAAGTAAGTATTTGTTTACTGCTTTGTTTACAGAGATTTTTTTACTGCTCTTTGCATCCTCTATGCTCTTTGTTTATAGATTTCTAAACACATATTTGTATATTTATTCCAAGGCAGTAAAGATATTTTTGAGTTCTATATTTCATCCTCTATCCTCCATAACCATATTTTGCTGAGTTCTATATTTCTTCTAAGGCAGTAAAGATATAACATATTGTATCGATTTTTATTAATATATCCAAAATCGTATCACAGAATCGAAGTTTAGATCTTCATATGGTTTATGAAAAAACTCTGATTTTTATGCACAAACTCTGAATCGGAGTTCAGATCTTCATATCGATTTTTCTAGCATTTTTCTCATATTACAAAAGTTAAAAAAATTGAAATCCGTTTGAAAAATTATATAAAAAAATAAAAAAATATATATTTTGGATAGGTTTGGGGCGGGTTCGGGGCCCCCACAGAGTTTTTAAACGGGACATGGACGGGGACAGGGGTGGGGTAAACGGGGGCGGGGGAAGATTTGATCAAACCCGCCCCATTGCCATCCCTATCAATAAGTGAAGGTTGATCGGCGACAACGGTTTCTTCCTAAGTGGAAAAATCATTAGAATCGACATCGGCATGATAAATGACCTCTAAGACGACAATTGGAAGGTCAATAAAATGATGCTCCATTAGTGCATATGTAAATATATCTACCACATAAGGAAAATCCTTAGTGTCCTATGTCTCATAAATAAATAATAAATAACGACGAAATGAACTACACAATATCTAGGACGAAGATCATTTTATTGAAACAAATAAACTCACCATTGGAACTCTTTCCTAGAAAGATATGTGGTAGCGAATCGTGAATAATTCTGCTATTAGAAAACAAGGGTATGAAATTTGGTCACTCCTCTCTTGGAAAAAAAAAAGATACTCAGCAAGTACTTCCACTATGAGAATTATCTCAAGGTCGAGTATGAAATATAATAGAGTCAGAGTGTCCTCTAACTGAGCAGTGAGGTTCAGGAAAAACTCGTGGCCCACTGAAGCATTTTCCTGATGGTGAGGGTAAAGAAAACGAAAAGTAGATAAGTGTCAGATGTGCAAAACACAAAAAATCCCCTTTAGGGTCTTCTCCAGATGAACTAGATCAATGTAACTTTTCATATGGATAAGTCGAGTGTCAAAGTTTCCATAAAGAGGATAATCTCCGTGAGTGATGTGAATGCTAGATCGATCAATTATCAACTAATCCATGATAAGATCCAAAGGGGAATATGTTGTGTACTAGAACACTGGTGTGTGCATCTAGTGGCGGCAGTGAACGACTAAGCAGAACCACTATACACCCTCCCCTGATAGATAAAATATTCTTATATCTCATCATTTTTTTTACAAAAAATGGATGGAATTGACGAAATGAAAATATAATCCGATAATGAAATATCCTAACTATATTTAAAGTGAAGTAAGATAATAGAAAAATCATTCACAATATGATGAATAGTTAGATTTTTCACTAGATATGTGAATAACCTAAGAACAGATCAAGCTATGAAAACATTCATGATAAAACAATAAAGAAAGCTCTATGAACTCGAATCAACATGGGCTTTAACAAGAAGAATCATGGAAAATGGTCACCTGAGTCAAATCATTAAACTACCTAAATCTGACACACTTGGGTTTTAAGAAGCTAGATCTATAAATTCACAATCAAATGAATGGAAGTAGATAGAATCAGTGACAAAATAGTGTTTGGATGGGTAATCTAACAATAACCCAATCTTTAGTGGCACAGAAAGAGAGATGCTTTGGAAATGGTCCAAAATATGTTGAAGATCATTTAACCAAAAAGAATACAAAATCTTGGTATATATGTGTGCATGGGGGATCTTTCCATCCGTGTGCATGGTCTTCAAACACTACCATGAACATCAAGCTGTGCGAATGGCTATTCACTAGAAAATTCATTCGTTTGAAAGGATATTGACATAAACTTCCAATTTCACAAAACCACTCATCAATTCACACGGATCCAATGGGAATCCGTGTAAATGAATTTGGACATAACCTTAGGGACATCCAAAAGATAAAATCCATGTGAACAGAGATCAAAATAAACTACGGGCACGCTTTTAAACAAAATCATAAGTCAAGGAATGCATCTTGATAAGAGAGGGCATAAAAATCCCAAATAACCCACCTCCCTCAAAATATGAAATGTAATGCATGTTCATGAGCATTTTTATAAAGTTTTTGCATTTTTTTTACGAAAAATAATAAAATTAGAATAAATCAAACGCAAATAAATACATATGGCCAAAACAAAAGATTCAAGCAAAAAAACTAACCAAATATCAATTTTTAAAGCATAATTGAGGTTTTATTAATTGTCAATGTTTATTGACACATATAATTTGTTCCAACAAGTTAGACACTTATATTATGTCACATATAAGTTCAACCTTATCATGTGGTATAAGATATAATGTCATGTGCCCTCTATGAACAGACAAAGCATAGTCGAAAACGTTCCAATTATCTGAGCCATTAAACATGATGAGACAGTAAATCTGAATCTTGTGTGAATCTATTTCGAATCCCTTCCAGAGGTGGATCCATTAGAATATGACCATGTGAATCATCATAATACAATATGCATGATCAGATTCCTACACAGAACTAGTTGCATCCCTTGTAAGTGTTGGAGTAAAATCAACACCCCAAAATAAGTTCTTTGTTGACGACCTATGCATGGTCCCAAATAACACTTGAAGAATTAAGATAACATATCTCATGTTCAAATGTAATCATGAAATATCATTAGAAAATAACCTTCACTCTACGATTTCTAGCAGCCAAAAGACAATCTATAGCCTTTGAAGTTTGAAGTTTCACCTTTGTCCGGTGCTTTTTTTCATTGTTCCCCTCCGGTATCGCGCTTTTGAAACGTGACAGTAATAATAATGATAGCAATTTCCTTAGTAGTTAGGGATATATTTTTAACCAAAAAAACTTCTTATTACCATGAGCTTTAGGAAGCAGGTCAATGTATGTTTTTAGGCAGCATTATATCAGTAGTTGTCACAAAACCGTATACCCCTTTAATTTCTCAATTTCTCAACTCTAGTTAAAGTAGCATAGTATTGAAAATTAAAGTCATATAAATAGCCAAAAAGAGTAAGTAATCAATATTTTTTGGTAGTTTTATTAGTCAATCAAATTTTCGAAAGTTATACAATATTCCTAAGACATGGAAGTGAACCAAAAGTGAGCCGCCATATATCAAAACTGAAAAGAAATTCAACTTTGATCCAAAATTTTAGTGGCCAAAATTATAAACCGAAAAGAAATTCAACTTTCCCAAGTCTTCACAACTAGGTAGAATTACATCTACCGTAGGATTGAGTATTCACACTGCATGAGTAGGCAAGGAGTTGGAAATTTGATCTTGAACAGGGGTGAAAACAGGATCCAAATATAGCGGGGACGGGAGTTGGACAAAGGCCAAACTGATCTGCTTATTATGTTTTTAGACCTGTCGATGAAAAAACTTAGTTGATCCGTTAAATGATTTTGTCAGTGCTAATGGCACAAATATAGTGTGTGACAATGTTGTGGAGGAACCAACTTTCTTATCAGATAAAACTGTGGACATGCAATTTGACTTAGCTTTGGAAGTTAATAGCCATATGTGTGCTAATGCAGAAGTTGTCATTGTTGTTCTTAATCATGTCGAGTCCTCTAACATGTCAATCATTTTAATTAAAACAATGGATTAAAAGTAAAGAGATGACATAAATAGAGATTACCTTTGATGATCTACTATAGTGTTGGTGACTCAAATATAGTAGCAACTTATCATGGACATTTTCCAATTGGTCTTCAAACGACTATATACTCTTGCAGTTTAAGAAAAAGAACAATACTTAGTACTCGAATATAAATAATGAAAGATTTATAAAGGCTAAATCTCCAATACTTATTCGATATTCAAAAGAGAACTTCTAAATTTCTCAATTTTAGTTGTACTTGTACCAGGCCTGTTTCAAAATAAGCATAAGTATTTTGTGAAACCCACGTTTATCTTGTATTTCTTAATTTATTTTCATTTTTAATTCACAGTCTAAATTTGATAAACAAAAATTAAAGGAGAATTGACTAGGCTTTACGTCAGATCATTCAGAGATGAACCTGATCAACTCAAGTATTTGCCTGAGATGTATAAAAAAATATATTGACCGGGAGGATTGGGAGGAATTCGTAAAAGTGAGAATCTCAAAGGGGTTTGAGGTATTTCTCAAATGGTTAAAATCATATATTTTTCTAATTTATTTGTATAAGTTGCTCATGCTTATGTATTTATAAGGTGCTAAGCGTGGCACAAGCTGAAAGACGGGGGAAGAATATATATAACCATTGGATGAGTAAGAAAGGCTATTCTGGACCTATCAAAGACCTTGTATGTACTTGTTTTTCTTAGTTGACAAACATTGATATTTGTGAATTAAACTACACATTCTAAGTTCACCATATTTTTTTTATCTAATATGTTAACAAAAAGAGGCAAGTGATAAGTTTGATGACGACGATAGGGCTTATCTGTGGAAAAAAGGCCACCAAGATAAAAATGGGCGATTTGGTGATGAGGCTACTAGGGAAGTAGCGGATAAAATTGTGAGTTTATATTTATGAGTTTGTTTACATAAATATTCAACATCAAATACATCTTCTAATTGAATTATTGTTAATGTTATATATCTTCACTTGATTGATGTTTTTTGAAGGATGTGCTAAACTGTCAGGTTAAAGCTGGGAGCTTGGTCACTGAAGGAACCTCAGACATCCTAACTTTAGCATTAGGTACACCTGAGAACCCCGATCGTATTAGTGGTAAAGGTCATGGAGTCACCCCCACAACCTTTTACACCCTCGCTAAGCGAGGATCAAATAATCATATTTGTGAGTTGGAGTCTAAGCTGCATGCAGAAACAGAAATAGGCAAAGAAAAAGATGAGCGGATGCAAGAATTATTCGCAAAGGTGTCGGAGTACGAGAGGGCAATGACGAAAGTCGCGCTGAACACCCCAAAAAGTGGCAATGGATTACACAAAATAATTTCATCAGATGTAAGTGCATCATGTGATTCTCCTTCCAAGAAGACAAATAAGAAGAAAAATAGCAATGTAAGAAATAAATATTATATATTATTGCTGTTGACTTTTGCAACATGAACGTGTTATTGATTTGAGTTTTTATATTTATCTTTTACGTATAAATAGTTGAAAGATGATGGAAAGAGATCCGCTCACATGACATCTCTGAATCCCACACTTCATAATGGCATGGGCAAACCATGTAAATTGGTATTAAATTCACGTACCAAGATTGTCGCTAAGGGTTGTGTTTGTGAGAGGGTTGGGCCAGACGAAAAAGTGCATCATAAACATTTGGGAGAAAATTACGTGCGAGTGTGTGTGGATACTATTTACACTCCGGAAGCCCCCTTCCCGTACCTTGTGGTGATGAGTTAGTAACAGTTATGAATGCACATAATTCACATGTTGCGTGGCCTAAAGAATTTATTATAGTAGACACAAAGGTAAAGTTGTGAGCAGGTTTCTTTTATATTAAAGATACCATTGTTAATATTTTTAAACGCCCTCTCTCTTCACTCTTTATTAGTCTCTCTCTCACTCTAACAAAAAAATATTTTTAAATTAACTATTTTATAACCAATGCAAACCAAGAAGCAGATAAAGAAATTGGTGTTGAGAGAGAGGCACTTATGGTATTTGCAAGCATGCTAGATTCAATCATGACAAGTGATACCGTAAAAATTTCGGTCCGGATGTTTGGAGACGAACTTCAATCAACCTACATTCCTAAACATGAGTTGGTGCATTTTTGTAAAATGTAGGAGCTTGATGCCAGTTGTCTAATTGGATACATGAGGTACGAGAATAAGTTATTTCCATCTTAATTTTATTTGGCTACTCCTTTCTAATACATTTTTACTTTTTTTTTTAGATTCTTGTACGAGAAGTTTCAAAATAATCGGGATTTTATTGTATTTGTTAATCTCGGGGATACTCAACAAGCTTATTTAAAGGAAAAAAATGCATATTTTTATTAGGAATGCAATGAAAGATGCCAAAGAGAACTAAGCATATTTTATGCCAATTAACATAGGGTAAGTGTATTTATTGTCTTCAGTTGTTATAATTATGTCAAAACATGGTTGAATCATTGATGTTAACAACTCATTATATTGTAGGTTTCATTGGTCTTTAGTCGTTATCGATTTCTCTTCGAGGGATATACTCTATTTGGATTCTTTACATAGGGAGCCAAATCGAGACTTGAAAGTATTTATAAGCACGTGAGTAATGACTTATATATATATATATATATATATATATATATATATATATATATATATATATATATATATATATATATATATAAAACCTTAACTATTTAAAGTTTTTATAAAAACTTCCCCATTTATCTCTTGACTAAAGTACCCCCATGGCCCCTAAACTATTTAAATTTGGCCAATTGAGCCCCTAAACTATTAATTTGACCAATTTAGTCCCTCAACTACTAATTTGGCCAATTTAATCCCTCAACTAACAATTTGGCCAATTTTATTAAAAAAACATTTTTTTTCTTGATAAAAAACTGTTTGATAAAGAAAAAATAATATTGTTTTTCTGTGAATATAAATACAATTCAGAAAAATAGTTAGTATAATAATTTTGTAAAACAGTTAAACATAAGTGTTTACCAAATAGTTTTTTATTAAAAAACAACCTTTATTAAAAAAACAATTTTAATAAAATAGAGTTTAAAAAACCATTTTAATTATAAAAAACAGCCTTTGTTTTTTAAACTGTTTTTTAACAATACAAAGCCTGTTTTTTTTATTAAAACTGTTTTTATAAATTCTATTTTGTTAAAACTCTTTTTTATTAAAACTGTTTTTTATTAAAACTGTTTTTTTATTAAAACTGTTTTTTAATAAAGGGTTTTTAAACAATTTTATTATATTTGTATTTTTTTAAACTCTATTTTATCAAAACTATTTTTTAAAAAAAGGTTGTTTTTATTAAAACTGTTTTTTATGTTTAAAACTGTTTTATTATAAAACAGTTTTCTTAATAATAGGTTGTATTTTTAATTAAAAATGTATTTTAATTAAATTGTTTTTTAATACAAGGCTATTTTTTTTATTAAAACTGTATTTTATTAAAACTATTTTTTATATTTAAAACTTTTTTATAATTATTAAAAAAACAGATTTTAGGGACTAAATTGACCCAATTGTTAGTTGTGGGGCTAAATCGGCCAAACCTGAATAGTTGAGGGGCTAAATTGGTCAAATTAATAGTTTAGGGGCTAAATTGGCCAAACTTGAATAGTTTAGGGGTCATGGGGGTACTTTAGTCTTATCTCTTCCCTACCTTAATAAAGAATGAAGTAAAAATTAACTTTGATATTATGCAAATGTTTAATTGTGATGCCCGTGGTGGCCTTTATATTGTTATTATTGATAGTGCAGGCTTGTGGTGGGATTTATAATGTTGTTCTTGTTGTTGATGATGATACTGAATGCCCGAGGTGGACTTTATATTATTGTGGTTGGTTAAACATGTCATGTTTAATTTTGGACTATTAAAAAAAATAAAGAAAATTCTACCGAAATTTTCATAAAACCTTCCCCATTTATCTCTTCCATGCCTTAATAAAGAATGAAAGTAAAAATTAACTTTAAAATTATGCAAATGTTTATTTCTTGATGCTCAATATTATATTAGAATATCATTATTGTTTGAGCTATATTCTTTATATGGTGAATCTGTTTTAGCTGTTAACTGCTATTTGTTTCCTCTTTTTATCCAGGTATCGATCCTGTTGTTGCCTATTGCGTATCCGGTGTAGCTGTTGCTAAATTGGGTTTCCACGCTACACGAATAGAACTAATGTTGCAGTTTAATTTGCTAATTTTTATGTCTATAATATAGGTCATTTTAGATATCTATTTATTTATGAGTTGTCCAGAAGTCAATTGAGAGACTGTTGGTGTATATTTATTTTCTTTAATTTCAAATATTAATGACATTTTTTTATACTTATTGTTCACCTATATTGATACTTGGAATTTTCTATTTTGAGTACAGAAATTTGTGCTTTGAATTAACAGATCGTAGTTTTATGCAATAGCATGTTTGAGATATTGTAATAGTATAATACAATTCATAACAAAAAAAAGAAAAAAAAATAACTTTTATGACGGCTTACAGTTCACAGTAATAAAAATGGGTATATTTTATGACGATTTATGTAAGGTGTCATTATAATGATTAAAGTAATCGTACTTTTATGACCTTTTTATTAATATCCGTCATTTTTCATAAGTTTATAATGACGGTTCAATGAACATGATATTATTGTTAATGACGGTTTGCATGAAAAAACGTCGTAATAGGATGGTTTGTTATGACGGTTTCGTTAACAATCAATTTTATTATAACTCACAACATTAATGTTAATGACGATTTGTATGAACAACTGTCGTAATAAGATGGTTGTTATGGCGATTTTGTCAACACCAATTTTATTATGACACACAATATTACGACGGTTTTAAAGCTTTGAAAACCGTCATAAATAACCATTTATGACCCGTTTTCCCCGTCATAAAAATATCTATTTCTAGTTGTGTAAGGCTAGACGTTAGTTTAACCCCCCATCCAATAATAACTAAAACTAGCGTACCCCGTGAACAAAATACTGTAAACAAATGTATCTCAGATAGTAAATGACCCAACTATATTTTCTCTTGATCAAGATCAAGATCAAGATGAAGATGGTGGTGAAAAATAGGCTTTAAGCTAAATTGGAGTGTATTAATGGAAAATGGCAATTTGGCTTAACTGCTAAAAACATGCATTTGAGTTGCCTATTCCAATGTATAATACCCATTTTTTATGAAAATGACGGGTTGTTAGGGAGTGTTGTTGTTGTTAGATCTGTTATATATAGAGAGATACATGGATCCTGAATTTTTTTTATTGGGGAAGAAAATCGATTTTGAAAATGAAAGGAAACTAATTAATGGAGAAGAATCTTATTGGCAGAGAGAGGACTACAGAGCGTTGATTTCTTAGAGGAGGGAAGATTTAGGGAAACTATATAAGTGAATCCGAAAATAAAGAATAAACTACGTTTGAATATATATATATATATATATATATATATATATATATATATATATATATATATATATATATATATATATATATATATATATTGAAGTTGGGTTTATAAGTGGACAACAATATCTATTCATTTATTTGTATTCATTTATTTGGAGGGGTAAATTAAAATATTTTATTTATTATTTCTGAAACAGAAGCCACGTAGAGAGAGACAGAAGTATCCAAGTTTTTTTTAGTGGAAGGAAGTCATTAGGCCATCTCCAATGGGTAAGACACAAACAATGTAAAGTTGCATTTTGTATTTGTAATTGGTTTACACAGTGGGACAATCTAAATTTGGTTTTGGACAGAAGATTTTTATCCGCCCAAGGGTGGGCCCCTCTTTTGTTTGTATTATTTATACAGATAACACGATTTGTTTGTTTATTTTTTCAAAAAAAAGGTTTGGGTGCACAACATTTAACCGCCCACAGTCTGGGTGGTAAACACTTATCCGCCCATCTGTGGGTCCCACACAGTGGACATTGTGTAGTGGGTGTGTAGATTTTCATTCTAGCTATATTATCTCTTTCCAAAATGTGCATCTTTTGCTACCCATTATGAGGGAGGAAAGATGCAAATGTGCACATTTAGTATCTCCATTAGAGATGGCCTTAGAGCACACCTACCAAGAAATGCTACAATTTTATATATAATAAAATAAGATTTCGACTTCCATACTAATCCTCTCTCACCCCAAAAAAGGGATCTGAAGGTCTTGTTCATGTGTTACTAGTCTCCTTCCCAGGCCAAGGGCATGTAAACCCTCTTCTGAGACTAGGAAAGCTCCTTTCTAGCCAAGGCCTCCTTGTTACTTTCTCTACCTGGGAAACTGTGGGCAACTAACATGACTAAGAATGTGTCTCAGAAGTGCGTACTCTCTAGGCTCAAGTGCAAGCCTGTCACGTTAGTAATAAACCCGGTACGTCGGGATCATATCCATGGGGAAATAGGACAATGGAATTGTAACGACGTTGAACGGATGAATGAATCCTAACTCTGACTCTAAAGAAAAGGAAAAGATGATTGGTTTTGAGAACTGACTACACTAAATGCAATTTTTGAAAATATTTATTTAATGCACTAAAGTATGAATAAAATGCGACTATTCTAAATTATCTAAATTATTGAAAGTGATTGAACTGGGATTTGAACTATATGATGAAAGAACGGGACGGGAATACAATCCCCCAACCCTAGTGTATTGATGATATAGGACTAATCGTAAATTTGAATGATTAATTAGACCCAGAATTTAGTACTCCCAAGCATTACTTATATGAGGTTCAATCCCACACCATACTTAATCAGAGGACGAGTAAATCAGTATTGCAATAATTACGCTCGAATTGTATTCTAATGCATCCCGGTTACCCGGAAGCAAACGAGATCCAAAGATCTATAATTATCGCGCTCCTACGCAGTACGATCATAATCAAATCATTAAATTTAGAGGATTACTTTTATACACATAAAACTACCACATCGGGTTGGGTTCATGCATCCCGACCCTTAGAAGTCTAGCCTACCATGATGAAAGTAATGAAAACGATTTTGGAATTGTAGGAAGTCATGATTAAACTAAGGAAAAATTGAAGAATGATGTAAACGGGAATTTAGACAGAGGAAATTAATCACTAATCTTACCAAAGCACTCAAAACTTTAACTACAATTACTTGTAATCACAGAAATCTGAACAATCTTCAATCTTGGAATTAAAATTATAATCTATCTTCAAACTTGGTTTTTTCTGAGAAGAATGCAAAATTAGATAAATTCTCCGTTGTTAAAATGATAATAACTCGGGTTTAATACCCTACAAAACTCCAAGAGTTTTAGCTGAACTAGGACTCTCCATTAGAGGAGGAGTAAAAAATAAAAATTCGACAGTCGGACCGGTCCGATCCTCTTTCGGTTCGGTCTGGCTGGAATCCGAATCGGTTCTTTTATTTCTTGGTCGGATCGGTCTGGTATGGATCGGTTTGTTTATTTTCCTTCAGCTTCGATCCTTCTTCGGTTCGGGGTTCTCTGGGAATTGACATTTCGGATCGGTCCGAATTTCCTTTGACTTTTTCTTCAGACTTTGATTGCTCATAACTTTCACACTGGGACTCAGATTGAGGTGTCGTTTCTTTCTACATGCTCGTGAACTTGATATCTTAAACTTCTCTTTAGATGCCTCATCCAAATTCTGGGTAAAAATTATAATTTTTCCCTTTTGACTTTTCTTTCTTTTTTTTCTCGATTCTTCCGGTTTCCTTCTTTCTTTATTGACATAGAATACCAGTAAAATCAGTACAAAGTACCAGAAACTCGGTGTACTCGTTAGAATAAGTCAGTAGCAAGATTATGAGATAAAATCAAATTGATTACGTTGTTCGAGGTGCTAAAAGTAACTAAATTAAAGGGATAAATTGGGAAGAATTTATGCCTACTCAAAACCCCCTAACTTTGAATTTTGCGCGGCCCGAGCAATGTAAAAGAATCCTAGCAAGGCTCAACTCTTGAAAATCATTTTATTGGGATAGAATACCTTTTTTGCGGGCAAGAGATTGAATTTAGTGTATGCAACAAGCCTTTAAACCCCTAGGTTACCTTAGTAGGACGAGTTGTCTCTCGTGAGGGTTTGCAGAGAATATACCCACAAAATTCGACTCAAAGAAACTTCAAAATACGCAAAAATTGTATAATTCAAACTTTCCCAGAAAATAATCATCATCAAGTCAGGCTCAATAGCCTTAAATCATAGTGTGTGTGTGTGTGTGTGCGTGTGTGAAGCCGAAAATTTAATCGCAGATTTCCACCGATTGACTATTACGTTACTTATCCGAAAATTCGTTTTGATTTCAAAATCTCACAGGATGCTCTCACAAATGAATCACTCGGAATGTGGCTATTCTCTCGGTGTGCGTGATAAAAAGAGTAAATATAATGGACGCAATGTCATGCGCACAAGTAGAAAGATGGAAATTCTATAGTGATAGGATCTCGTCGACGGAATACGATTTGAAACATGGGAACATTGCCTCTTATATGTACGTTTTATCTCTTTTATTATGTTTTGTGTTTTAACTCTCCACGCGGTAACCAATTTCGCAATTTGGACTCGGTTAGGACTTTTTCGGGTTATATGGTGTATTGGGTAAAATTGGAAAAGGTTAAGAATTTCGGAATTGGAAAATTTTGCTTATGATATCCATTAGTGATTTTCCGGGATTTTGCTCATTTTCTTCCTCTTTTTTCTATTTTTACGCTTTTCTTATTTTTCTTTTTCTTGCTATTTTTGTTGAGCATTTCTATTTTTTTTTCTTGCCCCTTTTTGTTGCACTTTTCGGACTTAAATTCTGAATTTTTTCATTTTTCACAATTTCGGGCAACTTGGGTTTTTCGAGTTATCAAACGAAACGGAAAAAATTTATTAGGCTCAAATTGGGTTGCAAAGGGATGAATTTTCCTGACTTTTTATGGCCAATATTTTTGGGTAACAAACAATGGCCTACTTCATTGTCCGAATTACTTATTAATTTACCATATGCGTCTCGAGGTTAATTTAATTTAGAGATTTGTATCGCGAATTTGGAGATAACATTCCATTTTCCATAACCGATCAAAACAAAGAATTGAGATCATCAACGACTTATTTAAAACGCTGAATTAGAACTATGAGTTAACCATTAACTCGGATTGATTTAAACACTCAAAAAGATCAATAGGCTCGAAATCTCACCGGGTTTTGTTAATCTCAACACTTATTCGTTAAGTCGTTAATTTTCGCACAATTTTCATCTTTGGTCAATTTTGTCTTTGTGCATTGGGTTTTTACAATTTGAGCTTTTAAACTGACTTTTAATGATATTTTTGAAAATTTTGAATTCCAATTTTTATTTATTTTGAAGAAAAATATTTTTGGATTTTTCAAAATTTTATGATTTTTTTTTTTAGATTTCTAGGCATTTTTGAAAATTTGTGAAGTTTTAGAAATACGCACTTGTGACCCCCCCTAACTTAGATTTTTGCATTGTCCTCAAGAAAAAAGGACTAAAATATAAACAAGAAAAAATAAGAAGTGCGATAAATAAAACAAACAAATGGAGAAAATGCATATTTTTATAAAACAGGACTGTGGTACAACAACAACAAAAAGCATACAACATGTGAACAAGGGAAACAACTAAAAACTGTCACAAACAACCAAAGCTTCACTGGGGTGGTGGGTGGGAAGAGCTGGGCACGTCAGGGCCATAGGGGTCATAGAAGTAGGATGGCAAAGGCTCGTTGGGATCCCCTTGGCGTCGGTACAAGTCCGCTTGGAAACGAAACATCATGCTTGTATCGCGATGGTAGTCGGTCATAAAGTTACTGAATCACATCTCCAGGGCCGACATACGATTAGTGAGGTCGCTACCTGCCCATTCGAAATCTAGGTCGTCTTATTCTTCGGTCGACTCTTCATCCACACCCACGTCTCCCATCTTCACATCAGCACCTGCCTCTTCTTCTTCCTTTTCCTCACTTGAGGAAGCATCATCCCCGTTATCACTTCCATGCCTTGACCGAATGATGGCTAGCTGTGTGGTGATCCGCGTGCGGGTTCCTTGTCCAAAAGGATCGGGGAGGCGAGTACGGTCAAGCGGCACCTCAATGCTAGCGTCCTTGAAAATGGAGCTAATCAGGCGTTCATAAGGAAGTGGGGTTACACCTTCTCATCTATGGCTGCAACGAGGATGTCAGCGTATAGCGTGCGAGCCAGGTTAATTGGAGTGTGGGGATCGAAGAGGTGGTATGTCAATGTGGCTTGACAGGGACGCATCGCGGAATCATTGGACGTTTGCAAAATGTTAGCACACACAGTTTGGAATGTGAGGCGTGCTTTGTCGTTAAGTCGGCCAACAGCGATAGTCTCCCCCTTCCATACAACGTCGGGGGCAATTCGCTCCATAATTAGTTCCTTGGCTACCGGGGCGACATTCCTTGGGTATGTGTAGTCTTAGACATCGTGAATGTCGTATTAGCCCAACTTAGCAGTGAGAAGGGTCAAATAAAAGGGAATGACGGTACCGTCAACATAGGCTTGGGACTCAAATTGGCCCGTGCGAATAAGGGAGCCATAGAAGGAGCGGACCTCGGCTGCCCAAACCGCCTCATAGGCATGAAGAGAGTGATGACGTAATTGGGCAGCCCTGCCCATTGGACTGCGCGCTCCATATGGAGTTTGCGATCCGGACCAAAGAACCGAGTGCACCACCGCTCCTCTTGGCGGGAACGAAATTCGCCATGGCCGGAGGGTAGGATTTCAACGGAGTCGTATTTAACGGGGGGGCTCGTTGGGCCATTGGGACAAAGAGAGGTTGCTGGAGAAAAAAAATAGGTAGAGAGAAGAGAGGAGTGATGTAGTTGAAGGTGTGGGTGAAAATGAAGGATTTGGGTGTGTATTTATAGGTGAGGGGTGGGTAGGGCTTTGGGTTTGGAGGGAAAGAGAGGATGTATTTGGGAGGGAAAATTAAGGGTTGGGTATGGTGGGACGAATTGGGAGGGAAGGTATTGGGGATAAGGGGGGTGCACCTAGGAAAAAGGGAGAAGACTGCAAAATTGGACCGATCCAGCTGGTATAGGACCGGACCGGTCCAGTCCTTTTAATTTTTGAGCCTTTTAGTTACCGAATCGATCCGGCTCTAAAAGAAATGAACTGATCCGATCCAAACTGGTCCGGCCCAAAAATAAAATAATCGATCCGATTCTTGTATTGAGCTGGATTTCTCCCCCTAACTTAATTTCAAGCTCTCTTCTCTGAAAGTTTTCGACTCTCCGCATTGCTTCCTATCAATTTTGGTTCAACACCCTCTCGATTCCTATGATCAACGCAATTTAACTCAATTTCCCAAAACATGTGAATGCTTTCACCTTATTGTACCCTAATCCGAGGGACTCTCACTACTCACGCGACTATCGTCTACTATACACAAGAATTCACTCCATATGCATCGGGGGTGCGACGACCTTACTCTAGCAGCTCACTCTACCCCGTAAATGGGGTCCGACAACCAAACAGTGTCGACTTATTCCACACACGCCTCTAGATATGGCTTTAGGCATTGTCCATTTACCTTGAACGTATTTCCCCCTTTTAAATCGTCTAATTCAACAGCTCCGTGAGGGAAAATGTTCCTTACAACGAACGGGCCAGACCATTGTGACCCACAACTTGCCCGGGAAGAGATGAAGCCAAGAGTTATAGAGAAGAACTTTTTATCTGGGAAGAAACACTTTGCGGTGAATGATGTTATCGTGAGCGAGTTTCATCCTTTCTTTGGAAATTTTTCCGTTCTCGTACGCTTCATTACGTATCTCTTCCAACTCATTTAATTGAAGCTTTCAAGCTTCACCGTCCTTATCTATGGCGTAGTTCAACTCCTTAATTTCCCAATACGCCTTGTTCTCTAATTCCATGGGAAGATGGCAAGGTTTGCCATACACAAAGCGGAATGGGGACATGTCGAGCGGATTTTTGTATGCGGTAGGATAAGCCCATAGCAAATCGGTCAATCTAAGTGACCAATCTTTTCGGGTAGGATTGATGGTCTTTTCAAGAATGCTCTTGATTTCCCGATTTTCTAGTATGGCCTGCCCATTCATTTGTGGGTGATAAGTCGTTCCAACCTTGTGAACGACACCATACTTTCTCATGAGCTTCGCGAATGGACTGTTGCAAAAGTGTGTGCCATTATCACTAATTATCGCTTTCGGAGCACCGAAGCGAGAAAGTATGTGTTCCTGTAGGAACTTAATCACCACTTTGTTTTCATTGGTCTTGGTAGCTATAGCTTCCACCCATTTAGAAATGTAGTCTACCGCGACAAGGATGTATAGGAAACCAAAGGACGGGGGGAAAGGTCCCATGAAGTTAATACCCCAACAGGCGAAGATCTCAATAATGAGTATGGGGGTAAGAGGCATCATGTCTCGTTGGGTAATAGCTCCCATCCTTTGGCACCTATTGCAATATTTACAAGCATTATTCACATCCTGGAATAGTGTGGGCCAATAGAGGCCGCATTGTAGAATTTTAGAGGCCGTCTTTTTCGTCGAAAAGTGGCCTCTATAAGCTTTCGAATGACAAAATTGAATGACTTTCAGGATCTCGTCATCCGGCACACAACATCAGATGATTTGGTCGGCACAATATTTAAACAGAAAAGGATCATCATAGAAAAATATGCGCGACTACGTAATAAATCTCTTCTTATCTTGCGATGTCCAATCGAGAGGGACGACTCACGTGACAATATAGTTCACGATATCCGCAAACCAGGGCAAAGAAGAGGTAGCAAAGAGTTACTCATCCGGAAAGTATTCGTCTATGGTTATTGGATCACTAGGTATGTCGGATGAAAGCCGTGATAAGTGGTCGGTAATGACGTTTTCTACTCCTTTCTTATCTTTAATGGAGAGATTAAACTCTTGTAGGAGTAGGATCCACCTAATGAGGCGCGGCTTTGCGTCTTTCTTTGCAAGTAGGTATTTCAATGCCGCGTGGTCGATGAAGCAAGTGATGGGAGAACCGATAAGGTAGTACAAAAATTTGTCAAGAGCAAAGACTACCGCTAGCAACTCCTTCTCGATAGTGGAGTAATTGAGTTGTGGTTCGGTAAGAGTTAGACTAGTGTAGTAGATGACATGAGCCGTTTGTCTTTTCTTTGGCCCCAAATAACCCCTATCGCATAATCGCTAGCATCACACATAAGTTCGAATGGTAAAGACCAATCCGGTACTTGCATGATGGGAGCGGACACAAGCATGGTTTTCAGTTTTTCAAAAACTCTTTGGCATGCTTCCGTCCACTTAAATGGGTTTTCCTTCATAAGTAGGTTGCTTAAGGGTCTAGCGATGGCGCTAAAGTCCTTAATGAACCTTTGATAAAACCCCGCGTGGACCAAGAAGTAGCGCACTTCTTTGAGCGATTTTAGTGGGGGTAGATCGGCTATGACATCTATCTTAGCTCTATCAACTTCTATCCCCTTGGATGAAACTATGTGGCTAAGAACTATTCCCTCAGTGGCCATAAAATGGCATTTCTCCCAATTTAGCACCAAGTTCCTTTCCACACACCGAGCAAGTACCTTTTCCACTTTTTAAAGACAAAAATCAAAAGAGGTGCTAAAAACGCTGAAATCATCCATGAACACTTCAAGTCCTCTCTCGACCATGTCGTTAAATAGTCTCAACATGCACCTTTAAAAGGTCGCGGGTGAATTATACAAGCCAAATGGCATACGTTTGTAGGCAAACGCACCAAAAGGGAAAGTAAAAGTTTTTTTCTCCTGGTCAAGTACATCTACCTCAATCTGGTTATATTCAGAATAACTATCAAGGAAGCAATAGTAAGGGTGGCTCGCTACTCTTTCACGCATCTGATCAATAAATGGCAAAGGGAAATGGTCTTTCCTAGTTCTCGCATTGAGTTTCCGGTAATCAATGCAAATGCGCCACTCTGTGGTGGTACGTTGGGGGACTAGCACTCCTTTAGCATTCTCAATCATTGTCATGCCCCACTTCTTCGGGACA
The DNA here is from genome assembly GCA_949130495.1 of Sambucus nigra. Classification (NCBI taxonomy): domain Eukaryota; kingdom Viridiplantae; phylum Streptophyta; class Magnoliopsida; order Dipsacales; family Adoxaceae; genus Sambucus; species Sambucus nigra. The sequence goes on from OX422212.1 coordinate 155,890,051, forward strand.
ACTTGAATAGGGCTCACCCATTTGCTATCCGAGATTAGGTAAATAATCCCGACATCCAATAGCTTAATGATCTCGGTCCTCACCACTTCTTTCATATTAGGGTTTAGTCTTCTTTGAATTTCTCTCGAGGGCTTGACATCCTCTTCGAGATGGATCTTGTGGGTGCAAATCAAATGACTTATCCCCTTCAAATCAGCAATTTACCAACCAAAAGCACCTTGGTGCTTCCTGAGAATCTTTAGTAATTTACCCTCCTGCTCTTCGTCTAGGCTAGAGGAGACAACAATTGGAAATGTTCCATCCTCTCCTAGGTATGCATATTTAATATGGGAGGGTAGTTTCTTCAACTAGAGGGTTGGAAATTTTTCGTTGGAGGGAACCATGCGTGTATCCCTCGGTGGTAACTCCTCGAATTTAGAAACCCAATTCACATCTCTCGCGTCCTAGTCCGACGCTCTCTCATCAACTAACTCTCTCAACTCCTTAACCTCCCTCTTGAATGCGGTGTACGTCCCCTCACTCTCGTGGTTCAACACTAAACAGGACCCTAAGGCGTCTCCACAATAATTTTCCTCGAAATAATCCTCTACGATCTCGTCTATTAGGTTCATCGCGTGAAGATCATCTTCTTCCCCCGTCTTTTGGGCGATATGGAAGATGTTAGTCTCTAAAGTCATGTTCCCAAAAGTGAGTTGCATTTTCCCATTCCAAGTATTGATGATTACGTTAGCCGTAGCAAAGAACGGGAGCCCAAAAATGATGGGAACATGGTTGCTCGAGGTGAAGGAGGGCTCCGTGTCCCAAATGACAAAGTCTACCGGGAAGTAGAAAGTGTCAACTTAGACGATCACGTCCTCAACTATGCCTCTTGGGATCTTCACGGTTCGATCCGATAATTGGAGAGTGACCTTTGTGGGCTTGAGGTTGCCCAAATCAAGTTGCCTATAGATGGCGTAAGGGAGGATATTGACACTTGCTCCCAAATCAAGTAAGGCTTTCTCAATTTTATTTTCTCCAATGATGCTGGAAATGGTGGGTGCACGGGGATCTTTGAATTTGGGTGGGAGATCATTGAGTAGGATGGAGCTCACGTTCTGTGATAGAAAGACATTTTTCTTTACCTTCATCCTCCTTTTTACTGTCAATAAGTCTTTGATGACTTTTGCATAGGCTGGAATTTTCTTAATAGCATCGAGGAAAGGTAAATTTAGCTTCACTTGCTTTAGTACATCTAGCACTTCATCACGGGGGTTTCCTTCGTGGGAAGAAACCAACCTTTGAGGAAACGGTGCCGCGATGGGTGGTTTCACTACTACCTCAGGCTCACTAGTGTCCTCTTTATCACTCTCTTTCAAGGGGACATCTTCGGCCTCTTTCGTTTCAGGAGAAATCTACTTGTCTTTGGTTGCATCGTGTGGGGGAGGTGATAAATCAACGACTCTCCCACTACGAAGAGTGGTCACAGCTAGACATTGATCCTGATGTTCTGTCGAGGTGGAGCTAACACTAGTTTGACCTTGAGGCGGTCTTTGGCCCTGGGCAGGAAATTTCCTTTCTCTTGGATACTCAACGATGATTGCAACTGTGAAATGATCGCATTCATGTCATTTATCATGCGCTCATTCCTAGCATTAGTTGTAGTCTGGGTATTGATAAAGTGGTTGATCGCATCCTCGAGACTTCTCCGCGGTGGATGGATGTATGATCCTTGAGGTGGTGGTGCCTGCACATGTCCTTGCATGTGTGGGGCTTATTAAAAGTGCGGTGGTGAAGGAGGGTCAACATGTGAATTAGGATTCATTGCAGCATGTTGTTGCCCATAGCTAAAAGTAGGGTGGTTTTTTCATGAATGGTTATGTTGATGTAAAAAATTAGAACGTATCTAATTATTCAATCACAGATAAAATAAATGAAACAAAGAATTTTTAAAGTGGTTCAGCCTTATAAGAATAGCCTACGTCCACTGTTTTGTTATTGCTGATTATTTGGGAATTCTCGATTACAAGTTCAATCAAGAAATTTCCGTCCCTTACAATGAGGATTGTACAATGTATTTATAGCCCTGAGGCTGTAATGTCAAAGGGTAATACATTAAATGATGTACATATGAAAGGGTAATACATTCAATGCCCCTTAAGCGTATGCGTCTGAATGATAAGAATTTAATGAACAGTCAAATTGTTGGTTATCCAACTATTAATGCTTTGTTCGAGGTGCAGCTCGGACCGCCTGAGTTGCTCAGACCGCCTAAGCTTCTCGGTACTCAAGAGTTCCTCGGAGAGTTCTCAAGAGTTCCTAGGAGAGTTCTTATTCCTCGGAGCGTATGAGTTCCTCGAGGAAGCAGTGTTCCTCATTGTAGTATGATTCCTTAGAGCGTGTGAGTTCCTTGGAAGTATTTGTTGTTGCCACGTAGATTTCCATGTGTCTTCACTCAATTGAGCCATGTTAGCAGACTAAATTTGGTATCAACAGAAGCCCCCAATGTTTCATAGTTTGAACTTTGAGGAGTGTGGAACATTGTTTCTCGGAATATGGCAGTTTTAAATGGTCATCCTGAAATTTAGGAGTCTTTTGTATTTATTTCTCCTTTAAATTCGTAGAATTAGCATTTTTTGAATTTTTATAACCACTTCGATTGCCGCGCCCTTTTTTTCCTTCTAGCCGCCGGTAGCGTAATCGTTTCTTTTTGTAATCATTACTTTTTCCTTTTCCCAAGGCAAGGTATTTAAGCGTCACAGACAATCCCATCGTCTTCTACTTTTTCAAATTTGTATCTTCGAGTTTTCTATTGTCTTACTCTCTTGTGCGTTCGTCCTTTCCATCGTTCGTTGTCAACAGATCCACTCTTTTTCTGTAAGATCTTCTTCCTTCTTCTTCATTTCCTTTATTCATCATGGTTTACCCCGTTGAATCTCTTGATAAGTTTTTCTCTGATTTTTATACTCCCTCCTGGGTTGTTTTGGAAGAGCTTTCTGAGCCTTCTGACTATTTTCGTTTGGCTGAGGGACATTGGTTCCCCAGTCTCTTTATTGCTGAGTGTGGATTTTCTTTTCCACCAAATCCCTTATGTCTGGAATTCTGTCAATACTTTGACGTTGTTCCTGCAAGAATAGCCCCCAATACATGGAGAATAGTTAATGGGGTTCATAGAATAAATCAAATCCATGGAACTCGCATAGGAATTCTAGAAATCATGTTTTGTTATAGATGGGCAGTTGGTGATAACACCTTTTATTTAAAAACGAGATTTTTAAATAAGGCCTTAGTAGTCAATCTCCCAGATGTCAATAGGGACTATTTTGAGCACGGGATTGTCATAAAAAATTGGCAACATGCTCCTTTATCTGGAGATGAAGTGTATCAGGGTCCCAGATGCCCTCCCTATGGCAATGGGATAGGTTATTTTTATTTCATTTTATTTATTTTGAAATTATGCTTCCTCTATGTTTGATAAAATGTGCCACTCATATTTTAATGTTTATTTATTTGCAGTTGATAGCAAAAGAATGTGCCCAAAAGAAGTAGACGTTAATATAAGGCACTTGAAACTTATCTGGAGTTTGAATCAGTCTGTTGCCGATGAGCACATTAGGTCAACTTCATATCTTCTGCAGTACAAGAGCTACACCACTTCTTTCACTGCTCGTCCGGTGATAAGCGACGCAGAGCCAGTACTAGCTTCTACCAGTTCTTCGCCTGAGTCGCACGTTCCTTTAAGCGAAAGGATGAAGAAACAAAGACCTCCCACTCTCTTCGAGAAACCTGCCTCTGCTGCTGGAGAGGCAAAAAGAAGTAAGATTGACGTCCCAGAAGGGACAAAGAAAGTTGATGCACCTTCCTCGGCTGCTCCTGTGAAGGTTGTAGAAAAGCCCCAAGTGGCTCCGAGCAAGTCTGCTACTCCAGGAGAAGTGATTGTAATATCATCGACCAAGATTTCCTCCTTGGTTGAATCTATTCCTGCTCCCCCGAGGAAGCTGAAGAAGAGCTCCTCGGTCAATTTGGCTGAAACCATCTCCCAGCCCCCAACTACTGGAACTGGTGTTCCTACTTTTGTTCCCCCGAGCTCTGCCATGAGCTCGATGAAAACTTGGATCATTCCCGAGATCCAAGGTATTGAAGACAACCTTTCTCGGGACACGGTCACCTCATTGGCTGCTCGTCATATTGCTTCTGTAAGTCTTATTACTTTGACCTTTTCATTTTCCCCTTGTTATATCTGTCTCTGACTTGTTTTTATTTTCTTTTCACAGTTGTTGAGCTGCTTCAATACAATTTTGAAGAAAGATGAGGCGATTAAAGCTTCAAGCTCCTCATCTAATGTGGAGGGAGCTCTGGAGGAAGCTATTAAGTTTTTGGAAGATTCTCGCCAGAAATATGCTACTGACAAGGCAATCTGGGAAAAGAAACTTACCTCCACCGAGCAAGAGAAGGCTCAAGTTATTGAAGCCTCCAAAGGATTGGAGAAGAGAATAAAGGACTTGGAAGGGAAAAATAAAGAGCTCGACAAGAAGCTCAAAAATGCTGGAGAGCTTGAGAATAAGCTCAAGGTTGCTGAGGAAGAATTAATCCAACTTCGGGAAGTAAGTCGACAGAAGGAGGAGGTTGAGAATAAATTGAAGATTGTTGAAAACCTTTTGTCCGAGAAGCTTTCCTCGTAGAAGTTTAAGAGAAAATTAGTAGTGAAGAAGTCTTTCAGCGCTGGCTGGGATAAGGGGTGGAATAAGGGCTTGGTTGTCATGATGTCGCAAGTAGAATATGGCAGCCTCAAGTACTTTAGGGATGGATGGGTTGCTGCTCTACAGGAGATACAGGTTGATGAAACTTCTGAGCTCTTCCAGCGACACATCCCTGGTCCCCCTCCAACTCCTGAAGATGAAGAAGAGGACGAAGCTTCCTCCGAAGAGTCTTCTATGGTGATGGGAGATCATCCCCCATCCATCCAGCCTGCTACCGAGGAACTTCAGCAGCTCGCTACTTCTTCTGAGCAACTGCCAGCGCTCCCCGAGCAACTCTCTATTCCCTCCGAGCAACCTACCTCCTCGTCCCAGCCTCCCGAGAAGGTTTTAGGAGACAAGGAAAAGGGGTAGAATTGTTCGGGTTTCTTTTTATTTTATTTCTCTTTGTCAAATGTAACCTTGAACATGTAACTCTGAACTTTATGATATAATAAAACTTGAACTTTTGTTTATTCATACTGTTGTCTCTCTTCATGCTCTGTTTTGATTATTGATTACTGCTTTTTCTTCCTCTACTAGTTTCTGGCCAGGATGGAATTACTGTCTTCTCATGATACAAAGCTGTTGCGGTAATGCAATGAATATTTTAAGGCTGGTCACACAGACCTGAGTGCAACACAAATCATCAACATCCTCGGCCAAGATGCTTCTGAACAGGCAGTTGAAGCCTACCAATACCTGAATTGTCTGCTTGATCGTGCGGTGGCCAATAATGTGGCTTATTATGATATGATCGAGGATATCTAAGGCACTCTTGAAGACCTTCAAAAACAATACAAAGAATCCACTGCCCTCTTGCACGAGGGGTATGAGAAGAAATATCAACAAATTATTGCCGACAAGGGATACGAGAAGCGTTTTGCTGGATACGATGTGAGGGAGAGAACTCTGAGGGGTGAGATCGAGGAGTGCAGACAAATTGCTGAATTATTAGAGCAGGAGAATAACAACCTACAAAGAGAGTTATCACAGTTGAAGTCTGCAACTTCCACTTCAAAAGCCTTGATCCCAGTGACTGATGAGGGATTCTCGTTCTTGGAGGTCGAGAACGCCAATTTGAGGGACGAGTTGGAAACCTTGAAGAGGTCTGGCCCTTCTACATATTCTCGTGGTCGAGCAAGAGCTCCTCGGGGACGAGCAAGAGCTACTCGGATTCCTATCAAGGAACAGAGGACTCAGTCTGCTTTAGAAAACCAGGCCTTCCAATTAATGGCGAAGAACCAGGCGTTGGCTGAAATGTCAAAGAAGATCAGGGACCTAGAAGAGCAGCTTTCTGCGCAGAAATCTACCTTGGAGAACAAAGAGCTCTTCATTAAAAATCTCCACGAACAGATGGAAAGATTGACATATCAATTCCACAAACCGCCCAGGGAGTTCTGGATGGCTGGGTACAATGAGGCTCTCTATCACTTGGACGACCGTATCCAGAATGCCAATAATGAGGGCTACAAGCAGGGCTGGTTGAATGCCTTAGGTGTGCTGCAACTCGAACAGGGTCATTACCTGTGGGACTACCATGATCCTGGGCTGCTGGACCTACCCGTTCCACTATACAAACTTGATATGAGTTGGATCCCTGCTCGGGCCATTCCTTGATGCTTAATTCCCAAATATCTCGGCGACTACAATCTTCATTCAAATGTCGAGATATCTCGTCCCGAGCACCTCCTAGATCGACCATCCGTGATGAATGTCAGGATGTTAAAAGATTTGAACTTTATAAATTCTCCTCTTGCTTTAAATGATCCGCCTGCTGGCGAGGAACCTGTTTCAAAAGCAGAGGGGAAAAGACCAGTAGAATAGTGATATTAATGTAATAAATTTGTATACATTTCATTATCAATGTAATTGTTTTGGATTTAATGAAAGACTTTCATTTTTATTCGCAATATTAATTGCTATTGTCTTGCAACATTTTACATCTAAGCATGCATATCTATTAAAAAGATAACAATATTGTGTTGTTTGTCGATCAAGTTATTGTCGACTAGCTTGAATTTGTGGTAATCCTTTGGCAAAAATAATATTTTGTTTCTCGACCAACTTAGTAAAAAGTTACGAATATAAAAAATGTTGCTCGATCACTTTCTCGTCTTCATAAATGTTTTCGACCAACCAAGGTCGGTAAATTTTCCTTGTCGACCAACTACAGTTAGTGGGTTTTTATTCCCGACCAGCCATAGTTAGTAGATTTTTTTTCTTAATGAGAAACTTTGGCACTTTTTGGAATAATTTTACCTCCCGACCAACTCAAGTTGGCATTTTCGAGAATATATTTATTTCCTAACCGACATAAGTTGGCATTTTTAGGAATACTTTTATTTCCCGAGGAACATATAGTTTTACTTCCCGTAGGAATACAAGTTTTACTTCCCGGAGGAATACAAGTAGCTTTACTTCCCGGAGGAATATAGGTAGCTTTACTTCCCGGAAGAATACAGGTAGCTTTACTTCCCGGAGGAATATAGGTAGCTTTACTTCCCGGAGGAATATAGGTAGCTTTACTTCCCGGAGGAATATAGGTTTCTCGACCAACCTTAGTTGGCGTTTTCGAGAAAAAATTTGAGTAGTCTGAGCTTTGTCGAGTTTTGCCGAGTAGTGTGTAGCACTAGTATTCCTCGAAAAACTTTCAATAAAAAGAAAGAATTCGGCAGAATATCTTCATTTTATTCATCACTGATAATACTTGCGTAGGTGCTCTGCGTTCCATGCATTCTTAAACTCCTCCCCTTTTAAAGTTGCTATTCGGTAAGTTCCTGGTCGAACAACTTATGTAACTCGGTATGGTCCATGCCAGTTTACCTCCAGTTTATTGTGCTTTTGAATTACTTTCTTCAGCACATAGTATCCTTCTTTCAGGTCGCACTTCTTCACCCTCTTATTGTAGAACAAAGTTGTTCGCTGTTGGTAAGCAGCATTTCTAATGGCTGCTTCTTCTCTAA